>CP032579.1:30665808-31265808 GCA_008044935.1 Gossypium turneri
GGTTTCTTGATTTTCTTGAAAACAAGAAAATGAATCTTGATTTTCTTTTTCCATTGTATACGCATCTAAGGCCTTGTTAATGAAGCCTTGAATGGTTCTATTTAGTTTCGTACGCATTTGGCCTTTGACCTCGTTATTTGGCCTTGTGGTAGTTTGAGCCCATCACATCCTTGGGCTTGAATTGGGCCTTTGTGACTCGTATCATTCTTTGTGAGAGAATTGTGAGGTTTGTTGTGTGATTAAACAAAATGTTAAGAAGTTCCAAAAAGATTGATGATTATGGCGATGTTTTGTCCAACCCAACACATCAAACAATTATTCACGAGATGGGTCAAATGCTTCAAAGAAAATTGGACCCCGTTAAAGAACGATTGAAGAAATTGGATGAACGATTCCAACGGGAGTGAATTTTTTCAAGTCAAGAGATGAAACCAAGATCATCATGGAGACAAACATCCAATGATTTGGTGAGAAGAGATTCATATCATGATTCCTATTCAAAGAGGAATTCAAGACAACGCAAAGCAAGTTTTGAGTTTGAAGCTTATCAAGGTAATGAACGAGGAAGCACAAGTCAGTCTTCGTATGCACCAAAGTACTCATCCATGAAGGATCAAAAACGAAGAGATGAACGAGTTTCAAATGCATCAAGATATTTGCCCACGGAGGGTTATTCACAAAGAGTCAATCGTGACTTGCATGAAGAATCTGCCACTTCTTTCCAACGAGAAGCTTGTCGTTATGATTCTTATAAGTTATCATCTTCTTGTAATGAAAGAATGAGACAAAAAGAAAATAGAAGAAAAGAAAGACAAGAAATGGTGAAGCGAGAAAATGAGCGAATATGTAATGAAATCGAGAGACGAAAAAAGAAACGAAAGAAAAAGAAGATGAGTGTGAGAAAGAAAAGAAAATTAAAAATCAGATTGAAGAAAGAAACGAGAGTGCAAAAGAAATGAGTGATATGATAAAAGAGAGAGGATTTGAAAATGAGTTGGAAAAAGAAATAAGCGAAAAAGATGAAAGTGAAAAAGCGATGAGTGTTTTTACTAACCATCTTGTGAGTTCTCTTGTATTGTTTTTTTTTAAGGTTTCTCGAAATTCAATTAATAAATTTCAACTTCAACACCTTTCTAATGAGAGACGATTCTGATTGGTCGAGAAAGGTAAGATCATAGATGGCCCTAGTCCACAAGTGCTTAAAGGTAAGCTAGGTAAGGGTTCTATCGTATTTGAATCTTTCCAATCTTACTTGATTCTTGATGACAAGATTACCAAAGACTTAGTTTGTGAGAGAGCTTTTCATCTTGATTTGGTTGGAAATCATAATCTGATTATTGATGAATGTGTTTTACATAGTAATGCGAAACATATCTCTGCTCATGAGCCTAACATTGTCAAGATTGTTCATGAAGTAAGTTCAGGTGAGCCCGAACAAAATTTGGGTTTTTGTGATAAAAGGTTGGCATATCACACGCCAAATCTGCTTGTATGTGATGATAATTTGAATTTGCTGATTCATTGTGAAAATTTTTCATATTTGTGTAAGTTTGTTCGAATGAAATTTGAGATATATGACTGTTTGAAAGTTTGTATGGTCACATCTTCTTTGACTAGCATATGTGGTAAAGATTTCTCGTGTAAGATATTTAATCTGTTTACCTACGATGTTTATGAGAAATCATTAAACCCTTGTGCAAAATTTTCATGTCTTTGTCTGTCTATTCGACTAAGACTTGAGAAGCTTGAATGCTTGCATGTTTGCATGCCTAAATCCTATTTTCTTGGCATGTGTGATGTCTTGCTGAAAACAAAATTTTTGTTGCGTTGCGGAACGACCGATGAAAATTGTGTTTTTAAACCCAGAGCATGTATTCCTAATATATTGTCAAGCGAAGGTGAGTATCAAATGTGTATTTTGAATCAATGTGTTGACCCCTTCTATTTGTTCTGAGTTTTATCTTTATTTTGTTTGAGAACAAAGCATGTGAATATCATTGGCTTGTAAAGTCAAAATTCAATTTATGATTCTGGAAATTGCTCCATGTTGTGGTTTAAAAGGTTTGAACATGTTTTGCATGAAAATAACTTAAGATTGCATCGTGTCCTTTCTATAATGCCGATCTTAAAATTGTCACATCAAATTGAAATGGCAAGAGAATACTTTGTCTTTGACCCTTGTGCACATCATTCTATATCATTGTCTAAGGGAATCAAACCATGGAAAGTTGATTTCCAGAACCATAGTTATCGAATGCCTTGTAATTTAGGTTTGTTTCCATCGAAGAAAAAGGTAAGACCGATTTCTATTTTTGATCCCGGTATTGGTTAATTTGTTCAAATTGTGAATAAAACCTCGAAAAGTTTCGTTGTGTTTAACCTTCATCGTGTCACTCATTTGCTTAATTCTTTTGTAGGTGACGATGTGAGGTGGTACCCTCCTAAAGAGGGAGGGCGTGAAAATAACCCGATTTCTTCTCAAACCATTCATGGTTCTCGGAGTTTTGGAAACGAATCTGTCCAGATCAAGAACAAAAGGGCTTGTCAATTTGAAAACATTTTCTCGAGCAAGTGGCCCAATATGAGGACAAATCATCTTCAAGAGTGAGGGAATGATGCAAGCCTAGTTGCATCATGTTTCGACACAACTCGACATCATCAAGAGTGGCCTAAACTCGAGGGGCCCAAGTGCAAAATGAAACTCGATCCAGCTCAATCGAGTTCAATTCAGCTCAATTTTAGCTCAATGAGCTCATTTTTTAGCTTACTTTAGTTTGTGTTTATTTTGCTGGAATAAATAAATAAATTGCTGCTAGTTAAATTAGTTAATTAGTTGAAGTTAATAAATTTGTTAAAATCTGGACATATTAATTTTTATGTTAAATGTGTTTTATTTATTTTTTTAATGCATGTTTTAATTTGTCTAAGTCTATTGCATGTGTTTAATGTGTCTTAGTCAATGCCGAATTTGATTTGTCTTGTTAAGATAATATAAATTTGTCATAAGTTAATTATTATGTTAATTAGTGTGTCTAAATTATATTAATGCATGTTCAGCTGAATTTTGTGTGATTTAATGTTGTTCATAAGTTTATGTAGGTGAGCTGAATGTGAAGATGTGTTTAATGCAAGGTTCATCAACAGCTTGGTGCAATGTATGGTAGTGTGCATGCACAATTGAGGTTTAATGGAAGGCATTTAAGGGAGCACAAGTACTTGGGACGTTCATGCAAGAGGGGGCTGCTGAATGTTCATACATTTGCACATTCATGGACCGAATTTATGGAAGAACATACCTTGGGACATTTCAGGCATGTTCCATGTATTTTGAAGATGATCATTCAAGTTTTCAAGGCACTTTAAAGCTCCATTTAGCCAAGGAAGATGTTGGAACAATTAAGGGGCTGCACATCCATGGAATTAACCTTTCTTCAAGGTTAAGGATGCATGAATGCATCAAGTGAAGCAACATGATGATTTGGCCAATCCATGCATCATCTCCAAGCATGAATCAAATTTTTAGTGCTTCATTCATGCCCATTCAGCCAAATTTAGCTACATCAAATTAATGATTTCTCATGGCTGAATTCTTAGCCATTAAGTTGCCCATTCGACTAGCCATGCATGGTTCTATAAATAGTTGTTTATTTTCTTTATAAAAAAGACTTTTTGCCAAATTTATGAATGAACTATTGTTCTTGTGAGGTTCTCCCTCTCATATTTCGTTTGAGTCTCGATTGGACTTATTTAGCATGCTAGTGGCGTCAACCGAACTCCTTCCAAACTTATCACCAACCCTGGTGTGGCGTTCGTCCCTCTCTTTATACCTTCGGTTCCTACTTCTCTATAAGTAGCGGGTCAAGGTCCATCTTTCTACTAATCCCATCCGACCACCTTAACCCTATAAAAATCGGGGTGACACTTTCTTTAGTGTTGCATCCTTCTTGCGTTAAGTTCCTGATGTGATCCCGGCCGCATCATGTTACGACACAACTCGATTCCATCGAGATTGGCCCAAACTCGAGGGTCCCAAGTGCAAAATGAAGCTTCTAATTTTAATGTCTTTTCAGCTCATAACTGTTACAACTCAAGGCTGTTATAAATTGAATAAAGTGGCTGTTCAAGTCATTTTCAGTTACGAAGTAAAGGGGTTGTTATAAAGGAGGCTTAAACATCATTTAAGGAGTTTTTAAGAGCATTTTTATGCCCTTCAAAATTCAGCAGCAACCTTTCTTCTTCCAGCAGTTTTTGTTCATTCAAGAGAATTAATCAAGCCTTCAAAATTTCATTAAGGAGTTGGTTAATTAATTGGTGTCTATTCGGCTGGCCAAGGACAACTCAAGAGTCATTTTCAAGCAATCAAAGTCATTCAATTCAGCTGAATTGAAATGAATTCAAGAAATGAGTTATTTTGTTCAAGAATAAGAAAAGACTTGAGTCTTTTATTTCTATTTTTATGGCACATTAAATTGAATATTTGTGACCATTTGGCTAGCCTATTCAAACACTATAAATAGATGTAATCAGCCTTAGAATGGGACTTTTTGCTGAATATACATGAAATATGTGAGTTATTTTGTTCTTACGAAATTGATTTGACTTATCAAGCTTAGTTGGTGGCGTCTATCCATTTCTTGTTTTCGAACTTATCACTTTCATAGTGTGGCTTTCATCATATACCAAGGTTCCTATCATCCTTGATAGTGGGTCGAGGTTCATCATATACCAAGGTTCTTATCATTCTTGATAATGGGTCGAGGTCCTTTAAACCGTAATCATCTAAGACCCATTTGATATTTGGTCAACAATCAAGTATTGTTGGTTTATTTTCGGCCTTAGTAAATTTATCATTTATTTTGTTAAGCCTTTATTACTGATTTCAAAGCCATCTTCTTCTTTCTTTAAGCCTTTTATTTGACAAGCCAATGTTTCTTTAAAACAATCCATTCTTTTACTCAAATTCATGATCGGGCAACATACGACTTGAACCAATCACGAAACGAGTTCGTATCAGTTCCCTTTTCCATTTCCATTATTTATCCAACTACCTTTTCCTTATTTTATTCTTAAACCAAACCTACTATCATTTATAAACCTATCATCACCTTAGTCAAATTTTAAAACCATTTTGAAAGCTTCAACATCTTTAGCCTAAATTCATTCTAGTTCCGACAACTCAACTACTCCTCGTCGACGATCGGGCAAACTTTGTGAAATGACTCAATTAACCCAGGCCGGATCACGTCAACTTCTTTATGAAAATTTCCTCAAATGTTGATTCCCAAGACAACTTATGTTAAGATAGGTGCGCAAATTTAGGATAGCTTAAAAATTGATAATTGGCTTATAATGTAGGTTCATTGCAAAAAAAAAGGCCTTTAAGCTCAAAATACAATTTCAAGGGTCTAATATCATAGGGTTGGCTTGAAAAGGCTCAAACGATCCAAAGAAATAGTGCCTATATCATTTAAGATTCTTACGTCCCCTAGGATTTTGCCTCAAGAAAGTTACTGAGTCAATTCTAAAGATATAAACCTTCATGCATGTTTAATCTCAAAAGAACTAAGTTTTCATGACAAACATTACTAAGGCTAAGATCATACAAGCATTCCATTCTTCATGATAACATACTTTCACTTAGATAAAATCATCATTCATACTTGCATGCAAACTATCTCAGTAACAAGAATACCTCTAAACATTCATTTATTAAAACATGTTTATGAAAGAAATGATTAAAACATACTTGAAAAATTTAAAAGTTTGAGCAATTTATTTGCCTTACCCCCTTTAAAAAGAAACAATGTCCTTATTGCAAGAATAAAGTAATGAATGAAAACTGAACACCAGGTAGGGTTGTAAAGAAAGAGAGGTAAGTCATTAAGACTGCTTAAGTACCAAGTCTTCCCTAATAACCCAATCCTTGACATGTTCATTCCCATTACCACATCACTTAGTATTTTTCTTTCTAAAGAAGTGCTAAGTTTGTTCATGCTTGCTATGTTTTATTCTACAAAAATTAAATCCTAATTATGAAAGAAAGAAATTCCTAAAAACCTAAAAATAATTAAATAAATAACAGGACAAGAATCCCCCTTTTATTTTTCTAACTTATTCCCTTCGTCTTCTTTAGCTCTATCTCCGCTTGCATCGTCAGTATCTTCCGTCCATGTCTCAAAGATAACATTTGGGAACTCAGGAACAAAAGTATTAGAGATATTCTTAAAAGTATTTTGAATTAGGTCATCTCTAATTTTTTTATATTTCTAGTAAGTTTTGATGCGAACCCGGTCGCATCATGTTTTGATACATCTCGAGCGTTGCTAGTGGCATCTTCCCGACTTGTTTGAACTTATCATCAAACCCTATTTGGTGTAGCATTCATCAACTTATCTTCATCCAACCACCATAACTGTATAAGAACCGGGGTGACACTTTCGTATAGTGCTGAATCGTTCTTGAGTTGAGTTCAATTTTTCCACATCCACCACCTATTTGACTTATCTATCCTTTATTTCTTTATCATTAAACTGAACCTACATATTTCTAAACCCTCCATTCATTCCCAAAATCACTTTGTTAGCTTCCCGCATATCATCACCAAATTTACGATTTCAACGTCCGAACATTCTCCTCGTCGACGATCGATGCAAACACGTGAATTGACTCGACTCACCCGAGCTGAATCACATCAACTTTGTTGTTGATTGTGCATGAACTTGTACATATCCATCAAAATTGACAACTATGATTTCCTTGAAGTACTTGAAGAAGTCGGCATGGGAGTTGTATATTCAGGTTCAACACTTAGCTTCACTAGTTCTTCTTCTGGCTCAACCCTTGGTTCAAGAATGTTTGGTTCCTTATCAGATTCTTCCTCTTCAATGTTTGTGACTGAATTAGCTTCAGTTTCAGTTCTATCTGTTGACTCCTCTGTATCCAGCTCAGTTGGCTCTTCTTGCTCGCCTTGATTCAGTTCATGCACCCTCTCTACTAATCTTTCAAGATCATAATTTGTAATGTATCCTTGAACATATCGCCCCTTCAATTTGCTTGTGTTTTAACACGGGCTTTTAAGCAAAGTGAAGTTATTAATGATGGGAAATAAGCACTTTTTGCCTTCTTTTTAGCACAATCGTGAATCTCGAGGATAATTTTCCCAACATTAATGGACTTTTCTGTCAAAATTGCATATAACAAAAGCATTCGTTCCATCAAGATGGTGGAACTATGTGAGATAGGCATAAAACTGTAGCGAATGAAATAAAACCATACCTTTGCTATTAGTTTTAAGCGTTCTCTTTGACAATAATGGCTCCCATACTTTCTTATAATCCATTGGGATCCCAAATTTGTCACAACATCAAGCACTTGTTGAAGAAAATCTCAATTGATATTGTTCATAATAGGGTAGTACTCATCTTCTTCAACATCAGGTAAATTAAACAAACCATTAATGAACTTAGAAGTAAGAGGTACCTTTTTCTTTTGAATGATGACTTCAGTAGCATCTTCCGTAGTCAAACTAGCATAGAATTATCGAACAACATGTAGCAAAAATTTAGCTACATTAGGGTTACTTGGGCGGTAAGTAATAGGTGTGACGGTACGGCATGGACTTTTCCCTCTTTTTTACTGTCTTGGGCCTCAAACTCAGACTGTATCTTACTAAAAAAACTGATTAGTACTTGGGGCAAATTGGACCCTCTTTATTAACATAAAAATTTAAACAGAACAAATGAAAAAAAATTTAAGTCTTAATTAGAAATTTTCTTCTTAACAAATTACATTAAATTAATTCCTAGGAAAGGTTGGAGGGGTCATAGCGGTCCCGCTTAAGTTCCAATCTCCTTAGACAGAATTAATTAAATGTAATAAGTTAAGAAAATAAGTTCTAATTATTTATTTATTTACAAAATGAGTTCATGAAAAATTAAAGGTCTGCTAATTTAAACGAGGATTCAATTCGATCAACTTCACCATCCCAATAGTGTTTAAGACGTTGACCATTAACTTTAAACGTACCTCCATAATTGTCATATAATTCAATAGCTCCATAAGGATAAACTCGGTAGATGGTATAAGTGATGCGATCCCGCCTCAGTGATGAGTTGAGTCGTTTATGTGCCCGATCGTTAAAATGAGAAGTATCTAGTATAATGGTCGATTTTGATGTGAGCTCGCTTACGACCCAAGAGGAGCTCGAGCAAGAAGCCATCAAGATACCTAGTGGCCCGATAACGCGAGCTCGAGCCAAGCAATTTAAGGAGGCTATCTCAGCTCTAGTGGACCGAATATGGAAATGTGACAGCAAAGAGCTCAAGGACGAGCCTAATAGTTATCATTTTTGGGCGGCTAAATTTCATTCAGCTAACTAATTCTATTGCTGGAATTTTGGTTATTTAAATTAAGCATTTAATTAAACATTCCTACAGCTCATTAGTTTGTCCTAAATTAATACAAGTGTTTAATATGCTTTGTCTTAGCTAAATTAAATGTGTCCTGATTTAATTAAGTTTGTCTTAATTTAATACATGTTTTAATTATGTCTAGTCGAATTAATGTGTCTTGTTTAGTTGTCATTTAATTTGTCACAATGTTAATTAGTGTGTCCACATTATGTTTTAAATTTAGTTCAGCTGAATTGGTTTAATTTAATTAAGTTCATGTGTTTCTTTTATGTGCAGCCGAATTTGAAGATACATTAACTAGGTTCATGCATGTAGATTCATGCATGGGAAGATGCATGTGCAGCTGGTACAATTCATGAAAGCTGATTAATTTTGGCACTCTCCAAGGCAACCATTCGGCAAAGAGTCAGCAGGCTTTAACTCTCCAAAGGCTTGGCCGATTCTCTTCCCAAAGCAGCATCAATTGTTTTCACACCAGCCGTTCACAACATGACCAATCGGTTCAGCCATTTCACACTATGAGACCCTCCAAAATCGTCCATTCACACTCCTAATGGCTGCTCAAATTCTTCTTTAATACTGGTAACTTTTCAGCAAGAGTTGCTTAATGAATGGGTCCATTAAACTCATTAGCCGAATTTAGCTGCTGCATGAATCTCCAAATTTATTTGCTTAATTTAGAAGTTGCCTCTTGATCTCCATTCAGCTGAATCTTTGCTACAGCCATCCAATGAATCAAAGCTGCAATTTATTTCAAGTTTACTTAGATTTTAAGTCATGAATTTGTCTATTGGGCTAACTAGTCATCAGGCTATAAATAGTTGTTATTTTTCTTGTAAAAGGACTTTTGGCCAATTCTTGAATGAAATTATATTTCTCTGGTGAGTTAATTCACTCTCTTAATTCTTCAAAGCTCAAATTGACTTATCTTCACTAGTGGCATCAATCTGACTTTGTTTTGAACTTATCACCAATTGGTGTGGCGTTCATCAATATACCAGAGGTTCATATTTTGCTAAATAGAGGGTCTCAGTTTAATCCAATTACCTTCCTTTCTTCCTTGAAACATTTAAGCCTGGGTCCTTAATCTCTAATAAGGGTTCGTTCTTGTTTCATTAAATATCCATCCTATGCTTTCCATCATTTTTTAATTTGATTCTAAATTTCAAAAAAAAACCTAGCAAACACCTTATCATACCCAAAACTTAATTTTTGAAACCTTTGATTTGAAACTTCTAAACTGATACTTCCTAATTTTGATCGGGCATCATTACGACTCGTCATCAACTTCTGAAAGGAGCTCGTATCAATTGGTATCAGAGCTATTAAATTAGGTACGTAAACGTAGTTTCGAATCTTCCAAGAGCTCAAAAAAAATTTAAAAAAATTCAAAAAAAAGAGGAAAGTATATATAATACGAAATTTAAAAAAATTGTATATAAAAAAGGGGTTCGAATTAAAAAAAGTTGTAAGTGTTGATTGTTGTTCCGATCAATTAATTTCCTTTTTCAATTAGTGATCCATTCTTCACGCCACATCCTAAATCAAACTTTTCTTTCTTTCGAGCCTACCCTAATCCATATAATCTTTCCATTGTTCTTAGCACATTGAAGCCGACCCGTAAGTTGTGGATAAGTCTAATGTAGCTTTCCAGGATTTTGAGAGTTGGATTTTAGAGGTAAAAGGAACGACAGATTACATCAAGTTAAAAGCCGAATTTGAGTGAAACATGAGAGGAGTGATTATTCTTTTCTTGTGAGAGACTTTGTGAGGGTTTTGTGGTGAGGATAATTCTTTTCAGGTTAAACAACATGCCGAGAAGCCCAGAACGTCGAGTATTAAGTGGAGGTACTTCGAATGCTACTGGTGGAGGAGGAAACCTTCAACCAAGAAGAAATGTACCCAGAGGTGGAGTACCCGATTTGCAAGTACAAGCCATAATACGAGAAATCACCCGTCTATTCCAACCACAATTTGATTCCATTCAAGACCGTATGGAACAATTGGAGGAACAAAGTCAACGTGCAAACACCCCTCCAATCCCAAGAAGAGAACGAGAACATCCTTGGCACCATGAAAATGACTTTGATATGAGTCACAAAGGCCTTAGACGCGTATACGAAGGAAAAAGAAAATCAAGATTCACTTTCTTGTTTTCATGAAAATCAAGAAACCGAATATTGGTCCAATTTTGTTGTTTTGAGCGATTTCAAGAATCAAGAAAATCAAGATTTCAAATCTTGGAAATCTTGGTCCAAGAAACCGAATCTTGCAACTAAGGCGCATTGGATCTCAGTTACGAGCATTAACAAGCCAATTTCGGGAGAGAACAGATTACAAGCCCAAGTTCTTGAAGACGAGGCCCAATAAGATGTTCCAAGCCCAATCCAGAAGTTTAAATTAGACTTAGCTAAAAATCAGGCCAAATTGTCAAAGTGGCTCAATTTAATTCTTTAAATACTTAATTTTAATTTTTAGACTTTATGAATAAATTTCTATGTAAAAATTTAGTCCAAGAGGCCCATTTAAAGGCCTTGGATGAAATTCCCCTTTGAAAGTCAAAATTAGGGTTTTTTTTTTAACTAGTAGGGCTAGGAAAGTAGTTAGGAGGCCTATATATATGGCTTGGCCAGCCACCCTTATACACATGGAATTATACATTGAAATCAGATTTTATTGAGTGAAAATTCTCTTTGAGTTTTCTCCAAGAATTCTCTCTTGGGTTTTTTTTAGAAGTAGTTTTAACAGTCTTTTTGATTGTTGGAGCCATCTTCAGCCTTCTTCTTGCCATTGCTCTACATTGGAGGAGAGATTAGAGCCGTTTGAAGGGAGTTGTGAATCTTTCTCGATTTCAAGGCTTCTTAGGACTTTTCTTTATTTTTCTTGCTGTTATTCCTCTTTAAATTTTTCTTATTTTGCTTATCTATTGATTAACTTATTTTAATCTCTTTTGTTGTGTTTCCAGCCATTATACTCTTCAAGAATCTGATCGGTACCCTTCTTGGCAGCAAGAAACGTTCGTTAGTCATCCTTTTCAATTGATCTTGCCGTCCTATCATTCTAAATCTGATTCAATTCGTTTTGCTGGACTTTTAAATTTAATTTGTTGTTTGGTGTTATTCTTTTCAGATTCGGCTGTTTGGAGTCTCTCTTGAATTCAATTTTGTGTTCTTGGCTTCCAAGAATAGCTATTCATAAGTGTTTTTGATTCTTGGCTGATCCTTTATTGTTTTGGGTGTTTTCATTTTAGATCTAACTGATTCTAAGTTTAATTTTCTATTTTGTTTCAGATCCAAGCGATTAGCATTTTCGTAGGAGTTTCCCTTAACTTGACAACTTGATCTTGGTCTACGCGCAACCCTCTATCATTTGGTATCAGATCTTGGTCTGCGCGCAACTGATGTCCTTTTTAAAAACATTAAACAACAGTTTTTACCCAGAAAAATTTTTGGAAAAAAATTCATTTGAGTGGGTAAACGTTTTCCAATTTGTCTGAAATTTTACATGCATATTTGTGGCATTGTGATAGAATATTAAAAAATATTTCCCTAAAAAAATCAGTAGAAAAAGTCAAAAAAATTGAAAAAGACAAAATCAAGTAAAAATTTTAAAAAATATTCAGCGGGTTGAGTTTTGTGTCAAAACTTTCTAGATAAAATTTAAAATATTTAATGACATTCCAGTTTAAATTTCGTGATTTTTTGGAGATCACGAATACCTCGAACGAAGTTGTCAAGTTACTCCGCAGTTTTTCGGGTTTTCAGGTATCAGCAATTTTCATTGATTCTTAGCTGTAGGTTTTCATTTGTTTTGCTTTTATTCTTCCTTTACACTATCTAACACCTTCTTGTTTCTTGTGTTAGTAGGATTTAAAAGTGTGCACAATTCTTCCTCAGTGCGACACAAATCAATTGGTGTCTCATCACTTTTTTGGACTCCTAGGATTCTTTGGTAGTTACGGTTCATACACTTTCTAATTGATTGATATAGACTCTACTAAAGAACTCACAAGACTGAATTCTACCTCTTTGAGAATTTGATTTTCCTTTTTGAGTGATTAACGGTGAGGTTTGGTAATTTTTTTCGAGTGTTGAGTGTTTGTTTTGCAGGTATTCCAAAAGAAAAAAATAATATGCATAGAATTGGTCAAGTTGATGATGACCATAATGATGTCCATGATAAATTTAAAGAGATCCAACAACAGTTAGACGAACGGGCTGCTGCACTCAAACAAACAAAAGCCATACTTCGAACATTGAGTGCTACTATCAATGAATGCGATTGGACCGAGTGGAGAAAAGAGCCCAACGAGGTCAACTTAATTCAAGTGAAAGGGCAAAAATAAGAGTGCCAAGAAGACGAATATTCAAGAAGAGACTCATATCATGATTCCTATTCAACGAGAAATTCAAGACAATGCAAATCAAGTTTCGAGTGTGAAGTTTTCCAAGGTGACGAACAAGAAATCACAAGTAATCCTTTGTATGCCCCAAGGAACTCGTCCACTGAGAATCAATTTCGAAAAGGTGATCATTGTTCGTATGCAAGTCATTCCGTACATACCCAACGAGAGTCTTTTCGTTCTAATTCATTTGTAACATCTCTATCTTGTAATGAAAGGACGACAGAAAAAGAAATTGAAAAAGAAAAAGAGAATGAAAAAGAGCAAAAAGAGATTGAGAGTGAAAAGGAATGTGAAATAGATAAGAAAATTGAAAAAGAAATTGAAGAAAGAAGAGAAAATGAGTTAGAAAAAGAAACAAAAGAAAAAGACGAGGAAAGGGTAATGAGGAATGTTTCCACTAACCAAGTATGAATTTTTGTTGTGTTGCTACTTCTCAGGTTCCCAAAAGATCGAAAGATAAATTTCAACTTCAATACCTTTCCGATGAAAGACGCTTTCATACGATCAACATAGGCAAGGTTGAAGATGAAATCACACTACATGAGCCCGAAGGTAAGCGAGGTAAGGAAATTTTAGAAACCGAGTCCCGTGCAGATTTTAAAATTATTGATAAAACTTTTGATGACTTAGTTCTTAAAAGATCCCCTCATTTTGATCCGATTAATTGTTATTCTTCGATTGTGGTTGATAAAGTCATTACAAAAGGAAGCGTGAGTTGTTATTCTCTTGATTTGCCTTGTGTAAAATTCGCGAATTTGTGCAAATCTGTTTTGGTGAATAAAAAAAGTTTTGAATGTATGTTGGTATGTATGCGAAAATCCTCATGGTTTAACTTGATTGGTTTAATGAAATCTTTGTCACACTTCGGCATGACTAATCAAAATCAAGTTTTTAAACCCGGAATCTATTTTGGTATATTTTGTTGGAAAATCAAGCATCATCTATTGTGTGCAAATACTTTCTATTGTTTTGATACTTGGTTTTTGAATAAGGTAACGAAATTTGCCAAATTTGTTTTCAATTTATATTCGTGCCTTAAACAGTTTCTGTGGTTATACATGAATTTTGAGTTCCATTTGACAAAGGTTAATTCAACAACGGAGCTTCGACTACACTATGCCCCCGATGAGCGAAGGTTTGTATTAAATGGAAAAGGTAAAATCGACCCTTATTCTTCTGCTTATAAAGTGCTTGAAACTTTTGAAACACCTTTGTACTCATCGAATAGTGACAAAATCGTGTTGATGATTTAATTTTTGTAAAACACTTAGGTGGAAATGTGCTTGACTGTCCTATTTTATTTATTGATGATCTATCTATTTTGATGGTTGATAAAAAGATTATTATTTTTGATAATTTTTATGAAGCATGTGTGAGTGAATCTATAGTCCGTCGATTAATGCATGGTATGATTGTGCAACTCTGTGAACCGTGTGAACCTTTTCAAATACCTACTTGTGACGATTATGTTTACCATTTGATTTATTACTCGCTATTTATTCATGGTTTGTGGAAACAATTTGAGATGATTGAATGCCTTAAAACATGTCCATCTTTGTTTAGAATATTTGACGAGGCATTGGCGAGCAAATTAGCTTGTTTGCATGGTAATCTGAATCTGTCCATTCGCATGCGTTATACTTGTTTTGTTATGCTTATGATTGGACTACAAGTTCTACTTTCAATGTGACTGACTTTTCTCCATTTGATTGTTCAGATTCGAGGACGAATCCTTTTGAGGAAGGGCGAATGATACGAGTCACAAAGGCCTTAGATGCGTATACGAAGGAAAAAGAAAATCAATATTCACTTTCTTATTTTTAAGAAAATCAAGAAACCGAATCTTGGTCCAATTTTGCTGTTTTGAGCGATTTCAAGAATCAAGAAAATCAAGATTTCAAATCTTGGAAATCTTGGTCCAAGAAATCGAATCTTGCAACTAAGGCGCATTGGATCTCAGTTACGAGCATTAACAAGCCAATTTCGGGAGAGAACAAATTACAAGCCTAAGTTCTTGAAGACAAGACCCAATAAGAAGTTCCAAGCCCAATCCAAAAGTTTAAATTAGACTTAGCTAAAAATCAGGCCAAATTGTCAAAGCGGCCCAATTTAATTCTTTAAATACTTAATTTTAATTTTTAGACTTTATGAATAAATTTCTATGTAAAAATTCAGTCCAAGAGGCCCATTTAAAGGCCTTGGACGAAATTCCCCTTTGAAAGTCAAAATTAGGGTTTTTTTTTTTTAAGTTTTCCTAGTAGGGCTAGGAAAGTAGTTAGGAGGCCTATATATATGGCTTGGCCAGCCACTCTTATACGCATGGAATTATACATTGAAATCAGATTTTATTGAGTGAAAATTCTCTTTGAGCTTTCTCCAAGAATTCTCTCTTAGGTTTTTTTTAGAAGTAGTTTTAACAATCTTTTTGATTGTGGGAGCCATCTTCAACCTTCTTCTTGCCATTGTTCTACATTGGAGGGGAGATTAGAGCCGTTTGAAGGGAGTTGTGAAATCTTTCTTGATTTCAAGGCTTCTTAGGACTTTTCTTTATTTTTCTTGCTGTTATTCCTCTTTAAATTTTTCTGATTGTGTCGATCTATTGATTAATCTATTGATTAACTTATTTTAATCTCTTTTGTTGTGTTTCCAGCCATTATACTCTTCAAGAATCTGATCGGCACCCTTCTTGGGAGCAAGAAACGTTCCTTAGTCATCCTTTTCAATTGATATTGCCGTCCTATCATTCTAAATCTGATTCAATTCGTTTTGCTGGACTTTTGAATTTAATTTGCTGTTTGGTGTTATTCTTTTCAGATTCGGCTGTTTGGAGGCTCTCTTGAATTCAATTTCGTGTTCTTGGCTTCCAAGAATAGCTATTCATAAGTGTTTTTGATTCTTGGCTGATCCTTTATTGTTTTGGGTATTTTCGTTTCAGATCTAATTGATTCTAAGTTTAATTTTCTGTTTCGTTTCAGATCCAAGCAATTAGCATTTTCGTAGGAGTTTCCCTTGACTTGACAACTCGATCTTGGTCCGCGCGCAACCCTCTGTCATAATTATTCACGAGAAGGGTCAAATGCTCTAAAGTTATTTGGAACCCATACGAGAATGTTTGGGACGATTGGATGAAAGGGTCCAACGTGAGGAAAGATCCCAACGGAAGCAAATTTCACTAAGTCGAGGAGCAAAAACAAGAACCACCCAAAGACACACATCGAATTATTATTCAAGAAGAGATCCATACCGAGATTACTACTCATCGATGAATCTGAGTAGAAAGAAAGAATTTTTGAGAATGAGGTTTTTCAAGATGACACACAAGAAGGAAGATATATCTCTTCAGGTGCATCAAGGTGTTCATCCATGGAGAAATATTAACGAAGAGCTGATCGTGACCACTTTGTAGATGCTTTCCCATCTTTTGAACGAAAAGTTTGTCGATCCGACTCATTCGTATCATGTTTATATTGTAAAGAAAGAACGAGGCAAAAAGACAAAGAAAATAGAAGAAAAGAAAGACAAGAAATGTTAATGCAAGAAAATGAGCGAATATGGAATGAAATTGAGAGACGAAAAAAAAAGAACTGAAAGAAAAAGAACAAGCAATCAAAAAAGAAAAAGAGAGTAAAGAAAATCAAAAAGAGATTGAGAGTGAAAAAAAAGTGAAAACGAAAAGAAAATTGAAAAAGAGATTGAGGTGAAAAAAGAGAGTAAGCAAGAAACGAGTGTTGCTGGAAAAGAAACGAGAGTAGATGAGTTTTCAAAAATAAAAGAAACGACGAAAAAAGATGCAAGAAAACAAGAAATAGTGAGGAATGTGTTCACTAATCCACATGTGAATTTTTTTTCATGTTGTTTCTTTACAGGTTTCTGAGGAATTGATTAATAAATTTCATCTTCATTATCTTCCAAAGGAAAGAAGGATCACATTGGTTAGTAAAGGTAATCCTAGTCCACCTGTGCCACAAGGTAAGGAAGGTAAGTGTTATAACACATTTCAATCGCCACCAACCTATCTGAATGTTTGTGATTATATTGATGATCTATCCAATTGCCATTCTTTGATTAATGGTGATGTGTTTGTTCTAAAAGATGGCAAAGAGAGCATCCCTAATGAAAATTGTGGTGTTGATGAGCATGTTGGTGAAGTAGTACTCGATTGGCAGCTACGAAACTTGGTTATGCGTGATAGTGAATGTACATATAAACTTTCCAATTTTTTTGATTGTGGTGATAACATGCATTCTTTGACCTGTTGTGCGAAACACACATGCATGTAGAAGACTGTTCAAAGGGAATTTTTGGTGTGTGAACGCTTGAATATGTGCATGCCTAAATTTCCTTTGATTCATTTGTGTGATAAAACATTGACATGTAAAATGCCTAGTTCATTTGATAGTGATGATGGTGTAACATTTCTGCTTTGTCGTGTAAATTTTGCATGCTTGTGTAAGTTTGAATGTGTGAAACTGTGTATGCATAATTTTTCTTGGTTTGGCATGTTTGATTTAATAAATTTTTTTCTACACTACGGGATAAGTGATCAAACTCGTGTGTTCAAACCTGGAATTTGCTATGTTGGTTCATTTTGTAGGAAACTTGAGCATCCCAAATTTAGTGCTAACAATGTGATTGATGCTTTGACCTTTGAAAAATATTTGTATACTGATGCAATTGATTGTTCTTCTTTGATTAGCCATGAAGTGTATGTTTTGAGCGATGAATGAAAGAATAATGTTAATACAAATTGTAATGCTAATCAGCAAACAAATGAAATTGTAATCCATCGTCCATGGCACATTTTAACTGCGCAAGATGAACATCCATGTAAATCTTTCTTTGAGATTGATCATGTTGAAAAGGCATGGAAAAGGACTGTTGAATTTGATTGTGTGCGAACATGCATGATTAATTATCCTTTGAACCGATTGAGTTCATTTGTTTTCACTAATGACATATCGAGACTATTTGATAATTTGAGGTATGCAAGTTTTGACCGAATAAAACTTTGGATGCATGACCGATTGAATGAATTTATCATTTCTTTTGGATGTAATTTTAGCTTGATTTCTTTGTTCTCCCTACCACCGAATATGGAGGGTCAATTTGAGAAGGTAAGATCCATTCATACTCCTAAACTCTGCCGTGGTTTATGTGCTCAAATTTAGATTGAGAATTCAGAAAGAGTCTGTAAGTTTTTAATTCATCGTGTCTTTAATCCTCTTCATTATTATGTATATGACACTTTGAATTAGCTCAGTCCTAAAGAGGGAGGGCATGTGACTAATCTATTGTCTTTTCGAGTAAAGTGTGACTTTCAGGTTCTTGGGAGCAACCATGCCAATTCCATCAACCAAAGGGTTGATAACGATGCAAAATTTTTCTCGAGCAAATGGCCCGATTTGAGGACAAATCGTCTTCAAGAGGGAGGGTATGATGCGATCCCGACTGCATCATGTAATGGCACCACTCAATGCCGTCGAGATTGGCCTAAACACGAGGGCCCCAAGTGTAAGATGAAGCTCATTTTCAACTCAATCAAACTTATTTCCATGCGGTTCAGCTCACTCGAGCTCAAATCAGCTCATTCGAGCTCAAGTCAGCTCACACGAGCTCAATTCAGCTCATTGAGCTCATTATTAGCTCTTTAGTTCATTTAATTTTAATTGCTGGAATAAATTAAGCATTTAAGTTAATTAGTTAATTTAGTTACAGCTCTTAATTACTTGTTAGCTTATTACATGTTTTAATTATGTTTTAATTAATTATGAGTGTTTAATATGTCTTAAATTATTACAAGAATTAATAGGTTTAGTCGAATTTATTGTGCAGGTTATTGTTTTCATATGCTGCCAAATTATTATTCTGGAATGCATTTAACTTGCTGATTTTATTTGCTACAGGTTCATGAACGGCTTGGTGTAATGTATGGGAGTGTGCATGCATAATGGAGGCTTAATGGAAGGCATTTAAGGGAACACAAGTACTTAGGACGTTCATGCAAGAGGGGGCTGCTGAATGTTCATGCATTTGCACATTTATGGACTAAATTTATGGAAGAGCATACCTTGGGACGTTTCAGGCATGTTCCATGTATTTTCAAGATGACCATTCAAGTTTTCAAGGTACTTTAAAGCTCCATTCGACCAAGGGAGATGTTGAATAATTAAGGGGCTGCACATCCATGTAATTAACTTTCTTTAAGGTTAAGGATGCATGAATGCATCAAGTGAAGCAACATGATGATTCGGCCAATCCATGCATCATCTCCAAGCATGAACCAAATTTTTAATGCTTCATTCACGCCCATTCAGCTGAATTTAGTTACAACAAATTAATGAATTCTTTCTAGAATTTTCTAGCATATTCATGGCTGAATTGTTAGCCATTAAGTTGCCCATTCGGCTAGCCATGCATGGTCCTATAAATAGTTATTCATTTTCATTGTAAAAGGGCTTTTGACTTTGATCATTTGTGAATGAACTTTGTACAAAGAGTAAGTTTTCTCCTCTCTAAATTTGTACGAGTTTTGATCTGACTTATGTAGTGCGCTAGTGGCATCAATCGTTCTCTTTCGAACTTATCACCTTTATTTTGGTGTGGCGTTCAACCCTTCTACAAATTTTGTAAACCCACCTTGGACCGAATAAAAATCGGGGTGACACTCTTTAGTGTTGAATCGTTTCTGGTATTTAAGCTCACTTATCCATCCCCACCAAATATCCTATATTCTATCTTTATTAGTTTATCCTTAAACCGAGCCAAACAAATTAACCATCTTCCTCAATCTCCTTGTTGTCGAACCTATCCATATCCTACTTAACCTTTTCTGAACCTATATCCATCACTTTACTTCATATTTTAGCCAATTACAAACAAACCATTCCTTTGGTACGACACTCCTCATCGACGATCGAGCAACTACGTGAAATGACTCGATTAACCTGGGTCGGTTCGCATCAAATACAACGTTAGCGCGAGCTTTAACGTTTCTGATTTGTCTTCGTTTGATGCAGTTAGTGATTTGAGGACAAATCGTTCTGAAGAGGGGGAATGATGTGAGCTCGCCTACAAACCAAGAGGAGCTCGAGCAAGAAGCCATCAAGATACCTAGTAGCCTGATAACGCGAGCCAAGCAATTTAAGGAGGCTATCTCAGCTCTAGTGGACCAAATATGGAAAAGTGACAGCAAAGAGCTCAAGGACGAGCCTAATAGTTATCATTTTTGGGCGGCTGAATTTCATTCAGCTAACTAATTCGGTTGCTAGAATTTTAGTTATTTAAATTAAGCATTTAATTAAACATTACTACAGCTCATTAGTTTGTCCTAAATTAGTTCAATATGCTTTGTCTTAGCTGAATTTATTGTGTCCTGATTTAATTAAGTTTGTCTTAATTTAATACATGTTTTAATTATGTCTAACCGAATTAATGTGTCTTGTTTAGTTATCATTTAATTTGTCACAATGTTAATTAGTATGTCCACATTATGTTTTAAATTTAGTTCAACTGAATTGGTTTAATTTAATTAAGTTCATGTGTTTCTTTTAGGTGCAGCCGAATTTGAAGATACATTGACTAGGTTCATGCATGTAGATTCATGCATGGGAATATGCATGTGCAGCTGGTACAATTCATGAAAGCTGATTAATTTTGGCACTCTCCAAGGAAACCATTCGGCCAAGAGTCAGTAGGTTTTAACTCTCCAAAGGCTTGGCCGATTCTCTTCCCAAAGTAGCATCAATTGTTTTCACACCAGCCATTCACACCATGACTAATCGGTTCAGCCATTTCACACTATGAGACCCTCCAAAACCGTCCATTCACACTCCCAATGGTTGCTCAAATTCTTCTTTAATGCTGGTAACTTTTCAACAAGAGTTGCTTAATGAATGAGTCCATTAAACTCATTAGCCGAATTTAGCTGCTGCATGAATCTCCAAATTCATTTGCTTAATTTAGAAGCTGCCTCTTGATCTCCATTCAGCTGAATCTTTGCTACAGCCATCCAATGAATCAAAGCTGGAATTTATTTCAAGTTTGCTTAGATTTTAAGTCATGAATTTGTCTATTCGACTAACTAGTCATCAGGCTATAAATAGTTGTTATTTTTCTTGTAAAAGGACTTTTGGCCAATTCTTGAATGAAATTATATTTCTCTGGTGAGTTAATTCACTCTCATAATTCTTCAAAGCTCAAATTGACTTATCCTCACTAGTGGCGTCAATCTGACTTTGTTTTGAACTTATCACCAATTGGTGTGGCGTTCATCAATATACTGGAGGTTCGTATTTTGCTAAATAAAAGGTCTCGGTTTAATCCAATTACCTTCCTTTCTTCCTTGAAACGTTTAAGCCCGGGTCCTTAATCTCTAATAAGAGTTCGTTCTTATTTCATTGAATATCCATCCTATCTTTTCCATCATTTTTTAATTTGATTCTAAATTTCAGAAAAAAAACCTACCAAACATCTTGTCATACCCAAAACTTAATTTTTGAAACCTTTGATTTGAAACTTCTAAACCGATACTTCCTAATTTCGATTGAGCATCATTACGACTCGTCATCAACTTCCAAAACGAGCTCATATCAGGTTTTCTATGAGTTTACAAGGGAATGTAGATGTAAAGGGAATAGGTAGGCTGAAAGAAAGGAAAACTGGTCTAAAGTGCGGCGTGAAAGGATGAATAAAATTTAAATGGGATCTTGCTGATCGGATGACAACAAATATGCAATTTGCCAAATTTCTATTCTTCTTTTTTTTTTAACTTCGTATTTTTTTTCTTATACCAATATATTGGAAATACAGCAAGCTAATTACAATAAAAGTCCTCGAATTCACGAATTTTTTTACTCTTTTTTTTTACAATTCCACTCCAGGATTGTTTCGAACGTCTGAACTCCTCGTTTTGGGTAGCTCTGATACCAACTGATGCGAAGTAGCCTCGATTGATTGAGTTAAGTCGCTTTTGTTGCCTGATCGTCTAACGAAGAAGTTGCATTCGTCTTGTGCTAAAAGAGAAGTTTGTTGTTTAGGGATGATATTTGTGGTTCAAATTAGGTTCAAAGGAATGGATTATGTGCTAAGGTTTGGTTAAGAAAGAAAAGGATTAACTTTGGGAAGAGAAACAATTCGTTTTAATGGAAAATGGAATGAATGGCTTAAAAACAAGAAAGAACCAACACTATGAGTAAGTGTCGACCCAAATCTTATACGTTCTTAAGGTGGAAAAATGGATGATGTTGAAGAAACTTGACCCACTATCTATCGGAGATAGGAACCTTGGTATTGAGATTTGAACGCCACACAATGAAGTGATAAGTTCACTTTGTCAAAGAACGGGGTTGACGCCACTAACTAAGTAGATAAGTCAACAAAGTCTTTGGACAAATTGAGAGAAGAAATATCTCACAAATTGTTCAATTCAATATCAAATTGGCAAAAAGTCCGTTTACAAATGAACAAACAAATATTTATAGCCTTGTACAAGCTAGCCGAATAGTCAAACTTAAAGGCTAAGAACAAACTAAGAAATTTCCAGAATTAATCCATTAAAATGTCTTAGAGAGATTCGGCTGAATGGGAGCTCCAATGGCCAGCTTAAGAATTAAGCAAATGAATCTTGCAAAGATGAATGTACTGATAGACTAATGGCCATGTCTAGGTTCGGCCAAGCCCTTAAATGGCTAATTGAATTGGCATCTCTTGGCTGAATAGATAGGAGCATTAAGGAGGGTTTTTAAACAGCCAAGTAAGTGTGAAAAGTCGGATATGGAGAGTCACGTGTGTGTGAACATTATCAGCTAAATAGTCTTTGGTGTGTACACCTAAGGTGAACAGCATGTGGCTGTTGGGGAAGTGACAAATTCGGCTAAACATTCATTTGACGTGCCATGCATCTATCACCCAAATGCAATGAACCCATGGTGCATGCACCCATGCTGTCCAAGCAATGTTCCTGCATCAAAATAAAGCAGCAAATTAATCACATTTTCAACATGTTAAATTCGGCAGCAAATGAAATGTATTAACCTGTACATTAAATTCGGTTGAAACAAATTAATTATTTGTGAGGACTTAGGACATATTTAAGACTCAAAATAATTAAGTATTAAACTTTGGAAATAATTAAAACTCCTAATGATTATTTTTCCAGATTTAAGACAAATTAATTAACTTAACTAATCTAACTAACAACAAATTAAATAATTAATCCAGCAAATTAATTGCAACTAAAATGAGCTAAAATGAGCTGAGTGAACTAGAAATGAGCTCGTTGAGCTAGAATTGAGCTGAATAAGCTTGAAGGAAGTTACATGGAATGCTCGGCTTACTGGTCCATGAAATTTCAAGAAGACCAGTGACGTGACCATGCCCCAAGGCCCTCTAAGTCCTAGCTTCGATCCCATCGAACTATCAAAAGGACCAATGACCCGAACTCAGTCCAAGCACCTTCAAGAAGCTATTTTAGCTTTATTCATTCAACTTTGGAGTGAAACCAGCTCAATGTTGATGGAGAAGCTCGAGCCAGGAACTTAAAGATCCCTTGCACCTTAGTGCAAGCTGATTCTAGCTCATCTTTAGCTCCTTGAGCTCCATTCAGCTCGAATCAGCTCACTTGAGCTCATTTAAGCTCGTTTAAGCTCAATTTAGCTTACTTTTAGCTCGTTTCTTTTATCATTTAAATAAATTAAGTATTGGGTTTAATTTATTCAATTTCATACAGCTCATGACCGAATTTCCTAGCTCAAATTAGTTCATTAATTATTTCACATCTTTTTGAGTTAGCTGAATTTAATTACTAGCTAGACATTTATTTAAGTGTTTTTAATTTGTCCTAGCATATTATTTAATTCGTCTACATGTTGTTTTGTCCAAGATCAGCCGAATCTATAACCATTTAAATTGTTTAAATCCCTTGCAGGTTTAGCCGAATGTGAAAGGGAGCAATTAAGGTTGATTCATGCACGGTTCGGTTTAATGGATGGTATTTAAAGGAGCACATGTATTTGGGACGTTCATGCAAGAGGGAGCTACTGAATGTTCATGTATTTGAAGATTCATGGATCGTATTTATGGGGGAAAATACATTGGGACATTTCTTGCCTAATTCATGCATTTTCAAGATGACCACTCAAGTATTTTAGGCACATTAAGGCTTCATTCGGCCAAGGGAGATGTATGAGCATTAAAGGCTGCACATTCATGGAATTGTGGCTATTCTTCGAGGCTAAGCATGCATGAATGCATCAAGTGCAGCAACATGATGGTTCAGCCAATCCATGCACCATCTTCAAGCATGAACCGAATTTTAATACTTTAGTGTGAAAATTTTTATTATTGTATGAACACATAGATGCCGAATTTGAGTAGTCATCTTTGTGTCTATAAATAGCTTTCTTGTAAACATTTGAAAGGACTTTTTTGCCAAAATTATTAATCAAACATATTGTTGTTGTGAGGTATCCTCCTCTCTTCTTTCGTTTGAGTCTCGAAGCGACTTATCTAGCTTGCTAGTGGCGTCACCCGACTCTTTGAACATATCACCCTCTCGGTGTGGTGTTCAACCATCTTTTATACCTTTGGTTCTTACCTCTATATAGGTAACGGGTCAAGGTCCATCTTTGACTTTCCATTAATCCACCTTAAGCAATATAAGTCCCGGGGCAATACTTTACATAGTATTGAATCGTTCTTAAAGATTGAGTTCAATTTTCATTTCCATTTTAACTATCAGCTTATAATTTTTTATTTCTTGTTAAACCGAACCTAGCTATATTGATGCGACCGTGGCTCAGAGCGCACCAAGTACAAGCAAAGATCCGGTGATACTTCCGCAAGGCCTGATCACTCGAGCCCGGGCAAAACAATTTAAGGAAGCCATTTCGGCTTTAGTGGAGCAAGTTTGGATCGACACTTTAGCTGAACACTTTAAGGATGATTCGAACAACTCCATAAGTTTCCCTTGCAACCTTTTACTAGCTGAATTAAGCTCGGATTTAGCTCTATGAACTCATTCCAGCTTATCTGAGCTCGATTACAATTTTTTGTGATTATGCGTTTTAGCTGCTGGAATTAATTTAATTTGTCTTTAAAATAAATTAGTTTAGTTAGTTACAGCATGCATATGAATTAATTTGGTTGATAATTCTACATTAAATGTATTTTAAATTATTGCATGGTTTAAATATGTTTTTTTCCATAATAAATTTGTCCTAATTCTCAGACATGAATTAAATTTGTATTTGCTCAGCTGAATTTAATACTTAGCTAATTAATTTGTCCTGTTACATTACATTCTTTAATTGTGTCAAGTTACAGCCGAATTTATGAGTTGATTAATTTGTCTTGCTGCTTGGTTTTAATGTGTTCTCATTTAATTAATTAGCTGCATGTATTTAATTTTAGGTACATGCAATGGACGACACATCCATGTTTGGCAATTTAAATTGGCTACTGTTTGAAGTCTCCTAGGTGTCCATTCGGCCAAAGGAGCTGCTGTTTCCTACTTCCAAGCTACCCATTCAGCCGAATTTATTCCTTTCACATTGCTGGGCATATGTTCACACATAATGGCTGTTCGGTTCAAATCTTTCACACCTTAAAAGGACTGCTCAGTAACTATTTAATTGCTGGTCACTTTCCAGCAATAATTGCAAATTAAATGAGCTTCTTTAAGCCTATTAACCGAACCTAGCTATTGCCATGCACTTTCCCAAGCTTCCAAGTCCATTGTTCATTCTAGAAGCTGACCATTGGAGCTCACATTCAGCCGAATCTTACTAGCTCAATCAAATGGATTCATTTGCTTAGTTCTTAAGAATGTATGTGGCTATTCGGTTAGCTTAAGCTTTGCCTATAAATAGTTGTTAATTCATTTTGTAAAATAACTTTTGGCATGTTTGTTAATGAATTGCTGCCGAATTTGTGAGTCATTTTCTCTCAAATTTTGTTCGAGAGCCGTAAGACTTATCTAGCTTCTAGTGGCGTCTTTCTGAGTCTTTCCTGAACTTATCACTCCCTAAAACCGAGTGTGGCATTCACCCTTAATACCTTTGGTTCATACTTACCTAAGTATCGGGTCAAGGTTCCTAAATTACCATTTTTTAACTCTTTTAGGTCCTATAAGTTTCGGGTCAACACTCCACTTTAGTGTTGGTTCAATCTTGACCTTTTTAATCCATTTAACAAATTCGAGATCTTAACCAAAAGAAAACCATTTCGTACCAAAAACCCATACCATTTCGTACCTACATCCAAACCCCAATTCGTACCAAACCAAAACCATTCTATAACTAAACATAAACCGAAATTGACCAAATTTAATCCACACTTTTCTAGCCTAAACTAAATCCATTATCCACCTTTGCTTCAAACCAACTTGACTTCTTTAAACCCCAAACTTATTTTCTTTTCTTTAAACTTTATACCAAGACATACTTCTTCGTTTAACGATAGGGCAACTAAACGACTCGACTTCAACCACTAAACCGAGATCGTATCATTTGGTATCAGAGCTGGTTAAAATGAGAAGTACGGGCACTCAAAGTTATTTCGAAATGGGTACGTAAAAAATTGAAAAAAATCTGAAATAAAAAAAAATATTTACAAAGTTTAAAAAAAGTGATTTTAAAAAATTGTGATTTAAAAAAAAGTGTTTGTGTTACAAGTGCTGTGAATTGAGAAAGTTGTTTCGTCTTTGTAAGTCCGATCATTTCCCTAATATTCTTCCTTTCATTTCGTGTCACACTTAGTCAAAACCATCCTTTTGAAACTAACCCCCTGGACTAAGATAATGTCATAACGAGTCACTTACGAAATCACGAGAGAAAATTGATTGGAAAAAGGCACGAGTGCGTGAGCGTATTAGAGTGGAGGTAAAAGCCAAAAACGAGTGCAAACATGAGTGTGAGTGACACCATCTTTTCTTTTCGAGAGAATTATGAGGTTTTTGCTATGAGGTTTCCATTTCATGTCTCGAAGCCCTGAACAAGACATGGCGGAAGGAGGTGGAAGACAACCAATTAGAAACGTTGCACCCGGAGGAGGTGGAGTGCCGGATTTGGCTCAACAAGCCATGTTGGGAGAATTCTAATGCTTGCTTCGGAACGAGTTGGAATCATTCAATGAGCGTTTGGAACGAGTTGAAGAGAGGGCTCAATGAGAGCAGACTCCCCAAGGGCCACTAAGAGAACGAGGCCACCCGGAAATCAACCAAGACAATCTTTATGACCCAAGTGAAGCTGAAAGTGATCAAGGGTTGAACCTAAGTGAAAGGCGAAGAGGTCCAAGGAATCGAGGCAACCGGGATCGAGGACGAATGGGCGATGACTTGAAAATATTATATATGTAATTAAGTTGTTTGAATCATAACATGTCTTAAATGTGTCCTAATGTGGTTGCCGAATTTATTATGCCTTGTTGACCATATGGCTGTCGAATTTAATAAGTCTTATTGACCCCTTTTAATTTGTCTTAAAACGAGAGTTAATGGCTGACTTTAATAGGTGCAGGTACATGGACGGCATTTAAAGAGAAGGTGGCTGCTGCATTTTTCCAAAGCTGTCGAATTTAATGTATGCATGGGACTTGGGGCAGCATTTGAAGAGAAGGTTGCTGCTGCATTTTTCCAAAGCTGTCGAATTTAATGTGTGCATGGGACTTGGGACAGCATTTGAAGAGAAGGTTGCTGCTATATTTTCCCAAGTAGTCGAATTTAATGTGTGCATGGGACTTGGGATGGCATTGAAAGAGGAGGCTACTATTGCATTTTTCTAAGCTGATTATTCAGCTCACCAATGCACCTTTAAAGCTCCACCAGCCAAATTGTTCCTTTCACACACTAAGTCCTTTCATTTTCGTGTGTTCACACATAAGGGCTAATCATTTCCTTCAATTCACAATTAGGAATGGTTGGAGAACCCAAGCTAACCTTAGCTGATCAAGGAGCCGCAATTAAAGCAAGTTCACTCCCTTGGCCGAATCTACATGCACCATTCAGCTACCAAGGCCTCCAATTTGCTCCAGCCGAATTTCAAGGCATCTAGAAGCTGATTTTGACCTCCCAAATGCACCAGGAAGCAACCTGGAATTTTTAGCTTAATTAAGTGAATTTAAAGATGGAATTTTAGCCAAGTATTTTGTCCATTTGGCTAGCCCCTATTTGGCTATAAATATCGAGTTCAAAACATGTAAAGACTTTTGACTTTTGATCATTTGTTGAATGAACTTTGTTCAAAGAGTGAGTTTTCTCCTCTCTAAATTTGCACGAGTTTCGATCTGACTTATCTAGCGTGCTAGTGGCATCAACCGAACTCCTTTTGAACTTATCACCAATCCGGGTGTGGCGTTCATCCATTTCAATATACCTTCTGTTTTTACTTTGCTAAGTAACGGGTCGAGGTCCATCCTTCTATTTACATCGATCACCTTAAGTCATATAAGTCCCGGGGCGATATTCGCTATAGTATCGAATCGAACTTGACGCTTAAGTTTCCTTTTCCATTTCCATCAACTATCCAATTACCTTTTCCTTATTTTATTCTCAAGCGAACCTACTAAATTTTTTTACTAACCATACCATTCATCTCCAAAACCCTTTATAAGCTTCCGCAACCTTAGCCTGAATCACCCAATTTTTGAAAACTCCAACTACTCCTCGTCGATGATCGAGCAACTACGTGAAACGACTCAATTAACCCGGGCCAGATCGCATCACAACGAGTGTAGAAGATTATTTTAAAGAAATGTGATACGACCACGCCTCGGGCACACTTTTGGACCCTAAGCACTGCTTGCAAACGCATGCGCACTGAATTAGTTCAATTCCATTTCATTGTGCTCCATTTAGCTCATTTCTAGCTCCAAGAGCTCGAATAAGCTCAAACTCAGCTTGGTTTTAATTTATGCATATATTTGTTGCTGGACTAAACTAAATAAAATAGTTTAATTAGTTATTTCAGTTCAAAATAATTGTTAGTATTTAATTGGTTTAAAAATCTAGACATTTTAATTAAGTGTGTTAATTATGTTTTATGTCAATGCATGTTTTTAATTTGTTTTAGTTATTACACAGCATAAATGTGTCTGTTTCATTACAATTAATTAATGTGTCTTGTTGCTGATATATTATGCCTAAGTTCAGTAGAATTTATGAGCAGGTTAATTGTTTCAGCTGCTGCTGGTTTTCAATGTGTTGGTTTTCACCTTTAATTGCTGAATGCATGTACACATCATGGACGGCACATATGCATGTATTATAAATTAATGATTGATTTTTTTTGGTGCAGGTACCATGCATGAACGGAATGTAAAGGAGTGAGCTGCTGTTTTCTTTCTTCCAAGGGACCATTCGGCCAAAGAACAACAGTCTCATGAATTTCCCATGTTTAGCTGATCCATTTCCCAAAACAGAATCATGCCGTTCACACTTGGTGTTCACACCAATGACCATTCAGCTGAACGTGTTCACACCTAGATGTCTCTTCAAGGCTGACTTTTCACACTCATTTGGCTATTCAAAGACCATCTTTAATGCTCATCACCATTCAGCCAAAAGATGCCAATTTAAGGAGTCATTCAAGACTATGGCCAAATCTAGACATATCTATTTGTCTCCTGATGCATTCATCTTTTCAAGTGCATTTGCTTAAGCTTTATGCTGTTCATTCGAGTTTTCCATTCAGCCGAATCTTGTTATGGCAATTTAATTTACTTAGTTTTTAGGTTTGTTATTGAATCTTAAACTAGCCTAAGCTTTGCCTATAAATAGTTGTTACTTCATTTTGTAAAGGGACTTTTGACATATTTGTTAATGAATTGCTGCCAAATTTGTGAGTCATTTTCTCTCAAATTTCGTTCGAGACCCGTATGACTTATCTAGCTTCTATTGGCATCTTTCCGAGTCTCTTTTGAACTTATCACTCCTTAGAATTGAGTGTGGCGTTCACCTTTATACCTTTGGTTCATACTTATCTAAGTATCAGGTCAAGGTTCCAAATTCTCCATTTCGAACACTTTTAAGATCCTATAAGTCTTGGGTCAACACTTAACTTTGTTATTGGTTCATTCTTGACCTTTTGAGTCCATCGTACCAATTCCTATCCATCAACCAAATTTTCATCCATTTCATTTCAACCAAATTCCGAACCAATTCGTACCTAAACCTAAACCTTTTTTGACCCAAATTTAAACCATTTCTTTCTAACCTAATCTAAACACATCAAACGTTTCTATTTCAAGACAACTTGATTCCCATCAACCCATACTTAGCCTATTCTCGACTAAACTTTAAAACAAAGTCAAACTTCTTCGTTTAATGATTGGGTAACTAAATGACTTGGATTAATCCCTGGAACCGAGATCGTATCAAAATGGAGATTGCAATGATCCATGCAGATGTCCAAGAAGATCGTGAAGCAACAATGGTGCGTTTCCTTACTGGTCTCAACCGAGACATCGCCAACGTCGTGGAGCTTCAACATTATGCCATGATCTGATTGGATCAATTTGTCACTAGCCAAAGACGAAATGGTGAACGTCCTATCCAAGCATGGGCCAAGATTAAGGCTGTAATGCGATGACAATTTATCCCTTTGTACTACCATCGAGAGTTGTACCAAAATCTCCAAAATCTTACACAAGGAACGAGGAGTGTGGAGGACTATTTTAAAGAGATGGAGATTGCTATGAGACGTGCAGACGTGGAGGAAGATCGAGAGGCGGCTATGGCACGATTTATGGTCGGACATAACTAAGAAATAGCCGACTTTGTCGAGTTGCAACACTACGTAGAGATCGTCGACATGGTGCATATGGCGATCAAAGTTGAGAAGCAACTCAAAAGAAAAGGTGCTGTTCGTGGCTATTCAACTACGAGTGCACCCAAGTGGAACCAAGGTTCAAACAAGAATACCTCTAAAAATCAAGTGAAAGAACCTGCGGTGCCTGTGAAGTCCACCAAGTCTTTGGCCGAATCTAGCAAAGTGATACGAGTCACAAAGGCCCAACTCAAGCTCAAGAACATGATGGGCTTAAACTACCACAAGGCCCAGTAACAAGATCAAAGGCCAAGCAAATGCGTACGAATCCAAATGGAACCATTCAAGACTTCATTACCAAGGCCTTAGATGCGTATACGAAGGAAAAAGAAAATCAAGATTCACTTTATTGTTTTCAATAAAATCAAGAAACTGAATCTTGGTCCAATTTTGCTGTTTTGATCGATTTTAAGAATCAAGAAAATCAAGATTTCAAATCTTGGAAATCTTGGTCCAAGAAACCGAATCTTGCAACCACGGCGAATTGGATCTCAGTTACGAGCATTAACGAACCAATTTCGGGAAAGAACAGATTACAAGCCCAAGTTCTTAAAGATACGGCCCAATAAGATGTTCCAAGCCCAATCCAAAAATTTAAATCAGACTTAGTTGAAAATCAGGCCAAATTGTCAAAGTGGCCCAATTTGTTAAGTATTAATTCTTTAAATACTTAGTTTAAATTTTAGACTTTATAAATTAATTTCTATGTAAACATTCAGTCCAAGAGGCCCATTTAAAAAGCCTTGGCTGAAGTTTCCTTTAAAATCCAATAATTAGGATTTTTTTTTAGTTTTTCCTAATAGGGTTAGGAAAGTAATAAAGGCCTATATATGTAAGGCTTGGCCGGCCACACATTATACATTACATTAAAATTTCATATTTTTGTTGAGTGAAAATTCTCTTAGAGTTTCTCCAAGAATTCTCTCTTAAGTTTTCTTTAGAAGTAGTTTTAACAATCTTTTTGATTGTGGGAGCCATCTTCAGCCTTCTTCTTGCCGTGAGCTTACAGTGGAGGGGAGATTAGATCCGTTTGAAGGGAGTTGTGAAATCTTTTCGATTTCAAGGCTTCTTAGGACTTTTCCTTATCTTTATTGCTGTTTATTTTTCTTTAGATTTTTCTGCTTGTGCCGATTCATTGATTAACTTGTTTTATTCGTTCTTGTTGCATTTCCAACCCTTTTCAATCTTCAAGAAGCTGATTGGCACCCTTCTTGGCAGCAAGAAAATGTTTTCGATTCATAATTTATAATTGATCTTGCCGCCCAATTATCTTATCTCTGATTCAATTCGGTTTGCTGAGTTTTTGAATTAACTTGCTGTTTTGTGTTCCATTGTCAGATTAGGCTGATTGGATTCTTTCTTGAAGTTCAATTCCGTGTTCTTGGCTTCCATGAACCCCCTATTTAGTAAGTGTTTCGGTTCTTGGCTGATTCTTTATTGTTTTGGGGTTTTTGTTTTAGATCTGGAATCCTAAGATTTAATTTCTTCTGTTTCATTTCAGATCTAAGCGTCTAAAGCTTTCGTAGGATTTTCTCGTGAGTTGACAACTCGATCTTGGTCCGCGCGCAACCCTCTATCACAGAGGGAAGGCCATTGAAAATATTCAAAGTCGATCCCGCAATATTAAGTGTTTTAAGTGCCAAGGGAAAGGGCACATAGCGAGCCAATGCCCAAATCATAACACGATGATCGTGCTTCCCAACGGTGACATTGAATCAGAGGGAGAGGAAGGGCGAAGAGAAAACGAAGCTGATATCCCTACCGATGAAGATGAAGAGATAGAATACGTGGTGGAAGGAGAGATGCTCGTTGTTACACCTAATCAATAAACAGCCTTCTATCCTTGTGAGGTTTAGGCAAAACTATTTATCTTTATCTGACATTAACGAAAATTTGCCTAGTGTGTTTCAGTGTCTTTTGCAGGATTATGAGGATGCTTTTAGTGAGGCCCCTAAAGGTTTACCACCTTTACGTGGGATAGAGCATCAAATTGACTTAGTACTTGGAGCTTCAATACCAAATCGACCAGCCTATAGAAGCAATCCTGAGGAGACAAAGGAATTGCAAAGGCAAGTTGAGGAGTTACTAGACAAAGGGTACATTCGTAAGAGCCTAAGCCCTTGTGCCGTTCCTGTCTTATTGGTACCAACGAAAGATGGTACGTATAGAATGTGTGTTGATTGTCGCCCAATCAACAAAATAACGATAAAGTATAGACATCCAATTCCTCGCCTTGATGATATGCTTGATGAATTACATGGTTCAATTATATTTACTAAAATTGATTTAAAAAGCGGTTATCATCAAACTCGAATGAGGGAAGGAGATGAATGGAAAACAGCCTTTAAAACAAAATTTGGATCGTATGAATGGTTAGTTATGCCTTTCGGCCTTACTAATGCACCAAGTACATTTATGAGATTAATGAATCATGTTTTAAGGCTTCACATGGGTAAATTTGTAGTAGTTTACTTTAATGATATTTTAATTTACTCCAAGACATTAGATGATCATGTTTTCCATGTTAAAACCGTTTTAGATATTCTGCGAGCTGAAAAATTGTTTGCCAACCTTGATAAATGCACATTCTATTGTGATAAGCTAATATTCTCAGGTTTCATAGTTAGTGCTCAAGGTATTCATGTCGATGAGGACAAAGTCAAGGCAATCAAGGAGTGGCCGACTCCTAAATCGGTAACTGAGGTGAGATCTTTCCATGGTTTAGCTAGTTTTTATAGACGATTTGTGAAAGATTTCTCTACTATTGCTGCCCCATTAACAGAGGTTATAAAGAAATCCGTGGGTTTCAAATGGGGTGAAACTCAAGAAAAGGCTTTTTAGACCCTAAAAGCTAAGTTATGTTCTACTCCTCCTCTTAAATTACCAGATTTTACTAATACTTTTGAACTTGAGTGTGATGCTTCAGGAATTGGCATTGGCACCGTTTTAATGCAAGATAAGCAACCAATTGCTTATTTTAGTGAAAAATTGAATGGTGCACAATTAATTACTCAACTTATGATAAGGAACTGTTGGCATTGGTTCGTGCACTTCAAGTATGGCAACATTATTTGCTGCCCAATGAATTTGTCATACATACTGATCATGAATCCCTCAAGTGATTAAAGGGACAAGGTAAGTTGAGTAAACGGCATGCCCGATGGGTAGAATTCATTGAAACATTCCCTTATGTGATAAAATATAAAACAGGTAAAGATAATGTAGTTGCGGATGCTTTGTCTAGACGATATGCTTTAATAACTACATTGAATACTAAAGTATTAGGGTTTGAACATATTAAAGAGTTAAATGATGATGATGCTGATTTCAGCCATATCTATAGAAATTGTGGACATACTACTTTTGAGAAGTTTTATCTTGTAGATGGCTTTCTTTTTCGTATAAACAGGTTATGAATACCAAAGTGTTCCATGCGAGACTTATTGATTCATGAGGCCCATAGTGGGGGTTTAATGGGACATTTTGGAGTGGCTAAAACACTAGACATCTTGCAAGAACATTTCCATTGGCCACATATGAAGAAAGATGTCGAAAAGGTATGTTCTAAGTGCATTACATGTAGACAAGCAAAACCTAAGGTAATGCCTCATGGCCTTTATACTCCTTCACCGATTCCTACTTCACCATGGGTAGACTTATCCATGGATTTTATTCTAGGTTTGCCACAAACTAAGAAAGGACGAGATAGTATATTTGTTGTTGTTGACAGGTTTTCCAAGATGGCACATTTTATTCCTTGTCACAAAACAAATGATGCTACACATGTAGCCGACTTATTTTTTAAAGACGTGGTAAGACTTCATGGCATCCCTAAAACAATTGTTTCTGACAGAGATGTCAAATTCCTTAGCCACTTTTGGAAGGTATTGTGGGGTAAGCTTGGTATGAAATTACTTTATTCTACTACATGTCACCCCCAAACTGATGGCCAAACTGAGGTAGTTAATCGAATCTTAGGAACCTTATTACGATCTGTTGTGGGAAAGAACATTAGAAATTGGGAAGAATGTCTACCATTTGTTGAATTTGCATATAATAGATCTATTCATTCTACAACTGGTTATTCTCCATTTGAACTTGTTTATGGCTTTAACCCACTAACAGTACTTGATCTTGCGCCACTACCACTAGAACATATTGTTAATTTAGATGGCGAACATAAACCTGAGTTGGTGAAATCCTTACACGAGAAGGCTAGGCAATGAATAGCCAAAACAAATGACATCACCACCAACAAAGCAAACAAGAGGGGAAAACGGGTTGTCCTTGAACCTGGAGATTGGGTTTGGGTCCATATGAGGAAAGAATGATTTCCTACAAAAACAAAGACCAAACTGGACCCACGGGGCGATGAGCCTTTCCAAGTACTCGAGCGAATCAACGATATTGCATACAAAATTGATCTACCCAGTGAGTACAATGTAAGTTCTACTTTCAATGTGGCTGACTTATCTCTATTTGATTTTTCAGATTCGAGGACGAATCTTTTTGAGGAAGGGGGGAATGATACGAGTCACATAGGCCCAACCCAAGCTCAAGAACGTGATGGGCTCAAATTACCACAAGGCCTAATAACGAGGTCAAAGGCAAGGCAAATGCATTCAAAACTAAATGGAACCATTCAAGAATTTGTTAGCAAGGCCTTAGATGCATACACGAAAGAAAAATAAAATCAAGATTCACTTTCTTGTTCTCAAGAAAATCAAGAAACCGAATCTCGGTCCAATTTTGCTGTTTGGAGCGATTTCAAGAATCAAGAAAATCAAGATTTCAAATCTTGGAAATCTTGGTCCAAGAAACCGAATCTTGCAGCTAAGGCGCATTGGATCTCCATTACGAGCATCAACGAACCAATTTCGGTAGGAGACGGACTACAAGCCCAAGTTCTTGAAGGCAGGGCCCAATAAGATGTTCCAAGCCCAACCAAGAATTTCAAACCATACTTAGTTGAAAATCAGGCCAAATTATTAAAGTGGCCCAATTTGTAAAGTTTTATTTTTAAATACTTAGTTTAAATTCTTATTTTTTTCTATGTAAAAACTTGGCCCAAGAAGCCCATTAACAGCCTTGGCCGAATTTCCCTAGAAGTTAATTAGGTTTTATTTTTTTTAGTTTTCCTAATAGGGTTAGGAAATAGTTTGAAGGCCTATATGCAGGCTTGGCCTGCCACCCTTAAAAACCAACTTGAATAATACTTTGAAATCAGATTTGTTTGATTAGTGAAAATTCTCTTTGAGTTCTCCAAGAATTTTCTCTTGAGTTTACTTTAGAAGGAGTTTTAACAATCTTTTTGATTGTGGGAGCCACCTTCAGCCTTCTTCTTGCCATTGTTCTTCATTGGAGGGGAGATTAGAGCCATTTGAAGGGAGTTGTGAAATCTTTCTCGATTTCGAGGCTTCTTAGGACTTTATCATTAATTTTCTTGTTGTTCGTTCTTCTTTATTAATTTCTGCTTGTGCCAATTTATTGATTAACTTGGGATTAATTGTTCTTGTTGCATTTCAGCCATTCCAAACTTCAAGATCTGATTTGGCATCATTCTTAGGCATCAAGAAATGTTCTTTATTCATAATTTCCAGATTTCTTGCCGCCCAAGTATTTCTTATTATATTCGACTTGGTTTTCTTGATCTCTCAAGTTTAATTCTCTGTTTTTTGATTTCCTTGCAGCCAAGTTGTTTAGTGCTTTCGTAGGGATTTCCCGTGACTTGACAACTTGATCTTGGTCCGCGCACAACCTTCTATCACTTGCAATAAAATGCATGTTTTGAATGAATGCGCAAGATGAAAGCCCGTATAAATTGTTCATTCTAACTGATCATGTTGAAAAGGTATGGAAGTGTATTGTTGAGTTTGACTGTGTGCAAAGATATTTGATTGACTATCATTTGAATCGATTGAGTTCATTTGGTTGTAATAATGGCATATCAAGATTGTTTGAAAAATTGAAGTTTGAAAGTTGTGATCAAATGGAACCAAGGGTTCATAATAGAGTGACTAATTTTTCCAAGTCTTGTAGATGCAACTTGAGCTTGATTCATTTGTACTTCCTACTACCGAATATGGGGAGTCAATTTGAGGAGGTAAGACCCATTTATATTCTTGAACTCAGCCATGGTTTATTTGTTCAAGTTCTGATTGAAATCTGTGAGCGAGTTTGTAAGTCTTTCATTCGCTGCACCCCCAATTTTTTTCTCTATTATGTGGATCACATATTTAACTGTTACATCCCTAAAGGGGGAGGGACTGCTTCTAACTTTATTCTTTTTCAAGAAATGTGTGATTTTCAGAATTTTGGAAGCATCGTTGTCAACCAAGGGGATTGTGATTAGGAAGGATTTTTCGTGAGTAAATGGCCCGATTTGGGGACAAATTGCTTAAAAGAGGGAGGGGATGATACGACCACGCCCTGGGTACACTTTTGGACCAGCTCCCTAAGCATTGCTTGCAAATGCATGGGAGCTGAATTAGTTCAATTCCATTTCATTGAGCTCCATTTAGCTCATTTCTAGCTCCAAGAGCTCGAATAAGCTCAAACTCAGCTTGGTTTTAATTTATGCATATATTAGTTGCTGGACTAAACTAAATAAAATAGTTTAATTAGTTATTTCAGTTCAAAATAATTATTAGTATTTAATTGGTTTATAAATCTGGACATTTTAATTAAGTGTGTTAATTATGTTTTATGTCAGTGCATGTTTTTAGTTTGTTTTATTTATTACACAGCATAAATGTGTCTATTTCATTACAATTAATTAATGTGTCTTGTTGCTGATTTATTATGCCTAAGTTCAGCCGAATTTATGAGCAAGTTAATTGTTTCAGTTGCTTAATAGAGGGTTGCGTGCGGACCAAGATCGAGTTGTCAAGTCACGGGAAATCCCTACAAAAATGCTAATCGCTTGGATCTGAAACGAAACAGAAAGATCTGAAACAAAAATCCCCAAATCAATAAAAGATCAGCCAAGAATTAAAAAAACACTTATGAATAGCTAATCTTGGAAGCCAAGAACACGAAATTGAATTCAAGAGAGACTCCAAACAGCCGAATCTGAAAAGAATAACACCAAACAGCAAATTAAATTCAAAAGTCCAGCAAAACGAATTGAATCAGATTTAGAATGATAGGACGGTAAGATCAATTGAAAAGGATGACTAAGGAACGTTTCTTACTGCCAAGAAGGGTGCCGATCAGATTCTTGAAGAGTATAATAGCTGGAAACACAACAAAAGAGATTAAAATAAGTTATTTAATAGATCAGCACAATCAAAAAAATTTAAAGAGGAATAACAGTAAGAAAAGTAAAGAAAAGTCCTAAGAAGCCTTGAAATCCCAAAAGATTTCACAACGCCCTTCAAACGACTCTAATCTCCCCTCCAATGAAGGACAATGGGAAGAAGAAGGCTGAAGATGGCTCCCACAATAAAAAGATTGTTAAAACTCCTTCTAAAGAAAACTCAAGAGAAAATTCTTGGAGAACTCAAAGAGAATTTTCACTCATCAAACAAATCTAATTTCAATGTATTATTCAAGTGTAATCACAAGGTGGCCGGCCAAGCCTATTAATAGGCCTTCTAACTATTTTCCTAATCTTATTAGGAAAACTAAAAAAAACCTAATTATTAAATTTAAAGGGAAAAATTCGGCCAAGGCTTTTAATGGGCTGCTTGGGCTGAATTTTTTTACATAGAACTAATCATAAAGTCTAAAAATTAAAGTAGGTATTTAAAGAATTAAAATTTTACAAATTAGGCCAGTTTGACAATTTGGCCTGATTTTTAACTAAGTCTCATTTAACTTTCTTGATTGGGCTTGGAACATCTTATTGGGCCTTGCCTTCAAGAACTTAGGCTTGTAGTCCGTTTCCTACCGAAATTGGTTCGTTGATGCTTGTAACGGAGATCCAATGTGCCTTAGCTGTAAGATTCTGTTTCTTGGACCAAGATTTCCAAGATTTGAAATCTTGATTTTCTTGATTCTTGAAATCGCTCCAAACAGCAAAATTGGACAAAGATTCAGTTTCTTAATTTTCTTGAAAACAAGAAAGTGAATCTTGATTTTCTTTTTCCTTCGTGTGCGCATCTAAGGCCTTTCTAATAAATTCTTGAATGGTTTCATTTAGTTTTGAACGCATTTGTCTGGCCTTTGACCTCGTTATTGGGCCTTGTGGTAATTTGAGCCCATCACGTTCTTGAGCTTGAGTTGGGCCTTTGTGACTCGTATCATTCCCCCTTCCTCAAAAAGATTCGTCCTCAAATCTGAAAAATCAAATAGAGATAAGTCAGCTACATTGAAAGTAGAACTTACATTGTACTCACCGGGTAGATCAATTTTGTATGCATTATCGTTGATCTGCTCGAGTACTTGGAAAGGCCCATCGCCCCTTGGGTCCAACTTGGTGTTCCTTCTTGTAGGAAATCGTTCTTTCCTCATATGGACCCAAACCCAATAGGTTCAAGGACAACCCGTTTGCGCCCCTTGTTTGCTTTGCTGGTGTTAATGTCATTTGTTTTGCCTATTCATTGCCTAGCCTTCTCATGTAAGGATTTCACCAACTCAGCTTTCTGTTTGCCATCTAAATTAACAATATGTTCTGGTGGTAATGGCGCAAGATCAAGTACTGTTAGTGGGTTAAAACCATAAACAAGTTCAAATGGAGAATAGCCAGTTGTAGAATGAATAGATCTATTATATGCAAATTCAACAAATGGTAGACATTCTTCCCAATTTCTAATGTTCTTTCCCACAACAAATCATAATAAGTTTCCTAAGATTCGATTAACTACCTCAGTTTGGCCATCGGTTTGGGGGTGACATGTAGTTGAATAAAGTAATTTCATACCAAGCTTACCCCCACAATACCTTCCAAAAGTGGCTAAGGAATTTGACATCTCTATCAGAAACAATTGTTTTAGGGATGCCATGAAGTCTTACCACTTCTTTAAAAAATAAGTCTGCCACATGTGTAGCATCATCTGTTTTGTGACAAGGAATAAAATGTGCCATCTTGGAAAACCTGTCAACAACAACAAATATACTATCTCTTCCTTTTTTAGTTCGTGGCAAACCTAGAATAAAATCCATGGATAAGTCTACCCATGGTGAAGTAGGAATCGGCAAAGGAGTGTGAAGGCCATGAGGCATTACCTTAGATTTTGCTTGTTTGCATGTAATGCACTTAGAACATACCTTTTCGACATCCTTCTTCATATGTGGCCGATGGAAGTGTTCTTGCAATATGTCTAGTGTTTTGGCCACTCCAAAATGTCCCATTAAACCCCTACTATGGGCCTCATGCATCAATAAATCAGCATCATCATTTTATAATTCCTTAATATGTTCAAACGCTAATACTTTGTCATTCAATGTAGTTATTAAAGCATATCATCTAGACAAAGCATCCGCAACTACATTATCTTTACCTGTTTTATATTTTATCACATAAGGAAATGTTTCAATGAATTCCACCCATCGGGCATGTCGTTTACTCAACTTACCTTGTCCTTTTAACCACTTAAGGGATTCATGGTCTGTACGTATGACAAATTCATTAGCCAGCAAATAATGTTGCCATACTTGAAGTGCACGAACCAATGCCAACAGTTCCTTATCATAAGTTGAGTAGTTTAATTGTGCACCATTCAATTTGTCACTAAAATAAGCAATTGGTTGCTTATCTTGCATTAAAACGGCGCCAATGCCAATTCCTAAAGCATCACACTCAAGTTCAAAAGTATTAGTCAAATCAGGTAATTTAAGAGGAGGAGCAGAGCGTAACTTGGCTTTTAGGGTCTAGAAAGCCTTTTCTTGAGTTTCACCCAATTTGAAACCCACAGATTTCTTTATAACCTCTGTTAATGGGGCAGTAATAGTAGAGAAATCTTTCACAAATCGTCTATAAAAACTAGCTAAACCATGGAAAGATCTCACCTCAGTTACCGATTTAGGAGTCGGCCACTCCTTGATTGCCTTGACTTTGTCCTCATCGACATGAATACCTTGAGCACTAACTATGAAACCTAAGAATATTAGCTTATCACAATAGAATGTGCATTTATCAAGGTTGGCAAACAATTTTTCAGCTCGCAGAATATCTAAAATGGTTCTAACATGGAAAACATGATCATCTAATGTCTTTGAGTAAATTAAAATATCATCAAAGTAAACTACTACAAATTTACCCAAGTTAGGCCTTAAAACGTGATTCATTAATCTCATAAATGTACTCGGTGCATTAGTAAGGCCGAAAGGCATAACTAACCATTCATACAATCCAAATTTTGTTTTAAAGGCTGTTTTCCATTCATCCCCTTCCCTCATTCGAATATGATGATAACCGCTTTTTAAATCAATTTTATTAAATATAATTGAATCATGTAATTCATCAAGCATATCATCAAGTCGAGGAACTGGATGTCTATACTTTACTGTTATTTTGTTGATTGGACAGCAATCAACACACATTCTATATGTACCATCTTTCTTCGGTACCAATAAGACAGGAACGGCACAAGGGCTTAGGCCCTCACGAATGTACCCTTTGTCTAGTAACTCCTCAATTTGCCTTTGCAATTCCTTTGTCCCCTCGGGATTGCTTCTATAGGCTGGTCGATTTGGTATTGAAGCTCCGGGTACTAAGTCAATTTGATGCTCTATCCCACGTAAAGGTGGTAAACCTTTAGGGGCCTCACTAAAAACATCCTTATAATCCTGCAAAAGACACTGAAACACACTAGGCAAATTTTCGTTAATGTTAGATAAAGATAAATAGTTTTGCCTAAACCTCACAAGGATACAAGGCTGTTTATTGAGTAGGGCTCTCTGCACATTTTTTTTGTTGCCATCAAATTTTTCACTCTCATTTTACCACTTGCGGATTCACTCACCTTTGGACTATTTAGATTTTGACTTTTTTCACTACTAGCCTCTTTTCTCTCTGTCTTTTGTATTTGTCCTTTCTCCCTCACCCCCTCACAAAATTTCATCATCTTTAATTGATCTTTATATACATCAGTGGGATTTAAAGGAGCAAAGTGAATTTTCGGCCTTTAAACACAAGGGAGTATCTATTGAGCTTACCTTGGTGTGTAACATCATGATCAAATTGCCAAGGCCGTCCAATGAGCAAGTATACCGCATTCATTGGGACCACATCACACCATACCTCATCCTCATAATTCTCGAGCTTAAAAGTGACCAAGGACTGTTTTGTAACTTTAACTTCCGAACATTCATTAAGCCACTAAAGGTGATACGGCTTAGGGTGTTTGGTACAAGGTAACTTTAAAGAATCCACCAAATAACTGCTCACTACATTCGAACAACTCCCACTATCAATAATAAGTGAACATAAGTTACCTTTTATAAAACACCGAGAATGGAAAATATTGGTCCTTTGGTTATCAACATCGTCTCTCATCTGGATGTTAAGTGTGCGGTGAACTACAAGGCATTGAAAATCGACAAAGTCCCTTTCTTTCGGTGGCTCAACCAACTCCTCTCCATTATCACTATCATCCACAAGTTCGGGCATATCTTGATCTGTTTTATCGGAGTCGGAAGTGTACTCACCATTATCTCTCATAAGAAGTAATCTCGTGTTAGGGCATTCCCTACTATAATGACCACGCCCTTTGCACTTGAAACATTTAACCTCACGAGTCCTCTTCACATTCGAATCGCCTAGATTGGGCTGCTTAGAAGGTGTTTGCGTTTTAATAGGAGCCCCTTTTTCCCAATCTGATTGCTTACTTCCATTACTCAAAGAAGACTTATTAGTAACAAAAGGTGATTTCGAACTTTTAAAATCAGAATTGGAAGTGTTACCTCTGTAATATTGTGAAGTAGAGAAGGAACCAAACCTTTGTTCCTTTAATTGTTGCTCAATCTCAACGGCTTTATGAACTGCTTCTTCTAAATCAATGTAAGTTTGTAGCCTCAATGTATTAGCTATTGGCCTATTCAAACCATCAATAAATCGAACCATAGTTGTTTCATCATCCTCCTCCACATTAGCTATTTGAATAAGCATCTCCATCTCCTTAAAGTATTCATCCACCATCCTACTACCTTGAACAAGTCGTCTAAGCTTTGTTTGAACTTCTCTATAGTAATGAGGTGGAATAAATCTTTTACGCATAACTTGTTTTAACTCCTCCCATATCGGAATCTCACCTTCATAATTCCTATGACGAATTACCCCAAGTGAGTCCACCAACTTAATGCATAATCTAAAAACTCCAGTGTTGCTAACGCTACCTTTTCATCATCCGGACATTTATAATAGCGGAACATAAGTTCAATTTTAGATTCCCATTCACAATAAGCTTCTGGATCATTCTTACCACGAAATTGAGGAATTGTGAACTTTGGTTTTGTCAAAGAGGGTTGCCCACGATCATGAAAGTCATAGTCGGTTCTAGGAACACATCGAGGAGCGCGCCGATGAGCAGGAGGCTGGTTATCCACATTTTTTTAATTGGACCTCGATATTGAGGCTCTTGATCCAATCTCAACTCATTGATAGTAGCATTCAATGTTTGAAGTGTAGCATTTATTTGCGTGATTGCAGCAGCCTGTTCGTCGAACTGTTGTTGGACTTTTTTAAATTTGTCCTGGACATCAGTATGGTCATCATCGACTTGACCCATTCTATGCATCTTTTTTTAAAAAAAAACTGCAAAACAAACACTCTACACTCAAAAAGGAAAATTAGTAAACCTCACTGTTAATCACTCAAAAAGGAAAATCAAATTCTCAAAGAGGTAGAATTCAGTCTTGTGAGTTCTTTAGTAGAGTCTATATCAATCAATTAGAAAGTGTATGAACCGTAACTACCAAAGAATCCTAATTTGCACTAGGAGTCCAAAAAAAATGACGAGCCACCAATCGATTTGTGTCGCACCGAGGAAGAATTGTGCACACTTTTAAATCCTACTAACACAAGAAATAAGAAGGTGTTAGATAGTATAAAGGAAAAATAAAAGCAAAACAAATGAAAACCTACAGCTAAGAATCAATAAAAATTGCTGATACCCGAAAACTCAAAAAAACTACAGAGTAACTTGAGAACTTCGTTCGAGGTGTTTCCGATCTCCAAAAATCATGAAATTTAAACTCGAATGTCCTTAAATATTTTGTTTTTGATCTGAAAAGTTTTGGCACTAAACTCAACCCGCTGAATATTTTTTAAAATTTTTGTTTGATTTCGTCTTTTTCAATTTTTTTGACTTTTTCTACTATTTTTTTGTGGGAAATATTTTTTCATATTCTATCACAGTGCCACAAATATGCATATAAAATTTCAGACCAATCGGACAACGTTTACCCAATCAAATAATTTTTTTCCAAAAATTTTTTCTCGGTAAAAACTGCTATTTACTGTTTTTAAAAGGAGATCAGTTTAGAAATCAACCAAGAACACCAAAAATGCCCAAAATCTGATACCAAATGATAGAGGGTTGCACGTGGACCAAGATGAGTTGTCAAGTCACGGGAAGTCCCTACGAAAACGTAGATCGCTTGGATCTAAAACGAAACAGAAAATTCAGCTTAGAATCAATTAGATCTGAAACAAAAATAAGCAAATCAATAAAAGATCAGCCAAGAATTAAAAAAACACTTATGAATAGCTAATGTTGGAAGCCAAGAACACGAAATTGAATTCAAGATAGACTCCAAATAGCCAAATCTGACCAGATTAACACCAAACAGCAAATTAAATTCAAAAGTCCAGCAAAACAAATTGAATCAGATTTAGAATGATAGGACGGCAAGATCAATTGAAAAAGATGACTAAGGAACATTTCTTGCTGCCAAGAAAGGTGCCGATCAGATTCTTGAAGAGTATAATGGCTGGAAACACAACAAAAGAGATTAAAATAAGTTAATCAATAGATCGGCACAATCAGAAAAATTTAAAGAGGAATAACAACAAGAAAAATAAAGAAAAGTCCTAAGAAGCCTTGAAATCGAGAAAGATTTCACAACTCCCTTCAAACGGCTCTAATCCCCCTCCAATGGAGAACAATGGCAAGAAGAAGGCTCCCACAATAAAAAGATTGTTAAAACTCCTTCTAAAGAAAACACAAGAGAAAATTCTTGGAGAACTCAAAGAAAATTTTCACTCATCAAACAATTCTGATTTCAATGTATTATTCAAGTGTAATAACAAGGTGGCCGGCCAAGCCTATTAATAGGCCTTCTAACTATTTTCCTAATCTTATTAGGAAAACTAAAAAAAACCTAATTATTAAATTTAAAGGGAAAAATTCGGCCAAGGCTTTTAATAGGCTGCTGAATTTTTTTACATAGAAACTAATCATAAAGTCAAAAAATTAAACTAGATATTTAAAGAATTAAAATTTTACAAATTGGGCCAGTTTGACAATTTGGCCTGATTTTCAACTAAGTCTCATTTAACTTTCTTGGTTAGGCTTGGAACATCTTATTGGGCCTTGCCATCAAGAACTTGGGCTTGTAATCCGTTTCCCACTGAAATTGGTTCGCTGATGCTTGTAACGGTGATCCAATGTGCCTTAGCTGCAAGATTCGGTTTCTTGGACAAAAATTTCCAAGATTTGAAATCTTGATTTTCTTGATTCTTGAAATTGCTCTAAACAGCAAAATTGGACCAAGATTCGGTTTCTTGATTTACTTGAAAACAAGAAAGTGAATCTTGATTTTCTTTTTCCTTCGTGTATGCATCTAAGGCCTTGCTAATAAATTCTTGAATGGTTTCATTTAGTTTTGAACGCATTTGTCTGGCCATTGACCTCGTTATTGGGCCTTGTGGTAATTTGAGCCCATCATGTTCTTGAGCTTGAGTTGGGCCTTTGTGACTCGTATCACTACTGCTGGTTTTTAACATGTTATAATTCACCTTTAATTGCTGAATGCATGTACACATCATGGACGGCACATATGCATGTATTATAAATTAATGATTGAAATTTTTTTTGGTGTAAGTACCATGCATGAACGGCATTTAAAGGAGTGAGCTGCTGTTTTCTTTCTTCCAAGTGACCATTCGGCCAAGGAATAGCAGTCCCACTAATTTCCCCAGTTTGGCTGATCCATTTCCCAAAATAGAATCATGCCGTTCACACTTGGTGTTCACACCAATGACCATTCAGCTGAACGTGTTCACACCTAGAGGACTCTTCAAGGCTGACTTTTCACACTTATTTGGCTGTTCAAAGACCATCTTTAATGCTCATCACCATTCAGCCAAAAGATGCCAATTTAAGGAGTCATTCAAGACTATGGCCGAATGTAGACATGTCTATTGGTCTCCTGATGCATTCATATTTCAAGTGCATTTTCTTAAGCTTTAAGCTGTTCATTGGAGTTTTTAAGTTTGTTATTGACTCTTACTTAGTTTTTAAGTTTGTTATTGACTCTTAAACTAGCCTAAGCTTTGCCTATAAATAGTTGCTACTTCATTTTGTAAAGGGACTTTTGACATATTTGTTAATGAATTGCTGTCGAATTTGTGAGTCATTTTCTCTCAAATTTCGTTCGAGACCCGTAATACTTATCTAGCTTCTAGTGGCATCTTCCTGAGTCTCTTTTGAACTTATCACTCCTTAAAACTGAGTGTGGCGTTCACCTTTATACCTTTGGTTTATACTTATCTAAGTATCGGGTCAAGGTTCCAAATTCTCCATTTCAAACACTTTTAAGGTCCTATAAGTCTTGGGTCAACACTTAACTTTGCTGTTGGTTCATTCTTGTCCTTTTGAGTCCATCGTACCAATTCCTATCCATCAACCAAATTTTCATCCGTTTCATTTCGACCAAATTCTGAACCAATTCGTACTTAAACCTAAACCTTTTTTGACCCAAATTGAATTGAATTCAATAGAGGCCCCAAACAGCCGAATCTGAAAAGAAGAACCCAAAAATCAGTAAATTAAATTTAAACTTAGCAGATCACGAAATAAATTAGATATAGGGTTTAGACGGCAAGAAAGAGGGGTTTTGTGAACTCAAAACGTTTCTTGTTTCCAGGGGTGGTGCCGAACAGATTCTTGAAGGTTGAACGGGGCTGGAAACGCAACAAGAGAGTTTAAACAAGTTAGATATTGAAATCGACACAAGCAGAAAATTAAAAGATTGAACAGTAAGAAAAATAAAGATAAAGTCCTAAGAAGCCTTGAAATCGAGAAAGATTTCACAACTCCCTTCAAACGGCTCTAATTTTCCCTCCAATGAAGAACAATGGCAAGAAGAAGGCTGAAGATGGCTCCCACAATAAAAAAGATTGTTGAAACTCCTTCTAAAGAAAACTCAAGAGAAAATTCTTGGAGAACTTAAAGAGAATTTTCACTCATCAAACAAATCTGATTTTAATGTATTATTCAATTGTAATCACAAGTTGGCCGGCCAAGCCTATTAATAGGCCTTCTAACTATTTTCCTAATCTTACTAGGAAAACTAGAAAAAACCTAATTATTAAATTTAAAGGGAAAAATTCGGCCAAGGCTTTTAATGGGCTGCTTGGGCTGAATTTTTTTACATAGAAACTAAACATAAAGTCAAAAATTAAACTAGGTATTTAAAGAATTAAAATTTTACAAATTGGGCCACTTTGACAATTTGGCCTGATTTTCAACTAAGTCTCATTTAACTTTCTTGATTGGGCTTGGAACATCTTATTGGGCCTTGCCTTCAAGAACTTGGGCTTGTAGTCTGTTTCCTACCGAAATTGGTTCGTTGATGCTTGTAATGGAGATCCAATGCGCCTTAGCTGCAAGATTCAGTTTCTTGGACCAAGATTTCCAAGATTTGAAATCTTGATTTTCTTGATTCTTGAAATCGCTCCAAATAGTAAAATTGGACCAAGATTCGGTTTCTTGATTTTCTTGAAAATAAGAAAGTGAATCTTGATTTTCTTTTTCCTTTGTGTACGCATCTAAGGCCTTGCTAATAAATTCTTGAATGGTTCTATTTAGTTTTGAACGCATTTGTCTAGCCTTTGACCTCGTTATTTGGCCTTGTGGTAATTTGAGCCCATCACGTTCTTGAGTTTGAGTTGGGCCTTTGTGCCTCGTATCATTCCCCCTTCCTCAAAAAGATTCATCCTCGAATCTGAAAAATCAAATGGAGATAAGTCAGCCACGTTGAAAGTAGAACTTACATTGTGCTCACCAGGTAGATCAATTTCGTATGCATTATCGTTGATCCGCTCGAGTACTTGGAAAGGCCCATTGCCCCTTGGGTCCAACTTGGTCTTTCTTTTTGTAGGAAATCGTTCTTTCCTCATATGGACCCAAACCCAATCTCCATGTTCAAGGACAACCCGTTTTCGGCCCTTGTTTGCTTTGTTGGTGTTGATGTCATTTGTTTTGGCTATTCGTTGCCTAGCCTTCTCATGTAAGGATTTCACCAACTCAGCTTTCTGTTCGCCATCTAAATTAACAATATGTTCTAGTGGTAATGGCGCAAGATCAAGTACTGTTAGTGGGTTAAAACCATAAAAAAGTTCAAATGGAGAATAACCAGTTGTAGAATGAATAGATCTATTATATGCAAATTCAACAAATAGTAGACATTCTTCCCAATTTCTAATGTTCTTTCCCACAACAGATCGTAATAAGGTTCCTAAGATTCGATTAACTACCTCAGTTTGGCCATCGTTTGGGGGTGACATGTAGTTGAATAAAGTAATTTTGTACCAAGCTTACCCCACAATACCTTCCAAAAGTGGCTAAGGAATTTGACATCTCTGTCAGAAACAATTGTTTTAGGGATGCCATGAAGTCTTACCACTTCTTTAAAAAATAAGTCTGCCACATGTGTAGCATCATCTGTTTTGTGACAAGGAATAAAATGTGCCATCTTGGAAAACCTGTCAACAACAACAAATATACTATCTCTTCCTTTTCTAGTTCGTGGCAAACCTAGAATAAAATCCATGGATAAGTCTACCCATGGTGAAGTAGGAATCGGCAAAGGAGTGTAAAGGCCATGAGGCATTACCTTAGATTTTGCTTGTTTACATGTAATGTACTTAGAACATACCTTTTCAACATCCTTCTTCATATGTGGCCAATGGAAGTGTTCTTGCAAGATGTCTAGTGTTTTGGCCACTCCAAAATGTCCCATTAAACCCCCGCTATGGGCCTCATGCATCAATAAGTCTCGCATGGAACACTTTGGTATGCATAACCTGTTTATACGAAAAAAAAAGCCATCTACAAGATAAAACTTCTCAAAAGTAGTATGTCCACAATTTCTATAGATATGGCTGAAATCAGCATCATCATTATATAATTCCTTAATATGTTCAAACCCTAATACTTTAGCATTCAATGTAGTTTACCTGTTTTATATTTTATCACATAAGGAAATGTTTCAATGAATTCCACCCATCGGGCATGCCGTTTACTCAACTTACCTTGTCCCTTTAACCACTGAAGGGATTCATGGTCTGTATGTATGAGAAATTCATTAGCCAGCAAATAATGTTGCCATACTTGAAGTGCACGAACCAATGCCAATAGTTCCTTATCATAAGTTGAGTAGTTTAATTGTGCACCATTCAATTTTTCACTAAAATAAGCAATTGGTTGCTTATCTTGCATTAAAACGGTGCCAATGCCAATTCCTGAAGCATCACACTCAAGTTCAAAAGTATTAGTAAAATCAGGAAATTTAAGAAGAGGAGCAGAACATAACTTAGCTTTTAGGGTCTAAAAAGCCTTTTCTTGAGTTTCACCCCATTTGAAACCCACGGATTTCTTTATAACCTCTATTAATGGGGCAAAAATAGTAGAGAAATCTTTCACAAATTGTCTATAAAAACTAGCTAAACCATGGAAAGATCTAACCTCAGTTACCGATTTAGGTGTCGGCCACTCTTTGATTGCCTTAACTTTGTCCTCATCGACATGAATACCTTGAGCACTAACTATGAAACCTAAAAATATTAGCTTATCACAACAGAATGTGCATTTATCAAGGTTGGCAAACAATTTTTCAGCTCGCAGAATATCTAAAACGGTTCTAACATGGAAAACATGATCATCTAATGTCTTTGAGTAAATTAAAAAATCATTAAAGTAAACTACTACAAATTTACCCAAGTAAGGCCTTAAAACGTGATTCATTAATCTCATAAATGTACTCGGTGCATTAGTAAGGCCGAAAGGCATAACTAACCATTCATACCATCCAAATTTTGTTTTAAAGGCTGTTTTCCATTCATCCCCTTCCCTCATTCGAATTTGATGATAACCGCTTTTTAAATCAATTTTAGTAAATATAATTGAACCATGTAATGCATCAAACATATCATCAAGTCGAGGAATTAGATGTCTATATTTTACCGTTATTTTGTTGATTGGACAGCAATCAACACACATTCTATACGTACCATCTTTTTTCGGTACCAATAAGACAGGAATGGCACAAGGGCTTAGGCTCTCACGAATGTACCCTTTGTCTAGTAACTCCTCAACTTGCCTTTGCATTTCCGTTGTGTCCTTGGGATTGCTTCTATAGGCTGGTCGATTTGGTATTGAAGCTCCGGGTACTAAGTCAATTTGACGCTCTATCCCACATAAAGGTGGTAAACCTTTAGGGGCCTCACTAAAAACATCCTTATAATCCTGCAAAAGACACTGAAACACACTAGGCAAATTTTTGTTAATGTTAGATAAAGATAAATAGTTTTGCCTAAACCTCACAAGGATACAAGGCTATTTATTGAGTAGGGCTCTCAGCACATCTTTTTTTGTTGCCATCAAATTTTTCACTCTCATTTTACCACTTGCGGATTCACTCACCTTTGGGCTATTTAGATTTTGACTTTTTTCACTACTAGCCTCTTTTCTCTCTGTTTTTGTATTTGTCCTTTCTTCCTCACCCCCTCACAAAATTTCATCATCTTTAATTGATCTTTATATACATCAGTGGGATTTAAAGGAGCAAAAGTGAATTTTCGGCCTTTAAACACAAGGGAGTATCTATTGAGCTTACCTTGGTATGTAACATTACGATCAAATTGCCAAGGCCGTCCAAGGAGCAAGTGTGCCGCATGCATTGGGACCACATCACACCATACCTCATCCTCATAATTCCCGAGCTTAAAAGTGACAAAGGACTGTTTTGTAACTTTAACTTCCGAACATTCATTAAGCCACTAAAGGTGATACGGCTTAGGGTGTTTGGTACAAGGTAACTTTAAAGAATCCACCAAATAACTGCTCACTACATTCGAACAACTCCCACTATCAATAATAAGTGAACATAAGTTACCTTTTATAAAACACCGAGAATGGAAAACATTGGTCCTTTGGTTCTCAACATCGTCTCTCATCTGGATGTTAAGTGTGCGGCGAACTACAAGGCATTGAAAATCGGCAAAGTCCCCTTCTTTCGGTGGCTCAACAAACTCCTCTCCATTATCACTATCATCCACAAGTTCGGGCATATCTGGATCTGTTTTATCGGAGTCGGAAGTGTACTCACCATTATCTTTCATAAGAAGTAATCTCGTGCTAGGGCATTCCCTACTATAATGACCATACCCTTTGCGCTTGAAACATTCAATCTCACGAGTCCTCTTCACATTCGAATCGCCTAGATTGGGCTACTTAGAAGGTGTTTGCGTTTTAACAGGAGCCCCTTTTTTCCAATCTGATTGCTTACTTCCATTACTCAAAGAAGACTTATTAGTAACAAAAGGTGATTTCGAACTTTTAAAATCAGAATTGGAGGTGTTACCCCTGTAATATTGTGAAGTAGAGAAGGAGCCAAACATTGGTTCCTTTAATTGTTGCTCGATCTCAATGGCTTTATGAACTGCTTCTTCTAGATCAATGTGAGTTTGTAGCCTCAATGTATTAGCTATTGGCCTATTCAAACCATCAATAAATCGAACCATAGTTATTTCATCCTCCTCCTCCACATTAGCTCTCTGAATAAGCATCTCCATCTCCTTAAAGTATTCATCCACTGTCCTACTACCTTGAACAAGTCATCTAAGCTTTGTTTTAACTTCTCTATAGTAATGAGGCGGAATAAATCTTTTACAAATAACTTGTTTTAACTCCTCCCATGTCGAAATCTCACCTTCATAATTCCTATGACGATTTACCCCAAGTTGAGTCCACCAACTTAATGCATAATCTGAAAACTCCAGTGTTGCTAACGCTACCTTTTCATCATCCGAACATTTATAATAGCGGAACATAGGTTCAATTTTAGATTCCCATTCACAATAAGCTTATGGATCATTCTTACCACGAAATTGAGGAATTGTGAACTTTGGTTTTGCCAAAGAGGGTTGCCCACGATCATGAAAGTCATAGTCGGTTCTAGGAACACGTTGAGGAGCGCACCGATGAGCAGAAGGCTGGTTATCCACATTTTCTTTAATTGGACATCGATACTGAGGCTCTTGATCCAATCTCAACTCATTGATAGTAGCATTCAATGTTTGAAGTGTAGCATTTATTTGTGTGATTGCAGCAGCCTGTTCGTCAAATTGTTGTTGGACTTTTTTAAATTTGTCATGGACATCAGTATGGTCATCATCGACTTGACCCATTCTATGCATCTTTTTTTTTCAAAAACCTGCAAAACAAGCACTCAACACTCAAAAAGGAAAAGTAGTAAACCTCACCGTTAATCACTCAAAAAGGAAAATCAAATTCTCAAAGAGGTAAAATTCAGTTTTGTGAGATCTTTAGTAGAGTCTACATCAATCAATTAGAAAGTGTATGAACCGTAACTACCAAAGAATCCTAATTTGCATTAGGAGTCCAAAAAAATGACGAGACACCAATTGATTTGTGTCGCACTGAGGAAGAATTGTGCACACTTTTAAATCCTACTAACACAAGAAACAAGAAGCTGTTAGATAGTGTAAAAGAAGAATAAAAGCAAAACAAATGAATACCTACAGCTAAGAATCAATAAAAATTGCTGACACCCCCGAAAACCCAAAAAAACTACGGAGTAACTTGACAACTTCGTTCGAGGTGTTCTCGATCTCCAAAAATCACGAAATTTAAACTGGAATGTCCTTAAATATTTTATATTTGATCTAGAAAGTTTTGGCAGCAAACTCAACCTGCTGAATATTTTTTTTAATTTCAGACCAATCAGAAAATTTTTACCCACTCAAATGAATTTTTTTCCAAAACTTTTTCTAGGTAAAAACTGCTGTTTAATGTTTTTAAAAGGAGACTTGTTTAGAAATCAACCAAGAACACCCAAAAACGCCCAAAATCTGATACCAAATGATGGAGGACTGCGCGCGGACCAAGATCGAGTTGTCAAGTCATGGGAAACTCCTACGAAAACTCTAAACGCTTGGATCTAAAACGAAACAGCAAAACTAATTTAGAATCAATTAGATCTGAAACAAAAATAACCAAAATAATAAAAGATCTGCCAAGAATTAAAAACACTTATAGATAGCTAATCTTGGAAGCCAAGAACACGGAATTGAATTCAATAGAGGCCCCAAACAGCCAAATCTGAAAAGAAGAACCCAAAAATCAGCAAATTAAATTTAAACTTAGTAGATCACGAAATCAATTAGATTTAGGGTTTGGACGGCAAAAAGAGGGGTTTTGTGAAATCAAAACATTTCTTGTTGTCCAAGGGTGGTGCCGAACAGATTCTTGAAGGTTGAACGGGGCTGGAAACGCAACAAGAGAGTTTAAACAAGTTAGATATTGAAATCGACACAAGCAGAAAATTAAAAGATTGAACAGCAAGAAAAATAAAGATAAAGTCCTAAGAAGCCTTGAAATCGAGAAAGATTTCACAACTCCCTTCAAACGGCTCTAATCTCCCCTCTAATGAAGAACAATGGCAAGAAGAAGGCTGAAGATGGCCCCCACAATCAAAAAGATTGTTAAAACTCCTTCTAAAGAAAACTCAAGAGAAAATTCTTGGAGAACTCAAAGAGAATTTTCACTCATCAAACAAGTCTGATTTCAATGTATTATTTAAGTGCAATCACAAGGTGGTCGGCCAAGCCTATTAATAGGCCTTCTAACTATTTTCCTAATCTTATTAGGAAAACTAAAAAAAACCTAATTATTAAATTTAAAGGGAAAAATTCGGCCAAGGCTTTTAATGGGCTGCTTGGGCTGAATTTTTTTACATAGAAACTAATCATAAAGTCTAAAAATTAAACTAGGTATTTACAGAATTAAAATTTTACAAATTGGGCCACTTTGACAATTTGGCCTGATTTTCAACTAAGTCTCATTTAACTTTCTTGATTGGGCTTGGAACATTTTATTGGGTCTTGCCTTCAAGAACTTGGGCTTGTAGTCCGTTTCCTACCAAAATTGGTTCGTTGATGCTTGTAACGAAGATCCAATGCGCCTTAGCTACAAGATTCGGTTTCTTGGACCAAGATTTCCAAGATTTGAAATCTTGATTTTCTTGATTCTTGAAACCGCTCCAAACAGCAAAATTGGACCAAGACTCGGTTTCTTGATTTTCTTGAAAACAAGAAAGTGAATCTTGATTTTCTTTTTCCTTCGTGTACACATCTAAGGCCATGCTAATAAATTCTTGAATGGTTCCATTTAGTTTTGAACGCATTTGTCTGGCCTTTGACCTCGTTATTGGGCCTTGTGGTAATTTAAACCATCACGTTCTTGAGCTTGAGTTGGGCCTTTGTGACTCGTATCAGTAGCTGTACAAATGTAGCAAGCACACACTTGGTGGAGAAGCTTGCCTTGTCAACTACTAAACACTCGAGTCCCTACAAGTTGCAATGGCTCAATGAGGGTATCAAACTAAAGGTAACCAAACAGGCCCTTGTTGCATTTTCCATCGAAAAGTACCATGATGAAGTTCTATGCGACGTGGTACCCATGCACGCAGGACATTTGTTATTAGGATGACCATGGCAGTTTGGTCGGAGAGTCAAACACGATGGATTCACAAATCAATACACTTTCAGGCACCATGGTAGAAATGTAACTCTGGCACCACTATCGCTACAACAAGTGTTGGAAGATCAACAAAGAATTAAACAATCCATAGAGAGGCTGAAAAAAAAGAGTAAAGATTCAAAAGAGAGAAAATTGGAAAAATCGAGTGAAAAGAAGTCTAGTAGTGAAGAAAACAAGAGTGGAGGAAAAGAGAAAGAAAAAGAAAGTGAAAGAAATTTGAGTGAGAGAAAGAAAAATGTTTTGATTAACCGTTGTCTTCATGTCTCTTCATCCTTTCAGGTTAAATCAAGAAAGAAATTGCGATTACATTATATTACGGAGGAGAAAAGGTTTGTGTTGATAGAAAAAGGTAACGCCGAATTTTTTCCTCCTACTCTTAAAGTTAAATAAGAAATGACTTTGGAAAATTCTAAGACATCTTTGTCTTATTCGCATGTTGATGAACACTTTGTTGATGCTTTGATCTTTGAAAAATATTATTATCCTAATGGTATTGGTTGTTTGTCTTGAACTTGCAATGAAATGCATGTTTTGAATGCGCAAGATGAAAGCCAGTATAAATTTTTCATTCCAACTGATCATGTTGAAAAGGTATGGAAGTGTATTGTTGAGTTTGACTGTGTGCGAAGATATTTGATTGACTATCATTTGAATCGATTTAGTTCATTTGGTTGTAATAATGGCATATCAAGATTGTTTGAAAAATTGAAGTTCGCAAGTTGTGATCAAATGGAACCAAGGGTTCATAATCGAGTGACTAATTTTTCCAAGTCTTGTGGATGCAACTTGAGCTTGATTCATTTGTACTTCCTACTACCGAATATGGGGAGTCGATTTGAGGTTTTCGAGAAATGTGTGATTTTTAGAATTTTGGAAGCATCGTTGTCAACCAAGGGGATTGTGATGAGGAAGGATTTTTGCGAGTAAATGGCTCGATTTGGGGACGAATCTCTTAAAAGAGGTAGGGGATGATACGACCACGCCCCGGGCACACTTTTGGTCCAGCTCCCTAAGCATTGCTTGCAAACGCATGCGAGCTGAATTAGTTCAATTCCATTTCATTGAGCTCCATTTAGCTCATTTCCAGCTTCAAGAGCTCGAATAAGCTCAAACTCAGCTTGGTTTTAATTTATGCATATATTAGTTGCTAGACTAAACTAAATAAAATAGTTTAATTAGTTATTTCAGTTCAAAATAATTGTTAGTATTTAATTGGTTTAAAAATCTGGACATTTTAATTAAGTGTGTTAATTATGTTTTATGTCAATGCATGTTTTTAATTTGTTTTAGTTATTACACAACATAAATGTGTCTGTTTCATTACAATTAATTAATGTGTCTTGTTGCTAATTTATTATGCCTAAGTTCAGCCGAATTTATGAGCAAGTTAATTGTTTCAGCTGCTGCTAGTTTTTAACGTGTTATAATTCACCTTTAATTGCTGAATGCATGTACACATCATGGACGGCACATATGCATGTATTATAAATTAATGATTGAATTTTTTTTGGCGTAGATACCATGCATGAACGGCATTTAAAGGATTGAGCTTCTGTTTTCTTTCTTCCAAGTGACCATTCGGCCAAGGAACAGCAGTCCCATGAATTTCCCAAGTTTGGCTGATCCATTTCCCAAAATAGAATCATGCCGTTCACACTTGGTGTTCACACAAATGACCATTCAGCTGAACGTGTTCACACTTAAAGGACTCTTCAAGGCTGACTTTTCACACTCATTTGGCTGTTCAAAGACCATCTTTAATGCTCATCACCATTCAACCAAAAGATACCAATTTAAGGAGTCATTCAAGACTATGGCCGAATCTAGACATGTCTATTGGTCTCCTGATGCATTCATCTTTTCAAGTGCATTTCCTTAAGCTTTAAGCTGTTCATTGGAGTTTTCCATTCAGCCGAATCTTATTATGGCAATTTAATTTACTTAGTTTTTAAGTTTGTTATTGACTCTTAAACTAGCCTAAGCTTTGCCTATAAATAGTTGTTACTTCATTTTGTAAAGGGACTTTTGACATATTTGTTAATGAATTGCTACCGAATTTGTGAGTCATTTTCTCTCAAATTTCGTTCGAGACCCGTAAGACTTATCTAGCTTCTAGTGGCATCTTCCCGAGTCTCTTTTGAACTTATCACTCCTTCAAACTGAGTGTGGCATTCACCTTTATACCTTTGGTTGGTACTTATCTAAGTATCGGGTCAAGGTTCCAAATTCTCCATTTCGAACACTTTTAAGGTCCTATTTGGTTTATTCTTGACCTTTTGAGTCCATCGTACCAATTCCTATCCATCAACCAAATTTTCATCCATTTCATTTTGACCAAATTCCAAACCAATTCGTACCTAAACCTAAACCTTTTTCGACCCTAATTTAAACCATTTCTTTCTAACCTAATCTAAACACATCAAACGTTTCTATTTCAAGACAACTTGATTCCCATCAACCCATACTTAGCCTATTCTCGACTAAACTTTAAAACCAAGTCAAACTTCTTCGTTTAACGATCGGGCAACTAAACGACTTAGATTAATCCTCGATATCGAGATCGTATCAAAATGGAGATTACAATGATCCATGCAGATATCCAAGAAGATCGTGAAGCAACAATGGTGCGTTTCCTTGCTGGTCTCAACCGAGACATCGCCAACGTTGTGGAGCTTCAACATTACATTGAAATCGTGGACATGGTACACATGGCCATTAAGGTGGAGAAGTAGCTCAAGTGAAAAGGCACCGTTCGAAGCTATCCTACCACGGGCACAACAAGATGGGGTCAAAGCTCGAGTAAAAACAATCCACCAAATCGAGCCAAGGAGCCAATGGCGCCAGCCAACACCAACAAACCTATTGGCGACACTAGTAAAGGCAAAGTGACTGAGTCTTTTTCCAACCGAACGAGGGACATTAAGTGTTTCAAGTGCCTCGGGAGGGGGCATATCACCAGCAAATGTCCCAACCGTAGCAATAAGGTGGTTCGTGCCAACGGAGAAATCGAATCAGAGGAGGAAGAAATTGAAAAAGAAACCAAAGTGTCATCCAACGAGGAAGAAGAAGTAGAACATGCCCTTGATGGAGAACTCCTTGTAGTTAAAAGGAGTCTAAGTATTCAAAGTGTGGAAGAAGAGCAACAACGAGAAAACATCTTCCATACTCATTGTCAGGTCTAAGGAAAACTCTGTAGCGTCATCATCGACGGCAGAAGTTGTACGAACGTGGCGAGCACCCTCATGGTGGAGAAACGAAGTCTGCCGACCACCAAACATTCGAGCCCGTATAAACTCCAATGGCTCAATGACGGTGGAGAACTAAAAGTGACGAAGTAAGTACGTGTCTCATTCTCCATAGGAAAATATTCTGACGAAGTACTTTGTGACGTCGTACCTATGCACGCAGGCCACTTGTTACTTGGACGACCGTGGCAATTTGATCGACGAGTGCTACATGACGGGTATACCAATAGGTATACATTCAAGCACATGGGAAGGAATGTTACATTAGCCCCGTTGACACCAGAGCAGGTTTACGAGGACCAAATCAAGTTAAAAAATTTCGTAGAACAAATGAGGGAAAAAGAAAAGAGTGAAAAAATAAAGGAAAAGAAAAAGGAGAAGAAAGAAAAAATGAAAAAAGAGTGAAAAGAATGTGAGAAAAGAAAGAGATGATAAAGAAAAAGTGAGTGACCAATTGAATGTATTTGCAAAAGGAAGTGATGTTCAAAAGGCATTCTTGGCGAAGCAACCGATCCTTGTACTTATGTACAAGGAAAACTTTTTTAATACTAATGACTTAACCTGAAATCCCCCTTCCTCTGTTGTGTCTCTTTTACAGGATTTAAAAGATGTATTTCTGGACGACGTGCCAAGTGGGTTACCACCTATCCGTGGAATCGAGCACCAAATTGACTTTTTGCCTGGAGCCGTAATTCCAAATCGACTGGTGTATCAAACCAATCCGGAAGAGATCAAGGAACTACAACGACAAATTAACGAACTTATGGAAAAAGGCTATATCCGAGAAAGCCTTAGTCTATGCACTGTACCAGTATTGTTGGTACCAAAGAAAGATGGGACTTGGCGTATGTGTGTTGATTGCCTCACCGTAAATAAGATCACCATTAAATATCGTCATCCGATACCGCGTATCGATGATATGCTTGATGAATTGAGTGGTGCCAAATTATTTTCAAAAATCAACCTTAAGAGTGGGTACCACCAGATTCGCATGCGAGAGGGTGATGAATGGAAAATAGCTTTTAAAATGAAACACGATTTGTATGAATGGTTAGTTATGCTGTTTGGTTTAACCAATGCCCCTAGCACATTCATGAGACTTATGAACCATGTGTTGCGATTGTTTATTGGTAAGTTTTGTGTTGTATATTTTGACAATATTTTAATCTATAGCAAGTTCTTGGAAGAGCATGTAATGCATCTCAGATCTGTTTTAGATGTACTTCGCAAAGAAACTTTATATGCTAACCTTAAAAAGTGCACGTTCTATTCTGATAAAGTGGTTTTTCTTGGTTTTGTAGTTAGCTCGGAGGGACTCAAGGTAGACCAAGAAAAGATTAAGTGATACGAGTCACAAAGGCCCAACTCAAGCTCAAGAACGTGATTGGCTCAAATTACCACAAGGCCCAATAACGAGGTCAAAGGCCAGACAAATGCGTTCAAAACTAAATGGAACCATTCAAGAATTTATTAGCAAGGCCTAGATGGAAAAAAAAAATCAAGATTCACTTTCTTGTTTTCAAGAAAATCAAGAAACTGAATCTTGGTCCAATTTTGTTGTTTGGAGCGATTTCAAGACTCAAGAAAATCAAAATTTCAAATCTTGGAAATCTTGGTCCAAGAAACCGAATCTTGTAGCTAAGGTGCATTGGATCTCTGTTACAAGCATCAACGAACTAATTTCGGTAGGAAACGGAATACAAGCCCAAGTTCTTGAAGGCAAGGCCCAATAAGATGTTCCAAGCCCAATCAAGAAAGTTAAATGAGACTTAGTTGAAAATCAGGCCAAATTGTCAAAGTGGCCCAATTTGTAAAATTTTAATTCTTTAAATTCCTAGTTTAATTTTTTGATTTTATGATTAGTTTCTATGTAAAAAAATTCAGCCCAAGTAGCCCATTAAAAGCCTTGGCCGAATTTTTCCCTTTAAATTTAAAAATTAGGTTTTTTTTAGTTTTCATAAAAAGATTAGGAAAATAGTTTGAAGGCCTATTAATAGGCTTTGCCGGCCACCTTGTGATTACACTTGAAGAATACATTAAAATCAGATTTGTTTTGTTGAGTGAAAATTCTCTTTGAGTTCTCCAAGAATTTTCTCTTGAGTTTTCTTTAGAAGGAGTTTTAACAATCTTTTTGATTGTGGGAGCCATCTTCAGCCTTCTTCTTGCCATTGTTCTTCATTGGAGGGGAGATTAGAGCCGTTTGAAGGGAGTTGTGAAATCTTTCTCGATTTCAAGGCTTCTAAGGACGTTATCTTTATTTTTCTTGCTTGATACGAGTCACAAAGGCCTTAGATGCGTATAAGAAGAAAAAAGAAAATCAAGATTCACTTTCTTGTTTTCAAGAAAATCAAGAAACCGAATCTTGGTCCAATTTTTACTGTTTTGACGATTTCAAGAATCAAGAAAATCAAGATTTTAAATCTTGGAAATCTTGGTCCAAGAAACAAAATTTTTCAACTAAGGCGCATTGGATCTCAGTTACGAGCATTAACAAGCCAATTTCGGGAGAGAACGGATTACAAGCCCAAGTTCTTAAAGACAAGGCCCAATAAGATGTTCCAAGCCCAATCCAAAAATTTAAATCAGATTTAGTTGAAAATCAGGCCAAATTGTCAAAGTGGCCCAATTTGTAAAATTTTAATTCTTTAAATACTTAGTTTTAATTTTTAGACTTTATAAATAAATTTCTATGTAGAAATTCAGCCCAAAGTGACCCATTAAAGGCCTTGGATGAAATTCCCTTGAAAATCAATAATTAGGTTTTTTTTTTTAGTTTTCCTATTAGGGTTAGGAAAATAGTTAGAAGGCTTATATATATGGCTTGGCCAGCCACCCATAGAATACACTTGAATAATACATTGAAATCAGATTTGTTTGATGAGTGAAAATTCTTTTTGAGTTCTCCAAGAATTTTCTCTTGAGTTTTCTTTAGAAGGAGTTTTAACAATCTTTTTGATTGTGGGAGCCATCTTCAGCCTTTTTCTTGCCATTGTTCTTCATTGGAGGGGAGATTAGAGCCGTTTGAAGGGAGTTGTGAAATCTTTCTCGATTTCAAGGCTTCTTAGGACTTTTCTTTATTTTCTTGCTGTTTGTTCTTCTTTATTAATTTCTACTTGTGCCAATTTATTGATTAACTTGGGATTAATTGTTCTTGTTGCGTTTCAGCCATTCCAAACTTCAAGATCTGATTCGGCATCATTCTTAGGCATCAAGAAACGTTCTTTATTCATAATTTCTAGATTTCTTGCCGCCCAAGTATTTCTTATTATATTCAATTTGGGTTTCTTGATCTGTCAAGTTTAATTCTCTATTTTCTATTTTCGTTGCAGCCAAGTTGTTTAGTGCTTTCGTAGGAGTTTCCCGTAACTTGACAACACAATCTTGGTCCGCGCGCAACCCTCTATCATTGCTGTTCAATCTTTTAATTTTCTGCCTGTGTCGATTTCATTATCTAACTTGTTTAAACTCTCTTGTTGCATCTCCAGCCCCGTTCAACCTTCAAGAATCTATTCGGCACCAACCTTGGACAACAAGAAACATTTTGATTTCATAAAACCCCTCTTTATTGCCGTCCAAACCCTAGATTTAGTTGATTTCGTGATCTACTGAGTTTTTTTTGAAATTAACTTGCTGTTTTGTGTTCTTCTTTTTAGATTCGGCTGTTTGGAACCTATCTTGAACTCAATTCCATGTTCTTGGCTTCCAAGATTAGCTATTCATAAGTGTTTTTAATTCTTGGCTGATCTTTTATTGATTTGGGTATTTTCGTTTCAGATCTAATTGATTCTAAGCCGAATTTTCTTTTTCATTTCAGATCTAAGCGTTTAGAGTTTTCGTAGGAGTTTCCCATGACTTGACAACTCAATCTTGGTCCAAGCACAACCCTCTATCATTTGGTATCAGATTTTGGGCGTTTTGGGTGTTCTTGGTTGATTTCTAAACTGATCTCCTTTTAAAAACATTAAACAGCAGTTTTTACCCAGAAAAATTTTTGGAAAAAAATTCATTTGAGTGGGTAAACATTTTCCAATTAGTCTGAAATTTTACATGCATATTTGTGGCACTATGATAGAATATTAAAAAATATTTCCCGCAAAAAAATCAGTAGAAAAAGTCAAAAAAATTGAAAAAGACAAAATCAAGTAAAAATTTAAAATAATATTCAGCGGGTTGAGTTTAGTGCCGAAACTTTCCAGATCAAATATACAATATTTGAGGAAATTCTAGATTAAATTTCGTGATTTTTGGAGATCAGGAACACCTCAAACGAAGTTGTCAAGTTGCTCCGCAGTTTTTTGGATTTTCGGGTATCAACAATTTTTATTGATTCTTAGCTGTAGGTTTTCATTTGTTTTGCCTTTTTTCTTCCTTTATACTATCTAACACCTTCTTATTTCTTGTGTTAGTAGGATTTAAAAGTGTGCACAATTCTTCCTCGGTACGACACAAATCAATTGGTGTCTCGTCATTTTTTTGGACTCCTAGTGCAAATTAGGATTCTTTGGTAGTTATGGCCCATACACTTTCTAATTGATTGATATAGACTCTACTAAAGAACTCACAAGACTGATTCTACCTCTTTGAGAATTTGATTTTCGTTTTTTAGTGATTAACAGTGAGGTTTACTAATTTTCCTTTTTGAGTGTTGAGTGTTTGTTTTGCAAGTTTTTGAAAAAAAAAGAGATGCATAGAATGGGTCAAGTCGATGATGACCATACTGATGTCCATGACAAATTTAAAAAATTCCAACAACAGTTCGACGAACAGGCTGCTGCAATCACACAAATAAATGCTACACTTCAAACATTGAATGCTACTATCAATGAGTTGAGATTGGATCAAGAGCCTCAGTATCGAGGTCCAATTAAAGAAGATGTGGATAACCAGCCTCCTGCTCATCGGCGCGCTCCTCGACGTGATCCTAGCACCGACTATGACTTTCATGATCATGGGCAATCCTCTTTGGCAAAACCAAAGTTCACAAGTCCTCAATTTCATGGTAAGAATGATCCAGAAGCTTATTATGAATGGGAATCTAAAATTGAATTTATGTTCCGTTATTATAAATGTCTGGATGATGAAAAGGTAGCGTTAGCAACACTAGAGTTTTCAGATTATGCATTAAGTTGGTGGACTCAACTTGGGGTAAATCGTCATAGGAATTATGAAGGTGAGATTACGATGTGGGAGGAGTTAAAACAAGTTATGCGTAAAAGATTTATTCCGCCTCATTGCTATAGAGAAGTTAAAAAAAAGCTTAGACGACTTGTTCAAGGTAGTAGGACAGTGGATGAATACTTTAAGGAGATGGAGATGCTTATTCAGAGAGCTAATGTAGAGAAGGATGATGAAACAACTATGGTTCAATTTATTGATGGTTTGAATAGGCCAATAGCTAATACATTGAGGCTACAAACTTACATTGATTTAGAAGAAGCAGTTCATAAAGCCATTGAGATCGAGCAGCAATTAAACGAAAAAATGTTTGGTTCCTTCTCTACTTCACAATATTACAGAGGTAACACTTCCAATTCTGATTTTAAAAGTTCGAAATCACCTTTTGTTACTAGTAAGTCTTATTTCAGTAATGGAAGTAAGCAATCAGATTGGAAAAAAGGGGCTCCTGTTAAAATGCAAACACCTTCTAAGCAGCCCAATCTAGGCAATTCGAATGTGAAGAGGACTCGTGAGATTGAATGCTTCAAGTGCAAAGGGCGTGGTCATTATAGTAGGGAATGCCCTAACACGAGATTACTTCTGATGAAAGATAATGGTGAGTACACTTCCAACTCCGATAAAATAGATCCAGATATGCCTGAACTTGTGGATGATAGTGATAATGGAGAGGAGTTGGTTGAACCACCGAAAGAAGGGGACTTTGCCGATTTTCAATTCCTTGTAGTTCGCCGCACACTTAACATCCAGATGAGAGACGATGTTGATAACCAAAGGACCAATATTTTCCATTCTCGGTGTTTTATAAAAGGTAACTTATGTTCACTTATTATTGATAGTGGGAGTTGTTCGAATGTTGTGAGCAGTTATTTGGTGGATTCTTTAAAGTTACCTTGTACCAAACACCCTAAGCCGTATCACCTTCAGTGGCATAATGAATGTTCGGAAGTTAAAGTTACAAAACAGTCCTTGGTCACTTTTAAGCTCGAGAATTATGAGGATGAGGTATAGTGTGATGTGGTCCCAATGCATGCGGCACACTTGCTCCTTTGACAGCCTTGGCAATTTGATCATGATGTTACACACCAAGGTAAACTCACTAGATACTCCCTTGTGTTTAAAGGCCGAAAATTCACTTTTGCTCCTTTAAATCCCACTGATGTATATAAAGATCAATTAAAGATGATGAAATTTTGTGAGGGGGTGAGGGAGAAAGGACAAATACAAAAGACAGAGAGAAAAGAGGCTAGTAGTGAAAAAAGTCAAAATCTAAATAGCCCAAAGGTGAGTGAATCCGCAAGTGGTAAAATAAGAGTGAAAATTTTGATGGCAACAAAAAAAGATGTGCAGAGAGCCCTACTCAATAAACAGCCTTGTATCCTTGTGAGGTTTAGGCAAAACTATTTATCTTTATCTAACATTAACGAAAATTTGCCTAGTGTGTTTCAGTGTCTTTTGCAGGATTATGAGGATGTTTTTAGGGAGGTCCCTAAAGGTTTACCACCTTTATGTGGGATAGAGCATCAAATTGACTTAGTACCCGGAGCTTCAATACCAAATCAACCAGCCTAAAGAAGCAATCCCGAGGGGACAAAGGAATTGCAAAGGCAAGTTGAGGAGTTACTAGACAAAGGGTACATTCGTGAGAGCCTAAGCCCTTGTGCCGTTCCTGACTTAGTGGTACCGAAGAGAGATGGTACGTATAGAATGTGTGTTGATTGCCGTCCAATCAACAAAATAATGGTAAATTATAGACATCCAATTCCTCGACTTGATGATATGCTTGATGAATTACATGGTTCAATTATATTTACTAAAATTGATTTAAAAAGCGATTATCATCAAATTCTAATAAGGGAAGGGGATGAATGGAAAACAGCTTTTAAAACAAAATTTGGATTGTATGAATGGTTAGTTATGCCTTTCGGCCTTACTAATGCACCGAGCACATTTATGAGATTAATGAATCACGTTTTAAAGCCTCACTTGGGTAAATTTATAGTAGTTTACTTTGATGATATTTTAATTTACTCAAAGACATTAGATGATCATGTTTTCCATGTTAGAACCGTTTTAGATATTCTGCGAGCTGAAAAATTATTTGCCAACCTTGATAAATGCACATTCTGTTGTGATAAGCTAATATTTTTAGGTTTCATAGTTAGTGCTCAAGGTATTCATGTCGATGAGGACAAAGTTAAGGCAATCAAAGAGTGGCCAACTCCTAAATCGGTAACTGAGGTGAGATCTTTCCATGGTTTAGCTAGTTTTTATAGACGATTTGTGAAAGATTTCTCTACTATTGCTGCCCCATTAACAGAGGTTATAAAGAAATCCGTAGGTTTCAAATGGGGTGAAACTCAAGAAAAGGCTTTTCAGACCCTAAAAGCTAAGTTATGTTTTGCTCCTCTTCTTAAATTACCTGATTTTACTAATACTTTTGAACTTGAGTGTGATGCTTCAGGAATTGGCATTGGCGTCATTTTAATGCAAGATAAGCAACCAATTACTTATTTTAGTGAAAAATTGAATGGTGCACAATTAAACTACTCAACTTATGATAAGGAACTGTTGGCATTGGTTAGTGCACTTCAAGTATGGCAACATTATTTGCTGCCTAATGAATTTGTCATACATACAGACCATGAATCCCTTAAGTGGTTAAAGGGACAAGATAAGTTGAGTAAACAGCATGCCCGATGGGTGGAATTCATTGAAACATTTCCTTATGTGATAAAATATAAAACAGGTAAAGATAATGTAGTTGCGGATGCTTTGTCTAGACGATATGCTTTAATAACTACATTGAATGCTAAAGTATTAGGGTTTGAACATATTAAGGAATTATATAATGATGATGCTGATTTCGGCCATATATATAGAAATTGTGGACATACTACTTTTGAGAAGTTTTATCTTGTAGATGGCTTTCTTTTTCGTATAAACAGGTTATGCATACCAAAGTGTTCCATGCGAGACTTATTAATGCATGAGGCCCATAGTGGGGGTTTAATGAGACATTTTGGAGTGGCCAAAACACTAGACATCTTGCATGAACACTTACATTGGCCACATGTGAAGAAGGATGTCGAAAAGGTATGTTCTAAGTGCATTACATGTAAACAAGCAAAATCTAAGGTAATGCCTCATGGCCTTTACACTCCTTTGCCGATTCCTGCTTCACCATGGGTAGACTTATCCATGGATTTTATTCTAGGTTTGCCACAAACTAAAAAAGGAAGAGATAGTATATTTGTTGTTGTTGATAGGTTTTCCAAGATGGCACATTTTATTCCTTGTCACAAAATAGATGATGCTACACATGTGGCAGACTTATTTTTTAAAGAAGTGGTAAGACTTCATAGCATCCCTAAAATAATTGTTTCTGACAGAGATGTCAAATTCCTTAGCCACTTTTGGAAGGTATTGTGGGGTAAGCTTGGTACGGAATTGCTTTATTCAACTACATGTCACCCCCAAATCGATGGCCAAACTGAGGTAGTTAATCGAATCTTAAGAACCTTATTACGATTTGTTGTGGGAAAGAACATTAGAAATTGGGAAGAATGTCTTCTATTTGTTGAATTTGCATATAATAGATCTATTCATTCTACAACCGGTTATTCTCCATTTGAACTTGTTTATGGTTTTAACCCACTAACAGTACTTGATCTTGCGCCATTACCACTAGAACATATTGTTAATTTAGATTGCGAATAGAAAGCTGAGTTGGTGAAATCCTTACATGAGAAGGCTAGGCAACGAATAGCCAAAACAAATGACATCAACACCAACAAAGCAAACAAGGGGCGCAAACGGGTTGTCCTTGAACCTGGAGATTGGGTTTGGGTCCATATGAGGAAAGAACGATTTCCTACAAAAAGGAAGACCAAGTTGGACCCAAGGGGCGATGGGCCTTTCCAAGTACTCGAGCGGATCAACGATAATGCATACAAAATTGATCTACCCAGTGAGTACAATGTAAGTTCTACTTTCAATTTGGCTGACTTATCTCCATTTGATTTTCAGATTCGAGGATGAATTTTTTTGAGGAAGGGGGAATGATACGAGTCACAAAGGCCCAGCTCAAGCTCAAGAACGTGATTGGCTCAAATTACCACAAGGCCCAATAACGAGGTCAAAGGCCAGACAAATGCATTCAAAACTAAATGGAACCATTCAAGAATTTATTAGCAAGGCCTTAGATGCGTACACGAAGGAAAAAAATCAAGATTCACTTTCTTGTTTTCAAGAAAATCAAGAAACCGAATCTTGGTCCAATTTTGCCGTTTGGAGCGATTTCAAGAATCAAGAAAATCAAGATTTCAAATCTTAGAAATCTTGGTCCAAGAAACTGAATCTTGCAGCTAAGGCGCATTGGATCTCTGTTACAAGCATCAACGAACCAATTTCAGTAGGAAACGGAATACAAGCCCAAGTTCTTGAAGGCAAGGCCCAATAAGATGTTCCAAGCCCAATCAAGAAAGTTAAATGAGACTTAGTTGAAAATCAGGCCAAATTGTCAAAGTAGCCCAATTTGTAAAATTTTAATTCTTTAAATATCTAGTTTAATTTTTAGATTTTATGATTAGTTTCTATGTAAAAAAATTCAGCCCAAGCAGCCCATTAAAAGCCTTGGCCAAATTTTTCCCTTTAAATTTAATAATTAGGTTTTTTTTAGTTTTCATAAAAAGATTAGGAAAATAGTTAGAAGGCTTATTAATAGGCTTGGTCGGCCACCTTGTGATTACACTTGAAGAATACATTGAAATCAGATTTGTTTTGTTGAGTGAAAATTCTCTTTGAGTTCTCCAAGAATTTTCTCCTGAGTTTTCTTTAGAGTGAGTTTTAACAATCTTTTTGATTCTGGGAGCCATCTTCAGCCTTCTTCTTGCCATTATTCTTCATTGGAGGGGAGATTAGAGCTGTTTGAAGGGAGTTGTGAAATCTTTCTCGATTTCAAGGCTTCTTAGGATGTTATCTTTATTTTTCTTGCTTGATACGAGTCACAAAGGCCTTAGATGCATATACGAAGAAAAAAGAAAATCAAGATTCACTTTCGAGTTTGCCTACAATCGCTCCATGCATTTGGCGACTAAATATTCCCCTTTTGAAATTGTTTATGGTTTCAATCCTCTAACGCCATTAGATTTAGTCCCTCTTCCTAACAAATAACTTGTTCATGCAGATGCTAAAAAGAAAACTGAATTCGTGAAGAACTTACACGAGAAGGTGAGGTCCAACATCGAAGTAAGAACCAAGATCTATACCCAGAAAGCAAACAAGGGCCGGAGACGAGTTGTTTTTGAACCCAAAGACTGGGTTTGGGTATACATGCGAAAGGAAAGATTCTCGGCTCATAGGAGATCCAAATTACTTCGTAGAGGGAATGGACGTTTTCAAGTTTTGGAGCGCATAAACGAAAACTCATACAAACTTGACCTGCCTGGTGATTACAACATTAGTGTTAGTTTCAATGTTGCTGATCTGACCCCTTTTGATGCAGATTCTGACTTGAGGTCAAGTCATTTTGAAGAGGGAGGAATGATGCGATCGTGGCTTGAAGTGCACCAAGTACAAGCAAAGATCCGGTGATACTTCCGCAAGGCCTGATCACTCGAGCTCGGGCAAAACAATTTAAGGAAGCCATTTTGGCTTTAGTGGAGGAAGTTTGGATCGACATTTTAGCTGAACACTTTAAGGATGATTCAAACAGCTTCATAAGTTTCCCTTGTAACCTTTTACTAGCTGAATTAAGCTCGGATTTAGCTCTATGAACTCATCCCAGCTCATTTGAGCTCGATTGCAATTTTTTGTGATTATGCGTTTTAGCTACTGGAATTAATTTAATTTGTCTTTAAATAAATTAGTTTAGTTAGTTAAAGCATGCATATGAGTTAATTTGGTTGATAATTCTACATTAAATATATTTTAAATTATTGCATGGTTTAAATATGTTTTTTTCCATAATAAATTCGTCTTAAGTCTTAGACATCAATTAAATTTGTATTTGCTCAGCTGAATTTAATACTTAGCTAATTAATTTGTCCTGTTACATTACATTCTTTAACTGTGTCAAGGTGCAACCAAATTTATGAGTTGATTAATTTGTCTTGCTGCTTTGTTTTAATGTGTTCTCGTTTAATTAATTAGCTGCATGTATTTAATTTCAGGTACATGCAATGGACGGCACATGCATGTTTGGCAATTTAAATTGGCTACTGTTTGAAGTCTCCTAGGTGTCCATTCGGCCAAAAGAGCTGTTGTTTCTTACTCCCAAGCTGCCCATTCAGCCGAATTTATTCCTTTCACATTGCTGGGCATATGTTCACACATAATGGTTGTTCAGTTCAAAGCTTTAACACCTTAAAAGTGTTATGAGTATGCCCAAAGATCAATCATGAGATGGTTGTAATAACATACTTGATTTATCATGTTTATTAATATAAGGCGTTACCATTATTATTTCAGTTTCTTTTCTGTGTGTATAAATAAACTGTTTTATAATAATGTCCTAAGAATAATATGATTATTCTTAAAAGATCCTTAGTCAAGTATTATTGTTGGATAGGACAACGATAATGCATTAAGACTAACATGTAGTTGATTGATGATAAAGAGTTGTCATTGATATGGAATGTCAGAATCGATGCATGAATATGTGTGTTAGAGAACAACATATTGGACTGACCCATTATGAGTATGTTTCTTGGATTATTATATAATTGTCACGACATTACTCATAATGATTAATATGTATATGATCCTCAGACTTGAGATTATCATAATCCCAACATCATGAGTAGTATATTTTGATATAGTCAAACGTACACCGTAACTGGTTGTTCTATAAAGGCTGATGTTGGATATACCACAATCGATGTAGAGGGATATGGTTGGTCGATATAGAATAAGTCCCTCCTACATAATGGGAGTAATATCTTAGGCCACTTGATTAAGTGAGAGTAGAAATGCATGGCCATGCTCAAATAAGTTGATATGAGATGTCATACTTATTTGTATATCGTAGTCTACTTAAGATGTCAAGGAACATGGAATGGACTATACAAGTGTGACTATTCCATGACTTGTGTCCAATCCAGAGATAAAGGACTTAAGGATTATTGCATAAAAGGTTAATCATAAAAAAAGGTTATGTCGAATCATGATCTCTTGTGACTTAGGTAGCAATGATGCATTGCTAGATGCCACTCATTGTTTGTAACATTGGAATTGTTCTAGTATTACTGCTAATGTTACAGGAACCTACAAGGTCACACCCTATAGTTGAAATGAACGGAATAAACCATAGTTGGTATTGGTTTTGGGTGTCGCTTGAATTAAATTAATTATAGAATTAATTTAATTCGGTAATCAAATTTCCAACACATTATGTACAAGTTTGTTGTACGCATAATGAGGACATGAATTTGGTTAGCATATGAATTTAAATAAATATATGGTTTACCAAAATTATATTATAATTAATGTAATTATAATTTTTGGTTTAAAATATTATTATATTTATTTAATTCCTAAAAACCCTAAAATAAAAGGAGATATAAGAATCCCATTATTCTTTGTTTTAGGGCTAGCAGCCGTCAAAGAAAAAAAACTCAAAACTGTTTTGGGGATTTCTTTCGTTCATAGTCAACTGGGTGGATTACGTAGAGGTCGGAGTCTCGATAGATTGCGACTTGGTTTGACTGTAGATCAGACTACACGTTATTGAGAAGTTGCTGTCTGCTCAGAATAAATATTAGGTAATTTCGCAAACTTTTCACCCCGATTCCTTCCTCACACATGGATCCAAGGTTAGGGTCACTGATTTATTAATTTTTTCGCTACGCCGTAGGGGTACCAATGATCCAACAGTGGTATCAGAGCCACTTGTGTGACACGGACTCGGGTTTAAATACTTGGGTGATGCAATTGTATGAGATGTATGCTTCAATTTTATTAAATTTCTTTTTGTTTAAATCGTTTAACAGTAACCTGGTAATCATTCCTTTTGACAATGGATTAATTGTTAATCATGGTGTTATGGCCTAATCGGTTTTATGTTATTACTTTAAGTGTTAATAGGTCTATGATGGTGCGACAGTGGTGTTGATAGTTTCCAGTAAGAGTTAACTAGTTAGTGGAACAAGGGTTGTTCCGGCATGAAACCTCAGGGATTAAAATCTCAAAAACATGATTCTGTCGATAACAGTTATCGAATCGTGAGGTTTCATTTTGAATGGGTTATGCGGTTCGGCCCGCTCCCTCCACCGCCTCAGCCCCCATCTTCTTAAAGTATTTTTTTTAATAAATAAAACTTGATGGGCCATAAAAGTTGAAAGGATATGTTTTAATACACCTTAACAAAAGTGTTTATTTATGTATGCTATTTTTGACATGCACGGTGTTTGAAATGCATAGTTATAGCCCGACAGCCCATTTGATAAAAGGCTGTAATTTTATAAATACGGCCTGCGTGTCGTGCCTTGCTACTATTCTCTTGTATTTCTCTTCTCATCTTACTCCCTCGTATGTAAAACGAGTTTCTACATATTGTAATCTGCAAGAGTTGCTGTGGGCTAGCTGAGAAGGAAGATGGGCCAACAAGTGTGGACTGATAGCTTGAAAACTGGCTTACACCTTTAGGTTTCCTTTTGGTTCTCCCATTGGCTTGGGTTGTGCCACCTTAGTTTATGGTCTATAACTATTGCATTTATTTATTGCTTTATTCATGTATGAGATGCTATGGATGTCTAAAGTATGCCAAATTTTAAGCATGTTAAAATTTGATAATATTAAACCACATTAATTAATGAGATCAATTAAATGGCTAAAGGGACTAAAGTAAACCATAATTGGTGAGATGGAATGATCTTAATAAATACCTCTATTAAAATATTAAGTCAACATAGCCTTCTGATTTTGCCCTCGTTAAGGTCTCGATCAATACTGTGTAGGTTCTGCTAAAGCGAAGTACTAGTATTTATCTTGGTTAAACGCGAAGAATAAACAAGTGATATTTGCTGGTTAAAATTGGTTAATGACTTAACTAGGTTATTCTAATAGGATTACAAACCTAGAGGCGAGTAATTTGGATAAATCATAAGATGATTAGAACAAGAGTTGTTCCCCAAACTTTAGGAGTTACATATGATGTAATTAGCAAAGTGTTGCTTACCTAGATAACCATAATCTTGAGAGTAAAGCCAAAGCTTATTTAAGAGGAGGTGAAATATGGATCCTTAACCCACTTGAAATACTTTTCGAGAAAGTCTTTCTGAAACTATTCTATGAGGGTATTAGTTTTGTAATAAAATAGTGGGAACATCATTTAATTAAGTCCTTTTAACGATTGATATAAATTTGATAAATTTTTACATGCATAATTTCATTGTTGTAGATATATTATGGCTGCAAACACAAATACACTATCATTGCGATCGGTCCTTGAAAGGACAAGTTGAATGGTTTAAATTTTCTTGACTGGTTCCGTAACTTGAGGATTGTCCTCAAACATGAACGGAAATTATATGTCATTGAACAACCAGTTCCTAATGAACCACCCACTAATGCCTCGAGGGCTGGTAGAGATGCTTACAGGAAGCATCTCGATGACATGGTAGACGTTGGATGTCTTATGCTTGCCACTATGAACCCTGAGCTTCAGAAGCAACATGAGGACATGGTTGCTTATGAAATGATTGAGCACCTGAAAGAACTTTATTAGGGGCAAGCACGGCAAGAGAGGTTCGATATCTCTAAGGCCCTATTCCAATGTAAGCTGGCTGAAGGAAGCCCAGTAGGACCTCATTTCCTTAAGATGATTGGCTATATTGAAAGCCTGTCAAGCTTGGGTTTCCATTGAGCCAAGAGTTGGCCACTGATGTTATTCTGCAATTGTTGTCGGATAGCTACAGCCAGTTTGTCCTCAATTTCAATATGAATGAAATTGATAAGACTCTGCCATAGTTGCTCAGTATGTTACGAACTGCTGAAGGCAACATGAAAAAGGTTGGACCCAAGCCTATACTGATGGTCCGTAATAATAAGGGCAGGGGAAAGGCCAAAGTTCAAACAAAGCCCAAGGGCAAAGGTAGGCCCAAGCCTGGAAAAGTAAAGGCTGCATTGAAACCTAAAGGAGGGGTGGCTAAGGAAGGAAACTGTTTTCATTGTGGTGTGACTGGACATTGGAAGCGAAACTGCCCTATCTATCTTGAGGAAGTCAAGAAGGCCAAAATAAGCGAAATGTCTGCTTCAGGTATTTATGTTATTGATATTAATTTATCAACTACTACTTCATGGGTATTAGATACTGGTTGTGCTTCTCACATTTGTACTTTTGTACAGGGACTGCAAAGGAGTAGGACTTTGGCTAAAGGAGATGTGGACCTACGAGTTGGAAATGGAGCAAAAGTTGCTGCATTAGCTGTAGGAACATATAATTTATCTTTGCCTAGTAGGCTTGGTTTATATTTAGAGGATTGTTATTATGTGTCCAGTTTGACTAAAAACATTATTTCAATTTCTTGTTTAGACAAAATTGGTTTTAAGGTAATTATTAAGAATAATTGTTGTTCCTTTTATCTCAATAATGTTTTCTATGGTTCGGCACAATTGATTAATGGCCTCTATATTTTAGATCAAACAAATCCCATCTACAACATAAATACTAAAAGATCAAAAATAAATGACTCAAATCAAACTTATCTATGGCATTGTCGTTTGGGCCACATAACTGAGGAACGCATATCCAAGCTCCATAAAGATGGTCTCTTGGATTCATTTGTTTTTGAACAATTTGAAGTATGTGAATCTTGTTTATTGGGAAAAATGACTAAATCTCCTTTTACTGGAAAAAGAGAACGAGCTAGTGATTTATTGGGCTTAATACATTCTGATGTATGTGGGCCAATAAATACACAGGCTAGAGGAGGATTTCACTACTTCATTACTTTCACTGATGATTTCAGTAGATATGGGTATGTCTATCTCATGCGCCATAAGTCTGAATCCCTTGAAAAGTTCAAGGAATTCAAAAATGAAGTACAAAATCAACTAGGAAAAACTATCAAGACACTTCGATCTGATCGAGGTGGGGAGTATATGAGCTTAGAGTTTGATGATCTTTTGAAGCAATGTGGGATTGTCTCACAACTTACTCCTCCTAGTCCTCCTCAATGGAATGGAGTTTCTGAAAGAAGAAATCGAACTTTGTTAGACATGGTTCGATCCATGATGAGTCATGCTGATCTGCCGACTTCCTTTTGGGGACATGCAATTGAGACAGCTGCTTTCACACTAAATCGTGTTCCATCTAAATCGGTTCAAAAGACACCATATGAGATGTGGACTGGGAAACGTCCCAGTATGTCTTTTATGAAAATTTGATGTTGCGAAGCTTATGTTAAAGGTCAGACGTCTACCAAGCTTGAACCCAAATCTGAAAAATGTGTTTTTGTGGGGTATCCAAAAAAACCAAAGGATATTATTTCTTTAATCCCACTGGGAACAAAATACTTGTTGCTCGGACTGGTGTCTTCTTAGAGAGAGAATTTGTTTCTAGAAAAGGAAGTGGGAAAAAGACTGAACTTGATGAAGTTCGAGAATCACAAAATACCACTAAACCAGAGATAGAACAATAGTAAGTTCCACAAGGGATTGAGGAACAAGTAATTACTGTAAAAACACAACCACCGCGTAGATCTTTAAGAGAACACCAAGCACCCGAGAGATATGGATTTCTCATTACAACGCATGGTGACGTTCTACTTATAGATCAAGATCAGCCTAGGACTTATCAAGAAGCGGTGACGAGCCCAGACTCTAAGAAATGGCTTGAAGCCATGATATCTGAGATGGATTCCATGTATGAAAACCAAGTATGGACTTTGGTTGACCCACCCGAAAGGGTTAAGCCCATAGGGTGCAAGTGGTTTTTCAAAAAGAAAACTGACATGGATGGTAATGTACAAACATACAAGGGGGATTAGTCACTAAAGGGTTTCGCCAAGTTCATGGTGTTGACTATGATGAAACCTTTTCTCCTGTAGCTATGTTTAAATCCATCAGGATCTTGCTTGCTATAGCTGCATTTCATGACTATGAAATCTGGCAGATGGACGTCAAAACAGCTTTCCTTAATGGGAAACTTGAAGAGGATGTGTACATGACACAACCTGAAGGTTTTGTCAATCCAAAAGATGCTGGAAATGTATGTAAGCTACAAAGATCCATTTATGGATTAAAGCAAGCTTCTCGAAGTTGGAATCTTCGTTTTAATGATGCAATCAAAGAGTTTGGTTTTATCAAAAATGAAGATGAGCCATGTGTTTACAAGAAAGTTAGTGGGAGTACTATAACATTCTTGGTACTGTATGTGGATGACATACTTATCATAGGAAATGACATACCTACCCTGCAGTCTATTAAGACTTGGTTAGGAAGTTGTTTTTCCATGAAGGACTTGGGCGAAGCCACTTACATCTTAGGAGTAAAGATCTATAGAGATAGATCAAGACAACTATTAGGTCTAAGCCAAAGTACATACATAGATAAAGTACTGAAAAGGTTTAGTATGGAAGAATCTAAGAGAGGATTCCTACCTATGAGACATGGTATTTCACTCTCGAAGGAAATGTGTCCTTCAACTCCACAAGAGAGAGAACGCATGAGTAAAATTCCATATGCTTCCGCTATTTGATCTATCATGTATGCCATGTTATGTACCCGTCCAGATGTCTCATATGCCTTAAGCATGACGAGCAGATACCAAGTAGATCCCGGTGAAGGTCACTGGACCACAGTCAAGAATATCCTTAAGTACTTGAGAAGGACTAAGGATACTTTCCTAATATATGGAGGTGAGGAAGAGTTAAGTGTAAAAGGTTACACTGATGCCAGCTTCCAAACTGATAAGGACGATTCTCGATCACAATCAGGTTTTGTGTTTTGCCTTAATGGTGGTGCTGTGAGCTGGAAGAGTTCAAAGCAAAGTACAGTAGCCGATTCTACAACAGAGGCCGAGTATATTGCAGCCAGTGAAGCAGCAAAAGAAGCAGTTTGGATCAAAAAGTTCATTACTGAACTAGGGGTTGTGCCTAGCATATCGGATGCTATAAAACTCCGATGTGATAACAATGGAGCCATTGCACAAGCTAAAGAACCTAGATCTCACCAGCGATCCAAACATATACTTAGGCGCTACCATCTTATTCGAGAGATTATCGATCGAGGGGATGTAGAGATATGCAGAGTACCTACAGATGATAACATTGTTGATCCCTTGATCAACCCTCTGACACAGTAGAAGCATGATCGTCACACTAAGTCACTCGGTATTAGATATATAAGAGATTGGTCTTAGTGCTAGTGGGAGATTGCTAGAGTATGCCCAAAGATCAATCATGAGATGGTTGTAATAACATACTTGATTTATCATGTTTATTAATATAAGGCGTTACCATTATTATTTCAGTTTCTTTTCTGTGTGTATAAATAAACTATTTTATAATAATGTCCTAAGAATAATATGATTATTCTTAAAAGATCCTTAGTCAAGTATTATTGTTGGATAGGACAACGATAATGCATTAAGACTAACATGTAGTTGATTGATGATAAAGAGTTGTCATTGATATGGAATGTCAGAATCGAAGCATGAATATGTGTGTTAGAGAACAACATATTGGACTGACCCATTATGAGTATGTTTCTTGGATTATTATGTAATTGTCACGACATTACTCATAATGATTAATATGTATATGATCCTCAGACTTGAGATCATCATAATCCTAACATCGTGAGTAGTATATTTTGATACGTCATACGTACACCGTAACTGGTTGTTCTATAAAGGCTGATGTTGGATATACCACAATCGATGTAGAGGGATATGGTTGGTCGATATAGAATAAGTCCCTCCTACATAATGGAGTAATATCTTAGGCCACTTGATTAAGTGAGACTAGAAATGCATGGCCATGCTCAAATAAGTTGATATGAGATGTCATACTTATTTGTATATCGTAGTCTACTTAAGATATCAAGGAACATGGACTGGACTATACAAGTACGACTATTCCATGACTTGTGTCCAATCCAAAGATAAAGGACTTAAGGATTATTGCATAAAAGGTTAATCATAAAAAAAGGTTATGTCGAATCATGATCTCTTGTGACTTAGGTAGCAATGATGCATTGCTAGATGCCACTCATTGTTTGTAACATTGGAATCGTTCTAGTATTACTGCTAACGTTACAGGAACCTACAGGGTCACACCCTATAGTTGAAATAAACAGAATAAACCGTAGTTGGTATTGGTTTTGGGTGTCGCTTGAATTAAATTAATTATAGAATTAATTTAATTCGGTAATCAAATTTCCAACACATTATGTACAAGTTTGTTGTACGCATAATGAGGACATGAATTTGGTTAGCATATGAATTTAAATAAATATATGGTTTACCGAAATTATATTATAATTAATGTAATTATAATTTTCGGTTTAAAATATTATTAAATTTATTTAATCCTAAAAACCCTAAAATAAAAGGAGATATAAGAATCCCATTTTTCTTTGTTTTAGGGCTAGCAGTCGTCAAAGAAAAAAAACTCAAAACTGTTTTGGGGACTTCTTCCGTTCGTAGTCAACTGGGTGGATTACATAGAGGTCGGAGTCTCGATAGATTGCGACTTGGTTTGACTGTAGATCAGACTACACGTTGTTGAGAAGTTGCGGTCTACTCAGAATAAATATTAGGTAATTTCGCAACCTTTTCACCCCAATTCGTTCCTCACACATGGATCCAAGGTTAGGGTCGCCGATTTATTAATTTTTTCGCTACGCCGTAGGGGTGCCGGTGATCTAACAAAAAGGACTGCTCAGTAACTCTTTAATTGCTGTTCACTTTCCAATAATAGTTGCAAACTAAATGAGCTTCTTTAAGCCTATTAACCAAACCTAGCTGCTGCCATGCACTTTCCCAAGCTTCCAAGTCCATTATTCATTCTTGAAGCTGACCATTGGAGCTCACATTCAGCCGAATCTTGCTAGGTTAATCAAATGGAATCATTTGCTTAGTTCTTAAGAATGTATGTGGCTATTCGGCTAGCTTAAGTTTTTCCTATAAATAGTTGTTAATTCATTTTGTAAAAGAACTTTTGGCATATTCGTTAATGAATTTGATTGGGGGTTGCACGCGGACCAAGATCGAGTTGTCAAGTCACGGGAAAATCCTACGAAAGCTTTAGACGCTTAGATCTAAAACGAAACAGAAAAAATTAAATCTTAGAATTCCAGATCCGAAACAAAAACCCCAAAACAATAAAGAATCAGCCAAGAACTGAAACACTTATTAATAGGGATTCATGGAAGCCAAGAACAAGAAATTGAACTCCAAGAAAGACTCCAATCAGCCGAATCTGGCAAGTAAACACAAAACAGAAAAATTAAACTCAACAGATCACGAAAACTAAATTGAAGGAGAACTAGGATTTGTGCGGCAAGAAAGAGGGGATTTATGAATCAAGAACATTTCTTGATGCCTAAGAATGGTGCCGAACAGTTGCTTGAAGATTGAACAAGGGCTGGAAATGCAACAAAAGAGATTAAACAAGTTAATCAATGAAACGACACAAGCAGAAAATTTAAAGAGTAATAAACAGCAAGAAAAATAAAGAAAAGTCTTAAGAAGCCTTGAAATCGAGAAAGATTTCACAACTCCCTTCAAACGGCTCTAATCTCCCCTCCAATGCAGGCACACGACAAGAAGAAGGCTGAAGATGGCTCCCGCAATCAAAAAGATTGTTAAAACTACTTCTAAAGAAAAGTCAAGAGAGAATTCTTGGAGAAACTCTAAGTGAATTTTCACTCAACAAAAATTTGAAATTTTTAATGTAATGTATAATGTGTGGCCGACCAAGCCTTACTTATATAGGCCTCTATTACTTTCCTAACCCTATTAGGAAAAACTAAAAAAAATCCTAATTATTTGATTTGAAAGGAAAATTCAGCCAAAGCTTTTTAAATGGGCCTCTTGGACTGAATGTTTACATAGAAATTAATTTATAAAGTCTAAAATTTAAACTAAGTATTTAAAGAATTAAAACTTAAAAAATTGGGCCACTTTGACAATTTGGCCTGATTTTCAACTAAGTCTGATTTAAATTTCTGGATTGGGCTTGGAACATGTTATTGGGCCGTATCTTCAAGAACTTGGGCTTGTAATCCGTTCTTTCCCGAAATTGGTTTGTTAATGCTCGTAACTGAGATCCAATGTGCCTTGGCTGCAAGATTCGGTTTCTTGGACCAAGATTTCCAAGATTTGAAATCTTGATTTTCCTGATTCTTAAAATCGCTGAAAACAGCAAAATTGGACCAAGATTCGGTTTCTTGATTTTCTTGAAAACAAGAAAGTGAATCTTGATTTTCTTTTTCCTTCGTATACGCATCTAAGGCCTTGCTAATGAAGTCTTGAATGGTTCCATTTAGTTTCGTACGCATTTGCTTGGCCTTTGATCTCGTTATTGGGCCTTGTGGTAGTTTAAGCCCATCAAGTTGGTTCAGCCATGTGCTTGAATCTTGTTTAATTGGGCTGCTTGATTCAGCCGAATGTGCATGGAAATAAGTGAGCTGTTTTGAGCACTTCATTAGTCGTGCAGTACGAACAATGGAGTTGAGTAGTCGTTTAAATGGGAACACACAAGTCTGAACATCCCTTGGTGTGAAAAAAATATTCTGTATGTGTGAACAGCCTTGAAAACGCCTTGGAAATCAAATCAGCTTTCTTGGGGAGTTGAGTGGTCTGGCCGAATAGTCACTTGGAAGATTTCAAAGAGCAGCACACCGTTAATGCAATATGTGCCGTCCAAGGGAAGTGTACCTTCAAAGTATATGCATGGCTAGATACATGTTTAAATTGCTTTAATTGAAGTCAGCAAATCCACGCACCACTAGAAGCCATTCTTTGATGTTCACGAAAAAGCGCCAGCTGGGATTTACTCTTTGTCCATTGATATCCACGAAAAGGTATACGGGAAAAGAAATCAGCAGCTTTCTAAATAGCTGTTCCTTGCATGCTAAACATCTCATTTAATACATGTTTTGCTGCACATTTAATCCGGCCAGCATGCTCCCATTATTGCTACTGTTGTTCACAAAAAAGGGATCTTTAATAGCTGCACAAATTCATGCCGTCCAAGCCATTAAACCTACACATTAAATTCTTCTTTAAATTCGGCTGGACTAGAATTCAACAACAAGACACAATTAATTCGTCAGTAAACACAACATTAACTACAACACATTTATAACCTGCAATTAAATATTAGTTGAAGCCACAAAATAAATTCAGCTGCACAAGACAACTTAAATGGACAGATTCGGCTGGACAAGTCAATTATCTCCAAATATTAATTTTGTCCTTAGCTTGACACATTAAAACATTATTTAAGAACACATTTAAACTTTAATTTAATTTGTTCAAAATTTAGACACATTAAACACGAAATTATTGGAACTAAACTTAAAGCTAATAAACTAACTTAATTAATTAATTCCAGCAGCTGTAGAATTTGCATAAATTAAATAAATTAAAGTTCAAGCTCAATGAGATAGAATTAGCTCGAATTGAACTCCATGGAGCTGGAACAAGCTAGTTCAGCTTGCAAAAGATGACAAGCCTCTCTTGGGAAGCTGATCCAAGGGTGTTCTCGGGCGGGATCATATCATTCCCTCCCTCTTTGAAGCGATTTGTCCCCAAATCGGGCCACTTGCTCGAAAAAATTTTTATATCGTCACCAGCCCTTTGGTCGATGGAATTGGCATAGTTGCTCCCAAAAACCTACAAATCAGACATGCCTTGAGTAGGACACATTATGTTTATGCCCTCCCTCTTTAGAAGGGAACCACTTCGAAGTGTCACCTACACAAAAATTAAGTAGATTAGTGACTCCATGGTTTATAAATTCAAAAGGACTTCTTAAGATCTTATTCAAAAATTGAACAAATGAACCAATGCCAGGATCAAAAGTAAAAGTTGATTTTACCTTTCCGCAATGAGTTAAGAATTTCTTCGTTGGAGATATACCAGAATCAAGAAGCATTTGGGAATTATAATTTTGGACAACATAAGTCCATGACTTAAAACCTTTGAACAATGATGTAGAACCAAAGCTTTGATTTAGCATTTGCAACTTGTCATAGTTCAACAACTTCGTTTTCAGATTTAATGTCATAACATCAAGCAAGCACAAATGGTTCACACATCTATTCACACATAGCGATAAAATTCGAAAAAGATGAGAAGGTTCAACATATTTATTCCAAACAAATTTAGAGTACTCACCTTTATTTAGAAACAACTTAAGATAGCTTGCTCCGGGCTTAAACACACGGTTTTGATCATTCTTTGTTAAAAACAGAAAAGGCTTTTTCAAACATGCAAAATTTATACCACAAGGCAGATCCGTCACACCATCATTATGTTCATTTGAACTAAGCACTTTGCATAGCAACCTTTTATTACACAAGCTCGAAATATTTTCAAGATGATTGAATCTCACTTCATCCACATACTGATCGATACAACAATTATCATTAACAAAATTTTCCTTGCCATCATTAAGATCAACCACATCAAGGTATAGTTCTTTTCCAAAACTGACGTCATAAGCAATGTCGTTACTATGAATCAAATAGGGTTGATTAAAGGATATAGAAACTTCACGTTGCTTACCTTTAGGCATAGGTGGACTAGGGCCACCCAGAATGTGACCTTCTCCATCCAAGATGAACCGTCGCTCCTTTGGGAGGTAAAGTAGTTGAAACTCGTCACATGGATCATTAAAAACCTGAAAGGAAGAAACATAACAAGGACAACTCATATGGGGGTTAGTTAAAATTTCGTTCTCTTTTTCTTGTTCTCGCTCACTATCTTCATTTCCTCTCGTTTCTTTTTCAACATCTTTTTCTTTATCAATTTTTTTTTCAATCTCAATTTCTTTTTCAATTTTCTTTTCTTCATTTTCTTTTTCTCTCACTTTTTCGATTTCTTTTTCTTTTGTATTTTCTTTTTCTTTTTCGTTTTCTTTTTCATTTTCTCGCTCGCACTCTTTTTCTTTTTCACTTTATTTTTCTTTTTCTTCTTTTTCATTTTTATTACAATGTGGAGACGATACAAAAGAATCAAAAAGATAATCTTTTGGCTCAAAGAAAGAGACAGTATTTTCATAGGCTTCTCGTTCATTTCTTCGGGAATAATCCTTCGGGAAGGACTTCTTCGAAGCTTACGATGAATAACTCGTCCTTTCTCGTTCGTCATATCGAAAAGTTGCAAGCTCGAAGCTGTCACGTCTTGAATTCCTTGACGAATAGAAATCCTGATAAGAATCTTTTAGGGAGTAGTCTTTGGACGCGTATCGCCGTGATGATCTCGACTCCGTTTCTCGACTTGGTGGATTTTGTTCCCGTCGGGCCTTTTCCTCCACTCAGTCCAAACGTCTTTTTAATGGGCTTAGTTTTTCCTCCAACATTCGGTCCATCTCGTTCACCAAGTAATGAAATTCATCGATAGAGAATTCTTCTCGAGACATGATTTAATTACTGAAAAAGAATAGTGATTAGAACAAAACAAAAATTAAATACCTCACCATAAAAAATCTCACGTTTCACTCGCAAAGAAAATTGGGTAGCACTCCACTCGTGTTTACGCTCGTTTAATGGCTTTTGCTCGCTCTAATGTACTCACCACTCGTGCCTTTTTCCACTCGTCTCACTCTCGTGAATTCGTATTTTGTTTCAAGAAGACTTATTGCGGCTTAGAGGGTCGGTGTAAAGGATAACGTTAGGGTGTATAGGGTAGGTTGAAACAAGGAAAATAAAAATCAAAGTATGTGTGGCGTTTTTGGGGGCTAGAAGGAATAGTAGAATGAATGGATGTTCAGAAGTAACAAGAAATAATAACAAAATAAAACTCACAAGACTTTTCACTTCCTTTTTTTTTATACTTTGAATTTTTTTTTTACTTCGTACTCTTTTTTTTATTCTCAATTTTTTTCGTAATTTCCTTTTTTTTTAATTACAATAGATGAAATACAAAGAAAAGAAAAAAAATTACAACTTGAAAATTTTTTTAACTTCTTTTTTTTTCAATTCACAAACCTAATTCGAATTCTTCGATCTTCGGTACTCCTCGTTTTGCAAGCTCTGATACCAAATGATGCGATCCGACCTGGGTTAATCGAGTCGCTTCACAAAGTTTGCCCGATCGTCGACAAGGAGAAGTTCTAGCAGCCAAAAAGGTGCAAATTTGTTTTAAAATTTGTGGAAGCTTACAAAAGGAATTTTGTAATGATAGGTTTAGAAAGATGTAGGTTCGGTTTAATAAAGGAATCAAAAGATAGTTAATTTGGGATAATTTGTGGGAATGGAAAAATGGACTTAACTCCAGAAACGATTCAACACTAAAGAGTGTCACCCCGGTTTCTATTTGGTTAAGATGGATTTACGAAATTGTAGAAGGGTTGAACGCCACACCAAAATAAGGTGATAAGTTCAAAAAGAGAATGATAGACGCCACTAGCTCGCTAGATAAGTTAGATCGAAACTCATACGAATTTAGAGAGGAGAAAACTCACTCTTTGAACAAAGTTCATTCAATAATCTGGCAAAAGTTCTCTTACAATGAAATTAATCAACTATTTATAGAAATCACAAGGGGGTAGCCGAATAGGCCTTAAAGAGTAGCTTCTTGGGCATGGAAAACATCTTTGGCAGCTTCTAAATGCTTGAATCCAGCTGAAAAATTAAAGGGAATGTTTGGGGGCTGAATGCATTAAGTTGGTTCAGCCATGTGCCTGAATCTTGTTTAATTGGGCTGCTTGATTCAGCCAAATGTGCATGGAAATAAGTGAGCTGTTTTGAGCACTTCATTAGTCATGCAGTGCGAACAATGGAGTTGAGTAGTCGTTTAAATGGGAACACACAAGTCTAAACATCCCTTGGTGTGAAAAAAATATTCTGTATGTGTGAACAACCTTGAAAACGCCTTGGAAATCAAATCATCTTTCTTGGGGAGTTGAGTGGTCTGGCCGAATAGTCACTTGGAAGATTTCAAAGAGCAGCACACCGTTAATGCAATATGTGCCGTCCAAGGGAAGTGTACCTTCAAAGTATATGCATGGCTAGATACATGTTTAAATTGCTTTAATTAAAGTCAGCAAATCCACGCACCACTAGAAGCAATTCTTTGATGTTCACGAAAAAGCACAAACTGGGATTTACTCTTTGTCCATTGATATCCACGAAAAGGCGGGAAAAGAAATCAGCAGCTTTCTAAATAGCCATTCCTTGCATGCTGAACATCTCATTTAATACATGTTTTGCTGCACATTTAATCCGGCCAGCATGCTCCCATTATTGCTGCTGTTGTTCACGAAAAAGGGATCTTTAATAGCTGCACAAATTCATGCCTTCCAAGCCATTAAACCTGTACATTAAATTCTTCTTTAAATTCGGCTGGACTAGAATTCGACAACAAGACACAATTAATTCGTCAGTAAACACAACATTAACTACAGCACATTTATAACCTGCACTTAAATATTAGTTGAAGACACAAAATAAATTCAGCTGCACAAGACAACTTAAATGGACAGATTCAGCGACAAGTCAATTATCTCCAAACATTAATTTTGTCCTTAGCCTGACACATTAAAACATTATTTAAGAACACATTTAAACTTTGATTTAATTTGTTCAAAATTTAGACACATTAAACACGAAATTATTGGAGCTGAACTTAAAGCTAATAAACTAACTTAATTAATTAATTCCAGCAGCTGTAGAATTTGCATAAATTAAATAAATTGAAGTTCAAACTCAATGAGCTAGAATTAGCTCGAATTGAACTCCATGGGGCTGGAACAAGCTAGTTCAGCTTGCAAAAGACGACAAGCTTCTCTTGGGAAGCTGATCCAAGGGTGTTCTCGGGCGGGATCGTAGCAGTTCATACCTTTGTGACCATCCCATTTCGTGAGTTCACACCATGAGAGCTATTCAAATTCATTTGTTCACATTTGGAAGCTGATGGAGTTCAAGTGTTCACACTTGAGGGGCTGCTCATATTCAGTTTTACACTTAATGTCCATTGGAGCACTCAAGACGTCATTTAACACCTTCAAAACCTGATAGAGGGGTTGTGCGCGGACCAAGATCGAGTCGTCAAGTCACGGGAAACTCCTACGAAAGCTCTAAACAATCAGATCTGAAACGAAACAGAAAATTAAAAGATTAGAACTTTGAATTTCTAAATCTGAAATAAAATCCCCAAATCAGCAAAGAGTCAAATTGAGAATAGAAATAAGTGTTAATAAGGGTTCTTGAAACCCTAAAGGATGTTGTGATTCTACCCAATTGAACACCAAGATAGTTTTCCCCAAATTTCGGCAATCTAATTTCACCCAAAAGGAGTATGGAGGAATCGGCAAGAACCCTAGAAATTGGGGATTTTTGGCTGATTCTTGAGATAGAAAAAAGGCTGGAAACACAATAAGAATAAGAAATAAATTAGATAAAGATTCGGCACAAGCAGAAATAAAGAAAGAATTGACAGCAAGAAATTAAAAGATAAGTCCTAAGAAGCCTTGAAATCCCAAAAGATTTCACAACTCCTTTCAAACGGCTCTAATCTCCCCTCCAAAGAATATCAATGGCAAGAAGAAGGTTAAAGATGGCTCCCACAATCAAAAGATTGTTAAAACAACTTCTAAAGAAAACTCAAGAGAGAATTCTTGGAGAAAAACTTAAAGAGAATTCTGCACTTAAACAAATCTGAAATTTTTAATATAATTGAGAAGTGAATAACAAGGTGGCTGGCCAAGCCTTTATATAGGCCTCTCAAGTGTTTTCCTAATCTAATTAGAAAACTAAAAATAAAAAAACTCCTAATTATTTTAATATTTAAATGGAAATTTGGCCAAGGGCTTTTAATTGGGCCTCTTGGACTGAATATTTACATAAAAATTTAATAAGTATTAAAAAAAATAAAACTTTACGAATTGGGCCACTTTGACAATTTGGCCTGATTTTCAATTAAGTATGGGTGGGCTTCTTGATTGGGCCTGGAATCTTCTCATTGGGCATTGCCTTCAAGAATTTGGGCTTGTGATCCATCTCCTACCGAAATTGGGTCGTTGATGCTCGTAACGGAGATCCAATGCGCTTTGGCTACAAGATTCGGTTTCTTAGACCAAGATTTCCAAGATTTGAAATTTTGATTTTCTCGATTCTTGAAATCGCTCCAAACAGTAAAATTGGGCCAAGATTCGGTTTCTTGATTTTCTTGAAAACAAGAAAGTGAATCTTGATTTTCTTGTTCTTTCGCGTACGCATCTAAGGCCTTGCTAACAAATTCTTGAATGGTCCCATTTAGTTTGGAACGCATTTGTTTGGCCTTTGATCTCGTATCAAAACCATTCAGCCAATCAAAGCATCTCATTAAAAGGCTGTTCACACCTTTGGATGAATGTTCAATTTGTTTCAGCTCCAAATTCATTTCAATCAATCAAGTTGGCCTAGGAAGCATTAAGGGACGTTTTGGATTAATCAAGGAAGTTTCCAACACCATTAAGCTGATTTGAGCTGTCCATTTGTTTTCATAAGTGTTATTCAGCTGGAACATTTGAAGCCTATAAATAGTTATTTTGTAAAGCATTTGAAGGTTACTTACTTCCCGTGATCAACTTTGATAGTTTATGATTTATAAACTTTGTGAGTTTTATTCAACTCTCATTGTTCTTGGTGATTCGATCTGACTTATCTAGCATCGCTAGTGGCGTCATCCAATCTCCGTTCTTGAACTTACCACTTTCGAGTGTGGCGTTCATCCATACCGTAGGTTCCTATCTCCCTAGATAGCGGGTCTCGGTTCTATCTAGCTATTTCGCCTCTACCTTAAGACTTATAAGAATTTGGGTCCTCACTTCTGTTACGGGTTCGTTCTTGTTTTAAGTTCTTTATATCCATCTTTCCATCATTATATTTTACTTAATTTTCATTGTTTAAACTATCTTCTTTAAAATATAAACCTCTTGTTAAACCAAAAACGAGAACTACTTAATTTGACGATCGGGCAATTTCTACGACTCAAATCATCACCAAGGTGAGTTCATATCATTTGGTATTAGAGCTTTTCAAATTAGGTACGTTTTTATCATTTTTATACTCCTGACATTAAAAAAAGATAAAATTGAAAAAAAAGTTCATGCGATTGCAAAGTTGAAAAAAATACAAAGAAAAAGAGTTGTGATTTGTGTTTAAAAGAAAAAAAATTGTGTTAGAAAAAGTGGGAGTTCGATTGCAATCAAAAGAAAAGCTAGTATTCAAAAAGTGATTTAATTCTGATATTTGTGTTTGTTCTTGAAGGCAACCGTTTTGCAGCCACACTCTTAAGAAAATTTTCTTTCAGCCTACCTAATCTCCTTAACATCAATCTTTTGTTTCTTAGCCATTTGAAGCCGACCCACAAGCGAGCTAATAAGTCTAAAGAAATTGCTAAGAACTTTGAGAGGTGGATTCGAGAGGTAAAAGGCACGAGCGAAATACATCAAGATAAAAGCCAATATAAGAGTGAAACACGAGTGGAGTGTCCATTACTATACTTTTTTTTCTTTGCGAGAGATTGGCGAGGATTTTGAATTGGTGAGGTTAATTTAATATTTGTCTTATCTTTTGTTTTCTAACATTTTGTTGAAACATGTCCCAATAATTTTCTAAATATGAATTCCAAATGTGGAAGTGAGATACAAAGGATAATGCGGTCTGAATTTCGAAAAATACAAGAAGTAGAAATCCAAGTACCATCCAAAAAAGATAAAGAATATTTGACACATGCTACTATTGACATCAACATGAATTCAATCCTTCAAAGATTGGAGAATGAGCTGCAACATGAGAATCTGTTTCACACGCGTTGCCATGTCCACGATAAAGTTTGTTGCATCATTATTGATGGTGAAATTAGTTCAAATGTGGCCAACACTAGAATGGTGGAAAAACTTGGCTTACCCGTTACCAAGCATCCCCAACCTTATAAGCTGCAGTGGTTTAGCGATGAAGGCGAATTTGAAGTTACTCAACAAGTGCGTATTGCCTTTTCCATCGGTAAATACCAAGATGAAGTCGTTTGCAACGTGCTGCCTCTTCAAGCCTGCCATTTATTACTATGAAGACCATGGAAATTGGATCGAAAGGTCACTCACGATGGTCCTACCAATAGGTTTTCTTTCAAGCATCAAGGAAGGAAAGTTACCCTAGTGTCGCTCACTCCAGAATAGTCCATGAGGACCAAATCAAATTGAAAAATTCTTTTGTAAAAAAAAGTGAGGCAAAAGAAAAAGAAAAAAGAGTACAAGCGAGAAAATGAAAAAGAAAAAAAGATTGAAAACGAAATTGAAAGAAAAGAAAAAGAAAAAGGCATTGGAAAGAAAATGAGTGAAAAGGAAAAAGAGCTTGAACAGAAATCAAGTGAAAAAGAAAGAGAGTTTGTAAAAGAAACGAGTGAAGAGAGTAATCACAAAAAAGAGAGGAATTGATACGAGTCACAAAGGCCCAACTCAAGCTCAAGAACATGATGGGCTTAAACTACCACAAGGCCCAATAACGAGATCAAAGGCCAAGCAAATGCGTACGAAACTAAATGGAACCATTCAAGACTTCATTAGCAAGGCCTTAGATGCGTATACGAAGGAAAAAGAAAATCAACATTCACTTTCTTGTTTTCAAGAAAATCAAGAAACCGAATCTTGGTCAAATTTTACTGTTTTAAGCGATTTTAAGAAACCGAATCTTGCAGCCAAGGCACGTTGGATCTCAGTTACGAGCATCAACGAACCAATTTCGGGAAAGAACGGATTACAAGCCCAAGTTCTTAAAGATACAGCCCAATAAGATGTTCCAAGCCCAATCCAGAAATTTAAATCAGACTTAGTTGAAAATCAGGCCAAATTTTCAAAGTGGCCAAATTTGTTAAGTTTTAATTCTTTAAATACTTATTTTAAATTTTAGACTTTATAAATTAATTTCTATGTAAACATTCAGTCCAAGAGGCCCATTTAAAAAGCCTTGGCCGAATTTTCCTTTAAAATCAAATTATTAGGATTTTTTTTAGTTTTTCCTAATAGGGTTAGGAAAGTAATAGAGGCCTATATATGTAAGGCTTGGCCGGCCACACATTATACATTACATTAAAATTTCAGATTTTTGTTGAGTGAAAATTCTCTTAGAGTTTTTCCAAGAATTCTCTCTTGAGTTTTCTTTAGAAGTAGTTTTAACAATCTTTTTGATTGTGGGAGCCATCTTCAGCCTTCTTCTTGCTATGTGATTACATCGGAGGGGAGATTAGAGCCGTTTGAAGGGAGTTGTGAAATCTTTTTTTTCGATTTCAAGGCTTCTTAGGACTTTTCCTTATCTTTATTGCTGTTTATTTTTCTTTAGATTTTTCTGCTTGTATCGATTCATTGATTAACTTGTTTTATTCGTTCTTGTTGTGTTTCCAGCCCTTTTCAATCTTCAAGAAGCTGATCGACACCCTTCTTGGCAGCAAGAAAATGTTTTCTATCCATAATTTGCAATTGATCTTCCCGCCCAATTATCTTATCTCTGATTCAATTCTGTTTGCTGAGTTTTTGAATTAACTTGCTGTTTTGTGTTCCATTGTCAGATTCGGCTGATTGGATTCTTTCTTCAAGTTCAATTCCGTGTTCTTGGCTTCCAAGAATCCCCTATTAATAAGTGTTTCGGTTCTTGGCTGATTCTTTATTGTTTTGGGGTTTTTGTTTCAAATCTGAAATTCTAAGATTTAATTTTTTTCTATTTCATTTCAGATCTGAGCGTCTAAAGCTTTCGTAGGATTTTTTTGTGACTTGACAACTCGATCTTGGTCCGCGTGAAACCTTCTATCAGGAATTCTTTTGCTAACCCCCATTCAGAATTACCTTGTGATTTTTCTTTGTTTCAGGTTTGCAAGATTCCACCCACGGATTGGTTCCAACTTCATTACCTTTCTACTGAAAGACGTTTTTGATTAACTGAAAATGGTAGGTTGGATGATGTGAATACTTTTCAAACTTTCGAACGAAAATTAGATGTCATTCTTCCAATCCTTCAAGTTAAGCAAGGTAAGGTATTCTTTGAGATTCAATCTGATATGAACCGGCTCGGTGTTGAGAGTCGAGTCGTTGATGTGCCCGATCGTGAATTGGAGTAATACTTGAGGCTGGCCGAAAATAGGTTAAGAAAGAAGAGATAGAGGCTCGTATTAGTTTAAAAGAGGTTATGGAATGTATTGAGGTTGATAGGTGAACGAAAACCAAGTATTCAAGTTGAACTAACACAATATAAGTGTGTTAACCCGAAACTTATATGAATGCTTAGGTTGAGATAATAACGGTTGGAAGGTAGGTGATAGATTTGTAACCTTGACCTACTATCAATATTGATAGGAACCTCGGTATAACTTGAACGCCACACTTTGGGTGCAAAGTGATAAGTTCGAAATACAAAAACGGGTTGACGCCATAAGGGTTACTTGATAAGTCTAACCAGTCCTTGGAGAACAATGAGAGTTGAAAACAAACTCACAAAGTACATAAAATTCATAAAAGATTCAAAAGTATATTGTCTAACCCCAAAACGATTACAAAGCAAACTATTTATAGCTAAAGACTAAGCTAGCCGAACAGCCACTTGCATCCTTAAAAACTAAGCAAATGAATCTAATTAATGAGGCTAACAAAATTCAGCTGAATGTGAGCTTGAATGGACAGTTTAAAACTTAAGTAAATGTACTTAAAAAGATGAATGCATCAGGAGACCAATAGACATGTCTAGATTCAGCCATAGTCTTGAATGACTCCTTAAATTGGCATCTTTTGGCTAAATGGTGATGAGCATTAAAGGTGGTCTTTGAACAGCCAAATGAGTGTGAAAAGTCAGCCTTGAAGCGTCTTCTAGGTGTGAACACGTTCAGCTGAATGGTCATTGGTGTGAACACCAAATGTGAACGGCATTATGCTAATTTGGGGAATGAATTTGGTCAGCTAAAAATTCACTTGAAGATCCATGTATGTATCATCAAGTTCATTGATTCTGAGGTGGATGCACCTTGCTTAATGTCTCTTCCAAATTCGACTCACCTACACAAAAGATGAATGGAATTAAAGTAATGCACATTCAGCAAGTAAAGATGAATTATAACACATTAAAAACCAGCAGCAACCAAACAATAAACCTGCTCATAAATTTGGCTGAACTTGGGCATAATAAATCAGCAATAAGACACATTAATTAATTGTAATAAGACAAACACATTTATGCTATGTAATAATTAAAAACAAATTAAAAACTTGCATTAAACAAACATAATTTAAAATGTCCAGATTTCTTAACTAAATACTTAGTAATTATTTGAGCTAAAATAACTAAATCAACTAATTAATTTATTCCAGCAAATTAAATTAAAAGAGCTAAAGAGCTAATAACGAGCTGAATTGAGCTCGAATGAGCTGACTTGAGCTCGAATGAGCTGACTTGAGCTCAAGTGAGCTGAACCACATGAAAAGAAGTTCGATTAAGCTAAAAATGAGCTTCATCTTGCACTTGGGGCCCTCGTGTTTAGGCCAATCTCGACGGTAGTGGGTTGTGTCATTACATGATGCAATCGGGATCACATCACAATCTGATTGGAATTTGTTGATTTCCGTTGATAAAAGTGCTCATGTTGTTAATCTTAACGAAATTCCTTATAATGCTTTGCCTGGTTGCTATAAGTTGAATCGATTTGCTGATTTTGATCTGATTAGTGTCTTGGAGTGTTCTTCTCATCATTTGTTCCATGTTGATTCAAACAACATTAGATTGCAAGTTGACTTGGTTGTTGAAGATATTACTCCGACTATAAGCCAGCAAAATGTGATCGTCGCATGTAACAAAGTATTTTTCATGTAAAACAATTAAAATGTTTGGTTTTGATTGCTATGGGAATTCTTTCAATCAATTCGATGAAATTTTGTGGACATTTTTGGTTGTTCAAAGGTATTTTGAAAGATATAATTATTTGTTCATACATGTGAATAAATCATATTTGTCTAGCATGATTGCGCTGTCTATGGATTATGTCCTTGCATTATTTTTGAACTTAAATTACCCAAATCATGTGCTTAACCCTGGAGCGTGTTTTTCTAAGTTGTTGATGAGAGCAAGTGAGCACCATCATTTTAATTTGTATAGATATGTTGGTCTTTTTTTTTTGCTTCATGTTTTACAATCAGCTTTGGAAACAAAATATGTGAATTTTGCTGGTGTACAAAGACAAAATCAATTTTTTGTTTGCAAAAATCATTGCTCTACATTGTGGCCAACAACATCTAGGCTTCTTTTGCATATTTATAATTTTCGATCACTTCAAATGCCTTCTTTGTTACCAACTATGCAATCCTTATGTCACATTGAAACAGTAAGAGAAAGCTTTGTTTTTGACCCTGGAGATTATTGTTTTATGATTCTGTTCAAGGGATTTAAACGAAGAAATTTCCTTTCCCAAGAGCTTAATTGCCGAGTGCTTTGTGAGTTTGGTTTGTTACCATCGGTAAAGCTCTTGTTTCATTCTAAATGGGTAAAACCTACTCATCATCTTTATTTTGTGATAGGGGTTGTGCGTAGACCAAGATCGAGTTGTCAAGTCACGGGAAAATCCTACGAAAGCTTTAGACGCTTAGACCTGAAACGAAACAGAAAAATTAAATCTTAGAATTTCAGATCTGAAACAAAAACCCCAAAACAATAAAGAATCAGCCAAGAACCAAATCACTTATTAATAGGGGATTCTTGGAAGCCAAGAACACGAAATTGAACTTCAAGAAAGAATCCAATTAGCCGAATCTGACAATTGAACACAAAACAGCAAGTTAATTCAAAAACTCAGCAAACCGAATTGAATCAGAGATAGGATAATTAGGCGGTAAGATCAATTGCAAATTATGAATAGAAAACATTTTCTTGCTGCCAAGAAGGGTGCCGATAAGCTTCTTGAAGATTGAAAAGGGCTGGAAACACAACAAAAACAAATAAAACAAGTTAATCAATGAATCGGCACAAGCAGAAAAATCTAAAGAAAAATAAACAACAATAAAGATAAGGAAAAGTCCTAAGAAGCCTTGAAATCGAAAAAGATTTCACAACTCCCTTCAAACGGCTCTAATCTCCCCTCCGATGTAAGCACACGGCAAGAAGAAGGCTGAAGATGGCTCCCACAATCAAAAAGATTGTTAAAACTACTTCTAAAGAAAACTCAAGATAGAATTCTTGGAGAAACACTAAGAGAATTTTCACTCAACAAAAATCTGAAATTTTAATGTAATGTATAATGTGTGGTCGGCCAAGCCTTACATATATAGGCCTCTATTACTTTCCTAACCCTATTAGGAAAAACTAAAAAAAATCCTAATTATTTGATTTTAAATGAAAATTCGGCCAAGGCTTTTTAAATGGGCCACTTGGACTGAATGTTTACATAGAAATTAATTTATAAAGTCTAAAATTTAAACTAAGTATTTAAAGAATTAAAACTTAACAAATTGGGCCATTTTGATAATTTGGCCTGATTTTCAACTAAGTCTGATTTAAATTTCTGGATTGGGCTTGGAGCATCTTATTGGGCCGTATCTTCAAGAACTTGGGCTTGTAATCCGTTCTTTCCCGAAATTGGTTCATTGATGCTCATAGCTGAGATCCAATGCACCTTGGCTGCAAGATTCGGTTTCTTGGACCAAGATTTCCAAGATTTGAAATCTTGATTTTCTTGATTGTTAAAATCGCTCAAAATAGCAAAATTGGACCAATATCGGTTTCTTGATTTTCTTGAGAACAAGAAAGTGAATCTTGATTTTGTTTTTCCTTAGTATACGCATCTAAGGCCTTGCTAATGAAGTCTTGAATGGTTCCATTTAGTTTTGTACGCATTTGCTTGGCCTTTGATCTCGTTATTGGGCCTTGTGACAGTTTAAGCCCATCACGTTCTTGAGCTTGAGTTGGGCCTTTGTGACTCGTATCATTCCCCCCTTCCTCAAAAAGATTCATCCTCGAATCTGAAAAATCAAACGGAGATAAGTCAGCCACATTGAAAGTAGAACTTACATTGTACTCATTGGGTAGGTCAATTTTGTATGCATTATCATTGATCCACTCAAGTACATGGAAAGGCCCATCGCCTCTTAGGTCCAACTTGGTCTTTCTTTTTGTAGGAAATTGTTCTTTCCTCATATGGACCCAAACCCAATCTCCGGGTTCAAGGACAACCCGTTTGCGCCCCTTATTTGCTTTGTTGGTGTTGTCATCATTTGTTTTGGCTATTCGTTGCCTAGCCTTCTCATAGAAGGATTTCACCAACTCAGCTTTCTATTCGCCACCTAAATTAACAATATGTTCTAGTGGTAATGACGCAAGATCAAGTACTATTAGTGGGTTAAAACCATAAACAAAATTCAAATGGAGAATAGCCAGTTGTAGAATGAATAGGTCTATTGTATGCAAATTCAACAAATGACAAACATTCTTCCCAATTTTTAATGTTCTTTCCCACAACAGATCGTAATAAGGCTCCTAAAATTTGATTAACAACCCCAATTTGGCCATCGGTTTAGGGGTGACATGTAGTTGAATACAGTAATTTCGTACCAAGCTTACCCCACAATACCTTCCAAAAGTGGCTAAGGAATTTGACATCTCTGTCGAAAATAATTGTTTTAGGGATGCCATGAAGTCTTACCACCTCTTTAAAAAATAAGTCTGCCACATATGTAGCATCATCTGTTTTGTGACAAGGAATAAAATGTGCCATCTTGGAAAAACTGTCAACAACAACAAATATACTATCTCTTCCTTTCTTAGTTCGAGGCAAACCTAGAATAAAATCCATGGATAAGTCTACCCATGGTGAAGTAGGAATCGGCAAAGGAGTGTAAAGGCCATGAGGCATTACCTTAGATTTTGCTTGTTTACATGTAATGCACGTAGAACATAACTTTTTGACATCCTTCTTTATATGTGGCCAATGGAAGTGTTCTTGCAAGATGTCTAGTGTTTTGGCCACTCCAAAATGTCCCATTAAACCCCCACTATGGGCCTCATGTGATAGAGGGTTGCGCGCGGGCCAAGATCAAGTTGTCAAGTCACGGGAAACTCCTATGAAAATGCTAATCGCTTGGATCTGAAATGAAACAGAAAATTCAGCTTAGAATCAATTAGATCTGAAACAAAAATATCCAATTCAATAAAAGATCAGTAAATAATTAAAAAACACTTATGAATAGCTAATCTTGGAAGCCAAGAACATGAAATTGAATTCAAGAGAGACTCCAAACAGCCGAATCTGAAAAGAATAACACCAAACAGTAAATTAAATTCAAAATTCCAGCAAAAAGAATTGAATCAGATTTAGAATGATAGGACGGCAAGATCAATTGAAAAGGATGACTAAGGAACGTTTCTTGCTGCCAAGAAGGGTGCCGATCAAGTTCTTGAAGAGTATAATGGCTGCAAACACAACAAAAGAGATTAAAATAGGTTAATCAATAGATCGGCACAATCAGAAAAATTTAAAGAGGAATAACAGCAAGAAAAATAAAGAAAAGTCCTAAGAAGCCTTGAAATCCCGAAAGATTTCACAACTCCCTTCAAACGGCTCTAATCTCCCCTCCAATGTAGAACAATGGCAAGAAGAAGGCTGAAGATGGCTCCCACAATAAAAAAGATTGTTAAAACTACTTCTAAAGAAAATTCAAGATAGAATTCTTGGAGAAACTTTAAGAGAATTTTCATTCAACAAAAATCTGAAATTTTAATGTAATGTGTAAAATCTATGTGAAGGGTGGCTGGCCAAGCCACATAAATAGGCCTCCTAACTATTTTCCTAACCCTATTAAGAAAACTAAAAAAAACCCTAATTCTTGACTTTTCAAGAGAAATTCAGCCAAGGCCTTTTAATGGGCTTCTTGGGCTGAATTTTTACATAAGAAGTTAATTAGAAAGTCTAAAAATTAAAACTAAGTATTTAAAGAATTAAAATTTCACAAATTGGGCCACTTTGACAATTTTGGCCTGATTTTCAACTAAGTCTAATTTAAACTTCTTGGCTGGGCTTGGAGCATCTTATTGGGCCGTGTCTTCAAGAACTTGTGATAGAGGGTTGCGCGCGGACCAAGATCGAGTTGCCAAGTCACGAGAAAACTCCTAAGAAAACTCTAAACGCTTGGATCTGCGAAACAAAAAATTAAGCTTAGAATCAATTAGATCTGAAAAGAAAATACCCAAACAATAAAAGATCAGCCAAGAATTAAAAACACTTATAGATAACCAATCTTAGAAACCAAGAACACGGAATTAAGCCCCACGAAGAACTTCCGAGTAGCCGAATCTACTAAGCAACACAAAACAGCAAACAAATTAAAAATCAGATCGCGAAATCAATTGGAATTAGATTTAGGGATTTAGATGGCAAGAAAAGAGGGATTTTGTGAATCGAAACGTTCCTTGTTGCCCAAGGATGATACCGAATCAGATCTTGAAGTTTGGAATGGCTAAAACACAATAAGAACAATTAATCCCAAATTAATCAACAAATCGGCACAAGCAGAAATCAATAAGGAAGAACGAATATCAAGAAAATAAAGAAAGTCCTAAGAAGCCTTGAAATCCCGAAAGATTTCACAACTCCCTTCAAACGGCTATAATCTCCCCTCCAATGAAGAACAATGGCAAGAAGAATGCTAAAGATGGCTCCCACAATCAAAAAGATTGTTAAAAACTACTTCTAAAGAAAAGTCAAGAGAAAATTCTTGGAGAAAAACTCAAGAGAATTTGCAAATAAGAAAAATCTGATTTCAATGTATTCTTCAAGTCTCTTAACAAGGTGGTCGGCCATGCCTATTAATACGCCTTCTAACTATTTTCCTAATCTTATTAGGCAAACTAAAAAAAACCTAATTATTAAATTTTAAGTGAAAAATTCGGCCAAAGCGTTAATGGGCTGCTTGGGTTGAATTTTTTTACATAGAAACTAAGCATAAAGTCTTAAAATTAAACTAAGTATTTAAAGAATTAAAATTTTACAATTTGGGTCACTTTGACAATTTGGCCTGATTTTCAACTAAGTCTCATTTAACTTTCTTGATTGTGCTTTTGGAACATCTTATTGGGCCTTGCCTTCAAGAACTTGGGCTTGTAGTCCGTTTCCTACCGAAATTGGTTCGTTGATGCTCGTAACGGAGATCCAATGCGCCTTAGCTACAAGATTCGGTTTCTTGGACCAAGATTTCCAACATTTGAAATCTTGATTTTCTTGATTCTTAAAATCGCTCAAAATAACAAAATTGGACCAAGATTCGGTTTCTTGATTTTCTTGAAAAGAAGAAAGTGAATCTTGATTTTTTTTCCTTCATATACGCATCTAAGGCCTTGCTAATGAAGTCTTGAATGGTTCCATTTAGTTTCGTACGCATTTGCTTGGCCTTTGACCTCGTTATTGGGCCTTGTGGTAGTTTGAGCCCATCACGTTCTTGAGCTTGAGTTGGGCCTTTGTGACTCGTATCATTCCCCCCTTTGTCAAAAAGATTTGTCCTCGAATCTGAAAAATCAAATGGAGATAAGTCAGCCACATTGAAAGTAGAACTTACATTGTACTCACCGGGTAGATCAATTTTGCATGCATTATCATTGATCCGCTCGAGTACTTGGAAAGGCCCATCGCCCCTTGGGTCCAACTTGGTCTTCCTTTTTGTAGGAAATCATTCTTTCCTCATATGGACCAAAACCCAATCTCTGGGTTCAAGGACAACCCGTTTGCGCCCCTTGTTTGCTTTGTTGGTGTTGATGTCATTTTTTTGGCTATTCGTTGCCTAGCCTTCTTGTGTAAGGATTTCACCAACTGAGCTTTCTGTTCGCCATCTAAATTAACAATATGTTCTAGTGGTAATGGCCCAAGATCAAGTATTGTTAGTGGGTTAAAACCATAAACAAGTTCAAATGGAGAATAACAAGTTATAGAATGAATAGATCTATTATATGCAAATTCAACAAATGGTAGACATTCTTCCCAATTTCTAATGTTCTTTCCCACAACAGATCGTAATAAGGTTCCTAAGATTCGATTAACTACCTCAGTTTGGCCATCGGTTTGGGGGTGACATGTAGTTGAATAAAGTAATTTCGTACCAAGCTTACCCCACAATACCTTCCAAAAGTGGCTAAGGAATTTGACATCTCTGTCAGAAACAATTGTTTTAGGGATGCCATGAAGTCTTACCACATCTTTAAAAAATAAGTCTGCCACATGTGTAGCATCATCTGTTTTGTGACAAGGAATAAAATGTGCCATCTTGGAAAACCTGTCAACAACAACAAATATACTATCTCTTTCTTTCTTAGTTCGTGGCAAACCTAGAATAAAATGTAATGCACTTAGAACATACCTTTTCGACATCCTTCTTCATATGTGGCCAATGGAAGTGTTCTTGCAAGATGTCTAGTGTTTTGGCCACTCCAAAATGTCCCATTAAACCCCCACTATGGGCCTCATGCATCAATAAGTCTCGCATGGAACACTTTGGTATGCATAACCTATTTATACGAAAAAGAAATCCATCTACAAGATAAAACTTCTCAAAAGTAGTATGTCCACAATTTCTATAGATATGGCCTAAATTAGCATCAGCATTATATCACTCCTTAATATGTTCAAACCCTAATACTTTATCATTCAATGTAGTTATTAAAGCATATTGTCTAGACAAAGCATCCGTAACTACATTATATTTACCTGTTTTATATTTTATCCCATAAGGAAATGTTTCAATGAATTTCACCCATCGGGCATGCTGTTTACTCAACTTACCTTGTCCCTTTAACCACTTAAGGGATTCATGGTCTGTATGAATGACAAATTCATTAGGCAGCAAATAATGTTGCCATACTTGAAGTGCACGAACCAATGCCAACAGTTCTTTATCATAAGTTGAGTAGTTTAATTGTGCACCATTCAATTTTTCACTAAAATAAGCAATTGGTTGCTTATCTTGCATTGAAATGGCGCCAATGCCAATTCCTGAAGCATCACACTCAAGTTCAAAAGTATTAGTAAAATCAGGTAATTTAAGAAGAGGAGCAGAACATAACTTAGGTTTTAGGGACTGAAAAGCCTTTTCTTGAGTTTCACCCCATTTGAAACCCACGGATTTCTTTATAACCTCTGTTAATGGGGCAGCAATAGTAGAGAAATCTTTCACAAATCGTCTATAAAAATTAGCTAAGCCATGGAAAGATCTTACCTCAGTTACCGATTTAGGAGTCGCCCACTCTTTGATTGCCTTAACTTTGTCCTCATCGACATGAATACCTTGAGCACTAACTATGAAACCTAAAAATATTAGCTTATCACAACAAAATGTGCATTTATCAAGGTTGGCAAACAATTTTTCAGCTCGCAGAATATCTAAAACGGTTCTAACATGGAAAACATGATCATCTAATGTCTTTGAGTAAATTAAAATATCATCAAAGTAAACTACTACAAATTTACCCAAGTGAAGTCTTAAAACGTGATTCATTAATCTCATAAATGTACTCGGTGCATTAGTAAGGCCGAAAGGCATAACTAACCATTCATACAATCCAAATTTTGTTTTAAAGGCTGTTTTCTATTCATCCCCTTCCCTTATTCGAATTTGATGATAACCGCTTTTTACATCAATTTTAGTAAATATAATTGAACCATGTAATTCATCAAGCATAACATCAAGTCTAGGAATTGGATGTCTATACTTTACCGTTATTTTGTTGATTGGATGGCAATCAACACACATTCTATACGTACCATCTTTCTTCTGTACCAATAAGACAGGAATGGCACAAAGGCTTAGGCTCTCACGAATGTACGCTTTGTCTAGTAACTCCTCAACTTGCCTTTGTAATTCCTTTGTCTCCTCGGGATTGCTTCTATAGGCTGGTCGATTTGGTATTGAAGCTCCAGGTACTAAGTCAATTTGATGCTCTATCCCACGTAAAGGTGGTAAACCTTTAGGGGCCTAAGTAAAAGCATCCTCATAATCCTGCAAAAGACACTGAAACACACTAGGCAAATTTTCGTTAATGTTAGATAAAGATAAATAATTTTGCCTAAACCTCACAAGGATACAAGGCTGTTTATTGAGTAGGGCTCTCCGCACATCTTTTTTTGTTGCCATCAAATTTTTCACTCTCATTTTACCACTTGTGGATTCACTCACCTTTGGGCTATTTAGATTTTGACTTTTTTCACTACTAGCCTCTTTTCTCTCTGTCTTTTGTATTTGTCCTTTCTCCCTCACCCCCTCACAAAATTTCATCATCTTTAATTGATCTTTATATACATCAGTGGGATTTAAAGGAGCAAAAGTGAATTTTCGGCCTTTAAACACAAGGGAGTATCTATTGAGCTTACCTTGGTGTGTAACATCACGATCAAATTGCCAAGGCCGTCCAAGAAGCAAGTGTGCCGCATGCATTGGGACCACATCACACCATATCTCATCCTCATAATTCCTGAGCTTAAAAGTGACCAAGGACTATTTTGTAACTTTAACTTCCGAACATTCATTAAGCCACTAAAGGTGATACGGCTTAGGGAGCTTGGTACAAGGTAACTTTAAAGAATCCACCAAATAACTGCTCACTACATTCGAACAACTCCCACTATCAATAATAAGTGAACATAAGTTACCTTTTATAAAACACCGAGAATGGAAAATATTGGTCCTTTGGTTATCAACATCGTCTCTCATCTGGATGTTAAGTGTGCGGCAAACTACAAGGCATTGAAAATCGACAAAGTCCCCTTCTTTCGGTGGTTCAACCAACTCTTCTCCATTATCACTATCATCCACAACTTCGGGCATATCTGGATCTGTTTTATCGGAGTCGGAAGTGTACTCACCATTATCTTTCATAAGAAGTAATCTCGTGTTAGGGCATTCCCTACTATAATGACCATGCCCTTTGCACTTGAAACATTCAATCTCACGAGTCCTCTTCACATTCGAATCGCCTAATTGGGCTGCTTAGAAGGTGTTTGCATTTTAATAGGAGCCCCTTTTTTCCAATCTGATTGCTTATTCCATTACTCAAAGAAGACTTATTAGTAACAAAGGTGATTTCGAACTTTTAAAATCAGAATTGGAAGTGTTACCTCTGTAATATTGTGAAGTAGAGAAAGAACCAAACCTTTGTTCCTTTAATTGCTGCTCGATCTCAATGGCTTTATGAACTGCTCCTTCCAAATCAATGTAAGTTTGTAGCCTTAATGTATTAGCTATCGGCCTATTCAAACCATCAATAAATCAAATCATAGTTGTTTCATCATCCTCCTCCACATTAGCTCTCTGAATGAGCATCTCCATCTCCTTAAAATATTCATCCACCGTCCTACTACCTTGAACATGTCTTCTAAGCTTTGTTTTAATCTCTCTATAGTAATGAGGTGGAATAAATCTTTTACGCATAACTTGTTTCAACTCATCCCATGTCGTAATCTCACCTTCATAATCCCTATGACGATTTACCCCAAGTTGAGTCCACCAACATAATGCATAATCTGAAAACTCCAGTGTTGCTAATGCTACCCTTTCATCATCTAGACATTTATAATAGCGGAACATAAGTTCAATTTTAGATTCCCATTCACAATAAGCTTCTGGATCATTCTTACCACGAAATTGAGGAATTGTGAACTTTGGTTTCGCCAAAGAGGGTTGCCCACGATCATGAAAGTCATAGTCGATTCTAGGAACATGTCGAGGAGCACGTCGATGAGCAGGAGGCTGGTTATCCCTATCTTCCTTAATTGGACCTCGATACTGAGGCTCTTGATCCAATCTCAACTCATTGATAGTAGCATTCAATATTTGAAGTGTAGGATTTATTTGTGTGATTGCAGCAACCTGTTCGTCTAATTGTTGTTGGACTTTTTTAAATTTGTCATGGACATCAGTATGGTCATCATCAGCTTGACCCATTCTTTGCATCCTTTTTTTTCAAAAACCTACAAACTAAACACTTAACACTCAAAAAGGAAAATTAGTAAACCTCACCGTTAATCACTCAAAAAGGAAAATCAAATTCTCAAAGAGGTAGAATTTAGTCTTGTGAGTTCTTTAGTAGAGTCTATATCAATCAATTAGAAAGTGCATGAACCGTAACTACCAAAGAATCCTAATTTGCACTAGGAGTCCAAAAAAATGACGAGACACCAATTGATTTGTGTCGCACCGAGGAAGAATTGTGCACACTTTTAAATCCTAATATCACAAGAAATAAGAAGGTGTTAGATAGTGTAAAAGAAGAATAAAAGCAAAACAAATGAAAACCTACAGCTAAGAATCAATAAAAATTGCTGACACCCGAAAACCCGAAAAAACTGCGGAGTAACTTGACAACTTCATTCGAGGTGTTCCCGATCTCCAAAAATCACGAAATTTAAACTGGAATGTCCTTAAATATTGTATATTTGATCTAGAAAGTTTCGGCACTAAACCCAACCCACTGAATATTTTTTAAAATTTTTATTTGATTTCGTATTTTTCAATTTTTTTGACTTTTTCTACTGATTTTTTTTTGAAAAATATTTTTTTATATTCTATAATAGTGCCACAAATATGCATGTAAAATTTCAGACCAATCAGAAAACATTTACCCACCCAAATGAATTTTTTTCCAAAAATTTTTCTGGGTAAAAACTGCTATTTAATGTTTTTAAAAAGGAGATTAGTTTAGAAATCAACCAAGAACACCCAAAACGCCCAAAATCTGATACCAAATGATAGAAGGTTGCGCGCGGACCAAGATCGAGTTGTCAAGTCACAAGAAAACTCCTAAGAAAACTCTAAACACTTGGATCTGAAACGAAACAGAAAATTAAGCTTAGAATCAATTAGATTTGAAACGAAAATACCCAAAATAATAAAAGATCAGCCAAGAATTAAAAACACTTATAGATAGCCAATCTTGGAAACCAAGAACACGGAATTAAGCCCCACGAAGAACTTCCGAGCAGCCGAATCTACTAAGCAACACAGAACAGCAAACAAATTAAAAATCAGATCGCGAAATCAATTGGAATTAGATCTAGGGATTTGGACGGGAAGAAAAGAGGGATTTTGTGAATCGAAACATTCCTTGTTGCCCAAGGATGATACCGAATCAGATCTTGAAGTTTGGAATGGCTGAAACGCAACAAGAATAATTAATCCCAAATTAATCAACAAATCGGCACAAGCAGAAATTAATAAGGAAGAACGAACAGCAAGAAAATAAAGAAAGTCCTAAGAAGCCTTGAAATCCCGAAATATTTCACAACTCCCTTCAAACGGCTCTAATCTCCCCTCCAATGAAGAAAAATGGCAAGAAGAAGGCTGAAGATGGCTCCCAAAATCAAAAAGATTGTTAAAAGCTACTTCTAAAGAAAACTCAAGAGAAAATTCTTGGAGAAAAACTCAAGAGAATTTGCAAACAATAAAATCTGATTTCAATGTATTCTTCAAGTCTCTTAACAAGGTGGCTGGCCATGCCTATTAATACGCCTTCTAACTATTTTCCTAATCTTATTAGGAAAACTAAAAAAAAAACCTAATTATTAAATTTTAAGTGAAAAATTCAGCCAAAGTTTTAATGGGCTACTTGGGCTGAATTTTTTTACATAGAAACTAAGCATAAAGTCTTAAAATTAAACTAAGTATTTAAAGAATTAAAATTTTACAATTTGGGCCACTTTGACAATTTGGCCTGATTTTCAACTAAGTCTCATTTAACTTTCTTGATTGGGCTTTTGGAACATCTTATTGGGCCTTGCCTTCAAGAACTTGGGCTTGTATTCCGTTTCCTACCAAAATTGGTTCGCTGATGCTCGTAACGGAGATCCAATGTGCCTTAGCTGCAAGATTCGGTTTCTTGGACCAAGATTTCCAAGATTTGAAATCTTGATTTTCTTGATTCTTAAAATCGCTCAAAACAGCAAAATTGGACCAAGATTCGGTTTCTTGATTTTCTTGAAAACAAGAAAGTGAATCTTGATTTTCTTTTACCTTCGTATACGCATCTAAGGCCTTGCTAATGAAGTCTTGAATGGTTCCATTTAGTTTCGTACGCATTTGCTTGGCCTTTGACCTCGTTATTGGGCCTTGTGGTAGTTTGAGCCCATCAAGTTCTTGAGCTTGAGTTGGGCCTTTGTAACTCGTATCAACTTGGGTTTGTAATCCGTTCTTTCTCGAAATTAGTTTGTTGATGCTCGTAACTAAGATCCAATGCGCCTTAGCTGCAAGATTCGGTTTCTTGGACCAAGATTTCCAAGATTTGAAATCTTGATTTTCTTGATTCTTGAAATCGCTCAAAACAGCAAGATTGGCCCAAGATTCGGTTTCTTGATTTTCTTGAAAACAAGAAAGTGAATATTGATTTTCTTTTTCCATTGTATACGCATCTAAGGCCTTGTTAATGAAGCCTTAAATGGTTCTATTTAGTGTCGTACGCATTTGGCCTTTGACTGTGGTAGTTTGAGCCCATCACATCCTTGAGCTTGAATTGGGCCTTTGTGACTCATATCATTCCCCCTTCCTCAAAAAGATTCGTCCTCGAATTTGAAAAATCAAATGGAGATAAGTCCAGATTAAACACAAATAATTAAAGATTTAAACAAATTAATTACTAACACTTATTTAAGTTGAACTAAAATGAAATCTAACACTTATTTGAGCTGAACTAAATTTAATAAACTAACTCATTTAATTTATTCCAGCAAATTAAAAATGCATGAAATTAAATAAAAGCGAAATAAGCTCAACGATCTAGAATCAGTTCGAATTGAACTCCATGGAGCTGGAACAAGCTAGTTTAGCTTGCGAAAGTTTTCGAATGGCGCTTGATGAACTGAACCAAGGACGTTTTCGGGGCAGGGTCGTATCATCCCCCTTCTTCGAAGCGACTTGTCCTCCAGTCGATGCGTTGGTTAACTCGAACATAGTTCCTCTTACTCGACTTTCCTCGATCGAACGGGACTAATGGCAATTGAGTCCACTGAAAAGAATAGGCATGAGTTAGTAAATAGCAATGCAAACAAACTTGTAGTCCAATCATAAGCATAACAAAACAAGCATAACGCATGAGAATGGACAGATTCAGATTACCTTGCAAACAAGCTAATTTACTCGCCAATGCCTCGTCAAATATTCGAAATAAAGATGGACATGTTTTAAGGCATTCAATCATCTCAAATTGTTTCCACAAACCATGAATAAATCGCGAGTAATAAATCAAATGGTAAACATAATCGTCACAAGTAGGTATTTGAAAAGGTTCACACGGTTCACAGAGTTGCACAATCATACCATGCATTAATCGACGGACTATAGATTCACTCACACATGCATCATAAAAATTATCAAAAACAATAATCTTTTTATCAACCATCAAAACAGATAGATCATCAATAAATAAAATAGGACAGTCAAGCACGTTTCAACCTAAGTGTTTTACAAAAATTAAATCATCAACACGATCTTTGTCACTATCCGATGAGTATAAAGGTGTTTCAAAAGTTTCAAGCATCTTACCTTTATAAGCAGAAGAATAAGGGTCGATTTTACCTTTTCCATTTAATACATACCTTCGCTCATCGGGGGCATAGTTTAGTCGAAGCTCCGTTGTTAAGTTAACCTTTGTCAAATGGAACTCAAACTTCATGTATAACCACAGAAACTGTTTAATGCACGAATATAAATTGAAAACAAATTTGGCAAATTTCGTTACCTTATTCAAAAACCAAGTATCAAAACAATAGAAAGTATTTGCACACAATAGATGATGCTTGATTTTCCAACAAAATATACCAAAATATATTCCGAGTTTAAAAACTTGATTTTGATTAGTCATGCCAAAGTGTAACAAAGATTTCATTAAACCAATCAAGTTAAACCATGAGGATTTTCGCATACATACCAACATACATTCAAAACTTTTTTTATTCACCAAAACAGATTTTCTCAAATTCGCGGATTTTACACAAGGCAAATCAAGAGAATAACAACTCACGCTTCCTTTTGTAATGACTTTATCAACCACAATCGAAGAATAACAATTAATCGGATCAAAATGAGGGGATCTTTTAAGAACTAAGTCACCAAAAGTTTTATCAATAATTTTCAAATCTGCACGGGACCTGATTGCTAAAATTTTCTTACCTCGCTTACCTTCGGGCTCATGTAGTGTGATTTCATCTTTGCGTATGTTGATTGTATGAAAGCATCTTTCATCGGAAAGGTATTGAAGTTGAAAGTTATCTCTCAGTCTTTCGGGAACCTGAAAAGTAGTAACACAAGAAAAATTCATATCTTGGTTAGTGGAAACATTCCTCACTACCCTTTCCTCGTCTTTTTCTTTTGTTTCTTTTTCTAACTCATTTTCTCTTCTTTCTTCAATTTCTTTTTCAATTTTCTTGTCTCTTTCCTTTTCACACTCAATCTCTTTTTGCTCTTTTTCATTCTCTTTGTCTTTTTTGATTTCTTTTGCTGTCTTCCTTTCATTACAAGATAGAGATGTTACAAATGAATTAGAACGAAAAGACTCTCCTTGGGTATGTACGGAATGACTTGCATACGAACAATGATCACCTTTTCGAAATTGATTCTCAGTGGACGAGTTCCTTGGGGCATACGAAGGATTATTTGTGATTTCTTGTTCGTCACCTTGGAAAACTTCACGCTCGAAACTTGCTTTGCATCGTCTTGAATTTCTCGTTGAATAAGAATCATGATATGAATCTTTTCTTGAATATTCCTTGGATGTCCGTCTTCTTGGCACTCTCACTTTTGCCCTTTCACTTGAATTAAGTTGTCCTTGTTGGGCTCTTTTCTCCACTCGGTCCAATCGCATCTCATTGATAGTAGCACTTAATGTTTGAAGTATGGTAGCCCGTTCGTCTAACTGTTGTTGGATCATTTTAAATTTATCATGGACATCATTATGGTCATTATCAACTTGACCAATCCTAGACATTTTTTTTCAAAAACCTGCAAAACAAACACTTAACACTTAAAAAAAAATTAACAAGCCTCACCGTTAATCACTCAAAAAGGAAAATCAAATTCTCAAAGAGGAAGAATTCAATCTTGTGAGTTCTTGAGTAGAGTCTATATCAATCAATTAGAAAGTGTATGAACCGTAACTACCAAAGAATCCTAATTTGCACTAGGAGTCCAAAAAAATGACAAGACACCAATTGATTTGTGTCGCACCGAGGAAGAATTGTGCACACTTTTAAATCCTACTAACACAAGAAACAAGAAGGTGTTAGATAGTGTAAAGGAAGAATAAAAGCAAAACAAATAAAATCCTACAGCTAAGAATCAATAAAAATTGCTGATACCCTAAAACCCGAAAAACTGCGGAGTAACTTAACAACTTCGTTCAAGGTGTTCCTGATCTCCAAAAATCATGAAATTTAAACTAAAATGTCCTTAAATATTGTATATTTGATCTAGAAAGTTTCAGCACTAAACTCAACCCGCTGAATTTTTTTTAATTTTTACTTGATTTCATATTTTTCAATCTTTTTGACTTTTTCTATTGTTTTTTTTTGCGGAAATATTTTTTAATATTCTATCACAGTGCCAAAAATATGCATGTAAAATTTTAGACCAATCGGAAAACGTTTACCCACTCAAATGAATTTTTTTCCAAAAATTTTTCTGGGTAAAAACTGCTGTTTAATGTTTTTAAAAGGAGATCAGTTTAGAAATCAACCAAGAACACCAAAAACGCCCAAAATCTGATACCAAATGATAGAGGGTTCCACGCAGACCAAGATCGAGTTGTCAAGTTATGGGAAACTCCTATGAAAATGCTAACCGCTTGGATCTGAATCGAAATAGAAAATTTGGCTTAGAATCAATTAGATCTGAAACAAAAATACCCAAATCAATAAAGGATCAGCCAAGAATTAAAAAAACACTTATGAATAGCTAATCTTGGAAGCCAAGAACACGAAATTGAATTCAAGAGAGACTCCAAACAGCCAAATCTGAAGAGAATAACACCAAACAACAAATTAAATTCAAAAGTCCAGCAAAACGAATTGAATTAGATTTAGAATGATAGGACGGCAAGATCAATTCAAAAGGATGACTAAGGAACATTCCTTGCTGCCAAGAAAGGTGCTGATCAGATTCTTGAAGAGTATAATGGCTGGAAACACAACAAAAGAGATTAAAATAAGTTAATCAATAGATTGACACAATCAGAAAATTTTAAAGAGGAATAACAGCAAGAAAAATAAAGAAAAGTTCTAAGAAGCCTTGAAATCCCGAAAGATTTCACAACTCCCTTCAAACGGCTCTAATCTCCCCTCCAATGTAGAATAATGGCAAGAACAAGGCTGAAGATGGCTCCCACAATCAAAAAGATTGTTAAAACTACTTCTAAAGAAAACTCAAGATGGAATTCTTGGAGAAACTCTAAGAGAATTTTCACTCAACAAAAATCTGAAATTTTAATGTAATGTGTAAAATCTATGTGAAGGGTGGCTAGTCAAGCCATATAAATAGGCCTCCTAACTATTTTCCTAACCCTATTAGGAAAACTAAAAAAAAAAACCCTAATTATTGACTTTTCAAGCAGAATTTGGCCAAGGCCTTTTAATGGGCTTCTTGGGCTGAATTTTTACATATGAATTGAATTATAAAGTCTAAAAGTTAAAACTAAGTATTTAAAGAATTAAAATTTCACAAATTGGGCCACTTTGACAATTTTGGCCTGATTTTCAACTAAGTCTAATTTAAACTTCTTGGTTGGGCTTGGAACATCTTATTGGGCCGTGTCTTCAAGAACTTGGGTTTGTAATCCATTCTTTCTCGAAATTCATTTGCTGATCCTCGTAACTGAGATCCAATGCGCCTTAGCTGCAAGATTCGATTTCTTGGACCAAGATTTCCAAGATTTGAAATCTTGATTTTCTTGATTCTTGAAATCGCTCAAAACAGCAAAATTGGCCCAAGATTCGGTTTCTTGAAAACAAGAAAGTGAATCTTGATTTTCTTTTTCCATTGTATACGCATCTAAGGCCTTGTTAATGAAGCCTTGAATCTTTCCATTTAGTTTCGTACGCATTTTGGCCTTTGACCTCGTTATTGGGCCTTGTGGTAGTTTGAGCCCATCACATCCTTGAGCTTGAATTGGGCCTTTGTGACTCGTATCATCATGAATCAATAAGTCTCGCATGGAACACTTTGGTATGCACAACCTGTTTACACGAAAAAGAAAGCCATCTATAAGGTAAAACTTCTCAAAAGTAGTATGTCCACAATTTCTATAAATATGGCTGACATCAGCATCATCATTATATAACTCCTTAATATGTTCAAACCCTAATACTTTATCAGTCAATGTAGTTATTAAAGCATATCGTCTAGACAAAGCATCCGCAACTACATTATCTTTACCTGTTTTATATTTTATCACATAAGGGAATGTTTCAATGAATTCCACCCATCGGGCATGCTGTTTACTCAACTTACCTTTTCCCTTTAACCACTTAAGGGATTCATGGTCTGTATGTATGACAAATTCATTAGGCAGCAAATAATGTTGCCATACTTGAAGCATCACACTCAAGTTCAAAAGTATTAGTAAAATCAGGTAATTTAAGAAGAGGAGTAGAACATAACTTAGGTTTTAGGGTCTGAAAAGCCTTTTCTTGAGTTTCACCCCATTTGAAACCTACAGATTTCTTTATAACCTCTGTTAATGGGGCAGCAATAGTAGAGAAATCTTTCACAAATCATCTATAAAAACTAGCTAGACCATGGAAAGATCTCACCTCAGTTATCGATTTAGGAGTTGGCCACTCCTTGATTGCCTTGACTTTTTCCTCATTGACATGAATACCTTGAGCACTAACTATGAAACCTAAAAATATTAGCTTATCACAACAAAATGTACATTTATCAAGGTTCGCAAATAATTTTTCAGCTCGCAGAATGTCTAAAATGGTTCTAATATGGAAAACATGATCATCTAATGTCTTTGAGTAAATTAAAATTTCATCAAAGTAAACTACTACAAATTTACCCAAGTGAAGCCTTAAAACGTGATTCATTAATCTCATAAATGTACTCGATGCATTAGTAAGGCCGAAAGGCATAACTAACCATTCATACGATCCAAATTTTGTTTTAAAGGCTGTTTTCCATTCATCTCCTTCCCTCATTCGAATTTGATGATAACATCTTTTTAAATCAATTTTAGTAAATATAATTGAACCATGTAATTCATCAAGCATATCATCAAGTCGAGGAATTGAATGCCTATACTTTACCGTTATCTTGTTGATTGGACGGCAATCAACACACATTCTATATGTACCATCTTTCTTCGGTACCAATAAGACAAGAACGGCACAAGGGCTTAGGCTCTCACGAATGTACCCTTTGTCTAGTAACTCCTCAACTTGCCTTTGCAATTCCTTTGTCTCCTCGGGATTGCTTCCATAGGCTGGTCGATTTGGTATTGAAGCTCCGGGTACTAAGTCAATTTGATGCTCTATCCCACGTAAAGGTGGTAAACCTTTAGGGGCCTTACTAAAAATATCCTCATAATCTTGCAAGAGACACTGGAACACACTAGGCAAATTTTTGTTAATGTTAGATAAAGATAAATAGTTTTGCCTAAACCTCACAAGGATACAAGGCTGTTTATTGAGTAGGGCTCTCCGCACATCTTTTTTTGTTGCCATCAATTTTTTCACTCTAATTTTACCCCTTGCGGATTCACTCACCTTTAGGCCATTTAAATTTTGACTTTTTTCACTACTAGCCTATTTTCTCTCTATCTTTTGTATTTGTCCTTTCTACCTCACCCCTCACAAAATTTCATCATCTTTAATTGATCTTTATATACATCATTGGGATTTAAAGGAGCAAAACTGAATTTTCGGCCTTTAAACACAAAGGAGTATCTATTTAGCTAACCTTGGTGTGTAACATCACGATCAAATTGCCAAGGCCGTCCAAGGAGCAAGTGTGCCGCATGCATTGGGACCACATCACACCATACCTCATCCTCATAATTCCTGAGCTTAAAAGTGACCAAGGACTATTTTGTATCTTTAACTTCCAAGCATTCATTAAGCCACTGAAGGTGATATGGCTTAGGGTGCTTGACCCATTCTATGCATCTTTTTTTTTTATACCTGCAAAACAAACACCAAAAAAATACAAAATTAACAAATCTCACCGTTAATCACTCAAAAAAAAATCAAATTCTCAAAGAGGTAGAATTCAGTCTTGTGAGTTCTTTAGTAGACTCTATATCAATCAATTAGAAAGTGTATGAACCTAAACTACCAAAGAATCCTAATTTGAACTAGGAGTCCAAAAAAAATGACGAGACACCAATTGATTTGTGTCGCACCGAGGAAGAATTGTGCACACTTTTAAATCCTACTAACACAAGAAATAGGAAGGTGTTAGATAGTATAAAGGAAGAATAAAAGCAAAACAAATGAAAACCTACAGCTAAGAATCAATAAAAATTGCTGACACCCGAAAACCCAAAAAAATTGCAGAGTAATTTGACAACTTTGTTCGAGGTGTTCCCAATCTCCAAAAATCTCAAAATTTAAACTAGAATTTTCTTAAATATTGTATAATTGATCTGGAAAGTTTCGGCACTAAACTCAACCCGCTGAATATTTTTTAATTTTTATTTGATTTTGTCTTTTTCAATTTTTTTGACTTTTTCTACTGATTTTTTTGCAGGAAATATTTTTTTATATTCTATAACAGTGGCACAAATGTGCATGTAAAATTTTAAACCAATCAGACAATGTTTACACACTCAAATGAATTTTTTTCCAAAAATTTTTCCGGGTAAAAACTGCTGTTTACTGTTTTTAAAAGGAGATCAGTTTAGAAATCAACCAAGAACACCCAAAACGCCCAAAATTTGATACCAAATGATAGGGGGTTGCGCGCGGACCAAGATCAAGTTGTCAAGTCACGGGAAAATCCTACGAAAGCTTTAGACGCTTAAATCTGAAACGAAACAGAAAAATTAAATCTTAGGATTTCAGATCTGAAACAAAAACCCCAAAACGATAAAGAATCAGCCAAGAACCAAAACACTTATTAATAGGGGATTGTTGGAAGCCAAGAACATGAAATTGAACTTGAAGAAAGAATCCAATCAGCCGAATTTGACAATTGAACACAAAATAACAAGTTAATCCAAAAACTCAGCAAACCGAATTGAATCAGAGATAGGATAATTGGGCGGCAAGATCAATTGCAAATTATGAATAGAAAACGTTTTCTTACTGCCAAGAAGGGTGCCGATCAGCTTCTTAAAGATTGAAAAGGGCTGGAAACACAACAAAAACGAATAAACAAGTTAATCAATGAATCAGCACAAGCAGAAAAATCTAAAGAAAAATAAACAGCAATAAAGATAAGGAAAAGTGCTAAGAAGCCTTGAAATCGAAAAGATTTCACAACTCCCTTCAAACGGCTCTAATCTCCCCTCCGATGTAAGCACACGGCAAGAAGAAGGCTGAAGATGGCTCCCACAATCAAAAAGATTGTTAAAACTACTTCTAAAGAAAACTCAAGATAGAATTCTTGGAGAAACTCTAAGAGAATTTTCACTCAACAAAAATCTGAAATTTTAATGTAATGTATAATGTGTGGCAAGCCAAGCCTTACATATATAGGCCTTTATTACTTTCCTAACCCTATTCGGAAAAACTAAAAAAAATCCTAATTATTTGATATTAAAGGAAAATTCAGCCAAGGCTTTTTAAATGGGCCTCTTGGACTGAATGTTTACATAGAAATTAATTTATAAAGTGATACGAGTCACAAAGGCCCAATTCAAACTCAAGGATGTGATGGACTCAAACTACCACAAGGCCCAATAATTAGGTCAAAGGCCAAATGCGTACGAAACTAAATGGAACCATTCAAGGCTTCATTAACAAGGCCTTAGATGTGTATACAATGGAAAAAGAAAATCAAGATTGACTTTCTTGTTTTCAAGAAAATCAAGAAACTGAATCTTGGGCCAATCTTGCTGTTTTGAGCGATTTCAAGAATCAAGAAAATCAAGATTTCAAATCTTGGAAATCTTGGTCCAAGAAACCGGATCTTGCAGCTAAGGCACATTGGATCTCCGTTACGACAATCAACAAACCAATTTCGAGAAAGAACGGATTACAAGCCCAAGTTCTTGAAGACACGGCCCAATAAGATGTTCCAAGCCCAACCAAGAAGTTTAAATTAGACTTAGTTGAAAATCAGGCCAAAATTGTCAAAGTGGCCCAATTTGTGAAATTTTAATTCTTTAAATACTTAGTTTTAATTTTTATGTAAAAATTCAGCCCAAGAAGCCCGTTAAAAGGCCTTGGCCGAATTTCCCTTGAAAAGTCAATAATGAGGGTTTTTTTTTTTAGTTTTCCTAATAGGGTTAGGAAAATAGTTAGGAGGCCTATTTATATGGCTTGACCAGCCACCCTTCACATACATTTTACACATTACATTGAAAAATCAGATTTTTATTGAGTGAAAAATTCTCTTTGAGTTTTCTCCAAGAATTCTCTCTTAGTTTTTCTTTAGAAGTAGTTTTAACAATCTTTTTGATTGTGGGAGCCATCTTCAGCCTTCTTCTTGCCATTGTTCTACATTGGAGGGAAGGTTAGAGCCGTTTGAAGGGAGTTGTGTAATCTTTCGGGATTTCAAGGCTTTTTAGGACTTTTCTTTATTTTTCTTGTTGTTATTCCTCTTTAAATTTTTTTTGATTGTGCCGATCTATTGATTAACTTATTTTAATCTCTTTTGTTGTGTTTCCAGCCATTATACTCTTCAAGAATCTAATCGGCACCCTTCTTGGCAGTAAGAAACGTTCTTTAGTCATCCTTTTCAATTGATCTTGCCGTCCTATCATTCTAAATCTGATTCAATTCGTTTTGCTGGACTTTTGAATTTAATTTGCTGTTTGGTGTTATTCTTTTCAGATTCGGCTGTTTGGAGTCTCTCTTGAATTCAATTTCGTGTTCTTAGCTTCCAAGAATAGCTATTCATAAGTGTTTTTGATTCTTGGCTGATCCTTTATTGTTTTGGGTATTTTCGTTTCAGATCTAATTGATTCTAAGTTTAATTTTTCTATTTCGTTTCAGATCCAAGCGATTAGCGTTTTCGTAGGAGTTTCTCGTGACTTGACAACTCGATCTTGGTCTGCGCGCAACCCTCTATCATAAAGTCTAAAATTTAAACTAAGTATTTAAAGAATTAAAACTTAACAAATTGGGCCACTTTGACAATTTGGCCTGATTTTCAACTAAGTCTGATTTAAATTTTTCGATTGGGCTTGGAACATCTTATTGGGCCGTATCTTCAAGAACTTGGGCTTGTAATCCGTTCTTTCCCAAAATTGGTTCGTTGATGCTCGTAGCTAAAATCCAATGTGCCTTGGCTGCAAGATTTAGTTTCTTGGACCAAGAAGAAGATTTGAAATCTTGATTTTCTTGGTTCTTAAAATCGCTCAAAACAGCAAAATTGGACCAAGATTTGGTTTCTTGATTTTCTTGAAAACAAAAGTGAATCTTGATTTTCTTTTTCCTTCGTATACGCATCTAAGGCCTTGCTAATGAAGTCTTGAATGGTTCCATTTAGTTTCGTATGCATTTGCTTGGCCTTTGATCTCGTTATTGGGCCTTGTGGTAGTTTAAGCCCATCACGTTCTTGAGCTTGAGTTGGGCCTTTGCGACTCGTATCATTTTGATATTGGCTCATGAGATTCCAAAGGTGTGAACAACCTTTTAATGAGCTATTTTGATTAGCTGAATGGTTTTGAAGGTGTTAAATGATGTCTTGTGTGCTCCAATGGACATTAGGTGTGAAATCGAATATGAGCAGCCCTTCAAGTGTGAACACTTGAACTCCATCAGCTTCCAAATGTGAACAAATAAATTTGAATAGCTCTCTGGTATGAACTCACGAAATTGGATGGTCCCAAAGGTATGAACCGAAATTAATCAGCTGCTGAAATTAATTAAGACAACTCTTGGCTGTTGGTTGCCATAAAGGAATGCTTGGGGGATTGTAGGAATCAGCTTCAATTCATGCACATTCAAGTGCAATGTCCCTCAATTAAATAACTCCAAATGTGAAATGAGCTTGCCTACGAACCAAGAGAAGATCGAACAAGATGCCATCAAGATGCCTATTGGCCCGATCACGCGAGCTCGTGCCAAACAATTTAAGAAGGCTATTTCAGCATTGGTGGAACGAACATGGAGAAATGACAGCAAGAAGCTCAAGGATGAGCTTAATATTTTTCATTTTTGGGAAGCCGAATTTCATTTGGCTAACTAATTTGCTTCTGGAATTTTGGATAGTTTAAATTATGTATTTATTCAAGCATTACTACAGCTTAGAAATTTGTTTTAAATTATTACATATGTCTAATATGCTTTGTCTATCCGAATTAATTGTGTCTTAGTTTAATTTAAGTTGTCTTAGATTATTACATGTTTTTATTATGTCTAGACTTAGCCGAATTAATGTGTCCTGTTTAGTTTTCATTTAATTTGTTTCAATGTTAATTAATGTGTCCACATTATGTTATAAATTATGTTCAGCCGGAATTAATCTAATTTAATTTGGTTCATGTGTTCTTTAGGTACAGTCGAATTTGGAGATCCATTAATTAGATTCATGCATGTAGATTCATGAATGGGAAGATGCATGTGCAGCTGATACATTGCATTAAAGCTGATTATTTTGATTTCCTAAGACATCTATTCGGCCAGGAGACAGCAGCCATTCAACTCTCCAAAGCTTGGCCGATCCTCTTCCTAAAGCACCATTAATCGTTTCACACCAGCTGTTCACACCATGTCCATTCGGTTCAGCCATGTTCACACCATGGGACCTTTCAAAACTGTCATTCACACTTCAAATGGCTGTTCAAGTTACCTTTTTAATGCTGGTGATTTTTCAGTAAGATGATGCTTGATTTTCCAACAAAATATACCAAAATAGATTCCGGGTTTAAAAACTTGATTTTGATTAGTCATGCCAAAGTGTAACAAAGATTTCATTAAACCAATCAAGTTAAACCATGAGGATTTTCGCATACATACCAACATACATTCAAAACTTTTTTTATTCACCAAAACAGATTTGCACAAATTCGCGGATTTTACACAATCAAATCAAGAGAATAATAACTCAAGCTTCCTTTTGTAATGACTTTATCGACCACAATCGAAGAATAATAATTAATCAGATCAAAATGAGGGGATCTTTTAAGAACTAAGTCACCAAAAGTTTTATCAAAAATTTTCAAATCTGTACGGGACTCAGTTGCTAAAATTTCCTTACCTCGCTTACCTTCGGGCTCATGTAGTGTGATTTCATCTTTGCCTATGTTGATCGTATGAAAGCGTCTTTCATCGAAAAGGTATTGAAGTTGAAAGTTATCTTTCAGTCTTTCGGGAACCTTTTCGACATCCTTCTTCATATGTGGCCAATGGATGTGTTTTATCCCACGTAAAGGTGGTAAACCTTTAGGGGACTCACTAAAAGCATCCTCATAATCTAGCAAAAGACATTGAAACACACTAGGCAAATTTTCATTAATGTTAGATAGAGATAAATAGTTTTGCCTAAACCTCACAAGGATACAAGGCTGTTTATTGAGTAGGGCTCTCCAAGCATCTTTTTTTGTTGCAATTAAAATTTTCCCTCTAGTTTTACCACTTGCGGATTCACTCACCTTTGGACCATTTAAATTTGGACTTTTTTCACTACTAGCCTCTTTTCTGTTTGTCTTTTTTATTTGTCCCTTCTCCTTCACCCCCTCAGAAAATTTCATCATTTTTAATTGATCTTTATATACATCATTGGGATTTAAAGGATCAAAAGTGAATTTTCGGCCTTTAAACACAAGAGAGCATCTATTGAGCTTGCCTTGGTGTGTAACATCACGATCAAATTACCAAGGCCGTCCAAGGAGCAAGTGTGTCGCATGCATTGGGACCACATCACACCATACCTCATCCTCATAATTCCTGAGCTTAAAAGTGATCAAGGCCTGTTTTGTAACTTTAACTTCCGAGCATTCATTAAGCCACTGAAGGTGATACGGTTTAGGGTGCTCGGTACAAGGTAACTTTAAAGAATCCACCAAATAATTACTCACTACATTCGAACAACTCCCACTATCAATAATAAGTGAACACAAGTTACCTTTTATAAAACACCTAGAATGGAAAATATTGGTCCTTTGATTATCAACATCATCTCTCATTTGGATGTTAAGGGTGCGGCGGACTACAAGAACCTCATTATGGTCATTATTCTCATCATCAACTTGACCAATTCTACACATCTTATTTTAAAACCTGCAAAACAAACACTCAACACTCAAAAAAAGTTAACAAACCTCACCGTTAATCACTCAAAAAGGAAAATCAAATTCTCAAAGAGGTAGAATTCAGTCTTGTGAGTTCTTTAGTAGAGTCTATATCAATCAATTAGAAAGTGTATGAACCATAACTCCAAATAATCCTAATTGCACTACGAGTCCAAAAAGTGACGAGACACCAATTGATTTGTGTTGCATCGAGGAAGAATTGTGCACCCTTTTAAATCCTACTAACACATGAAATAAGAAGGTGTTAGATAGTATAAAGGAAGAATAAAAGAAAAACAAATGAAAACCTACAGCTAAGAATCAATAAAAATTGCTGATACCCGAAAACCCGAAAAACTGCGGAGTAACTTGACAACTTCGTTCGAGGTGTTCCCGATCTCCAAAAATCACTAAATTTAAACTGGAATGTCCTTAAATATTTTATATTTTATCTGGAAAGTTTCGACACTAAACTCAACCCACTGAATATTTTTTTAATTTTTATTTGATTTCATCTTTTTTAATTTTTTTGACTTTTTATACTGATTTTTTTGCGGAAAATATTTTTTTATATTCTATCACAGTGCAACAATATGTATATAAAATTTCAGACCAATCGAACAACATTTACCCACTCAAATGAATTTTTTTCCAAAAATTTTTTTGGGTAAAAACTGCTATATTCTGGAAATCAGTTTAGAAATCAACCAAGAACACTCAAAACGCCCAAAATCTGATACCAAATGATAGAGAGTTGCGCGTGGACCAAGATCGAGTTGTCAAGTCACGGGAAATCCCTACGAAAGCACTAAACAACTTGGCTGCAACGAAAACAGAAAACAGAGAATTAAACTTGACAGATCAAGAAACCCAAATCGAATATAATAAGAAATACTTGGGCGGCAAGAAATCTGGAAATTATGAATAAAGAACGTTTCTTGATGCCTAAGAATGATGTCGAATTAGATCTTGAAGTTTGGAATGGCTGAAATGCAACAAGAACAATTAATCCCAAGTTAATCAATAAATTGGCACAAGCAGAAATTAATAAAGAAGAACGAACAGCAAGAAAATAAAGAAAAGTCCTAAGAAGCCTTGAAATCGAGAAAGATTTCACAACTCCCTTCAAACGGCTCTAATCTCCCCTCCAATGTAGAACAATGGCAAGAAGAAGGCTGAAGATGGCTCCCACAATCAAAAAAGATTGTTAAAACTACTTCTAAAAAAAACCCAAAAGAGAATTCTTGGAGAAAACTCAAAGAGAATTTTCACTCAATAAAATCTGATTTCAATATATAATTCCATGTGTAATAATCTATGTCTAAGGTGGCTGGCCAAGCCATATAAATAGGCCTCCTAACTATTTTCCTAACCCTATTAGGAAAATTAAAAAAAAACCCTAATTATTGACTTTTCAAGGGAAATCCGGCCAAGGCCTTTTAATGGGATTCTTGAGCTGAATTTTTACATAAGAATTTAATTATAAAGTCTAAAAATTAAAACTAAGTATTTAAAGAATTAAAATTTCACAAATTGGGCCACTTTGACAATTTTGGCCTGATTTTCAACTAAGTCTAATTTAAACTTCTTGGTTGGGCTTGGAACATCTTATTGGGCCGTGTCTTCAAGAACTTGGGTTTGTAATCCGTTCTTTCCCGAAATTGGTTCGTTGATGCTCGTAACTGAGATCCAATGCGCCTTAGCTGCAAGATTTGATTTCTTGGACCAAGATTTCCAAGATTTGAAATCTTGATTTTCTTGATTCTTGAAATCGCTCAAAACAGCAAGATTGGCCCAAGATTCGATTTCTTGATTTTCTTGAAAATAAGAAAGTGAATCTTGATTTTCTTTTTCGATTGTATACGCATCTAAGGCCTTGTTAATGAAGCCTTGAATGGTTCCATTTAGTTTCGTATGCATTTGGCCTTTGACCTTGTTATTGGGCCTTGTGGTAGTTTGAGCCCATCACATCCTTGAGCTTGAATTGGGCCTCTGTGACTCGTATCACTAAACATATTAATTTATGAGCCGGAACTAAATTAATTAACTTAGCTAAAGCATGAAATTATTCCAGCAACTAAAACAAATAAATTGTGGTTGGAATAGACGGGTGATTTCTCGTATTATGGCTTGTTCTTGCAAATCGGGCACTCCACCTCCAGGTACATTTCTTCTTGGTTGAAGGTTTCCTCCTCCACCAGCAGCATTCGAAGTACCTCCACTTAATACTCGACGTTCCGGGCTTCTCGACATGTTGCTTAACCTGAAAAGAATTATCCTCACCATAAAAACCTCACAAAGTCTCTCACAAGAAAAGGATAATCACTCCTCTCGTGTTTCACTCAAATTCAGCTTTTAACTTGATGTAATCTCTCGTGCCTTTTACCTCTCAAACCCAACTCTCAAAATCTGGAAAGCTACCTTGGACTTATCCACAACTTGCGGGTCGGCTTCAATGTGCTAAGAACAATGGAAAGATTATGCGATTTAGGGTAGGCTCGAAAGAAAGAAAAGTTTGATTGAAGAATGGATCACTAATTGAAAAAAGAAATCAATTGATCGGAACAACAATCAACACTTACAACTTTTTTTTAATTCGAACCCTTTTTCTATATACAATTTTTTTAAATTTCGTATTACATATACTTTTCTATTTTTTTGAATTTTTTTGAGCTCTTGGAAGATTCAAAACTACGTTTACGTACCTAATTTAACTAGCTCTGATACCAACTGATACGACCTCATTTCGAAAGTTGATGACGAGTCGTAATGATGGCCGATCGAAATTAGGAAGTATCGGTTTAGAAGTTTCAAATCAAAGGTTTCAAAAATTAAGTTTTGGGTATGACAATGTGTTTGGTAGGTTTTTTTTTTTTTGAAATTTAGAATTAAATTAAAAAAATGATGGAAAAGTGATGTGAGCTCGCCTATGAACAAAGAAGAGATCGAACAAGAAGCTATCAAGCTGCCCATTGGTCCAATAACGCGAGCTAGAGCTAAACGATTTAAGGATGCTATTTCAGCAATGGTGGAACGCACTGAGGAAAATGATAGCAAAGAGATTAAAAACGAGCTGAACGTTTTCAACTTTTTAGAAGCTGAATTTCGTTCTAGCTAAATAATTTGCTACTGGAATTTTTGGACCATTTAAATAAGCATTTAATTAAGTTTTATTACAGCTTATAAATATGTTTTAATTAGTACAAGTGTTTAATATGTTATTTTTTAGCTGAATTGATTATGTCTAGATGTCATTTAATTTGTCTGAATATAATACATGTTAATTATGTCCAGCCGAATTTATGTGTCTTGTTTAGTATTATTTAAGTTGTCACAATGTTAATTAGTGTGTCCACATTATGTTTTAATTTGATTTAGCTGATTTGGATTAATTTAATTAAGTTCATGTGTTTATTTTATGTGTAGCCGAATTTGAAGATACATTGGGCAGATTCATGCATAAAGATTCAATGGATGTGAAGATTGGATTCAATGCACCTAATCATACATGCATGGAATGCATTAAAAATGGTGTGCTAATTTTTAAGTTCTCTATGTGACCATTCGGCCAAAAGAGATGATTTTTCATTCTCCAAAGCTGCCATTTATTTCCTTCACATTGCTGGAAACTTTTGGCTATTCGGTTCATGATGTTCACACTCTAAGACTCTTCAAAGCTGTGTTTTCACATTCCAAATGGCTGCTCAATTTTCCTATTAATTGCTAGTCATTTTTCACCAAAAGATGCAACTTAAATGAGTCTATTAATGCTCATTGGCCGAACCTAGCCATCCATGCACCATCTAAGATGTTCAAGGTTCAATCACCCATCTAGAAGCTGGCCATTGGAGCTCCTATTCAGCCGAACCTACTTTGGTCTACATACATGAATTAAAGCTGAATTTTAGTTCAATGTTTGCTTAGAAATTAAGCCTAGAATCTGTCCATTCGGCTACTAGTTGAAAGACTATAAATAGTTTCTGATTTTCTTGTAAAAGCACTTTTTGCCAAATTTTTGAATGAAATATATTATCGGTGAGTTAATTCACTCTCTTTATTCTCCAAAGCTCAAATTGACTTATCTTCACAAGTGGCGTCAATCTGACTTTGTTTTCTAAACTTATCACCCGTTGGTGTGGCGTTCTACATACCGAAGGTTCCTATTTCGCTAAATAGAGGGTCTCGGTTTTTATTCCTATTCCTTTCTTTTCTTTGAAACCTATAAGCCCGGGTCCTTATTTGTTAATAAGGGTTCGTTCTTGTTTCATTGGAAACCAGCAATTTCAAACCAACAAACACCTTTACCTCCTAAGCCAATTAACTTTCAAAACTCAAAGGACTGCATTTGTATTAAACCGACACTACCTAATTTCGATCGGGAACTTATTACGACTCGTCACATCTAACGAAATGAGCTCGTATCAGTTGGTATCAGAGCTAGCTAAATTAGGTACGTATTCGTAGTTTCAAAAAAAGAAGAAGCATTCGAAAAAAATTCAAAATTAAAAAAAAGAAAGAATATATATTACGAAATTCATTAAAAAAAGAGAGGAATTTCGAAATTAAAAAAAAATTTCGAATTAAAAAAAATTGCTAGTGTTGATTGTTATTCCGAACAAGTGATTCTTCTTTTCCAAGTATTGAGTCCATTCTATACGCCACTTCTGAAACCAAAACTTTCTTTCTTTTGAGCCTACCCTAAACCATATCATTCTCCTTTGTTTAGCCCCTTGAAGCCGACCCACAAGTGTGGAAAAGTCTAAGTAGCTTTTTAGAATATCGAGAGTTGGATTTGAGAGGTAAAAGGCAAGAGAGTACATCAAGATAAAAGCCAGAAATAGAGTGAAACACGAGAGGAGTGAATTCTTTTCTTGTGAGAGAAATTGTGAGTTTTTGCGGTGAGGATAATTTCTTAATTGTAATCATCATGTCTAGGAGCCCGGAACGATGAGCAACAAGTGGAGGAGCTTCGAATGCCGCTGGTGGAGGAGTTAATCTTCAACCAAGAAGGAATGTTCCCGGAGGTGGCGTGCCCGATCTTCAAGTTTAAGCAATTGTGCGAGAAATCTCTCGTTTGTTCCAACTCCAATTCGATTCCCTTAATGAGCGGATGGAATAAATGGAGGAACGAAGTCAACGTGCGAACACCCCTCCTATTCCGAGAAGAGAGCAAGAAAGTCCATGGCAACATGCAAATGATTTATATGAACCAAGCGACGTTGAAAGTGATCGAGCTTCGTAACAAAGTGCAAGGCGACAAGGCCAATGAGCACGGGGACAAAGAGATCAAGAGTGGCCTGATGATGACTTAAAGAATATTAAAATGGCGATTCCTGCTTTTCAAGGAAGGTCGGATCCCGAGGCCTATCTTGAATGGGAGAAAAAGGTTGAGTTAGTCTTCGAGTGCCACAATTACTCAGAGAGCAAGAAGGTCAAATTGGCTGCTATAGAATTCTCCGACTATGCCATAATATGGTGGGATCAACTCACTTTGAGTCGAAGACGCAATGGAGAACGTCCTGTGTCTACATGGGCAGAAATGAAGGCGATAATGAGAAAGCGATTCATTCCTGCTTATTACCACTGGGAGTTGTATCAAAAACTCCAAAGTCTAACTCAAGGCCAACGAAGCGTGGAGGATTACTACAAGGAAATGGAAGTGGCCATGATCTGCGCCGATGTGGAGGAAGATCGAGAAGCCACCATGGCTCGATTTCTCGCCGGCCTTAACCGTGATATTGCAAATATTGTGGAATTACACCACTATGTCGAGGTCATTGATATGGTCCATATGGCCATAAAGGTTGAAAAGCAACTAAAGAGAAAAGGTACGTCACGAACTTTCCCTAACACTTCTTCTACGTCTAGGTGGGGGCAAGGGACCAACAAACGTGACATGCCGAGTCGGAATAAAGAAGTAAGTGGTGCCACCAAGTTCAACAAACTGATTGCCGAATCAAGTAAAGGAAAGATGGATGCCCAACCAAATAGATCCCGAGACATAAAGTGCTTCAAATGTCTTGGAAGGGGCCACATCGTAAGCTAATGTCCTAACCGAAATGCGATGTTTGTTCGAGACGATGGAGAAATTGAATCTGAAGGTGAACAAGAAAATGAGGCCGTTGAACAACTTGAAGAAGAGGAAGAAGTCGAACAAGCTGAGAATGGAGAAATCTTGGTTGTGAAAAGAAGTCTTACTCTGCAAGGCGTTGAAAATGAACAACAACACGAAAACATCTTCCATACGCGATGTCAAGTGCAAGGTAAGATTTGTTGTGTCATCATTGATGGGGGAAGCTGTACAAATGTGGCTATTACATTGATGGTGGAAAAACTCGGATTGGCCACCACCAAACATCCCCATCCGTATAAACTCCAATGGCTTAACGATGGTGGAGAACTGAAGGTAACAAAGCAAGTGCTTATTTCATTCACAATCGAAAAATATCAAGATAAAGTGATGTGTGACGTTGTACCAATGCATGCGGGGCATCTTCTTTTGGGACGACCTTGGCAATTTGACAAGCGAGTGATTCATGATGGATACACAAATCGATTCTCTTTCAAACATATGGGACGAATGGTGACGTTAGCTCCATTAACACCGAAACAAGTTTATGAAGATTAGCTCAAAATGAGGAGTTCAATTGAAAAATCAAAAGAGAGTGAGCGAGAGCAAAAAAATGAAAAGAGTAAAGAAAAGAGTGTGGAAAAGAAGAAAAACAAAAAAATGAGTGATAAAAAAAGAGAGAGTGATTCAAAAGAAAAAGAAAAAGAGACGAGTGATGAGGATGCAAAAAAGAGTTTGTATGTAAAAGAAAGAGAAGTCAGGAAATCGATGTTGCTAAAACAACCTTTGTTGGTTCTTTTGTACAAGGAAAGCTTGCTTGGTACTAACGAATTTGATGATAAGTTACCCTCTTCTGTTTTGTCTGTGTTACAGGATTTTAAAGATGTTTTCCAGAAAGAAATCTCGAGTGGGTTACCACCTATTCATGGAATTGAACATCAAATAGATTTGGTGCCGGGAGCTGCGATTCCAAACCATCCTGCTTACCGGAGCAATCCTGAAGAGATGAAAGAACTACAAAAGCAAGTGAATGAACTTCTTGAAAAGGGCTATGTGCGTGAAAGCCTTAGTCCATGCGCCGTACCTGTTTTGCTCGTTCCTAAGAAGGATGGAACGTGGAGGATGTGTGTGGACTGCCGTGCAATTAATAAGATAACCATTAAGTATCGTCATCCTATACCACGATTAGATGATATGCTTGATGAATTGAGTGGCACGAGTTTGTTTTCAAAAATCGACCTTAAGAGCGGTTATCACCAAATACGGATGCGTGAGGGTGATGAGTGGAAGACTGCGTTCAAAATGAAGCATGGGCTTTATGAATGGCTCGTTATGCCATTTGGCTTAACAAACGCCCCAAGCACATTCATGAGGCTTATGAATCACGTTTTAAGACCTTTTATTGGTAGATTTTGTGTAGTATACTTTGATGATATATTAGTTTATAGTAAAAAATTGGATGATCATGTTTTACATTTAAAAGCTGTTTTAGAAGTATTGAGGAAAGAAACCTTGTATGCTAATTTGAAGAAATGTGATTTTTGCACTAATAAGGTTGTGTTTTTAGGTTTCGTTGTTAGTTCGGAGGGCCTTGAAGTTGATCAAGAGACGGTCAAGGCGATCCAAGAATGGCCGCGTCTGACAAACATCTCCCAAGTTCGAAGTTTCCACGGCTTAGCAAGCTTTTACTGTCGATTCGTGCCAAACTTCAGCACCTTAGCCGCACCTTTAACCGGGGTTATCCGTAAGAACTCTAATTTTGTATGGGGAGAGGAACAAGAAAAATCATTTTTGAAAATTAAAGATTGTTTAACTCATGCACCATTATTAGCGTTGCCGAATTTTGATAAAACTTTCGAGTTAGAATGTGATGCATCAGGTTTAGGTATTGGAGCCGTGTTGATGCAAGATGGATGCCCTATCGCGTATTTTAGTGAGAAACTCAACGGTGCCATCCTAAACTACCCAACATATGACAAGAAGCTCTACTCGTTGATCCGAGCCTTAGAAATGTGGCAACACTATCTTTGGCCCAAAGAATTCGTCATACACACCGATCATGAGTCCTTGAAGTATTTGAAAGGGCAGCATAAGTTGAATAAGCGGCACGCTAAGTGGGTAGAATTTCTCGAATCTTTTCCCTACGTTATTAAATATAAGAAATGTAAGGAAAACGTAGTGGCTGATGCACTATCTCGAAGATATGTCTTATTAAATGTTTTGGATGCAAAATTGATGGGGTTTGTATTCCTTAAAGATCTATATGTCAATGATTCTGACTTTAGTGAATTCTTTGGATTGTGCGCAAAGGGAGCTCACGAGAAGTACTATCGACATGATGGGTATTTATTCTGAGAAGGGAAGCTTTGTATACCCTAAGGGTCCGTTCGAGAGGTGTTAATTGAGGAAGCGCATAGTGGTGGATTAATGGGGCACTTCGGAGTTGCCAAGACTTTAGCCACACTCAACGAACACTTCTTTTGCCCCAAGATGCGAAGAGATGTAGAACAATTTTGTAATTGATGCATTGCTTGCAAACGGGCTAAGTCACGAATAAAGCCCCACAGTTTGTATAAGCCATTGCCCATTCCCAAAACCCCTTGGTCTGATATTTCAATGGATTTCGTGCTAGGTTTACCAAGGAGTAAAAATGGCCGAGATTCAATATTTGTGGTTGTAGATAGGTTTTCTAAAATGGCCCATTTTATAGCATGTCATAAAACTGATGATGCTGTGAATATTGCTAACTTATTTTTCAAAGAGGTGGTCAGGTTGCATGGCATGCCTAGAACGATAGTATCTGATCGTGACACGAAGTTTCTTAGCCATTTTTGGAGGACACTATGGGGACGCCTTGGGATGAAATTGCTATTTTCAACCACTTGCCATCCGCAAACAGACGGCCAAATCGAAGTGGTCAATCAGATTTTATCTACATTACTTTGAGCTATCATTCGGAAAAATTTGAAGGCTTGGGAGGATTGTTTACCACATGTGGAGTTTGCGTATAATCGAGCTCTTCATTCAGCTACCAAATTTTCTCCTTTTGAAATCGTTTACGGTTTCAATCCGTTATCACCACTTGATTTAATGCCATTACCTTCTAATCAACTTATACATGTAGATGGCAAGCGCAAAGCTGATTTTGTCAAGCAATTGTACCAATGAGTTCGAGACAATATTGAGGCCAAGACCAAGAACTATGAACAACATGCTAACAAAGGTCGTAAGCGAGTTGTGTTCGAGCCGGGAGATTGGGTTTGGTTGCATTTGCGCAAGGAGAGATTCCCTATGCAAAGGCGATCTAAATTTCTTCCAAGAGGGGATGGACCGTTTCAAGTCCTTGAACAAATTAACGATAATTCTTATAAGTTGGACTTGCCTGGTGAATATAATGTTAGCGCGACCTTTAATGTTTCTGATTTATCTCCGTTTGATGCAGATTGCGATTTGAGGACAAATCATTCTGAAGAGGAGGGGAATGATGTGAGCTCGCCTATGAACAAAGAAGAGATCGAACAAGAAGCTATCAAGCTACCCATTGGTCCAATAACGCGAGCTAGAGCTAAACGATTTACGGATGCTATTTCAGCAATGGTGGAATGCACTGAGGAAAATGATAGCAAAGAGATTAAAAACGAGCTGAACGTTTTCAACTTTTTAGAAGCTAAATTTCGTTCTAGCTAAATAATTTGCTGCTGGAATTTTTGGACCATTTAAATAAGCATTTAATTAAGTTTTATTACAGCTTATAAATATGTTTTAATTAGTACAAGTGTTTAATATGTTATTTTTTAGCTGAATTGATTGTGTCTAGATGTCATTTAATTTGTCTGAATATAATACATGTTAATTATGTCCATCCGAATTTATGTGTCTTGTTTAGTATTATTTAAGTTGTCACAATGTTAATTAGTGTGTCCACATTATGTTTTAATTTGATTCAGCTAATTTGGATTAATTTAATTAAGTTCATATGTTTATTTTAGGTACAGCCAAATTTGAAGATACATTGGGCAGATTCATGCATGAAGATTCAATGGATGTGAAGATGCATGCATGTTGGATTCAATGCACCTAATGATACATGCATGGAATGCATTAAAAATGGTGTGCTGATTTTTAAGTTCTCTATGTGACCATTCGGCCAAAAGAGATAATTTTTCATTCTCCAAAGCTGCCATTTATTTCCTTCACATTGCTGGAAACTTTTGGCTATTCGGTTCATGGTGTTCACACTCTAAGACTCTTCAAAGCTGTGTTTTCACATTCCAAATGGCTGCTCAATTTTCCTATTGATTGCTGGTCATTTTTCACCAAAAGATGCAACTTAAATGAGTCTATTAATGCTCATTGGCCGAACCTAGCCATCCATGCACCATCTAAGATGTTCAAGGTTCAATCACCTATCTAGAAGCTGGCCATTGGAGCTCCTATTTAGCCGAACCTACTTTGGTCTACATACATGAATTAAAGCTGAATTTTAGATCAATGTTTACTTAGAAATTAAGCCTAGAATCTGTCCATTCGGCTACTAGTTGAAAGACTATAAATAGTTTCTGATTTTCTTGTAAAAGCACTTTTTGCCAAATTTTTGAATGAAATATATTATCGGTGAGTTAATTCACTCTCTTTATTCTCCAAAGCTCAAATTGACTTATCTTCACAAGTGGCGTCAATCTGACTTTGTTTTCTGAACTTATCACCCGTTGGTGTGGTGTTCTACATACCGAAGGTTCCTATTTTGCTAAATAGAGGGTCTTAATTTTTATTCCTATTCCTTTTTTTTCTTTGAAACCTATAAGCCCGGGTCCTTATTTGCTAATAAGGGTTCGTTCTTGTTTCATTGGAAACCAGCAATTTCAAACCAACAAACACCTTTACCTCCTCAGCCAATTAACTTTTAAAACTCAAAGGACTGCATTTGTATTAAACTGACACTACCTAATTTCGATTGGGAACTTATTACGACTCGTCACATCTAATGAAACGAGCTCGTATCAAAAAGATAGGATGGATATTCAATAAAACAAGAACGAACCCTTATTAGAGATTAAGGACCCGAGCTTAAACGTTTCAAGGAAAAAAGGAAGGTAACTGGATTAAACTGATACCCTCTATGATACGAGCTCATTTTGGATGTAATAACGAGTCATAATGGATTCCCGATCGAAATTAGGTAGTGTCAACTTTAAACGATTTCAGGTCTTTGCGTTTTAAAAGTTGTGTGACTAAAGAAGCAAAGGTGTTTGTTAAATGATGATTGTTGGGTTATTCAATGAAACAAGAACGAACCCCTATTAGAAAATAAGGACTCGGGCTTAAAAGGTTTCAAAGAAAAAAGAATGATTTGAATAAAAATCGAGACCCTCTATTTATCAAAATAGGAACCTTCGGTATAATTTGAATGCCACACCAAAGGTGATAAGTTCGGAAACAAAGTCAGATTGACGCCACTTGTGAAGATAAGTCAATTGAGCTTTGGAGAATAAGGAGAGTGAATTAACTCACCAAAAATATAGTTCCTTTAGAATTTTGGCCAAAAAGTCTTTTTACAAGAAAATTAGCAACTATTTATAGCCTAATGTCTAGTAGCCGAATGGACAGATTCTAGGCTTAATTTCTAAGCAAACATTGAACTAAATTCCAGCTTTAATTCACGAATGATGGCCAATGTAGGTTCGGCTGAATGGTGACTAATAGACAGCTTCTAAATTAAGGAAATGAATTTTGGAGATTCATGCAGCAGCTAAATTCAGCTAATGAGTTTAATGGACTCATTCATTAAGCATCTCTTTCTGAAAAGTGACCAGCATTAAAGAAGAACTTGAGTAGCCTTTTTAGGTGTGAATAGACGGTTTTGAAGAGTCCCCATGGTGTGAACATGGCTGAACCGAACAGCCATGGTGTGAACAGCTTAATGCTTCCTTGAGAAGAGAATCGGCCAAGCTTTGAATGGATGAATAGCTTGAACACTCTTGGCCGAATAGTTGCCTTGGAAAGAACCAAAATTAATCAGCTTCAATGCATTTTACCAGCTACACATTCATCTTCAGATACATTGAATCTACATGCATGCACCTAGCCAATGAATCTTCAAATTCGGCTGCACCTAAACAAAGCACATGAACCTCATTAATTTAACTCAAATTCAGCTGAACTAATTTAAAACATAATGTGAACACTCTAATTGACATTGTGACAAATTAAATATTAACTAAAGAAGACACATTAATTTGGTTGGACATAATTAATTCATGTTTTAACTTAAGACATACTTAATGAAATCTAGACACATTCAATTCAGCTTAACACAATATATTAAACACTTGTACTAATTTAGGACACACTAATGAGCTGTAGTAAACTTAAATAAATGCTTAATTTAAATGTCCAAAAATTCCAGTAGCAAATTAATTAGCTGGAACGAAATTCAGCTTCCCAAAAATTGAACACATTGAGCTCATTTTTGAATTCTTTGCTATCATTTTCCACAATTCGTTCCACCATTGCTGAAATAGCCTCCTTAAATTGTTTAACTCTAGCTCGCGTTATCGGACCAGTGGGCAGCTTGATAGCTTCTTGTTCGATCTCTACTTTGTTTGCAGGTGAGCTCACATCAGTCCCCTCCTCTTCAGAACGATTTGTCCTCAAATCGCAATCTGCATCAAACAGAGACAAATCAGAGATGTTAAAGGTCACACTAACATTGTATTCACCTGGCAAGTCCAGCTTATAAGAATTATCGTTAATTCGTTCAAGGACTTGAAATGGTCCATCCCCTCTAGGAAGAAGTTTAGATAGTCTTTGCGTAGGAAATCTCTCCTTCTGCATATGCACCCAAACCCAATCTCCTGGCTCAAACACAACATGCTTACGGCCTTTGTTAGCTTGTTGTTCATACTTCTTGGTCTTAGCTTCAATGTTGGCTCGAACTCGTTGGTCCAATTGCTTGATGTATTCAGCCTTGCGTTTTCCATCTATATGCACAAGTTGGTTAGAAGAAAAAGGCATTAAATCAAGCAGTGTTAACGAATTAAAATCATAAACGATTTCGAAAGGAGAAAGTTTGGTAGCCGAGTGAACACCTCGATTGTACGCAAACTCCACATGCGGTAAACAATCTTCCCATGCCTTCAAATTTTTCTGCATGATTGCTAGAAGCAATGTAGACAAAATTCGGTTGACCACTTTAGTTTGGCCGTCCGTTTGCAGATGGCAAGTGGTAGAAAATAGCAGCTTGGTTCCAAGTCGCCCCCATAGTGTCCTCCAAAAATGGCTAAGAAATTTCGCATCACGATCAGACACGATCGTCCTAGGCATGCCATGCAACCTGACGACTTCTTTGAAAAATAAATTAGCAATATTCACAGCATCATCAGTTTATGGCATGCTATAAAGTATGCCATTTTAGAAAATCTATCCACAACTACAAATATAGAATCTCGACCAATTTTACTCCTTGGTAAACCTAGCACGAAATCCATGGAGATATCAGTCCAAGGGGTTTTGGGAATGGGTAATGGCTTATACAAACCGTGGGGCTTTATTCGAGACTTAGCCCGTTTACAGGTAATGCATCGATTACAAAATCTTTCAACATCTCGTTGCATCTTGGGCCAATAGAAGTGTTCGTGGAGTGTAGCTAAAGTCTTGGCAACTCCGAAGTGCCCCATCAACCCACCACTATGCGCTTCTTCGATCAACACCTCCCGAATGGATCCTTAGGGTATGCAAAGTTTTCCCTCTCGAAATAAGTACCCATCATGTCGATAGTACTTCTCGTAGGCTCCCTTTTCGCATAACCTAAAGAATTCACCAAAGTCAGCATCATCGGCATATAAATCTTTAAGAAATACAAACCCCATCAACTTAGCATCCAAAATGTTTAACAACGCATACCTTCGTGATAGCGCATCAGCAACTACATTTTCCTTACCTTTTTTATATTTAATGACATAGGGAAAAGATTCGAGAAATTCTACCCACTTAGCATGCCGCTTGTTCAGCTTGTGCTGCCCTTTCAAATACTTCAAAGATTCGTGATCGGTATGTATTACAAATTCTTTGGGCCAAAGATAGTGCTGCCATGTTTCTAAGGCTCGAATCAATGAATAGAGCTCCTTGTCATACGTCGGATAGTTTAGTACGGCACCATTGAGTTTCTCACTAAAATATGCGATAGGGCATCCGTCTCGCATCAATACGGCTCCAATACCTAAACCTGACACATCACATTCTAACTCGAAAGTTTTATCAAAATTCGGCAATGCTAATAAAGGTGCATGAGTTAAAAAATCTTTAATTGTCATAAAAGCCTTTTCTTGTTCCTCTCCCCACACAAAGTTAGAATTCTTACAGATAACCCCGGTTAATGGCGCGGCCAATGTGCTAAAGTTTGGCCCAGACTGACGATAAAAGCTGGCTAATCCGTGAAAACTTTGAACTTGGGAGATATTTGTCGGACGGGGCCATTCTTGGATCGCCTTGACCTTCTCTTGATCAACTTCAAGGCCCTCCGAGCTAACAACAAATCCTAAAAACACAATTTTGTTAGTACAAAAATCGCATTTCTTTAAGTTAGCATACAAGGTTTCTTTTCTCAAAACTTCCAAAACAGCCTTTAAATGCAATACATGGTCATCCAAAGTCTTGCTATAAATTAATATATCATCGAAATATACCACGCAAAATCTACCAATAAAAGATCGAGTTGTCAAGTCACGAGAAACTCTTACGAAAACTCTAAATGCTTGGATCTGAAACGAAACAGCAAAACTAATTTAGAATCAATTAGATCTGAAACAAAAATAACCAAAACAATAAAAGATCAACCAAGAATTAAAAACACTTATAGATAGCTAATCTTGGAAGCCAAGAACACAGAATTGAATTCAATAGAGGCCCCAAACAGCCGAATCTGAAAAGAAGAAACCAAAAATCAGCAAATTAAACTTAAACTAAGCAGATCACGAAATCAATTATATCTAGGGTTTGGACTGCAAGAAAGAGGGTTTTGTGAAATCAAAACGTTTCTCGTTGTCCAAAGGTGGTGCCGAACAGATTCTTGAAGGTTGAAGAGGGCTGGAAATGCAACAAGAGAGTTTAAACAAGTTAGATATTAAAAACAACATAAGCAGAAAAATAAAGATAAAGTCCTAAGAAGCCTTATCGAGAAAGACTTCACAACTCCCTTCAAACGGCTCTAATCTCCCCTCTAATGAAGAACAATGGCAAGAAGAAGGAAGAAGATGGCTCCCACAATCAAAAAGATTGTTAAAACTCCTTCTAAAGAAAACTCAAGACAAAATTCTTGGAGAACTCAAAGAGAATTTTCACTCATCAAACAAATCTAATTTCAATGTATTATTCAAGTGTTTTTCATAAGTTGGCCGGCCAAGCCTATTTATAGGCCTTCTAACTATTTTCCTAATCTTATTAGGAAACTAAAAAAAAACCTAATTAATAATTTAAAAGGGGAAATTCGGCCAAGGCTTTTAATGAGCTGCTTGGGCTGAATTTTTACATAGGAATTAAATCATAAAGTATAAAAATTAAAACTAAGTACTTAAAGAATAATTTCTCAAATTGGGCCACTTTGATAATTTGGCCTGATTTTCAACTAAGTTTAATTTAAATTTCTTGATTGGGCCTGGAACATCTTACTGGGCCTTGCCTTCAAGAACTTGGGCTTGTAATCCGTTTTCTACCAGAATTGGTTCGTTGATGCTCGTAACTGAGATCCAATGTGCCTTAGCTGCAAGATTCAGTTTCTTGGACCAAGATTTCCAACATTTGAAATCTTGATTTTCTTGATTCTTGAAATCGCTCAAAACAGCAAAATTGGACCAAGATTCGGTTTCTTGATTTTCTTGAAAACACGAAAGTGAATCTTGATTTTCTTTTTCCTTCGTGTACGCATCTAAGGCCTTGCTAATAAATTCTTGAATGGTTCCATTTAGTTCTGAATGCATTTGTCTGGCCTTTGACCTCGTTATTGGGCCTTGTGGTAATTTGAGCCCATCACGTTTTTGAGCTTGAGTTGGGCCTTTATGACTCGTATCATTCCCCCTTCCTCAAAAAGATTTGTCCTTGAATCTAAAAAATCAAATATAGATAACTCAGCCACATTGAAAGTAGAACTTATATTGTACTCATCGGGTAGATCAATTTTGTATGCATTATCGTTGATCCACTCGAGCACTTAGAAAGGCCCATTGCCCCTTGTGTCCAACTTGGTCTTTCTTAATGTATGAAATCGTTCTTTCCTCATATGGACCCAAACCCAATCTCCGGGTTCAAGGACAACCCGTTTGCGCCCCTTGTTTGCTTTGTTGGTGTTGATGTCATTTGTTTTGGCTATTCGTTGCCTAGCCTTCTCATGTAAAGATTTCACCAACTCAGCTTTCTGTTCGCCATCTAAATTAACAATATGTTCTAGTGGTAATGGCGCAAGATCAAATACTGTTAGTGGGTTAAAACCATAAACAAGTTCAAATGGAGAATAATCAGTTGTAGAATGAATAGATCTATTATATGCAAATTCAACAAATGGTAGACATTCTTCCCAATTTCTAATATTCTTTCCCACAACAGATCGTAATAAGGTTCCTAAGATTCGATTAACTACCTTAGTTTGGCCATCGGTTTGGGGGTGACATGTAGTTGAATAAAGTAATTTCGTACCAAGCTTACCCCACAATACCTTCCAAAAGTAGCTAAGGAATTTGACAACTCTGTTAGAAACAATTGTTTTAGGGATGCCATGAAGTCTTACCACTTCTTTAAAAAATAAGTCTGCCACATGTGTAGCATCATCTGTTTTGTGACAAGGAATAAAATGTGCCATCTTGGAAAACCTGTCAACAACAATAAATATACCATCTCTTCCTTTTTTAGTTCGTGGCAAACCTAGAATAAAATCCATGGATAAGTCTACCCATGGTGAAGTAGGAATCGGCAAAGGAGTGTAAAGGCCATGAGGCATTACCTTAGATTTTGTTTGTTTACATGTAATGCAGTTAGAACATACCTTTTCGGCATCCTTCTTCATATGTGGCCAATGAAAGTGTTCTTACAAGATGTCTAGTGTTTTGGCCACTCCAAAATGTCCTATTAAACCCCCACTATGGGCCTCATGCATCAATAAGTCTCGCATGGAACACTTTGGTATGCATAACCTGTTTATACAAAAAAGAAAGCCATCTACAAGATCAAACTTCTCAAAAGTAGTATGTCCATAATTTCTATAGATATGGCTGAAATCAGCATCATCATTATATAATTCCTTAATATGTTCAAACCCTAATACTTTAGCATTCAATGTAGTTATTAAAGCATATCGTCTAGACAAAGCATCCGCAACTACATTATCTTTACCTGTTTTATATTTTATCATATAAGGAAATGTTTCAACGAATTCCACCCATCGGGCATGCCGTTTACTCAACTTACCTTGTCCCTTTAACCACTTAAAGGATTCATGGTCTGTATGTATGACAAATTCATTAGGCAGCAAATAATGTTGCCATACTTGAAGTACACGAACCAATGCCAACAGTTCCTTATCATAAGTTGAGTAATTTAATTGTGCACCATTAAATTTTTCACTAAAATAAGCAATTGGTTGCTTATCTTGCATTAAAACGGCGCCAATGCCAATTCCTGAAGCATCACACTCAAGTTCAAAAGTATTAGTAAAATCAGGTAATTTAAGAAGAGGAGCAGAACATAACTTAGCTTTTAGGGTCTAAAAAGCCTTTTCTTGAGTTTCACCCCATTTGAAACCCACGGATTTCTTTATAACCTCTGTTAATGGAGCAGCAATAGTAGAGAAATCTTTCACAAATCGTCTATAAAAACTAGCTAAACCATGGAAAGATCTCACCTCAGTTACCGATTTAGGAGTCAGCTACTCTTTGATTGCCTTAACTTTGTCCTCATCGACATGAATACCTTGAGCACTAACTATGAAACCTAAAAATATTAGCTTATCACAACAGAATGTGCATTTATCAAGGTTGGCAAACAAATTTTCAGCTCGCAGAATATCTAAAACGGTTCTAACATGGAAAACATCATCGTCTAATGTCTTTGAGTAAATTAAAATATCATCAAAGTAAACTACTACAAATTTACCCAAGTGAGGCCTTAAAACGTGATACATTAATCTCATAAATGTACTCGGTGCATTAGTAAGGCCGAAAGGCATAACTAACCATTCATACAATCCAAATTTTGTTTTAGAGGCTATTTTCCATTCATCCCCTTCCCTCTTTCGAATTTGATGATAACCGCTTTTTAAATCAATTTTAGTAAATATAATTGAACCATGTAATTCATCAAGCATATCATCAAGTCCAAGAATTGGATGTCTATACTTTATCGTTATTTTGTTGATTGGACGACAATCAACACACATTCTATACGTACCATCTTTCTTCGGTACCAATAAGACAGGAACGGCACAAGGGCTTAGGCTCTCACGAATGTACCCTTTGTCTACTAACTCCTCAACTTGCCTTTGCAATTCCTTTGTCTCCTTGGGATTGCTTCTATAGGCTGGTCGATTTGGTATTGAAGCTCCAGGTACTAAGTCAATTTGATGCTCTATCCCACGTAAAGGTGGTAAACCTTTAGGGGCCTCACTAAAAACATCCTCATGATCCTGCAAAAGACACTGAAACACACAAGGCAAATTTTCGTTAATGTTAGATAAAGATAAATAGTTTTACCTAAACCTCACAAGGATACAAGGCTGTTTATTGAGTAGGGCTCTCCGCACATCTTTTTTTGTTGCCATCAAATTTTTCACTCTCATTTTACCACTTGCGGATTCACTCACCTTTGGGCTTTTAGATTTTGACTTTTTCACTACTAGCCTCTTTTCTCTCTGTTTTTTTTAGATTTCGTGATCTGCTGAGTTTTTTTTGAAATTAACTTGTTGTTTTGTGTTCTTCTTTTCAGATTCGGCTGTTTGGAACCTATCTTGAGTTCAATTCCGTGTTCTTGGCTTCCAAGATTAGCTATTCATAAGTGTTTTTAATTCTTGGCTAATCTTTTATTGATTTGGGTATTTTCGTTTCAGATCTAATTGATTCTAAGCTGAATTTTCTGTTTCGTTTCAGATCTAAGCGTCTTAAGCTTTCGTAGGATTTTCCCGTGACTTGACAACTCGATCTTGGTCCGCGCGCAATCCTCTATCATTTGGTATCAGATTTTGGGCGTTTTGGGTGTTCTTGGTTGATTTCTAAACTGATCTTCTTTTAAAAACAATAAATAGTAGTTTTTACCCAGAAAAATTTTTGGAAAAAAATTCATTTGAGTGGGTAAACGTTGTTCGATTGGTCTAAAATTTTATATGCAAAATTGTGGCACTGTGATAGAATATTAAAAAATATTTCCGGCAAAAAAATAAGTAGAAAAAGTCAAAAAACTTGAAAAATATGAAATCAAACAAAAATTAAAAAAAATTCAATGGGTTGATTCTAGTGCCGAAACTTTTCAGATCAAAAATACATTATTTAAGGACATTCTAGTTTAAATTTCATGATTTTTGGAGATCGGGAACACCTTGAACGAAGTTGTCAAGTTACTCCGCAATTTTTCGGGTTTTCGGGTGTCAGCAATTTTTATTGATTCTTAGCAGTAGGTTTTCATTTGTCTTGATTTTATTCTTCCTTTACACTATCTAACACCTTCTTGTTTCTTGTGTTAGTAGGATTTAAAAGTGTGCACAATTCTTCCTCGGTGCGACACAAATCAATTGGTGTCTCGTCACTTTTTTGGACTCCTAGTGGAAATTAGGATTCTTTGGTAGTTACGGTTCATACACTTTCTAATTGATTGATATAGACTCTACTAAAGAACTCACAAGACTGAATTCTACCTCTTTGTGAATTTGATTTTCCTTTTTGAGTGATTAACGGTGAGGTTTGTTAATTTTTTTCGAGTGTTGAGTGTTTGTTTTGCAGGTATTCCAAAAGAAAAAAAATAAGATGCATAGAATTGGCCAAGTTGATGATGACCATAATGATGTCCATGATAAATTTGAAGAGATCCAACAACAGTTAGACGAACGGGCTGCTGCACTCAAACAAACAAACGCCATACTTCGAACATTGACTGCTACTATCAATAAGATGCGATTGGACCGAGTGTAGAATAGAGCCCAACGAGGTCAACTTAATTCAAATGAAAGGGCAAAAATGAGAGTGCCACGAAGATGAACATCCAACGAATATTCGAGAAGAGACTTATATCATGATTCCTATTCAACGAGAAATTCAAGACGATGCAAAGCAAGTTTCGCGCGTGAAGTTTTCCAAGGTGACGAACAAGAAATCACAAATAATCCTTCGTATGCCCCAAGGAACTCGTCCACTGAAAATTAATTTTGAAAAGGTGATCATTGTTCGTATGCAAGTCATTCCTACATACCCAATGAGAGTCTTTTCATTCTGATTCATTTGTAACATCTCTATCTTATAATGAAAGGACGACAGAAAAAGAAATCGAAAAAGAAAAAGAGAATGAAAAAGAGCAAAAAGAGATTGAGAGTGAAAAGGAATGTGAAACAGATAAGAAAATTGAAAAAGAAATTGAAGAAAGAAGAGAAAATGAATTAGAAAAAGAAACAAAAGAAAAAGACGAGGAAAGGGTAGTGAGGAATGTTCCCACTAACCAATATATGAATTTTTGTTGTGTTGCTACTTTTCAGGTTCCCGAAAGACCGAAAGATAACTTTCAACTTCAATACCTTTCCGATGAAAGACGCTTTCATACGATCAACATAGGCAAAGATGAAATCACACTACATGAGCCCGAAGGTAAGTGAGGTAAGGAAATTTTAGCAATCGAGTCCCGTGCAGATTTGAAAATTATTGATAAAACTTTTGGTGACTTAGTTCTTAAAAGATCCCCTCATTTTGATTTGATTAATTGTTATTCTTCGATTGTGGTTGACAAAGTCATTACGAAAGGAAGCATGAGTTGTTATTCTCTTGATTTGCCTTGTGTAAAATCCGCGAATTTGTGCAAATCTGTTTTGAAGAATAAAAAAAGTTTTGAATGTATGTTGGTATGTATTCGAAAATCCTCATGGTTTAACTTGATTGGTTTAATGAAATCTTTGTTACACTTCGGCATGACTAATCAAAATCAACTTTTTAAACCCGGAATCTGTTTTGGTATATTTTGTTGGAAAATCAAGCATCATCTATTGTGTGCAAATACTTTCTAGTGTTTTGATACTTGGTTTTTGAATAAGGTAACGAAATTTGCCAAATTTGTTTTCAATTTATATTCGTGCCTTAAACAGCTTCTGTGGTTGTACATGAAGTTTGAGTTCCATTTGACAAAGGTTAACTCAACAACGGAGCTTCGACTACACTATGCCCCCGATGAGCGAAGGTTTGTATTAAATAAAAAAGGTAAAATCGACCCTTATTCTTCTGCTTATAAAGGTAAGATGCTTGAAACTTTTGAAACACTTTTGTACTCCTCGAATAGTGACAAAGATCGTGTTGATGATTTAATTTTTGTAAAACACTTAGATCAAAACGTGCATGACTGTCCTATTTTATTTATTGACGATCTATCTATTTTGATGGTTGATAAAAAGATTATTGTTTTTGATAATTTTTATGATGCATGTGTGAGTGAATCTATAGTCCGTCAATTAATGCATGGTATGATTGTGCAACTCTGTGAACTGTGTGAACTTTTTCAAATACCTACTTGTGACGATTACGTTTACCATTTAATTTATTACTCACGATTTATTCATGGTTTGTGGAAACAATTTGAGATGATTGAATGCCTTAAAACATGTCCATCTTTGTTTCGAATATTTGACGAGGCATTGGTGAGTAAATTAGCTTGTTTGCATGGTAATCTGAATCTTTCCATTTGCATGCGTTATACTTGTTTTTTATGCTTATGATTGGACTACAAGTTCTACTTTCAATATGGCTGACTTATCTCCATTTGATTTTTCAGATTCGAGGACGAATCTTTTTGAGGAAGGGAGGAATGATACGAGTCACAAAGGCCTTAGATGCGTATACGAAGAAAAAGGAAAATCAAGATTCACTTTCTTGTTTTCAAGAAAATCAAAAACTGAATCTTGGTCCAATTTTGCTGTTTTGAGCGATTTCAAGAATCAAGAAAATCAAGATTTCAAATCTTGGAAATCTTGGTCCAAGAAACTGAATCTTGCAACTAAGGCGCATTGGATCTTAGTTACGAGCATTAACAAGCCAATTTCGAGAGAGAACAGATTAGAAGCCTAAGTTCTTAAAGACAAGGCCCAATAAGATGTTCCAAGCCCAATCCAGAAATTTAAATCAGATTTAGTTGAAAATTAGGCCAAATTGTCAAAGTGGCCCAATTTGTAAAATTTTAATTCTTTAAATACTTATTTTTAATTTTTAGACTTTATAAATAAATTTCTATGTAAAAATTCAGCCCAAAGAGGCCCATTAAAGGCCTTGGACGAAATTCCCTTGAAAATAAATAATTAGGTTTTTTTTTAGTTTTCCTATTAGGGTTAGGAAAATAGTTAGAAGGCCTATATATATGGCTTGGCCAGCCACCCATATTACACTTGAAGAATACATTGAAATAAGATTTGTTTTGATGAGTGAAAATTCTCTTTGAGTTCTCCAAGAATTTTCTCTTGAGTTTTCTTCAGAAGGAGTTTTAACAATCTTTTTTATTGTGGGAGCCATCTTCAGCCTTCTTATTGCCATTGTTCTTTATTGGAGGGGAGATTAAAGCCGTTTGAAGGGAGTTGTGAAATCTTTCTCGATTTCAAGGCTTCTTAGGACGTTATCTTTATTTTTCTTACTGTTCAATCTTTTAATTTTCTGCTTGTGTCGATTTCATTATCTAACTTGTTTAAACTTTCTTGTTGCGTCTCCAGCCCCGTTCAACCTTCAAGAATCTGTTCGGCACCAACCTTGGACAACAAGAAACATTTTGATTTCATAAATCCCCTCTTTATTGCCGTCCAAACCCTAGGTCTAGTTGATTTCGTGATCTGCTGAGTTTTTTTTGAAATTAACTTGTTGTTTTGTGTTCTTCTTTTCAGATTCGGCTGTTTGGAACCTATCTCGAATTCAATTCTGTGTTCTTGGCTTCCAAGATTAGCTATTCATAAGTGTTTTTAATTCTTGGCTGATCTTTTATTGATTTGGGTATTTTCGTTTCAGATCTATATGATTCTAAGCCAAATTTTCCGTTTCATTTCATATCTAAGCGTCTAAAGCTTTCGTAGGATTTTCCCGTGACTTGACAACTCGATCTTGGTCCGCGCGCAACCCTCTATCACAAGGCCATCCAAGGAGCAAGTGTGCCGCATGCATTGGGACCACATCACACCATACCTCATCCTCGTAATTCCTGAGCTTAAAAGTGATCAAGGCCTGTTTTGTAACTTTAACTTCCGAGCATTCATTAAGCCACTGAAGGTGATATGGCTTAGGGTGCTTGGAACAAGGTAACTTTAAAGAATCCACCAAATAAACTGCTCACTACATTCGAACAACTCCCACTATCAATAATAAGTGAACACAAGTTACCATTTATAAAACACCTAGAATGGAAAATATTGGTCCTTTGATTATCAACATCGTCTCTCATTTGGATGTTAAGGGTGCGGCAGACTACAAGGACCTCATTATGGTCATTATTCTCATCATTGACTTGACCAATTCTAGACATCTTATTTTAAAACCTGCAAAACAAACACTCAACACTCAAAAAAAACTAACAAACCTCACCGTTAATCACTCAAAAAGGAAAATCAAATTCTCAAAGAGGTAGAATTCAGTCTTGTGAGTTCTTTAGTAGAGTCTATATCAATCAATTAGAAAGTGTATGAACCATAACTACCCAATAATCCTAATTGCACTATGAGTCCAAAAAGTGATGAGACACCAATTGATTTGTGTTGCACCGAGGAAGAATTGTGCACACTTTTAAATCCTACTAACACAAGAGACAAGAAGGTGTTAGACAATGTAAAGGAAGAATAAAAGCAAAACAAATGAAAACCTACAGCTAAGAATCAATAAAATTTGCTGATACCTGAAAACCTGAAAAAACTGCGGAGTAACTTGACAACTTCGTTCGAAGTGTTCCCAATCTCCAAAAATCACAAAATTTAAACTGGAATGTCCTTAAATATTTTATTTTTGATCTAGAAAGTTTTGGCACTAAACTCAACCCGCTGAATATCTTTTTTAATTTTTATTTGATTTCATCTTTTTCAATTTTTTGACTTTTTCTACTGATGTTTTTATGGGAAATATTTTCTAATATTCTATCACAGTGCCACAAATATGCATATAAAATTTCAAACCAATCGGACAACGTTTATCCACTCAAATGAATTTTTTTTCAAAAATTTTTCTGGGTAAAAACTGCTATATGCTGTTTTTAAAAGGATATCAGTTTAGAAATCAACCAAGAACACCCAAAACGCCCAAAATCTGATACCAAATGATAGAGGGTCACGCGTGGACCAAGATAGAGTTGTCAAGTCACGGAAAACTCCTACGAAAACTCTAAACGCTTAGATCTGAAACGAAACAGTAAAACTAATTTAGAATCAATTAGATCTGAAACGAAAATAACCAACACAATAAAAGATCAGCCAAGAATTAAAAACACTTATAGATAGCTAATCTTGGAAGCCAAGAACATGGAATTGAATTCAATAGAGGCCCCGAATAGCTGAATCTGAAAAGAAGAACCCAAAAATCAGCAAATTAAACTTAAACTCAGCAGATCACAAAATCAATTAGATCTAGGGTTTGGACGGCAAGAAAGAGGGGTTTTGTGAAATCAAAACGTTTATTGTTGTCCAAGGGTAGTGCCGAACAGATTCTTGAAGGTTGAACAGGACTGGAAACGCAACAAGAGAGTTTAAACAAGTTAGATATTGAAAACGACACAAGCAGAAAATTAAAAAGATTAAATAGCAAGAAAAATAAAGATAAAGTCCTAAGAAGCCTTGAAATTGAGAAAGATTTCACAACTCCCTTCAAATTGCTCTAATCTCCCCTCTAATGAAGAACAATGGCAAGAAGAAGGCTGAAGATGGCTCCCACAATCAAAAAGATTGTTAAAACTCCTTCTAAAGAAAACTCAAGACAAAATACTTGGAGAACTCAAAGATAATTTTCACTCATCAAACAAATCTGATTTCAATGTATTATTCAAGTGTTTTTCATAAGGTGGCCGGCCAAGCCTATTTATAGGCCTTCTAACTATTTTCCTAATCTTATTAGGAAACTAAAAAAAAAACCTAATTAATAATTTAAAAGGGGAAATTCGGCCAAGGCTTTTAATGAGCTGCTTGGGTTGAATTTTTACATAGGAATTAAATCATAAAGTATAAAAATTAAAACTAAGTACTTAAAGAATAATTTTACAAATTGGGCCACTTTAATAATTTGGCCTGATTTTCAACTAAGTTTAATTTAAATTTCTTGATTGGGTCTGGAACATCTTATTGGGCCTTGCCTTCAAGAACTTGGGCTTGTAATCCGTTTTCTACCAAAATTGGTTCGTTGATGCTCGTAACTAAGATCCAATGTGCCTTAGCTACAAGATTCGGCTTCTTGGACCAAGATTTCCAAGATTTGAAATCTTGATTTTCTTGATTCTTGAAATCGCTCAAAACAGCAAAATTGGACCAAGATTCGGTTTCTTGATTTTCTTGAAAACAAGAAAGTGAATCTTTATTTTCTTTTTCCTTCGTGTACGCATCTAAGGCCTTGGTAATAAATTCTTGAATGGTTCCATTTAGTTTTGAACGCATTTGTTTGGCCTTTGACCTCGTTATTGGGCCTTGTGGTAATTTGAGCCCATCACATTCTTGAGCTTGAGTTGGGCCTTTGTGACTCGTATCAGAGCCACTCGTAAGGTCCATGCTTCGTCTTGAAAGCAGTCTTCCACTCATCACCTTCACGCATACGTATTTGGTGATATCCGCTTTTGAGATTGATTTTTGAAAACAAACTTGCACCACTCAACTTATCAAGCATATCATCCAATCGCGGTATAAGGTGTTGATACTTGATGGTAATTTTTTTATAGCACGGCAATCTACACACATTCTCCACGTTCATCCTTCTTAGGAACAAGCAAAACAGGTACGGCGCAGGGACTAAGGCTTTCACGCACATAGCCCTTCTCAAGAAGTTCATTCACTTGTTTTTGTAGTTCTTTTGTTTCTTCAGGATTGCTCCGATAATCAGGACAGTTTGGAATCGTGGCTTCCGACACAAAACCTATTTGATGTTCAATTCCACGAATAGGTGGTAACCCATTCGGGACTTCTTCTGGGAATACATCTCGAAATTCCTGCAACACAAACAAAACAGAAGAGGGTAACTTGTCATCAAATTCGTTAGTACCAAGCAAGCTTTCCTTGTACAAAAGAACCAACAAAGGTTGCCTTAGCAACATCGATTTCCTGACTTCTCTCTCTTTCAGATACAAACTCTTTTTTTCATTCTCATCACTCATCTCTTTTTCTTTTTCTTTTGCTTCGTTCTCTCTTTTTTATCACTAATTTTTTTGCTTTTCTTCTTTTCTACACTCTTTTCTTTATTCTTTTCATTTTTTTGCTCTCGCTCATTTTCTTTTGATTTTTCAATAGAACTCCTCATTTTGAGCTGATCTTCATAAACTTGTTTAGGTGTTAGCGGAGCTAACGTTATCGTTCGTCCCAAATTTTTAAAGGTAAATCGGTTTGTGTATCCGTCATGAATCACACGTTTGTCGAATTGCCAGGGCCGTCCAAGAAGAAGATGCCCAGCATGCATCAGTACAACGTCACACATCACCTCATCTTGATACTTTCCAATCGAAAATGAAATAAGTACTTGCTTTGTCACCTTGAGTTCTCTACCATCGTTAAGCTATTGGAGCTTATACGGATGGGGATGTTTGGTGGTTGCCAATCCGAGTTTCTCTACCATCAACGTACTAGCCATGTTCGTACAGCTTCCTCCATCAATTATGACACAACAAATCTGACCTTGCACTTGACATCGCGTATGGAAGATATTTTCGCGTTGTTGTTCATTTTCAACGCCTTACAAAGTAAGGCTTCTTTTCACAACCAAAATTTCTCCATTTTCAGCTTGTTCTACTTATTCTTCATCTTCAAGTTGTTCAACGGCCTCATTCTCTTGTTCACTTTCAGACTCAATCTCTCCATCAACTCGAACAAACTTCGCATTCCAATTTGGACATTAGCTCGCGATGTGGCCCCTTCCAAGACATTTGAAGCTCTTTATGTCTCGGGATCTATTTGGTCGGGCTTCTATCTTTCCCTTACTCGTTTTAGCACTCGGTTTGTTGAACTTGGTTACACCACTCACTTCTTTGTTTCGGCTTGGTATGTCACGTTTGTTGGTCCCTTGCCCCCACCTAGACGTTGAAGTAGTGTTAGGGAAAGTTCGTGACGTACCTTTTCTTTTAAGTTGTTTCTCAACCTTTATGCCCATATGGACCATGTCAATGACCTCGATGTAGTGGTGCAGTTCTACGATATTTGCAATGTCACGGTTAAGGCCGGTGAGAAATCGTGCCATGGTGGCTTCTCAATCTTCCTCTACATCAGCACGGATCATGGCCACTTCCATTTCCTTGTAATAATCCTCTACACTTCGTTGGCCTTGAGTTAAACTTTGTAGTTTTTGATACAACTCCCGGTGGTAGTAAGCCGAAATGAACCGCTTCCTCATTATTGCCTTCATTTCTGCCCATGTAGACATGGGACGTTCACTGTTGCATCTTCGACTCAAAGTGAGTTGATCCCACCATATAATAGCATAGTCGAAAAATTACATAGCAGCTAGTTTAACCTTCTTGCTCTCCAAGTAATTATGACACTCGAAGACTAATTCGACTTTCTTCTCCCATTCAAGATAGGCTTCGGGATCCGACCTTCCTTGGAAGGAAGGAATCGCCATCTTAATGTTCTTTAAATCATCACCAAGCCACTCTCGATCTCTTTGTCCCCGAGCTCGTTGACCTCGTCGCCTTTCACTTTATCGTGAAGCTTGTTCACTTTCTACGTCATTTGGTTCGTATAAGTCATTTGCACATGCCAAGGACATTCTTGCTCTCTTCTTGGGATCGGAGGGGTGTTCGCACGTTGACTTCGTACTTCTATTTGTTCCATTCGTTCATTGAGGGAATCGAATTAGGGTTGGAACAATCGGGAGATTTCTCGTACAATGGCTTGCACTTGAAGATTGGGCACTCCGTCTTCGGGAACATTTCTTCGGGGTTGAAGATTTACTCCTCCACTAGCGGCATTCGAAGCTCCTCCACTTGTTGCTCGACATTCCGGACTTCTTGACATGATGATTCGAGTATGAAAAATATCCTCACCACAAAACCTCACAAAGACTCTCATAAAAAAAGAATAAACACTCCACTCGTGTTTCACTCAATTTCGGCTTTTAACTTGATGTAAACTCTCGTGCCTTTTACCTCTCAAATCCAACTCTTGATATTCTAAAAAGCTACCTTAGACTTATCCAAAACTTGTGGGTCGGCTTCAAGGGCTAAACAATAGAAGAATTATATGGTTTAGGGTAGGCTCGAAAGAAAGAAAATTCGGTTTAAGATGTGGTGTAAAGAACGGGTCACTACTTGAGAAAAGTATCAATTGTTCGAACAATAATCAGCACTTGCAATTTTTTTATATTTGAAATACCTTCTTTTTTTCTAATACAAATTTTTTAATATATATATTCTCTTTTTTTAATTCAAACTCTCTTTTTTTGAATTTTTTTATTTTCAAAACTACAATTACGCACCTAATTTAACTAGCTCTGATACCAACTGATACGAGCTCATTTCAGATGTAATGACGAGTCGTAATGGATTCCTGATCGAAATTAGGTAATGTCGACTTTAAACGATTTTAGGTCTTTGCATTTTAAAAGTTGTATGACTAAAGAAGCAAAGGTGTTTGTTAAATGATGATTGTTGGGTTATTCAATGAAACAAGAACGAACCCATATTAGAAAATAAGAACCCAGCTTAAAAGGTTTCAAAGAAAAAGGAATGATTTGAATAAAAATCGAGACCCTCTATTTAGCAAAATAGGAACCTTCGGTATAATTTGAACGCCACACCAAGGGTGATAAGTTCGGAAACAAAGTCAGATTGATGCCACTTGTGAAGATAAGTCAATTGAGCTTTGGAGAATAAGGAGAGTGAATTAACTCACCAAAAATATAGTTCCTTCAGAATTTTGGCCAAAAAGTCCTTTTACAAGAAAATCAGCAACTATTTATAGCCTAATGTCTAGTAGCTGAATGGATAGATTCTAGGCTTAATTTATAAGCAAACATTGAACTAAATTCCAGCTTTAATTCATGAATGATGGCCAATGTAGGTTCGGCTGAATGGTGACCAATAGGCAGCTTCTAAATTAAGCAAATGAATTTTGCAGATTCATGCAGTAGCTAAATTCAGCTATTGAGTTTAATGGAGTCATTCATTAAGCATCTCTTGTTGAAAAGTGACCAGCATTAAAGAAGAACTTGAGCAGCCTTTTTAGGTGTGAATGGACGGTTTTGAAGAGTCCCCATGGTGTGAACATGGCTAAACCGAATAGCCATGGTGTGAACAACTTAATGCTTCCTTGAGAAGAGAATCGGCCAAGCTTTGAATGGATGAATAGCTTGAACAATCTTGGCCGAATAGTTGCCTTGGAAAGAACCAAATTAATCAGCTTCAATGAATTTTACCAGCTGCACATTCATCTTCACATACATTGAATCTACATGCATGCACCTAGGCAATGAATCTTCAAATTCGGCTACACCTAACAAAGCACATGAACCTCATTAATTTAACTCAAATTCAGCTGAACTAATTTAAAACATAATGTGAACACTCTAATTGACATTGTGACAAATTAAATATTAACTAAACAAGACACATTAATTTGGCTGGACATAATTAATTCATGTTTTAACTTAAGACATACTTAATGAAATCTAGACACATTCAATTCAACTTAACATAATATATTAAACACTTGTACTAATTTAGGACACACTAATGAGCTGTAGTAAACTTAAATAAATGCTTAATTTAAATGTCCAAAAATTCTAGCAGTAAATTAATTAGCTGGAACGAAATTCAGCTTCCCAAAAATTGAACACATTGAGCTCGTTTTTGAATTATTTGATATCATTTTCCACAATTCGTTCCACCATTGCTGAAATAGCCTCCTTAAATTATTTAGCTCTAGCTCGCGTTATCGGACCAGTGGGCATCTTGATAGCTTCTTGTTCGATCTCTACTTTGTTTGCAGGCGAGCTCACATCACTCTATTTAGCAAAATAGGAACCTCCGGTATATTGATGAACGCCACACCAATTGGTGATAAGTTCAAAACAAAGTCAGATTGACGCCACTAGTGAAGATATGTCAATTTGAGCTTTGAAGAATTAAGAGAGTGAATTAACTCACCAAAGAAATATAATTTCATTCAAGAATTGGCCAAAAGTCCTTTTACAAGAAAAATAACAACTATTTATAGCCTGATGACTAGTTAGCCGAATAGACATATTCATGACTTAAAATCTAAGCAAACTTGAAATAAATTCCAGCTTTGATTCATTGGATGGCTGTAGCAAAGATTCAGCTGAATGGAGATCAAGAGGCAGCTTTTAAATTAAGCAAATGAATTTGGAGATTCATGCAGCAGCTAAATTCGGCTAATGAGTTTAATGGACTCATTCATTAAACAACTCTTGCTGAAAAGTTACCAGCATTAAAGAAGAAATTGAGCAGCCATTGGGAGTGTGAATAGACAGTTTTGGAGGGTCTCATAGTGTGAAATGGCTGAACTGATTGGTCATGGTGTGAAAGACTGGTGTGAAAACAATTGATGCTGCTTTGGGAAGAGAATCAACCAAGCCTTTGGAGAGTTAAAGCCTGCTGACTCTTGGCCAAATGGTTGCCTTGGAGAGTGCCAAAATTAATCAGCTTTCATGAATTGTACCAGCTGCACATGCATCTTCCCATGCATGAATCTACATGCATGAACCTAGTCAATGTATCTTCAAATTCGGCTGCACCTAAAAGAAACACATGAACTTAATTAAATTAAACCAATTCAGCTAAACTAAATTTAAAATATAATGTGGACAGACTAATTAACATTGTGACAAATTAAATGATAACTAAACAAGACACATTAATTCGGCTAGACATAATTAAAACATGTATTAAATTAAGCCAAACTCAATTAAATCAGGACACATTTAATTCAGCTAAGACAAAGCATATTAAACACTTGTATTAATTTAGGACAAACTAATGAGCTGTAGTAATGTTTAATTAAATGCTTAATTTAAATAACTAAAATTCCAGCAACCAAATTATTCAGCCGCCCGAAAATGATAACTATTAGGCTCTTTCTTGAGCTCCTTGCTGTCACTTTTCATATTTAGTCCACTAGAGTGGAGATAGCCTCCTTAAATTGCTTGGCTCGAGCTCGCGTTATTAGGCCACTAGGTATCTTGATGGCTTCTTGCTCGAGCTCCTCTTGGTTCGTAGGCGAGATCACATCAAATGTGTCCTAAAAGGGAATTAACTTGCTGAATCTATTTGGTACAGGTACATGCTTGGAACGGCATTAAAGAGAGGAGAATGAACCTGGTTAAGTGCATGAAGTAGAATTTAAGACTAGCAGCTGATTTGAGTTTCTCTAAGTGGCTGTTTGTAGAGTTCAATGGCCAAGATGCTGTTCACATCAAGACCCATCAGCTAACAATGTTTTCTTACCTTGGTCGCTGTCCAAATCTATCCTTTCACACCATAAGACCGTTCGGATCCAAGAGTTCACACCAAGTGTCCAACCGAGTTCCTATGTTCAAAATTGGGCTGTTCGTGAGTCACAACAGCATTAACATTGGCTGCTGCCCATTCGGTTATCCAAGGGAAGGAATTTGACTATTGGAGCTTGCTTAGCCTTTAAGCATGCAAAAATTCGGTGCATCACTAATGAACAGCCACCACCATTATTCCAAATGCATGGATGGGAGCTTGAACATTTTTTTACTAGCTAAGGATGAATGAACGATATTAATGTCTGATTTGTGGCCATTCGTTTTACCTTAGTTTGTCTATAAATACTTTGGTTATAAGCTTTGCAAAGGTTAGACAATTATGCTATTCATTCTTTATGAAATATTCAGCAATTGAGAGTTTCTCAACTCCCTTTGTTCGTTTGTGACTCAATTGACTTATCAAGTTATTCTTGTGGCGTCAATCTGATTCATTTGAACTTATCACCGTAACCCGGTGTGGCGTTCACTTTGATACCTATGGTTCTTATCTCCCTATAGATAGTGGGTCAAGGTTCTTTATCTACTTCCATCTTAAGTGTCAATATAAGATTCGGGTCAATACTCATCTATAGTATTGGTTCTTTCTTTGACCTTGAGTGATAGAGGGTTGCGCATGGACCAAGATCGAGTTGTCAAGTCACGGGAAACTCTTACGAAAACGCTAATCGCTTGGATCTAAAACGAAACAAAAAATTAAACTTAGAATCAATTAGATCTGAAACGAAAATACCCAAAACAATAAAGGATCAGCCAAGAATCAAAAACTTATGAATAGCTATTCTTGGAAGCCAAGAGCACAAAATTGAATTCAAGACAGACTCCAAACAGCCGAATCTGAAAAGAATAACACCAAACAACGAATTAAATTCAAAAGTCCAGCAAAACGAATTGAATCAGATTTAGAATGATAGGACAGCAAGATCAATTGAAAAGGATGACTAAGGAACATTTCTTGCTGCCAAGAAGGGTGCCGATCAGATTCTTGAAAAGTATTGATAGAGGGTTGCGCGTGGACCAAGATCGAGTTGTCAAGTCACAGGAGACTCCCTAAGAAATCTTTAGACACTCGGATCTGAAACGAAACAGAAAGAACAAATCTTAGAATTTTTAGATCTAAAATAAAATATTCTAAAATAGCAAAGAATAAACCAAGAATTGTAACACTTATTATTAGGGAATTCGGAAGTCAAGAACACGTGAATAAACTTCAAAGAAGTCTCTAATTCAACCGAATCTGTCAATTGCACCAAAACAGAAAGTTAATTCAACAGATCACAAAAAGAACGAAAATTAAATTAGAATGAGGAATCGTGCAGTAAGAAAGAGGGAAATTATGGATTAAGAATGATCTTCGATAATCAAGAACGTTTATGAGCTTCCTAAGCTGAATCTGAAAAGATTAACATCCAAAACAGCAAATCAAACTCCAAATTCCCGCAAACCAAATTTAATCAGAACTGTGATGAATAGACGGCAAGATCAATGGAAAAGATGAATTAATGATCGATTCTTGCTGCCAAGAAGGGTGCTGATCAGTTTCTTTAATGTTGAAGAAGGCTGGAAACGCAACAAGAAATCTTAAAAAAGTTAGAACATGAAATCAGCACAAAACAAAAATTAAAAAGATTGAACAGCAATAAAACTAAAGATAAAGTCCTAAGAAGCCTTGAAATCCTGAAAGATTTCACAACTCCCTTCAAACGGCTCTAATCTCCCCTCCAATGAAGAACAATGGCAAGAAGAAGGCTGAAGATGGCTCCCACAATCAAAAAGATTGTTAAAACTACTTCTAAAGAAAACTCAAGAGAAAATTCTTGGAGAACTCAAAGAGAATTTTCACTCGCAAAACAAATCTGAAATTTTAATGTAATTCAAGGTGTGTAATGTAATGTATATAAGGGTGGCTGGCCAAGCCATATATATAGGCCTCCTAACTACTTTCCTAGCCCTACTAGAAAAACTTTAAAAAAACCCTAATTTTGACTTTTAAAGGGGAATTTCGTCTAAGGCCTTTAAATGGGACTCTTGGACTGAATTTTACATAGAAATTTATTCATAAAGTCTAAAAATTAAAATTAAGTATTTAAAGAATTAAATTGGGCCACTTTGACAATTTGGCCTGATTTTCAACTAAGTCTAATTTAAACTTCTGGATTGGGCTTGGAACCTCTTATTGGGCCTTGTCTTCAAGAACTCGGGCTTGTAATCTATTCTATCCTGAAATTGGCTTGTTAATGCTCGTAACTGAGACCCAATGCGCCTTAGTTGCAATATTCGGTTTCATGGACCAAGATTTCCAAGATTTGAAATCTTGATTTTCTTGATTCTTGAAATCGCTCAATACAGCAAAATTGGACCAAGATTCGGTTTCTTGATTTTCTTGAAAACAAGAAAGTGAATCTTGATTTTCTTTTTCCTTCGTATACGCATCTAAGGCCTTTGTGACTCGTATCAAGTATAATGGCTAGAAACACAACAAAAGAGATTAAAATAAGTTAATCAATAGATCGGCACAATCAGAAAAATTTAAAGAGGAATAACATCAAGAAAAATAAAGAAAAGTCCTAAGAAGCCTTGAAATCCTGATACGGCCATGCCCCGAGCACACTCTTGGACCAGCTCTCAAAGCGTTGCTTGCAATCCTTTGCAAGTTGAATTAGTTCGATTCTAGCTCGTTGAGCTCAATTCAGCTCGTTTCCAGCTCAATGAGCTTGTTTGCTCGTTTTTAGTTTACTTTAATTTCTATAATTTAGTTGCTGGAGTAAAATAAATGCCAATTAGTTTATTCAGCTTAAATAATTAAATTGCATTTTAATTCTGGATGTTTTAATTAGAAGTGTTTAAATGTGTCTAAAGTTGAGACAAATTAATTTCGTGTTTTTAATTAATTTGTCTTAGCTGCTGTTGAGTTTAATTTGAGTCTTATTTAATATTTGTTTTTAATATGTCTAGCTACAGCATTTTAATGTGTCTTTAGCTGAACATTTTAAATGCATGTTTTTAATATGTCTTAGTTAGTACATAATTTAAAAGTGTTCAGTTCATTACATCCATTTAATGTGTCTTGCTGCCAATTTAATATGTCTTAGTTCAGCCGAATTAATGTGCAGGTTTAAAATGTCTTAAGCTTGCTGCTGATTTTAACGTGTGTGTTTTAATGTGTCTTAAGCTAATTAAATTGTTGAATTTATTAGGTGCAGCTACATACATGAACGGCATGAATGCAAGGTGGGCTGCTGATTGAAATGCCCAAGCAACTCTTCCTGCACAAGGGACAAGTGAGCTGCTGGTTTCTCTTCCCCAAGCTGCCTCATCGTTGACTCCAACAGCCTCAAACGTGTTCACACTTGCTGGAGGTTCCATTCACACTCATGACCATTCGGTCACTTGCTTTCACACACAAAGGCTTCTCAATTTCGTTGGTTCACACTCCATGGCTATTGAAGTTCCCTAAGCTGCTATTTAAAGTCCAAGACTAATCAGTTCTTCAAGGCAGCTCATTCAATCACTTTGACCGAACCTAATTAAGGCCATTCAACTCATTTTAGCTCCTTATTAATTGACAACAATTTCAGCTGAATAAAGACACTCTAGAAGCTGCCCATTAACATTCTCCATGCTCAAGGAACCTTCAAGGAACATTCTAGGAGGTTGCTGGAAATTTCCAGCCTCTTTTGTTTTAATTTTGGCTGACCATTCAGCATCTTTTTAGTCCATTCGGCTACCTTAGGCTTCGGCTATAAATATTTGCTCATTTGCATTTTGTAAGGACTTTTGAATCTTTTATGAATTTTATGTGCTTTGTGAGTTTGTTTTCAACTCTCATTGTTCTCCAAGGACTAGTTAGACTTATCAAGTAACCCTTGTGGCGTCAACCCGTTTTTGTATTTTGAACTTATCACTTTGCAACCAAAGTGTGGCATTCAAGTTATACCGAGGTTCCTATCAGTATTGATAGTGGGTCAAGGTTGCAAATCTATCACCTACCTACCATCCGTTATTATCTCAACCTAAGCATTCATATAAGTTTCGGGTTAACACACTTATATTGTGTTAGTTCAACTTGAATACTTGGTTTCCGTTCACCTCTCAACCTCAATACATTCCATAACCTCTTTTGAACTAATTCGAGCCTTTATCTCTTCTTTCTTAACCTATTTTCAGCCAGCCTCAAGTATTACTCCAATTCACGATCGGGCACATCAACGACTCGACTCTCAACACCGAGCTAGTTCGTATCATTTGGTATCAGAGCTAATTGAATCGGAGTAAGAATCGTCGTCTTCGGTATTACGAGATTGTAAAAAAATTCGAAGAAAAAAATTATTAGTTTGTATTCAATTTTTTTCCTATTGTATTCAGCATTTGAATTAAAAAAAGAAAAAAAAGAGAGAAATTCGAAATTAAAAAAAATGAAGTTTGACAAAAATTCATTGTTGTTGAATTGTAAAGGTGTAAGTTGCTGCCCGAAGTACTAAATTCATTTCCAGCCACACTTAACCTTTCCATTTCTCCTCTTTGTTTGATAGCCTACCATTTTCGACATCATTACCCACCAAGCCAAATCAATTTTTTAAGGTGACCCCAAACGGTACTGATTGGTCCACTTAGTTTGCGGAGAACTTCGAGAGGTGAAAATCGAGTGGTAAAAGGCAAGAGAGTTGGTGAGAATAGCCGAGAGATTAAAAGCCAATATAAGAGTGAAAACACGAGTGGAGTGCAATCCAATCTTCTTTGTGAGTGAAACGTGAGGTTTTGAGTTGAGGTATTTAAATTTTGTTTGGTTTTAATCACTTTTCTTTTTCAATAATAAAATCATGTTTCAAGACGAGCTTTTAGAATCAGATTTTCAATATGTGATGAATGAAATGCGTAGAATTGTGAGATAAGTGATGTGATCCCGATCGCATCATGTAATGACACAACCCAATGCCGTCGAGATTGGCCTAAACACGAGGGCCCCAAGTGCAAGATGAAGCTCATTTTTAGCTCAATCGAACTTCTTTTCATGTGGTTCAGCTCACTTGAGCTCAAGTCAGCTCATTCGAGCTCAATTCAGCTCGTTATTAGCTCTTTAGCTCATTTAATTTAATTTGCTGGAATAAATTAATTAGTTGAGTTCGTTATTTTAGCTCAAATAATGACTAAGTATTTAATTAAGAAATCTGGACATTTTAAATTATGTTTGTTTAAATGCATGATTTTAATTTGTTTTAATTATTACATAGCATAAATGAGTTTGTCTTATTACAATTAATTAATGTGTTTTATTGCTGATTTATTATGCCCAAGTTCAGCCGAATTTATGAGCAGGTTAATTGTTTGGTTGCTGCTGGTTTTTAATGTGTTATAATTCATCTTTACTTGCTGAATGTGCATTAATTTAATTCCATTCATCTTTTGTGTAGGTGAGCCGAATTTGGAAGAGACATTATGTAACAGCCCGATTCTGGGCCTAGTCAAAACAGTGGTTTCGGAACCACAAATCTGACAAAGGAAAATATGGTTATTATTATATTTTTATGGTCTACAATTCCACGGAAAAATTTCGTAAAAATTTCATTTGAAATTTTGACGTTTAGGCACTCAATTTAGTCAAAAGGACTAAATTGTAAAAAGTGCAAAAGTTGAGTTTTACATGTTAGAAGTGTCTAATTGTTATAAAATTATAAATTGGGGGTTCTTATGTGGTAATTAGACTATTAGTTAATTGATGGACAAAAATAGACATAAGAAATGGGTGAAATAGATTTTTTTTAAAATCGGGGTATTTTGGTCATTTGGTAATAAAAAGAATAAAAAGGGAAAAAGATGACAAAAAAATCATCATCTTCTCCATAGTTGCTGCCGAATTTGAAGAGTAACCATAGCTAGGGTTTCTTCACTTTCTCAAGCTCATAGTAAGTGCATCCTAGCCTCGTTTTTAATGTTCTTCGCATTTTTGAAATCCTCGTAGCTCGGTTTAGCTTATTCTATCAATAATTCATGTTAGGGTTTATATTTGGAAAAATACCCATAGGTGAAATGTGTTTATTTTGCTGTTTTATGGTGGAATTTAAAGCTAGAAATTATGTTAAACAACTTTTGCTAAGTGATTTTAAGCAAAAACGAGTAAATCGACATAATCGGTAAAAATATTTATTGTTCATAAGTGTATGTTAGAGTGAGAATTTGATGTTTCCATAGAAGGGAAAAGTGTTCAGCATGTTGTAAAACATAAGAATAAGGTGTGAAATTTAATTTTCAAGCTTGGGGACAAAGATGTAATTATGTAAAAGTTTAGGGACAAAATTGTAATTTTATAAAAATTGAGTCGAAGCTTGTTTTAATAAATGTGAATATTAAACAAGCTCAATTTGCTGTTATAGATCAAGAAAGATAAGAAATCAACCTTAATCGGGGAAAAGAGAAGATTGAGGATTTAATTGCAAAATCTTTACATTTTGTATCGAGGTAAGTTGTATGTAATTATTACATTGTTATAATTATTTTTGTTATGTTTCGTAACAATATACGTGAAAGGGTTAATATTATAATGTGTTTTGGCCAAATTATAAATTTATTTGAGTAAAGATTTGAATAAGGTGTCGATGAACACGTGTGTAGTACTGTGTGGAGGCTACTACGTGCAGCGATAAATAATGGTCACATGTGTAGTACTAAGTGAAGGCTACTATGTGTACCGAGAAGCTTTAAGCACGTGTGTAGTACTGTGTGAATGCTACTACGTGTATCGGTAAACTACGATTACATGTGTAGTACTAAGTGAATGCTACAATGGGCAACGAAAGGCTTTGGTCACGTGTGTAGTACTATGTGAAGGCTACTACGTGAACTGTAAAACTGATCACGTGTGTAATACTATGTGAAGGCTACTACGTGAACTGTAAAACTGATCACGTGTGTAGTACTATGTGAAGGCCACTACGTGTATCGAATGATAAAAACAATATGAGTAGTACTGTGTGAAAAGCTCTAAATATTTTTTTATACCGTCATGATGATGAAATATGAGTATGTGATCGGAATGAAATAAGTTGTGAAAAAATGATTGAAGTGATGAAGTTTGTGTTGTGTTATAAAATAAATTGTTATAGTGCTATGTGAATAAGGAATATTGGAATAGAACAGATTTGGACAGTGACGGTGATGTTAGTTTGAAAAATCACCAAAAACTATAGAAATTGAGTTAGAGGCTAAATAATGTATGAAATTGAAGCTGAATGAGTCTATTTTCATATGGAAGAAACAAAGTAAGCAAACGAGTTGTATATTTTGGGATATTTAAACTTTATTGAGACAGGGTTGGATTGATTTTGAAATCCCCTATTCCAAATTTGGAAAATCACCAAAAATTGTAAAAAAATAATTATAACTTGAAATTTACATTCCTGAATTCCTTAAGGAGTCTTTTTTAAGAGAAAGAAACAAGAACATTGTTCGAATTTTTACAAAGAGTTAAATAAATTTTAGTGAAGAGAGGTCAGAAATGTCAAACAGTGAAATAGGGAAATATTTAGAGAATAAAATGTACTAATTGCCTAAACCAAAAATTCTGAAAATTTTATGGTAATAAGGTATATGGGTGTAGTTTGAGGGAAAATTTACGGATCTTAATTTGGAGTTCCGTAGTTCCAGATAAAAATAATTTAGCAACTGTAATGTAGAAAAACAGTTTGCTAGAAGTTTACTAAATGATAAATTTATGTGTGATATAAATTATATAATTGATGATATTATTCTAGAAATTTATTTATCAATTACATACGTACTTACTAAGCTATAAGCTTACTCCTCTTTATTTTCCTTTGTTTATAGTGATATTAATCAGCTCAGGAATTGGACGGAGTCAGAACATTATCCTCACTATCATCATCAACTCTTGGGTATTTTGCTACCAATCCTTTTGAAAAATGGCATGTATAGATGACTTAATGCAGTGTAGTATAAACTTATATATAAATGTATAAAATGTGGTTTGGTTTAAAATGTTAGTATCCATAATTGATGAATTATTTCCCTAAATCTATTATCTATATAGTTTAGGATGTTATGAATGGATTAGTCGTGTCTGAATATATGATTGTATTTGGTTGAAATATTGATGTTGCTTGAGATTGTGTTTCGAAAATTTGCAGGAGAAATTGAATATTTATGAAAAGAAACTATGTCAAAATTTTTGTAAAAAAAATTGTTCGTTTGATAACACTTCTTACCTTGTTTCAACGATGAATACGGGTACGAGGTGTTACATTTTAGTGGTATCAGAGTTATGGTTTAGCCGGTTCTCGGATTAGTATAATGTGTGTAAAAGTCTATCTATACATGCCATTTAAATATTGTGATAGTGAGATGATTTCTGACAATTTGAAATTTTGTTTTATATAGTAAATGGATCCTGATCTAAGTGTGGCAGATGGTGTTGAAAGTAACGCACCGGCTCCCGCACAAGGGACCACGCATGAAGAAAGTAGACATGAGACACATGGTCAGGATGAGGCTCGGGAAGCTTTCCTTCGAATGATGAGTAATTGGTATACAGAATTTGTTCGTGCAAATCCAAATGTTCAACCCCCTCCACCCCCTCCTATTCCTCAACCGGTTCCCGCAGCTCCACAAAATGTTGACTTGGTAAGATCAAGTAGGCCTCCTGTTGACAAAATCGAAAGCATAGAGCTGAAGATTTCAGAGCTAATATAGATGATGACCCACAGAAGGCAGAGTTTTGGCTTGAAAATTCCATTCGGGTATTTGATGAATTGTCTTGTACTCCTGAAGAATGTTTAAAGTGTGTAATATCTTTGTTAAAAGATTCAGCGTATCGTTGGTGGAAAACATTGGTATCTGTGGTTTCGAAAGAAAGGGTTACGTGGGAATTCTTCCAGGATGAATTCAGAAAAAAATACATAAGCCAACGGTTCATCGATCAAAAACGCAAGGAATTTCTCGAGTTGAAGTACGGCCGAATGTCTGTGGCTGAGTATGAAAGAGATTTTGTTAGATTGAGTAAATATGCTCAAGAATGTGTACCCACCGAAGCTGCTATGTGTAAAAGGTTTGAAGATGGTTTAAATGAAGACATTAGAATATTTGTTAGGATGTTGGAACTGAAGGAATTTGTAGTATTGATGGATCAAGCTTGTAAGGCTGAAGAATTGAAAAAAGAAAAGAGAAAAGCTGCGATGGAGGCTCGAGATACAAGGAAGCGGCCTATGAATAAACCATTTCAAACTCAGTCAAAGAAGTCTAAAGAGATGAATCCTAGAGTGACTACTTCAACTGGATATCCACGTTGAGACCGGGGAAAATTGTATTTGGGTTCCAAAGCTCAAGCTACATCAGTATCAAGTGTGGGTAGTATGAAGCCTAGTAGACCGAAGTGTCAGCATTGTGGAAGACAACATCTTGGTGAATGCTGGTTAATTAGCTGGGCTTGTTTCAAATGTGGTTCTCGACAACATTATATTAAAGATTGCCCTGAGAAAATTGAAGAAGAAAAATTTCAGAATGTTAGATCGAGTGATACTGTTAGTAGAGGTAGACCGTCGAGAAACACCGGAACTAGAGATAGTGGTAAAAGTGGAATGAAGGGTACAGCTGCAAAATCAGAACCTCGAACACCTGCTAGAGCTTATGCCGTACGTGCTCGTGAGGATGCATCATCTCCCGATGTGATTATTGGTACATTTTCTCTTTATGATATTGATGTTGTTGCCTTGATTGACCCTGGGTCTACTCATTCATATGTATGTGTGAATTTAGTATCTAATAAAAATTTGCCTGTTGAAAACACTAAATTTGTGGTAAAAGTATCAAACCCTTTAGGCAAATATGTTTTAGTTGATAAGGTTTGCAAGAATTGTCCTTTGACGATTCAAGGTTACTGTTTCCCGGCTAATCTGATGTTCTTACCATTTGATGAGTTCGATGTTATCTTGGGGATGGATTGGTTGATTTTGCATGATGCCAAGGTAAATTGTAGGCAGAAAATCCTTGAATTGAAATGTGGAAATGGTGAAATTCTTCGGGTTGAAGCGGAAGAGCCGAATAAATCGCCTATAGTGATTTCGCACATGTCAGTCCAAAAATACATGAGAAAGGGATGTGAAGCTTATCTTGCTTATGTGTTGAATACTGGTATAACCGGTTCGAAGCTTGAATCAGTGCCGATAGTCTGTGAATTTCGGATGTATTTCCAGAGGAATTGCCTGGGTTACCTCGATTAGAGAAGTTGAGATTGCTATTGACTTGTTACTTGGTACTGCACCAATTTCTATTGCTCCGTATCGGATGGCTCCAACTGAGTTGAAAGAATTAAAGCTTAGCTACACAAATTGACAGATAAAGGATTTGTGAGACCGAGTTTTTCTCCCTGGGGTGCTCCTATATTATTTGTGAAAAAGAAAGACGGCTCTATGAGACTTTGTATTGACTATCGTCAACTCAACAAAGTGACTATAAAGAACAAATATCCTTTGCTGAGAATTGATGATTTGTTTGACCAACTAAAACGAGCAACAGTGTTTTCAAAGATTGATCTGAGGTCTGGTTACTATCAGTTGAGAGTTAAGGAGTCCGATGTACCAAAGACCGCTTTCAGAACGAGGTATGGACACTATGAATTTCTGGTAATGCCTTTTGGTTTAACTAATGCTCCGGCTATTTTTATGGATTTGATGAATTGAATTTTTCGGCCGTATCTGGATAAGTTTGTGGTGGTGTTCATAGATGATATTTTAATTTATTCTCGGGATGAATCCGAGCATGCAGAACATCTGAGAACTGTGTTGTAGATTCTAAGGGAGAAGAAATTGTATGCTAAATTTAGCAAAAGTGAGTTTTGGCTTCGTGAAGTTGGATTATTGGGACATATAGTTTCAAATGACGGTATTCGGGTTGATCCGAGCAAAATTTCAGTAATTGTGGATTGGGAACCACCAAAGAATGTGTCCGAGGTTAGAAGCTTTCTGGGTTTAGCCGGGTATTATCGACGCTTTGTCAAGGGATTCTCAATGATTGCTTCTCCTATGACTAAGTTGCTACAAAAGAATGTTAAGTTTGAGTAGACCGATAAATGTCAACAAAGTTTCGAGAAATTGAAGGCATTATTGATGGAGGCACCAGTGTTGGTACAACCTGAGTCAGGGAAGGAGTTTGTAGTTTACAGTGATGCATCATTGAATGGTCTTAGATGTGTGTTAATGCAAGAAGGCAAAGTAACAGCTTATGCTTCGAGACAGCTGAAACCGCATGAGAAGAATTATCCAACGCATGATTTAGAGTTGGCTGCCATTGTTTTTGCTTTAAAGATTTGGCGCCATTATTTGTATGGTTAGAAGTGTCGAATCTTCACTGATCATAAGAGCTTGAAGTATTTAATGAATCAAAAAGACTTGAATTTGGGATAACGAAGATGGCTTGAGCTAATAAAAGACTATGAGCTAGTGATTGATTATCATCTCGGAAAAGCTAATATGGTTGCTGATGCTTTGAGCAGAAAATCTTTATTTGCTTTGAGAGCTATGAGTACCAGATTAACCTTATCTGATGATGTTTCAATTTTGGCTGAATTGAGGGCTAGACCATTATTCCTTCAGCAAATTCGGGAAGCTCAAAAGAATGATAATGAATTGCAAGCTAGGAGAGCTTAGTGCGAAGCAGGTGTTGACTCAGATTTTCGAATTAGTTTAGATGATTGCCTGATGTTCCGGAATAGGGTATGTGTACCGAAAAATAATGAATTAATTCGGACCATTTTATGTGAGGCACACAGTGGTGATTTGTCAGTTCACCCAGGTAGTGTAAAAATGTATAATGATTTGAAGAAATTGTATTGGTGGCCGGGCATGAAAAAGGATATCTCGAAATTTGTATCAAAGTGTTTAATTTGTCAACAAGTGAAAGCTGAACATCAAGTACCATCGGGTTTACTCCAATCGGTAATGATTCCAGAGTGGAAATAGGACAGCATCATGATGGATTTTGTGACAGGATTACCTTTGACTCCAAGGAAGAAGGATGCTATTTGGGTGATCGTTGATAGATTGACAAAGTCGGCTCATTTTATACCGGTACGCATAGATTACTCACTTGATAGGTTGGCGGAGCTATATATTGCTGAAATTGTGAGATTACACGGGGTGCCTAAGTCCATCATATCGGATAGAGATCCGAGGTTCACTTCGAGGTTTTGGATAAAGTTGCAAGAGGCCATGGGTACAAAATTGAACTTTAGTACTGCATTCCATCCGCAAACCGACGGACAATCTGAAAGAGTGATTCAAGTTCTTGAAGACATGCTCCGGTGCTGTATTTTGGAATTTGAAGGTAGTTGGGAGAAATATCTACCATTGTTTGAATTTGCTTACAACAATAGTTATCAGTCGAGTATATGAATGGCACCGTACAAAGCATTATATGGACGTAAGTGTAGAACACCTTTGTATTGGACTGAGCTCAGTGAGAATCGGATTCACAGAGTTGATTTGGTGAAAGAAACTGAAGAAAAGGTGAAAGTAATTCGTGACTGCTTAAAGGCTACTTCAGATCGACAAAAGTCATATGCGGATTTAAAGAGAAAAAAATTGAGTTTCAAGTGGGTGATAAAGTGTTCTTAAAAGTATCTCCATGGAAGAATATTTTGAGATTTAGCCATAAAGGCAAATTGAGTCCACGTTTTATTGGACCGTATGAAGTTATTGAAAGGATTGGACCAGTAGCTTATCGGTTCGCCTTGCTAGCAGAGTTGGAAAGAATACATAATGTATTTCATGTATCAATGCTGCGACGCTATTGTTCAGATCCTTCACATATAGTTTCTCCTACAGAGATTGAAATTCAACCAGATATGACTTATGAGGAGGAACGAATAAAGATTTTAGCTCGAGAGGTCAAACAGTTAAGAAATAAAAGTGTATCCTTAGTGAAAGTGTTGCGGTAAAAACATGGAATGGAAGAGGCTACGTGGGAACCGGAGGAAGCTATGAGGAAACAGTACCCAAACCTCTTTTCCGGTAAGATTTTCGAGGATGAAAATCCCTAAGGGGGAGAATTGTAACAGCCCGATTCTAGGCCTAGTCGGAACAGTGGTTTTGAAACCACAAATCTGACAAAGGAAAATATGGTTATTATTATATTTTTATGGTCTACAATTCCACAAAAAAATTTCGTAAAAATTTCGTTTGAAAATTTTGACGTTTGGGCACTCAATTTAGTCAAAAGGACTAAATTGTAAAAACTGAAAAACTTGAGTTTTACATGTTAGAAGTGTCTAATTGTTATAAAATTATAAATTGGGGGTCCTTATGTGGTAATTAGACTATTAGTTATAAGAAATGGGTGAAATAGATTTTTTTTTAAATAGGGGTATTTTGGTCATTTGGTAATAAAAAGAATAAAAAGGGAAAAAGATGACAAAAAAATCATCATCTTCTCCATAGTTGCTGCCGAATTTGAAGAGTCACCATAGCTAGGGTTTCTTCACTTTCTCAAGCTCATAGTAAGTGCATCCTAGCCTCGTTTTTAATGTTCTTCGCACTTTTAAAATCCTCGTAGCTCGGTTTAGCTTATTCTATCAATAATTCATGTTAGGGTTTATATTTGGAAAAATACCCATAGGTGAAATGTGTTTACTTTGCTGTTTTATGGTGGAATATAAAGCTAGAAATTATGTTAAACAACTTTTGCTTAGTGATTTTAAGCAAAAACGAGTAAATCGACATAATCGATAAAAATATTTATTATTCATAAGTGTATGTTAGAGTGAGAATTTGATGTTACCATAGAAGGGAAAAGTGTTCAGCATGTTGTAAAACATAAGAATAAGGTGTGAAATTCAATTTTCGAGCTTGGGGACAAAGATGTAATTATGCAAAAGTTTACGGACAAAATTGTAATTTTATAAAAGTTGAGTCGAAGCTTGTTTTAATAAATGTGAATATTAAACAAGCTCAATTTGCTGTTATAGATCAAGAAAGATGAGAAATCAACCTTAATCAGGGAAAAGAGAAGATTGAGGATTAAATTGCAAAATCTTTACATTTTGTATCGAGGTAAGCTGTATGTAATTATTACATTGTTATAATTATTTTTGTTATGTTTCGTAACAATATACATGAAAGGGTTAATCTTATAATGTGTTTTGTCAAAATTATAAATTTATTTGAGTAAAGATTTGAATAAGGTGTCGATGAACACGTGTGTAGTACTGTGTGGAGGCTACTACGTGTATCGATAAATAATGGTCACATGTGTGGTACTAAGTGAAGGCTACTATGTGTATCGAGAAGCTTTAAGCACGTGTGTAGTACTGTGTGAATGTTACTACGTGTATCGGTAAACTACGGTTACATGTGTAGTACTAAGTGAAGGCTACAATTGGTACCGAAAGGCTTTGCTCACGTGTGTTGTACTATGTGAAGGCTACTACGTGAACTGTAAAACTGATCACGTGTGTAATACTATGTGAAGGCTACTACGTGAACTATAAAACTGATCACGTGTGTAGTACTATGTGAAGGCTACTACGTGTATCGAATGATAAAAACAATATGAGTAGTACTGTGTGAAAAGCTCTGAATATTTTTTTATACCGTCATCATGATGAAATACGAGTATGTGATCGGAATGAAATAAGTTGTGAAAAAATGATTGAAGTGATGAAGTTTGTGTTGTGTTATAAAATAAATGGTTATAGTGCTATGTGAATAAGGAATATTGGAATAGAACAGATTTGGACAGTGACGGTGATGTTAGTTTGAAAAATCACCAAAAACTATAGAAATTGAGTTAGAGGCTAAATAATGTATGAAATTGAATCTGAATGAGTCTATTTTCATATGGAAGAAACAAAGTAAGCAAAGGAGTTGTATATTTGGGATATTTAAACTTTATTGAGACAGGGTTGGATTGATTTTGAAATCCCCTGTCCCAACTTTGGAAAATCACCAAAAATTGAAAAAAAATAATTATAACTTGAAATTTACATTCTTGAATTCCTTAATGAGTCTATTTTTAAGAGAAAGAAACGAGAACATTGTTTGAATTTCGTACAAAGAGTTAAATAAATTTTAGTGAAGAGAGGTCAGAAATGTCAAACAGTGAAATAGGGAAATATTTAGAGAATAAACTGTACTAATTGGCTGAACCAAAAATTGTTCGTTTGATAACACATCTTACCTTGTTTCAACGATGAATATGGGTACGAGGTGTTACACATTAAGCAAGGTGCATCCACCTCAGAATCAATGAACTTGATGATACATACATGGATCTTCAAGTGAATTTTCACCTGACCAAATTCATTCCCCAAATCAGCATAATGCCGTTCACATTTGGTGTTCACACCAATGACCATTCAGCTGAACGTGTTCACACCTAGAAAACTCTTCAAGGCTGACTTTTCACACTCATTTGGCTGTTCAAAGACCACCTTTAATGCTCATTACCATTCACCCAAAAGATGCCAATTTAAGGAGTCATTTAAGACTATGGCCGAATCTAGACATGTCTATTGGTCTCCTGATGCATTCATCTTTTTAAGTACATTTACTTAAGTTTTAAGCTGTCCATTCAAGCTCACATTCAGCTGAATTTTGTTAGCCTCATTAATTAGATCCATTTGCTTAGTTTTTAAGGATGCAAGTGGTTGTTCGGCTAGCTTAGTCTTTAGCTATAAATAGTTTGCTTTGTAATCGTTTGGGGTTAGACAATATACCTTTGAATCTTTTATGAATTTTATGTGCTTTGTGAGTTTGTTTTCAACTCTCATTGATCTTCAAGGACTGGTTAGACTTATCAAGTAACCCTTGTGGTGTCAACCCATTTTTGTATTTCGAACTTATCACTTTGCACCCAAAGTGTGGCGTTCGAGTTATACCGAGGTTCCTATCAATATTAATAGTGGGTCAAGGTTACAAATCTATCATACCTTCCATTCGTTATTATCTCAACCTAAGCATTCATATAAGTTTCAGGTTAACACACTTATATTGTGTTAGTTCAACTTGAATACTTGGTTTCCGTTCACCTCTCAACCTCAATACATTCCATAACCTCTTTTGAACTAATTCGAGCCTTTAGCTCTTCTTTCTTAACCTATTTTTGACCAACCTCAAGTATTACTCCAATTCACGATCGGGCACATCAACGACTCGACTCTCAACACTGAGCTAATTTGTATCAGTAAGGCTGCATGAACGATTGGACCGGTTGGAGGAAAGAGACCAACGGGAACGATTGTCTCCAAGTCAAAAGACGGAGTCAAGATCATAACAGAGACAAACATCCAATGATTTATTAAGAAGAGATTCAAATCATGATTTCTATTCAACGAGGAATTCAGGACAAAGCAAAACAAGTTTTAAGTTTGAAGCTTTTCGAGGTGACAAACGAGAAATCACAAGTAGTCCTTCATATGCACCAAGGTATTCATCCACCAAGAATCAATCTCGAAGAGGTGATCATTTTTTGTATGAAAGTCGTTCCAAACATACCCAACGAGAGTCATTTCGTGCTGATTCATTTGTAACATCTCCATCCTATACTGAAAAAGCGAGGCAAAAAGAAAAAGAAATAAGAAGAAAAGAAAGACAAGAAATGTTGATGAGAGAAAATGAGCGTATATGGAATGACATCGAGAGACGAAAAAGAGAAATGAAAGAAAAAGAATAAGAAATCGAAAAGAGAGTGAGATTGAAGAAAGAAATGAGAGTGTAAAAGAAACGAGTGTGATAGAGGGTTGCACACAGACCAAGATCAAGTTGTCAAGTCATGGGAAACTCCTACGAAGAACGCTAAACACTTGGATCTGAAATGAAACAACAAGATTAAATCTTAGAATTTCCAGATCTGGAATAAAAACCCTAAAATAGCAAAGAATAAACCAAGAATCGAAACACCTATTATTAGGGAATTCGGAAGTCAAGAACACGTGAACAAACTTCAAAGAAGACTCCAATTCAACCAAATCTGTCAATCGCACCAAAACAAAAAGTTAATTCAACAGATCACAAGAAGAATGAAAATTGAATTAGAATGAGGAATCGTGTAGCAAGAAAGAAGGAAATTATGGATTAAGAATGATCTTCGATAATCAAGAACGTTTGTGAACTTCCCAAAACCGAATCTGAAAAGATTAATATCCAAAACAGCAAATCAAACTCCAAATTCCAGCAAACCGAATTTAATCAGAATTGGGATGAATAGACGGCAAGATCAATGGAAAAGATGAATTAATGATCGATTCTTGCTGCCAAGAAGAGTGTCGATTAGCCTCTTTAATGTTGAAGAAGGCTGGAAACGCAACAAGAAATCTTAAACAAGTTAAATAATGAAATCGGCACAAAACAGGAATTAAAAAGAATTGACAGCAATAAAACTAAAGATAAAGTCCTAAGAAGCCTTGAAATCCTGAAAGATTTCACAACTCCCTTCAAACAGCTCTAATCTCCCCTTCAATGAAGAACAATGGCAAGAAGAAGACTGAAGATGGCTCCCACAATAAAAAAGATTGTTAAAACTACTTCTAAAGAAAACTCAAGAGAAAATTCTTGGAGAACTCAAAGAGAATTTTCACTCACAAACAAATCTAAAAATTTAATGTAATTCTTCAAGTGTAATGTGCATAAGGGTGGCTGGCCAAGCCATACATATAGGCCTTCTAATTATTTTCCTAGTCCTAATAGGAAAACTAAAAAAAAAAATCCTAATTTTTTTGACTTTCAAGGGGAAATTCGGCCAAGGACTTTAAATGGGCCTCTTGGACTGAATTTTTAGATAGAAATTTATTCATAAAGTTTAAAAATTAAAACTAAGTATTTAAAGAATTAAAACTTAACAAATTGGGCCACTTTGACAATTTGGCCTGATTTTCAACTAAGTCTAATTTAAATGTCTTGATTGGGCTTGGAACATCTTATTGGGCCGTTTCTTCAAGCATTTGGGCATGTAATCTGTTCTCTCCCGAAATTGGTTCGTTGATGCTCATAACTGAGATCCAATGCGCCTTAGCTACAAGATTCGGTTTCTTGGACCAAGATTTCCAAGATTTGAATTCTTGATTTTCTTGATTCTTGAAATCGCTCAAAACAGCAAAATTGGACCAAGATTCGGTTTCTTGATTTTCTTGAAAACAAGAAAGTGAATCTTGATTTTCTTTTTCCTTTGTATACGCATCTAAGGCCTTGCTAATGAAGTCTTGAATGGTTCCATTTAGTTTCGTACGCATTTGCCTGCCTTTGACCTCGTTATTGGGCCTTGTGGTAATTTGAGCCCATCACGTTCTTGAGCTTGAGTTGGGCCTTTGTGACTCGTATCAGAGTGTCATGGAAAAAGAGAGATGGTTTGAAAAAGAGTTTGAAAAAGAGACGAGTGAAAAAGGAGAAAGTAATCGAGCAAAAGTGAGGAATGTACTAACTAACCCATTTGCAAGTTTGCCGCATAAATTTTCTTCTTTCCAGGTTTCCAAGGAATCAATTGACAAGTTTAAACTACAATATTTTCCTGATAAGAAGTAGTTCAAGTTGATCGAGAAAGGTAAGATCATAGACGATCTTAGTCCACCAGCACTTAAAGGTAAGAAAGGTGAGGATTCTATGACGTTTAACTCTCCACCATCCCACCTCAATGTTTGTGATAATATAGCTGATATGGTTAACTGCCATTCTTTGTTTAATGTTGACGCGCCTCTTTTAAAAGATGGCAAGACAAGTTTCTCTAATGCAAATTATTGCATTGACAAGTGTATTGGTGAAGTAAGTATAAATCAGTACAAACAACTTTCGAACTTGAGTGTTAAAAAGTTGCCATTTAAAATTCCTAGTTTGATTGTTTGTGATGGTGGTGAGACGTTTCTACTTTGTTGTGTAAATTCCGCATGTTTGTGTAAGTTTGATCGAGTGAAATTTGAGATATATGGTTGTTCGAATGTTAATATGTTCACATTTTCTTTGTTTAATGCAGTTGGTAAAAGGTGTTCGTGTAAGACAATTAATCTATTTGATTGTGTTGTTCCTGAGACATCTTTAAATTCTTGTGTGATATATTCATGTCTCTACATGTCAGTTCAAAAAAGAATCAAGAAGTCTGATTGTTTGAATTCATTCTTGCCTACATCCTTTTATTTGGCATGTGATATATTTTGGTGAAAGTGAAGTTTTTGTTGCGTTACGGAACGACCGATCAAAATCATGTTTTTAAACCCGAAGCATGTATTCCTAAGTTGACATCGAGCGAAGGTCAGTATCAAATTTGTATTCTGAATTAATGTGTTGACCCCTTTTATTTGCTCCGAGTTATATCTTTATTCTGTTTGAGAACAAATCATGTGAATATCGTTGGCTTGCAAAGTCAAAATTCGATTTATGATTCTAGAAATTGCTCCATGTTTTGGTTTAAAAGGTTTGAACATGTTTTGCATGAAAATGACTGAAGATTGCATCGTTTCCTTTCTATGATGCCGATCTTGAAATTGTTACATCAAATTGAAATGGCAAGAGAATAGTTTTTCTTTGACCCCAGTGCACATCATTCGATATCTTTGTCTTAGGGAATCGAACCTTGGAAAGTTGATTTTCAAAACCATAGTTATTTAATGCCTTGTGATTTAGGTTTGTTTCCATCAAAGAAAAAGGTAAGACTAATTTCTATTTTTGATTCTGGTTTTGGTTTATTTGTTCAAATTGTGAATAAGATCTTAGGAAGTCCTTTTGAACTTATAAACCATGGTGTCACTAATCTATTTCATTTTTGTGTAGGTGACACTTCAAAGTGGTTTCCTCCTAAAGAGGGAGGGCATGAACATGATCTATTTTCTTTTTGAGTTATTTCTGATTTTCAGGTTTGGAACGAGTCACAAAGGCCCAATTCAAGCTCAAGAACGTGATGGGCTCAAATTACCACAAGACCCAATAATGAGGTCAAAGGCCAGGCAAATGCGTACGAAACTAAATGGAATCATTCAAGACTTAATTAGCAAGGCCTTAGATGCGTATACAAAGGAAAAAGAAAATCAAGATTCACTTTCTTGTTTTCAAGAAAATCAAGAAACCGAATGTTGGTCCAATTTTGTAGTTTTGAGCAATTTCAAGAATCAAGAAAATCAAGATTTCAAATCTTGGAAATCTTGGTCCAAGAAACCGAATCTTGCAGCTAAGGCACATTGGATCTTAGTTACGAGCGTCAACGAACCAATTTCGGGAGCGAACGGATTACAAGTCCAAATGCTTGAAGAAATGGCCCAATAAGATGTTCCAAGCCCAATCAAGAAATTTAAATTAGGCTTAGTTAAAAATCAGGCCAAATTGTTAAAGTGGCCCAATTTGTAAAAATTTTATTTTTTCTAAATACTTAGTTTAATTTTTAGACTTTATGATTAAATTCCTATGTAAAAAAATTCAGCCCAAGAAGCCCATTAAAAGCCTTGGCCGAATTTCCCTTGAAGTTAATAATTAGGTTTTTTTTTAGTTTTCCTAATAGGGTTAGGAAAATAGATAGAAGGCCTATAATAAGGCTTGGCCGGCCACCTTATACATTACACTTGAATAATATATTGAAATCAGATTTGTTTGATGAGTGAAAATTCTCTTTGAGTTCTCCAAGAATTTTCTCTTGAGTTTTCTTTAGAAGGAGTTTTAACAATCTTTTTGATTGTGGGAGCCATCTTCAGCCTTCTTCTTTCCATTGTTCTTCGTTGGAGGGAAGATTAGAGCCGTTTGAAGAGAGTTGTGAAATCTTTCTCGATTTCAAGGCTTCTTAGGACTTTATCTTTATTTTTCTTGCTGTTCAATCTTTTAATTTTCTGCTTATGTCGATTTCAATATCTAACTTGTTTAAACTCTCTTGTTGCTTTTCCAGCCCCGTTCAACCTTCAAGAATCTGTTCGGCACCACCCTTGAACAACAAGAAACGTTTTGATTTCACAAAACCCCTCTTTCTTGCCGTCCAAACCCTAGATCTAATTGATTTCATGATCTGCTGAGTTTAAATTTAATTTGCTGATTTTTGGGTTCTTCTTTTCAGATTCGGCTGTTTGGGGCCTCTACTGAATTCAATTCCATGTTCTTGGCTTCCAAGATTAGCTATCTATAAGTGTTTTAATTCTTGGCTGATCTTTTATTGTTTTGGTTATTTTCGTTTCAGATCTAATTGATTCTAAATTAGTTTTGCTTGTTTATTTCAGATCCAAGCATTTAGAGTTTTCATAGGAGTTTCCCGTGACTTGACAACTCGATCTTGGTCCGTGCGCAACCCCCTATCAAGGTTCTTGGGAGCAACTTTGTCCAATTCATCAACAAAGGGGTTCGTGGCAAAGAAAAATTTTTCGCGAGCAAGTGGCCTGATTTGAGGACAAATCACTTTAAAGAGGGAGAGGATGATACGGCCATGCCCCGAGCACACTCTCGGACCAACTCTCAAAGCGTTGCTTGCAATCCTTTGCAAGCTGAATTAGTTCGATTCTAGCTCGTTGAGCTCAATTCGGCTCGTTTCCAGCTCATTGAGCTTGTTTGCTCGTTTTTAGTTTACTTTAATTTCTATAATTTAGTTGCTGAATAAAATAAATGCCAATTAGTTTATTCAGCTTAAATAATTCAATTACATTTTAATTCTGGATGTTTTAATTAGAAGTGTTTAACTGTGTCTAAAGTTGAGACAAATTAATTTCGTGTTTTTAATTAATTTGTCTTAGCTGCTGTTGAATTTAATTTGAGTCTTAATTAATATTTGTTTTTAATATGTCTAGCTACAGCATTTTAATGTGTCTTTAGCTGAACATTTTAAATGCATGTTTTTAATATGTCTTAGTTAGTACATAATTTAAAAGTGTTCAGCTCATTACATCCATTTAATGTGTCTTGCTGCCAATTTAATATGTCTTAGTTCAGCCGAATTAATGTGCAGGTTTAAAATGTCTGAAGCTTGCTGCTGATTTTAATATGTGTGTTTTAATGTGTCTTAAGCTAATTAAATTGTTGAATTTATTAGGTGCAACTACACACATGAACGGCATGAATGCAAGGTGGGCTGCTAATTGAAATGCCCAAGCAACTCTTCCTGCACATCAAGGGACAAGTGAGCTGCTGGTTTCTCTTCCCCAAGCTGCCTCATCATGTACTCCAACAGCCCCAAACGTGTTCACACTTACTGGAGGTTCCATTCACACTCATGACCATTCGGTCACTTGCTTTCACACACAAAGGCTTCTCAATTTCGTTGGTTCACACTCCATGGCTATTGAAGTGCCCTAAGCTGCTATTTAAAGTCCAAGACTAATCAGTTCTTCAAGGCAGCTTATTCAATCACTTTGACCGAACCCAATTAAGGTCATTCAGCTCATTTTAGCTCCTTATTAATTGACAACAATTTCAGCTGAATAAAGACACTCTAGAAGCTGCCCATTAACATTCTCCATGCTCAAGGAACCTTCAAGGGACGTTCTAGGAAGGTTGCTGAAAATTTCCAGCCTCTTTTGTTTTAATTTTGGCTGACCATTCAGCATCTTTTTAGTCCATTCGGCTAACTTAGGCTTAGGCTATAAATATTTGCTCATTTGCATTTTGTAAGGACTTTTGAATCTTTTATGAATTTTATGTGCTTTGTGAGTTTGTTTTCAACTCTCATTGTCTCCAAGGACTGGTTAGACTTATCAAGTAACCCTTGTGGCGTCAACCCGTTTTTGTATTTCGAACTTACCACTTTGCACCCAAAGTGTGGCGTTCAAGTTATACCGAGGTTCCTATCAGTATTGATAGTGGGTCAAGGTTGCAAATCTATCACCTACCTTCCATCAATTATTATCTCAACCTAAGCATTCATATAAGTTTCGGGTTAACACACTTATATTGTGTTAGTTCAACTTGAATACTTGGTTTCCGTTCACCTATCAACCTCAATACATTCCATAACCTCTTTTGAACTAATTCGAGCCTTTATCTCTTCTTTCTTAAACTATTTTCGGCCAGCCTCAAGTATTGCTCCAATTCACGATCGGGCACATCAACGACTCGACTCTCAACACTGAGCCGGTTCGTATCAAATCCCGAAAGATTTCACAACTCCCTTCAAATGGCTCTAATCTCCCCTCCAATGTAGAACAATGGCAAGAAGAAGGTTGAAGATGGCTCCCACAATAAAAAAGATTGTTAAAACTACTTCTAAAGAAAACCCAAGAGAGAATTCTTGGAGAAAACTCAAAGAGAATTTTTCACTCAATAAAAATCTGATTTCTCAATGTAATGTGTAAAAATGTATGTGAAGAGTGGCTGGCCAAGCCATATAAATAGGCCTCCTAACTATTTTTCCAACCCTATTAGGAAAACTAAAAAAAAACCCTAATTATTGACTTTTCAAGGGAACTTCGGCCAAGGCCTTTTAATGGGCTTCTTGGGCTGAATTTTTACATAAGAATTTAATTATGAAGTCTAAAAATTAAAACTAAGTATTTAAAGAATTAAAATTTCACAAATTGGGCCACTTTGACAATTCTGGCCTGATTTTCAACTAAGTCTAATTTAAACTTCTTGGTTGAGCTTGGAACATCTTATTGGGCCGTGTCTTCAAGAACTTGGCTTTGTAATCCGTTCTTTCCCGAAATTGGTTCGTTGATGCTCGTAACTAAGATCCAATTCGCCTTAGCTGCAAGATTCTGTTTCTTGGACCAAGATTTCCAAGATTTGAAATCTTGATTTTCTTGATTCTTGAAATCGCTCAAAACAGCAAGATTGGCCCAAGATTCGGTTTCTTGATTTTCTCGAAAATAAGAAAGTGAATCTTGATTTTCTTTTTCCATTGTATATGCATCTAAGGCCTTGTTAATGAAGCCTTGAATGGTTCCATTTAGTTTGGTATGCTGACATGACCTGGCTCGGTTGATTAAGTCGAATTCACTTAGATGCCCGATCGTCGACGAGGAGTTCGATCAGATTTGTAGAAGGATGGAGTTTGGTTGATTTATAAGCGGAAGTAGTTAAAAGGGTTCAAAAGATGGCTTGGTTTGGAGATGGATAGGTTCGGTTTTAACAAAGATAATAACTAATAAGTGGATAGGTAAAAATGGAATGGAAATACGGGGTCAAGCGTCAAGATCGATTCAATACTATGTAGAGTATTGCCCCGGGACTTATATTGATCAAGGTGGAATAGATGGATTATCGAAGATGGACCTTGACCCGTTACCTATAGAGAGGTAAGAACGAAAGGTATAAAATGATGGATGAATGCCACACCAGGATGGTGATAAGTTCAAAGAGTCAGGTTGACGCCACTAGCTAGCTAGATAAGTCAGAACGAGACTCAAACGAAATAGGATAGGAGGAAACCTCACAATCAAGTTTTAATAATAAAAAATGTCTAACCTTGTTACAAAGAGAAATAAACTATTTATAGTTTTCATATGATAGCCGAATGGACAGAATAGACAAGCTTAAAGACTAAGTAATTCGGCTTTAAATGTGTTAAACTAATCTAGAAATGTATCCCTTAAAGCCATGTCTAAATTTGGCTGAATGGATCTTCAATGGGCAGCTTCATGTTTAAGGAAATGAACTTGGTGGCTGGTGAATGCATGGGAGGCCATTAGCCTTGTCTAGGTTCGGCCAAAGTGTGAATGGACTATCCAAAAGATGCCTTTTGGCCGAATAGGTGCATAGGAGTTCAATGGACAGCAACCGATGCATGTTGGTGGACATTCATGCACTCTCCCATTCAATGTAATGAACCATTCATGTATCATCCTTGAGGTAACCATTCGTTGTAGGTAGTCATGCATGCACCTGAACATACATTGAACCAGCGCATTTATAAATCATCTTTAATGGTGTTCCCACATTCGTTGTACCTACAAAAGTCATGAACAAATTAAGTTCAAGGTATATTCGGCTGAACTTAGATTAAATAATATCAAGACATATTAAATTAAATTAAATTAAACACATAAATAAAATATAATTAACAATAAATTTGGCTAGTTCAATAACAGTTGAAATTCTTGATGAGCTGAATTGAGCTAGAGAATTCGAACATGAGCTGTAGTAAATTAATCAAAATAAAACTAACACTTAATTTATTTAAATGATAAAATTAACGAGCTGATAAAAAGCTAAATTGAGCTCGAATGAGCTGAATTGAGCTCAAATGAGTTGGTTGGAGCTAAAACGAGCTAGGGGAGCTGAAATGGAGCTAAAGTCAGTTTGCACTAAGGTGCATGGATTCTTCAATGAGCTGACTCGAGCTTCACCATCGTCAATGAGCTGATTCTCCTTCCAAAGTTTAAGAAATAAAGCTGAAATAGCTTCTTGAAGTCGCTTGGACTTAGCTCGAGTCATTGGTCCCTTTGGAAGCTCGAGGGAAACAAGACAAGGACGTGATGGAGTTTGGGGCATGGTCACGTCATTCCCCCTTCTTCAAAACGACTTGTCCTCAAGTCGAGCTGTTTGTTCACTAGAAAATATTTCTTCTTATGTGATTCTCTTTGGACAAATGGGGCGAATAGTCTTTCATAGACCTTTGCAAAAGAACTCACAATATTCGGCAGTAGAGATGGCAAATGAATCAATGGAAATGGACAACCATTAATCATCAAAAAGTTATCAAAACAATCATGCAGATCATGCATAATCGCATCAAGACTAGTATGAGTCATGTAAAAGGGCAGATTTAAAACATCATTCTTACAATCAAATGAACAAAACATTTTACATGTCAATAAGTCGTCAAATGATCGAAGCAAAGACGGATATGTTTTTAAGCATTCGAACATTTCAATTTGCTTCCACAAGTCATTGTTCAAATAAACGAAATGCAAGCAATGAGCCAAGAAATGTAAGTCTTCATCAAAAATAGGCAAATGAAAAGATTCACATGATTCATGATTTCGCATACTTGAAACTTGCAATTGTTGTTTGGCTATTCTCGCCAACAAATTCATTAACATCACATTTTCCAAAAGCAAGAATCTTCTTATCATCAGAAAAAACAAATGGATCATCATCAATCAAAGAATGATAGGTAACCACATCAAAGTTCAAATTCTTTCTAAAAACCAAATCATCAACAAGGGTTCCATCAACAATCGAATAAGGAGGAGGTGCTTTAAAATTTTCAACATTCATACCTTGCTTACCTTTTGGCATAAGCGAACTTGGATCGTTGAGAACATTACCTTTTTCAACCAAAGTGAACCTTCTCTCCTTGGGAAGGTATTGAAGTCGAAGCTCATTACCCAATCCTTGAGAAACCTGAAATGAAGGGTAAACACATAGACAACTTGCGCCTTTCAAAGTGTTGTGTTGACAGTAATGAAAGAGGATACTGTCACCATGGACGATGGACTCAAAGGGACTCGCTGAAACGTTATTCACACATTGAACGTATGAATCGATACCCAGTTCAAAAAATAAGAGTCGATCTTACCTTTTCGAGATGAAACATGAATTTCATGTAAAACCACATAAAATGATCAAGGAATGATTTAAAATTGTAATAAAATTGTCAAATTTCATTTCCTTAATCAAAGACCAAGCATCAAACAAATTGTTCGCACAGAATTTAGGATGCTTGAGTTTCCCACAAAACAAGCTAAAATAGCAAATTCCAGGTTTGAACACATGAGTTTGATTACTTATTCCAAGGTGTAGCAAAGGTTTCATCAAATCAAACATGCCAAACAATCAAACTTCTTTACATTGATCAAAAGAGTCAAGAATTTTTCACAAGGTAGTAATTGATTCACAAAATCATCACAATCAGACAAGTTAATCACTTTTCGTGAATAGCCATTATCACGCAAAATCTTATGTGGTATGATACGATCCCGGCCAAGGACGCCCATGATTTCATCTTGAATTCAGCTCCTCAAGCTCCATTTAGCTTGGTTCAGCTCATTCGAGCTCAAGTCAGCTCATTCGAGCTCAATTCAGCTCATTGAGCTCGTTATTAGCTCTTTAGCTCATTTAATTTTAATTGCTGGAATAAATTAAATATTTAATTTAATTAGTTAATTTAGTTACAGCTCTTAATTACTTGTCAGCTTATTACATGTTTTAAATATGTTGTGTTAGCCGAATTTAATTAGGTGGCTGGACTATAATTAATTTGTCTCAATTTAGTTAGTATGATAATTAGTGTTTAATTTGTCTTGATGCCATTTAGTTTAGCCGAACATACATTTGAACCTAATTTAGTTCATGTGTTTCTTGTAGGATGGACAAATACATGAAAGAGCATTAAAGTCCAAGTGCATGAATAGATTGGTGCAATGTATGGGAGTGTGCATGCACAATTGAGGTTCAATGGAAGGCACTTAAAGGAGCACAAGTACTTAGGATGTTCATGCAAGAGGGGGTTGTTGAATGTTCATGCATTTGCACATTTATGGACCGAATTTATAGAAGAACATACCATGGGACGTTTCAGGCCTGTCCATGTATTTTCCAAGATCACTATTCAAGTTTTCAAGGCACTTTAAAGCTCCATTCAGCCAAGGGAGATGTTGGAACAATTAAGGGGCTGCACATCCATGGAATTGAGCTCTCTTCAAGATTAAGGATGCATGAACGCATCAAGTGAAGCAACATGATGATTCAGCCAATCCATACATCATCTCCAAGCATGAACCAAAATTTTAATGCTTCATTCATGCACATTCAACTGAATTTAGCTACAGCAAATTAATGATTTCTTTCTAGAATTTTCTAGCATATTCATGGCTGAATTCTTAGCCATTAAGTTGCCCATTCGGCTAGCCATGACTGGTTCTATAAATAGTTGTTTATTTTCATTGTAAAGAACTTTTGACATTTTATTGAATGAACTATTGCTCCTGTGAGGTTTTCTCCTCTCCAATTTCGTACGAGTCTCGAGTGACTTATCTAGCGTGCTAGTGGTGTCAACCCAAACTTGTTTTGAACTTATCACCAACCCTGGTGTGTCGTTCGTCCATCTAACTATACCATTGGTTCTTACTTTGCTAAGTAACGGGTCGAGGTCCATATTCCTCTTTCCATCTTTTCACCTTAAACCATATAAGATTTGGGGCGATACTCATCTTAGTATTGAAACTTTCTTGACGTTTAGTTCCATTATCCATCTCCATCAATTACCAATTCTATCCTACCTTGTTCTTGATACGAACCCGGTTATGGATGTCTCGAGTCTAAAGAGCTAATAACGAGCTCAATGAGCTAAAGAGCTAATAACGAGCTCAATGAGCTGAATTGAGCTCGAATGAGCTGACTTGAACTTAAGTGAGCTAAACCACATGAAAAGAAGTTCGATTGAGCTAAAAATGAGCTTCATCTTGCACTTGGGGCCCTCGTGTTTAGGCCAATCTCAATGGCATTGGGTTGTGTCATTACATGATGCGATCGAGATCACATCATACCCTCCCACTTGAAGACGATTTGTCCTCAAATCGGGCCATTTGCTCGAGAAAAATTTTGCATCGTTATCAACCCTTTGGTTGATAGAATTGGCATGGTTGCTTCCAAGAACCTGAAAGTCACACATTACTCGAAAAGATGATGGATTAGTCACATGCCCTCCCTCTTTGAGCCTGAGCCGATTCAAAGTGTCATCTAAAGGATAATGAAGAGGATTAAAGACACGATGGATTAAAAACTTACAGACTCTTTCTGAATTCTAAATCCAAATTTGAGCACATATACCATGGCAGAGTTCAAGAGTATGAATGGATCTTACCTTGTCAAATTGGCTCTCCATATTCGGCGGTAGGGAGAACAAAGAAATCAAGCTTAAATTACATCCAAAAGAAATGATAAATTCACTCAATCGGTCATGCATCCAAAGTCTTATTCAGTCAAAACTTGCATACCTCAAATTATCAAACAGTCTTGATATGTCATTATTGCAAACAAGTGAATTCAATCGATTCAAAGGACAATTACTCATGCATGTTCGCACACAATCAAATTCAAGAGTCCTTTTTCATGCCTTTTCAACATGATCAATCTCAAAGAAAGATTTATATGGGTGTTCATCTTGCGCATTCAAAATGTGCCAAGGAAGATGGATTACAATTTCATTTGTTTACTGATTAGCATCACAATTTGTATTAACATTATTCTTGCATTCATCACTCAAAACATACACTTCATGACTAACCAAAGGAAAACAATCATTTGCATCAGGATACAAATATTTTTCAAATGTCGAAGCATTAATCAAATTGTTCGCACTAAATTTGGGATGCTCGAATTTCCTACAAAACGAATTAACATAGCAAATTCCAGGTTTGAACTCACGAGTTTGATCACTTATTCCATTGTGTACTAAAAATTTCATTCTCATAGGCATGCTTATACAAAAGGGTTTCGTGTAAAAATATAAAGGATTCATATAACCTTGACAATTGAATAAATCAAGCTTTTTATGTGGATACTTCCGATCACGCACGTCCAAAATTTCTACAAGCTGAAATAATCCACTGCCATCAACAAATTTTTCATCGCGAAACTGATCAAATAAACAACTCTTCATGCCTCCATTTAAAATAAAATTATCATCAAAGAACAGTGAAAGACAATTTGATAGAGGGTTGTTTAGGACCAAGATCGAGTTGTCAAGTCACGAGAAAACTCCTACGAAAACTCTAAACGATCAGATCTGAAACGAAGCAGAAAGATTAACTTTTAGAATTTTAGATCTGAAATTAAAGAACCCTAAAATAGCAAAGAATAAACCAAGAATCGAAACACTTATTATTAGGGAATTTAGAAGTCAAGAACTCGTGAATAAGCTTCAAAGAACTTTCCAATTCAGCCGAATCTGTCAATTGAATCAAAACAAAAAATTAATTCAGCAGATCACAAAAAAACGAAAATTGAATGAGAATGAGAAATCGTGCAGCAAGAAAGAGGGAAATTAAGGATTAAGAATGATCTTCGATAATCAAGAACGTTTATGAACTTTCCAAGCTGAATCTGAAAGATTAACTTCCAAACAGCAAATCAAGCTCTAAATTCCAGCAAACAAAATTTAATCAGAATTGGGATGAATAGACGGCAAGATCGATGGAAAGACTGAATTAATGAATGATTATTGTTGCCAAAAGGGGGCCGATCAGCTTCCTTAATGTTGAAGAAGGCTGTAAAACGCAACAAGAAATCTTAACAAGTTAGATAATGAAAACGGCACAAAACAGGAATTAAAAGATTGAAACGAACAGCAAGAAAATAAAGAAAGTCCTAAGAAGCCTTGAAATCCCGAAAGATTTCACAACTCCCTTCAAACGGCTCTAATCTTCCCTCCAATGAAGAACAATGGCAAGAAGAAGGCTGAAGATGGCTCCCACAATCAAAAAGATTGTTAAAACTACTTCTAAAGAAAACTCAAGAGAAAATTCTTGGAGAACTCAAAGAGAATTTTCACTCAAAAACAAATCTGAAAATTTAATGTAATTGTAATGTAATATAAGGGTGGCTGGCCAAGCCATATATATAGGCCTCCTAACTACTTTCCTAGCCCTACTAGGAAAACATAAAAAAAACCCTAATTTTGACTTTCAAAGGGGAATTTCGTCCAAGGCCTTTAAATGGGCCTTTTGGACTGAATTTTTACATAGAAATTTATTCATAAAGTTAAAAATTAAAATTAAGTATTTAAAGAATTAAATTGGGCCACTTTGACAATTTGGTCTGATTTTCAGCTAAGTCTAATTTAAACTTCTGGATTGGGCTTGGAACATCTTATTGGGCCTTGTCTTCAAGTACTTGGGCTTGCAATCTGTTCTCTCCCGAAACTGGCTTGTTAATACTCGTAACTGAGATCTAATGTGCCTTAGTTGCAAGATTCGGTTTCTTGGACCAAGATTTCCAAGATTTGAAATCTTGATTTTCTTGATTCTTGAAATCGCTCAAAACAGCAAAATTGGACCAAGATTCGGTTTCTTGATTTTCTTGAAAACAAGAAAGTGAATCTTGATTTTCTTTTTCCTTCGTATACGCATCTAAGGCCTTTGTGACTCGTATCAATCCCCCTTCCTCAAAAAGATTCGTCCTCGAATCTAAAAATCAAATGGAGATAAGTCAACCATATTGAAAGTAGAACTTGTAGTCCAATCTTAAGCATAACAAAACAAGTATAACGCATGCGAATGGACAGATTCAGATTACCATGCAAACAAGCTAATTTACTCGCCAATGCCTCGTCAAATATTCGAAACAAAGATGGACATGTTTTAAGGCATTCAATCATCTCAAATTGTTTCCACAAACCATGAATAAATCGCGAGTAATAAATCAAATGGTAAACGTAATCATCACAAGTAGGTATTTGAAAAGTTCACACAGTTCATAGAGTTGCACAATCATACCATGCATTAATTGACAGTCTATAGATTCACTCACACATGCATTATCAAAAACAAGAATCTTTTTATCAACCATCAAAATAGATAGATCATTAATAAATAAAATAGGACAGTCAAGCATGTTTCAATCTAAGTGTTTTACAAAAATTAAATCATCAACACGATCTTTGTCACTATCCGAGGAGTACAAAAGTGTTTCAAAAGTTTCAAGCATCTTACCTTTATAAGCAGAAGAATAAGGGTCAATTTTACCTTTTCCATTTAATACAAACCTTCGCTCATCGGGGGCATAGTGTAGTCGAAGCTCCATTGTTGAGTTAACCTTTGTCAAATGGAACTCAAACTTCATGTACAACCACAGAAACTGTTTAAGGCACGAATATAAATTGAAAACATATTTGGCGAATTTCGTTACCTTATTCAAAAACCAAGTATCAAAACAATAGAAAGTATTTGCACACAATAGGTGATGCTTGATTTTCCAACAAAATATACCAAAAATAGATTCCGGGTTTAAAAACTTGATTTTGATTAGTCATGCTAAAGTGTAACAAAGATTTCATTAAACCAATCAAGTTAAACCATGAGGATTTTCACATACATACCAACATATATTCAAAACTTTTTATATTCACCAAAACAGATTTGCACAAATTCGCAGATTTTACACTTGGCAAATCAAGAGAATAACAACTCACGCTTCCTTTCGTAATGACTTTATCAACCACAATCAAAGAATAACAATTAATCGGATCAAAATGAGGGGATCTTTTAAGAACTAAGTCACCAAAAGTTTTATCAATAATTTTCAAATCTACAAGGGACTCTGTTGCTAAAATTTCCTTACCTCGCTTACCTTCGGGCTCATGTAGTGTGATTTCATCTTTGCCTATGTTGATCGTATGAAAGCGTCTTTCATTTGAGAGGTATTGAAGTTGAAAGTTATCTTTCAGTATTTTGGGAACCTGAAAAGCAGCAACACAAGAAAAATTCATATCTTGGTTAGTGGAAACATTCCTCACTACCCTTTCCTCGTCTTTTTCTTTTGTTTCTTTTTCGAACTCATTTTCTCTTCTTTCTTCAATTTCTTTTTCAGTTTTCTTGTCTGTTTCACATTCCTTTTCACTCTTAATCTCTTTTTGCTCTTTCTCATTCTCTTTTTCTTTTTTGATTTCTTTTTCTGTCTTCCTTTCATTATAAGATAGAGATGTTACAAATGAATCAGAACGAAAAGACTCTCGTTGGGTATGTACGGAATGACTTGCATACGAACAATGATCACCTTTTCAAAATTGATTCTCCGTGGATGAGTTCCTTGGGGCATACGAAGGATTATTTGTGATTTCTTGTTCCTCACCTTGGAAAACTTCACGCTCGAAACTTGCTTTGCATCGTCTTGAATTTCTCATTGAATAAGAATCATGATATGAATCTCTTCTCGAATATTCGTTGGATGTCCGTCTTCTTGGCACTCTCATTTTTGCCCTTTCACTTGAATTAAGTTGTCCTCGTTGGGCTCTTTTCTCCACTCGGTCCAATCGCATCTCATTGATAGTAGCACTCAATGTTCGAAGTATGGCATTTGTTTGTTTGAGTGCAGCAGCCCGTTCGTCTAACTGTTGTTGGATCTCTTTAAATTTATCATGGACATCATTATGGTCATCATCAACTTGACTTACTCTATGCATCTTATTTTTTTCTTTTGTAATACCTGCAAAACAAACACTCAACACTCGAAACAAAACAATAACAAACCTCACCGTTAATCACTCAAAAAGGAAAATCAAATTCTCAAAGTGGTAGAATTCAGTCCTGTGAGTTCTTTAGTAGAGTCTATATCAATCAATTAGAAATTGTATGAACCGTAACTACCAAAGAATCCTAATTTGCACTAGGAGTCCAAAAAAGTGACAAGACACCAATTAATTTGTGTCGCACCGAGGAAGAATTGTGCACACTTTTAAATCCTACTAACACAAGAAACAAGAAGGTGTTAGATAGTGTAAAGGAAGAATAAAAATGAAAACCTACAGCTAAGAATCAATAAAATTGCTGATACCTGAAAACCCGAAAAAAACTGCGGAGTAACTTGACAACTTCGTTTGAGGTGTTCTCGATCTCCAAAAATCACGAAATTTAAACTGGAATGTCCTTAGATATTGTACATTTGATTTGGAAAGTTTTGGCATTAAACTCAACCTGCTAAATTTTTAATTTTTTTCTAATTTTTTTCTATTTTTTTGACTTTTTTGACTGATTTTTTACGGGAAATATTTTTTTATATTCTATCACAGTGCCACAAATATGTATATAAAATTTCAGATCAATCGGACAACGTTTACCCACTCAAATGAATTTTTTTCGAAAACTTTTTTTGGGTAAAAAACTGCTATATGTTGATTTTAAAGGACATCAGTTTAGAAATCAACCAAGAACATCCGAAACACCCAAAATCTGATACCAAATGATAGAGGGTTACGCACAGACCAAAATCAAGTTGTCAAGTCACGAGAAAACACCTACGAAAACTCTAAACGATCAGATCTGAAACGAAGTAGAAAGATTAACTTTTAGAATTTTTAGATCTGAAATTAAAGAACCCTAAAATAGCAAAGAATAAACCAAGAATCGAAACACTTATTATTAGGGAATTCGAAAGTCAAGAACTCATGAATAAGCTTCAAAGAACTCTCCAATTCATTCGAATCTGTCAATTGAATCAAAACAGAAAATTAATTCAGCAGATCACAAAAAAAACAAAAATTGAATGAGAATGAGAAATCGTGCAGCAAGAAAGAGGGAAATTAAGGATTAAGAATGATCTTCGATAATCAAGAACGTTTATGAACTTTCCAAGCTGAATCTGAAAGATTAACTTCCAAACAGCAAATCAAACTCTAAATTCCAGCAAATAAAATTTAATCAGAATTAGGATGAATAGACGGCAAGATCGATGGAAAGACTAAATTAGTGAATGATTATTGCTGCCAAGAAGGGTGCCGATCAGCTTCCTTAATGTTGAAGAAGGCTGGAAAACGCAACAAGAAATCTTAACAAGTTATATAATGAAAACGGCACAAAACAGGAATTAAAAGATTGAAACGAATAGCAAGAAAATAAAGAAAGCCTAAGAAGCCTTGAAATCCCGAAAGATTTCACAACTCCCTTCAAACGGCTCTAATCTTCCCTCCAATGAAGAACAATGGCAAGAAGAAGGCTGAAGATGGCTCCCACAATCAAAAAGATTGTTAAAACTACTTCTAAAGAAAACTCAAGAGAAAATTCTTGGAGAACTCAAAGAGAATTTTCACTCAAAAACAAATCTGAAAATTTAATGTAATTGTAATGTAATATAAGGGTGGCTGGCCAAGCCATATATATAGGCCTCCTAACTACTTTCCTAGCCCTACTAGGAAAATTGAAAAAAAAAAACCCTAATTTTGACTTTCAAAAGGGAATTTCGTCCAAGGCCTTTAAATGGGCCTTTTGGACTAAATTTTTACATAGAAATTTATTCATAAAGTCTAAAAATTAAAATTAAGTATTTAAAGAATGAAATTGGGCCACTTTGACAATTTGACCTGATTTTCAGCTAAGTTTAATTTAAACTTTTGGATTGGGCTTGGAACATCTTATTGGGCCTTGTCTTAAAGAACTGGGACTTGTAATATGTTCTCTTCCGAATTTGGCTTGTTAATGCTCGTAACTGAGATCCAATGCGCCTTAGTTGCAAGATTCAGTTTCTTGGACCAAGATTTCCAAGATTTGAAATCTTGATTTTCTTGATTCTTGAAATCGCTCAAAACAGCAAAATTGGACCAAGATTCGGTTTCTTGATTTTTTTGAAAACAAGAAAGTGAATCTTGATTTTCTTTTTCCTTCATATATGCATCTAAGGCCTTTGTGACTCGTATCAAAATTAACCAAAGCAAAATAAGGAGGTCTTTTTAAAACTATGGCACCAGAAACTTTCTCAACAACATCAAACAAAGAACGACAATTAGCCATTTCAAGACATGAAACCTTTTCAAAGACTAAGTCATCAGCAATATTATCACAAACGTTCAAGTGGGATAATGGAGACTTACATGGCATAGAACCCTCTCCTTTCTTACCTTTATGTGCCTGTGGACAAGGGTCTTCTATATTCTTACCTTTTTGAATCAACTTGAATCGCCTCTCATCAGGGAAATATTGTAATTGAAACTCATCACACAGATCTTTAGGAATCTGAAAAGAAGAAATAGAACAAGAACAACTCACATGTGGGTTAGTTAAAACAACGCTCACTTTTTCTTGTTCTCTCTCGTCTTTTTCACTATTTTCTTCAAGCTCTCTTTCTTTTTCCGTAGAAAACTCAACTACTCTCGTTTCTTTTTCAATGACACTCGTTTCTTAAATACTTTCTTTTCTTTCTTCAGTCTCACTCTGTTTTTCAATTTCTTTCTCTTTTTCTTCTTTTGCTTTTTCATTTCTTTCAATTTCCTTTTCAATGTTGTTTTCTCGCTCACATTCTTTTACAACCAATTTTTTCAATTTAATTTGGTCCTCATGGACTTGTTTCGGTGTGAGCGGTGCTAAAGTGATTTTCCTTCCTTGATGCTTGAAGGAATACCTATTGGTACGATCATCATGAGTGACCTTACGATCCGATTGCCATGGTTCTCCTAGCAACAAATGGCAGGCTTGAATAGGCACCACATCGCAAACAACTTCGTCTTGGTATCTACCAATGGAAAAGGCGATGCGCACTTGTTGAGTGACTTTAAATTTGCCTTCAACACCAAGTCCTTGCAGTTGATAGGGTCGTGGATGCTTGGTAGTGGCCAAGCCAAGTTTTTCCACCGTTCAAATACTGGCCACATTTGATCTACTTCCACCATCAATAATAAGGCAACAAACTTTATCGTGGACATGGCAACGCGTGTGAAACATATTTTCACGTTGTGGTTCATTTTCCAATCTTTGAAGGATTGAACTCATCTTGATGTCATAGACTTCATCTTTGAAAGCTGGTGCAAATCAGACTTAAAAAATTCTTGGAACATGATTCAAGAAAATGTTAGAAAACGAAAGATTAAACAAACAACGATTGAACCTCACCAATTCAAAATCCTCACCAATCTCTCGCAAAGAAAGAATAAAGTGATGGACGCTCCACTCGTGTTTTCACTCTTATATTGGCTTTTTAATCTCTTGGCTAGTCTCACCAATCTCTCTTACTTTTTCCATTCAGTTTTCGCCTCTCGAAGTTCTCCGCAAACTAAGTGGACGAATCAGTACCGTTTGGGGTCGGCTTACAAAATTGATTTGGCTTGGTGGGTAATGATGTCGAAAATGGTAGGCTATCAAACAAAGAGGAGAAATGGAAAGGTTAAGTGTGGCTGGAAATGAATTTAGTACTTCGGGCAGCAACTTACACCTTTACAATTCAACAATAATGAATTTTTGTCAAACTTCTTTTTTTTTTAATTTTTGAATTTCTCTCTTTTTTTTTCCTTTTTTTTAAATACAAATGCTGAATACAATAGGAAAAAAATTGAATACAAAATAATAATTTTTTTCTTTGAATTTTTTTGACAATCTCGTAATACCGAAGACGACGATTCTTACTCCGATTCAGCTAGCTCTGATACCAAATGATACGAACCCAGTTATGGATGTCTCGAATCGTATGTGTTGCCCAATCGTGAATTCGAGTAAGAAGTTGCTTGTCCGAGTTTCGCTTAAGATTTGTAGAAAAATAGTCGTTGTAACAGTTAAGTAAGGTTTTAAATGAAAGATGCAAGATAGGTAATTGAATGGATGGAAGGAATCGGCTAAGACCAAAGAAAGAACCAACAATAAAGGGAATTGTTGACCCGAATCTTAACTAGGCACTTAGGTGAATTTTGGTTTGGATATGGAAGATTAAACCTTGACCCTCTACCAAGAATGATAGGAACCAGAGGTATAGGAACGCCACACTTTGGGTACAAAGTGATAAGTTCGGGATAACAAAGAAAAGGTTCGATGCCATAAGGGATACTTGATAAGTCAGACCAGTCTTTGGAGAACAATGAGAGTTGAAAACAAACTCACAAAGTAATCAAAATTCATAAAGGAGCAAAAGTATATTGTCTAACCCCAAAACGATTACAAAGCAAACTATTTATAGCTAAAGACTAAGCTAGCTGAACAGCCACTTGCATCCTTAAAAACTAAGCAAATGAATCTAATTAACGAGGCTAACAAAATTCAGCTGAATGTGAGCTTGAATGGACAGCTTAAAACTTAAGTAAATGTACTTAAAAAGATGAATGCATCAGGAGACCAATAGACATGTCTAGATTCGGCCATAGTCTTGAATGACTCCTTAAATTGGCATCTTTTGGCTGAATGGTGATGAGCATTAAAGGTGGTCTTTGAGCAGCCAAATGAGTGTGAAAAGTTAGCCTTGAAGAGGCTTCTAGGTGTGAACACGTTCAACTGAATGGTCATTGGTGTGAACACCAAATGTGAACGGCATTATACTAATTTGGGGAATGAATTTGGTCAGCTGAACATTCACTTGAAGATCCATGTATGTATCATCAAGTTCATTGAATCTGAGGTGGATGCACCTTGCTTAATGTCTCTTCCAAAATTTGGCTCACCTACACAAAATATGAATGGAATTAAATTAATGCACATTCAGCAAGTAAAGATGAATTATAACACATTAAAAACCAGTAGCAACCAAACAATTAACCTGCTCATAAATTTGGTTGAACTTGGGCTTAATAAATCAGCAATAAGACACATTAATTAATTGTAATAAGACAAACGCATTTATGCTATGTAATAATTAAAACAAATTAAAAACAAGCATTTAAACAAACATAATTTAAAATGTCCAGATTTCTTAATTAAATACTTAGTAATTATTTGAGCTAAAATAACTAACTAACTAATTAATTTATTTCAGCAAATTAAATTAGATGAGCTAAAGAGCTAATAACGAGCTCAATGAGTTGAATTGAGCTCGAATGAGCTGACATGAGCTCGAATGAGCTGAATTGAACATAAGTGAGCTGAACCACATGAAAAGAATTTCGATTGAGCTAAAAATGAGCTTCATCTTGCACTTGGGGCCCTCGTGTTTAGGCAAATCTTGACGGCATTGGGTTGTGTCATTACATGATGCGATTGGGATCACATCAGTTCTATTCTAAACCGAACCTACCAACACCAAACCACTCAACCAATCCCCTTTAAAAGCTTCCGAAACCCTTAGCCTAAATCACCCAATTTTGACAACTCCAACTACTCCTCGTCGACGATCGGGCAATGACGTGAAATGACTCGATTAACCCGGCCGGTTCGCATCATTTGGTATCAGAGCTTGCAAAACGAGGAGCGCTGACATTCGTGTTAATCCCGGAGTAGGTTCGTAGAAAAAAATTAAAAATTTTTTCTAGTTGTAATTATTTTTCTCTTGTATTAAGCATATTAGTGTATTGTGGTATATAAAAAAATTCGAAAATATTTTAAAAAATTTGAAAAAAAATCTACAAAAGAAGTTAAAAAAAGTGAGCAAAAAAAATCGAGCAAAAAAAGTTGAAAGTTTGTTACTGTTTTCATTTATTCCTACTCCGATCATCAAGTTTCCCTTCCTACCATTATTTACCCTTCCCAATGCCACACTTTAAACCAAATTTTTTTTTCTTTATTTAGCCTACCTTACACCGACGTTATCCGTTGTAACCCATTTTGAAGCCGACCCCAAAGCCACAATAGGTTTATACGAGACAGAATACGAAATCACGAGAGTGAGAAGAGCGGTAAAAGGCAAGAGGGCATGAGTTCATTCGAGAGAAGAAAAGCCAAAGCGAGCGTAAACTCAGTGGAGTGAAATTTTCTTTCCAAGTGACTTGCGAGATTTTGTGGTGAGGTATTTACTTTCTATTTCATTTTAATCACTTTTTCTTTTCAGCAAAAAAAAATTATGTCTCAAGAAGAATTTTCTGAATCAGAATTCCAATATTTGATGCAAGAGATGCGTAGAATGGTGAAATCAAAATTTGATAAATTGCATGATCGATTGGATTGAGTGGAGGAAAGAGCCCGACGGAAGCCAAATTCACCGAGTCAAGAGACGGAGACAAGATCGTCACGAAAGCATACATTTAATGATTACTCAAGAAGAGATTTATATCCTAATTCCTATTCAACGAGGAATTCAAGACGACAAAAAGCAAGTTTCAAGAATGAAGTTTTTCAAGGCGACGAACAAGAAATCACAAGTTGGTCTTTGTATGCACCAAGGTACTCGTCCACGAAGGATCAAACACGAAGAGATGAACGAGTTTCTTATGCATCAAGATATTTGCCTACGGAGGGTTATTCACAAAGAGATGATCGTGACTTGCATGAAGAATCTGCCATTTCTTTCCAACGAGAAGCTTGTCGTTATGATTCTTATAAGTTATCATCTTCTTGTAATGAAAGAACAAGACAAAAAGAAAATAGAAGAAAAGAGAGGCAAGAGATATTGATGCGAGAAAATGAGCGAATATGGAATGAGATTGAGAGACGAAAAAAAAAAATGAAAGAAAAAGAAATAGAAAGTGAAAAAGAAATAGAAAACGAAAAAGAAAAAGAAATTGCAAGCAAAAAAGAAATCAAAAAAGTGAGAAAAAGAAAATAAAGAAAAGAAAATTGAAAAACCGATTGAGATTGAGAAAAAAATTGAAAAAGAAAAAGATGTTGAAAAGGAAGTGAAAGAAAATAAAGATAGTGAGCGAGAACAAGAAAAAGAGAGCGAAATTTTAACTAACCCCCGTGATGTTTGTTTTTGTTCTGTTCCTTCTTTCCAGGTCTCCGGAAGGCCGAGTGACGATAATTGTCAACTTCAATACCATCCCAAGGAGAGAAGGTTCACCTTGGTTGAAAAGGGTAACGTTCTCAACGATCTTAGCTCGCCTATGCCAAAAGAAGAGCAAGGTATGAGTTTTGAAATTCTTAAAGCACCTCTACCTTATTCGATTGTTGATGGAAACCTTGTTGATGATTTGTCCTTTAGAAATGATCTGAACTTTGATGTGGTTACTTGCCATCCTTTGATTGATGATAATATATTTGCGTGGAATGATGGCAAGAAGAATAACGCTTTTGGAAATTGCGATGTTGATGAGTTTGTTAGTGAAATAATAATTATTCGGCATTTGCAAGATAAGAAAACATATAAACCTTTCCATCTGCTTGATTTGGGTAAAAATGTGCACTCATTGATCTTTTGTGAGAAACTACCTTGTCTAAACAAGAATCTGCGAATGAGATTTGAGACGTATGAATGCTTGAAAACATGCATGTCTTTGATTTGTTTGTTTGATAAGACAATGACATGTAAAATGGTTAGTGCACTTAAAGCTGAAGATGGTGTCTCAAATCTTCTTCGTTATCCAAATTCTGCATTTTTGAGCAAAATTGACCGAATGAAACTTAGATTACATGATCATTTGGACGAGTTCTTGATGTATTTTGATTATAATTTCAATTTGATTTTGATGCATGCTCTATTGTCGAGTATGGAGATCCATTTTGAAAAGGTTAATTCAAGCAAGGAGTTTCAACTACTCTACACCCCCGAGGAGCGAAGGTTTTTGTTGAGCGAGCGAGGTAAAAATGATCTTTATTTTTTTGTTCATAAAGGTAAGACACTTGAAACTTTTGAAAGATTTTTGTACTTTTCGGATGGTGTTAAGGATCGTGTTGATGATTGATACGACCACGCCCCGGGCACATTTTTGGACCAGCTCCATAAGCATTGGTCGTAAACCCATGCGAGCTGAATGAGTTCAATTCCATCTCGTTGAGCTCCGTTTAGCTCGTTTCCAGCTCCATGAGCTCGAATAAGCTCAAACTCAGCTTGGTTTAATTTATGCATTTATTAGTTGCTGGACTAAATTAAATAAAATAGTTTAATTAGTTTATTCAGCTCCAATAAATAAAGTTACATTTAATTTGCTGGAATAAATTAATTAGTTGAGTTAGTTATTTTAGCTCAAATAATTACTAAGTATTTAATTTAAGAAATCTGGACATTTTAATTATGTTTGTTTAATGCATGTTATTAATTTGTCTTAATTAGAACCATATTTAATTTGTTCAGCTCTTGCACCTTTTTAATGTGTCCTAATTTCAGCCGAATAAATGTGTGTGTGATAATTTTATTGTGATTTGATTTTATTCAGCTGCTGGAATTTTTAATGAATGATTAATAAGTTCTGACCGAATTTATTTGGTGATATTTCTAGCTGAATCAGCTAGCTTAAGGTCCAAGGAGCAATTAAGGAAGAAACATGCATTTGGCTAAATGCATGGGACAGCATTAAAAGGAGCAGCTCCCTTTTGTTTCCAGCTGACTTTTCGTGCAGCTTAATGGATTTTCAGCTCTTCAAAGAAGCAAATTAAGATCTTCATATTGATGAAAATTCTTTTCACATTAAGTGGCTGATCGGTTTTGAGCATTCACACTAGGGAACCATTCAAATTCGTCCATTCACACTTGAGGACCATTGAAATGCCCAAGCTGCTCATTTAAATTACAAGATTATTCAGCTTTTCAAGGCAGCTTAATTAAGGTGTATTAAGCTTCATTGGCCGAACCAAGACATCCCATTCAGCTCACCAGCACTCCCATTCATGCCCAGCTGAATGGACTCCATCTAGAAGCTGTCCAATTGACTTCTCCATGCATGAAGCTTCACAAAACATTCTAGGAAGGTTGCTGGAAATTTCCAGCCTCTTTTGCTTTAATTTTGGCTAACTATTCAGCATCTTATTAGTCCATTGGGCTACCTTAGGCTTAGGCTATAAATATTTGCTCATTTGTATTTTGTAAGGACTTTTGCTCATTTGATTAATGTTTATACATTTTGTGAGTTTTTCAACTCTCTTAATTCGTTTTAGACTCAAGTAGACTTATCTAGCTTGCTAGTGGCGTCTTCCTTGTTTCTTTGAACTTATCACTCAAATCCCGAGTGTGGCGTTCAACCATTTGATACCTCTGGTTCCTAACTCATATAGTTAGCGGGTCAAGGTCCTTTCTACCACCTTTAAGTGTCTTATAAGAATCGAGTTGGTACTCTATTTTAGTACTGGTTCCTTCTTGACCTTAAAGCCATTCAAGCCATCCGCAAATCCATCTTCAACAACCTTTAGCCTCTTCACTTAACCGAATCCATTACCTACCTTACTTAGCCATCTTGAACCAATTTTTGAAACCTTATTCCATCATTAGCCTACTTTTAAAATACATTTCAAAATCGAGCGATACTTCTCTATTTTACGATCGGGCACATAAACAACTCGACTCACATCACCGAGCCAGATCACATCATTTGGTATCAGAGCTAGTCAAAATCGAGGAGTACGGACGTTCGTGAAGTTGCCGGAATAAGTCATTGTGAAAAAAATAAAAAAATAAAAAAATTCGAGTTGTAATATTTTTTTCTTTCTCTCTTGTATTTAGCTTACTATTGTATTGGAGTATTACAAAAAAAAATTCGAAATTATAAAAAAAAATTCGAAAAAAAAGAAGAGGAAATTCGAAAAAAAATCAAAAAAAAGAGAAATTTTGAAAAAAAAAGTGTTGAAAAGTTGCAAAAAAAAAAAGAGAAAGAATCTATTTTGAAGACGTTCATAGTTTTCTCGATCTTAAAGTGCTTTTCTACCTAACACAAACCAATCGCCACACTTAGCTCCATTCTTTTTTTTATTTTCTTTTTAGCCTACCTTGCACTCCTTACATCGACTACCTTTGCGAACCCTTTTGAAGCCGACCCTCTAGGCCTGCTTGTAAGTCTAAACGAGTCGATTACGAAGTTCGAGAGGCAAATCGAGTGGTAAAAGGCACGAGCGAAATACATCAAGATAAAAGCCAAAATAAGAGTGAAACACGAGTGGTGTGCCATCTATTATTTTCTTTGCGAGAGAACTTGTGAGATTTTGTGGTGAGGATTATTTTTCTTTCTAATTTGTCTTTTGTTTTCTAACATTTTATTGAAACATGTCTGAAGAATTTTCTGAATTTGAATTCCAAATGTGGAAGCGAGAAATGCAAAGGATAATGCGGTCTGAATTCCAACGAATACAGAAAGGAGAACTCCAAGTACCATCCGACAAAGATAAAGAAGATTTGACACCTGTTAACATTGACATCAAAATGAGTTCAAGTCTTCAACGATTGGAGAACAAACCGCAACGTGAAAATCTATTTCACACTCGATGCCATGTCCACAATAAAATATGTTGCATCATTATTAATGGTGACACTAGTTCGAACGTGGCTAGTACGAGAATGGTGGAAAAACTTGGCTTACTCGTTACCAAGCATCCCCAACCTTGCAAGCTGCGGTGGTTTAACGAAAAAGGTGAGTTTGAAGTTACTCAACAAGTGCGTGTTGCCTTTTCCATCGGCAGATACCAAGACGAAGTCGTTTGTGATGTTGTGCCTATTCAAGTCTGCCATTTGTTGCTAGGAGAACCATGGCAATTGGATCGCAAGGTCACTCACAATGAACGTACCAATAGGTATTCCTTCAAGCATCAAGGAAGGAAAATCACCTTAGCGCCGCTCACACCGGAACAAGTCCATGAGGACCAAATCAAATTGAAAAAATTGGTTGTAAAAGAACGTGAGCAAGAAAAGAGCAAACAAAATGAAAGAAATGAAAAAGAAAAATATGAATGCGAGATTTCAAAAACAAAAGAAATTTCCAGCCTCTTTTGCTTTAATTTTGGCTGACCATTCAGCATCTCATTAGTCCATTCGGCTACCTTAGGAATTTAGCTATAAATAGTTTACTTTGTAATTGTTTTGGGGTTAGACAATATACTTTTTAAACCTTATATGAAATCTGATTACTTTGTGAGTTTGTTTTCAACTCTCATTGTTCTCCAAAGACTCGTCTGACTTATCAAGTAACCCTTGTGGTGTCAACCCGTCTTTCTTTTCCAAACTTATCACTTTGCACCCAAAGTGTGGCGTTCAAATTATACCGAGGTTCCTATCATCTTTGATAGCGGGTCAAGGTTTCATTTTATACGTTTTCCATCCATACATCATTTATCCTACCTAAGTATTCCTATAAGTCCCGGGTTAACACACTTATATTGTGTTGGTTTAACTTGAATACTTGGTTTTCGTTCACCTATCAACCTCAATACATTCCATAACCTCTTTTGAACTAAATTTGAGTCTTTATCTTTTTTTTCTTAATCTATCTTCGACAAACCTTAATATTACTCCAATTCATGATCGGGCACATCAATGACTCGACTCTCAACACTGAGCCGGATCGTATCAGTTAGATAGTGTAAAGGAAGAATAAAAGCAAAACAAATGAAAACCTACAGCTAAGAATCAATAAAAATTACTGATACCCGAAAACCTGAAAAAACTGCAAAGTAACTTGACAACTTCGTTCGAGGTGTTCCTGATCTCCAAAAATCACAAAATTTAAACTGGAATGTCCTTAAATTTTGTATATTTGATCTGTTAAGTTTCGGCACTAAACTCAACCCGCTGAATATTTTTTTAATTTTTACTTGATTTCATATTTTTTAATTTTTTTGACTTTTTCTACTGATTTTTTTGTGGGAAATATTTTTTAATATTCTATCACAGTGCCACAAATATTCATGTAAAATTTTAGACCAATCAAAAAATGTTTACCCACTCAAATGAATTTTTTTCCAAAAATTTTTCTGGGCAAAAACTGTTGTTTAATGTTTTTAAAAGGAGATGAATTTAGAAATCAACCAAGAACACAGAAAACGCCCAAAATCTAATACCAAATGATAGAGGGTTGCGCGCGGACCAAGATCGAGTTGTCAAGTACGGGAAACTCCTACGAAAACTCTAAACGCTTGGATCTGAAACGAAACAACAAAACTAATTTAGAATCAATTAGATCTGAAACGAAAATAACCAAAACAATAAAAGATCAGCCAAGAATTAAAAAAAATTATGAATAGCTAATCTTGGAAGCCAAGAACACGGAATTGAGTTTAGGATAGGTTCAAAACAGCCGAATCTGAAAAGAAGAACACAAAACAGCAAGTTAATTTCAAAAAAAACTCAGCAGATCACGAAATCAACTAGATCTAGGGTTTGGACGGCAATAAAGAGGGATTTTATGAAATCAAAACGTTTCTTGTTGTCCAAGGTTGGTACCGAACAGATTCTTGAAGGTTGAACGGGGCTGGAGACGCAACAAGAGAGTTTAAACAAGTTGATAATGAAATCGACACAAGCAGAAAATTAGGAAGAATGAACAGCAAGAAAAAAGTAAAGAAAAAGTGCTAAGAAGCCTTGAAATCGAGAAAGATTCCACAACTCCCTTCAAACGGCTCTAATCTCCCGTCCAATGAAGAACAATGGCAAGACGAAGGCTGAAGATGGCTCCCTCAATCAAAAAGATTGTTAAAACTACTTCTAAAGAAAACCCAAGAGAGAATTCTTGGAGAAAACACAAAGAGAATTTTTCACTCAATAAAAATCTGATTTCAATTGTAATGTAATGTGTATAAGGGTGGCTGGCCAAGCCATATATATAGGCCTCCTAACTACTTTCCTAGCCCTACTAGGAAAACTTAAAAAAAAAAAAAACCTAATTTTGACTTTCAAAGGGGAATTTCGTCCAAGGCCTTTAAATGGGCCTCTTGGACTGAATTTTTACATAGAAATTTATTAATAAAGTCTAAAAATTAAAATTAAGTATTTAAAGAATTAAGTTAGGCCACTTTGACAATTTGGCCTGATTTTCAGCTAAGTCTAATTTAAACTTCTGGATTGGGCTGGGAACATCTTATTGGGCCTTATCTTCAAGAACTTGGGCTTGTAATTGTTCTCTTCCAAAATTGGCTTGTTAATGCTCGTAACTGAGATCCAATGCGCCTTAGTTGCAAGATTCGATTTCTTGGACCAAGATTTCCAAGATTTGAAATCTTGATTTTCTTGATTCTTAAAATCGCTCAAAATAGCAAAATTGGATCAAGATTCGGTTTCTTGATTTTCTTGAAAACAAGAAAGTGAATCTTGATTTTCTTTTTCCTTCGTATACGCATCTAAGGCCTTTGTGACTCGTATCAGGAAATCTGTCCTTGCGCATATGCACCCAAACCCAATATCCCTGCTCGAACACAACACGCTTACTGCCTTTGTTAGCTTGTTGTTCATATTTCTTAGTCTTGGCTTCAATGTTGTCTCAAACTCGTTGGTGCAATTGCTTGATGTATTCAGCCTTGCGTTTTCCGTCTATATGCACAAGTTGGTTAGAAGACAAAGGCATTAAATCAAGTGGTGTTAACGGATTAAAACCATAAACGATTTCAAAAGGAGAAAGTTTGGTAGCCGAGTGAACAGCTCGATTGTACGCAAACTCCACATGTGGTAAACAATCTTCCCATGCCTTCAAATTTTTCCAGATGATTGCTCGAAGCATTGTAGACAAAATCTGGTTGACCACTTCAGTTTGGCCGTCCCTTTGCAGATGGCAAGTGGTTGAAAATAGTAGCTTGGTTCCAAGACGCCCCCATAGTGTTCTCCAAAAATGGCTAAGAAATTTCGCGTCTCGGTTGGACACGATCGTCCTAGGCATGCCATGCAACCTGACCACCTCTTTGAAAAATAAGTTAGCAATATTAATGGCATCATCAGTTTTATGACATGCTATGAAATGTGCCATTTTAGAAAACCTATCTACAACCACAAATATTGAATCTCGGCCATTTTTAATCCTTGGTAAACCTAGCACGAAATCTATTGAGATATTAGACCAAGGGGTTTCCGGAATGGGCAATGGCTTATACAAACCGTGGGGCTTTATTCGTGACTTAGCCCGTTTGCAAACAATACATCGATTACAATGTCGTTCGACATCTCGTTGCATCTTGGGCCAAAAGAAGTGTTCGTTGAGCATGGCTAAAGTCTTGGCAACTCCGAAGTGCCCCATTAATCCACCACTATGAGCTTCTTCAATCAACACCTCTCGAACGGAACCTTGGGGTATACAAAGCTTTCCTTCTCGGAATAAGTACCCATCATGTCGATAGTACTTCTCATAGGCTCCCTTTGCGCATAACCTAAAGAATTCACCAATGTCAGCATCATTGACATATAAATCTTTAAGAAATACAAACCCCATCAACTTAGCATCCAAAATATTTAGCAACGCATACCTTCGAGATAGTGCATCAGCCACTACGTTTTCCTTACCCTTTTTATATTTAATGACATAGGGAAAAGATTTGAGAAATTCTACCCACTTCGCATGCCGCTTGTTCATCTTGTGCTGCCCTTTCAAATAATTCAAAGATTCGTGATCGGTATGTATTACGAATTCTTTGGGCCAAAGATAGTGCTGCCACGTTTCTAAGGCTCGAATCAATGAATAGAGCTCCTTGTCGTATGTCGGATAGTTTAGTAGGGTGCCATTGAGTTTCTCACTAAAATATGTGATAGGGCGTCCGTCTTGCATAATACGGCTCTAATACCTAAACCTGACGCATCACATTCTAACTCGAAAGTTTTATCAAAATTCGGCAATGCTAATAAAGGTACATGAGTTAAACAATCTTTAATTTTCATAAAAGCCTTTTCTTATTCCTCCCCCCACACAAAGTTAGAATTCTTACGGATAACCCCGGTTAATGGCACAGCCAATATGCTAAAGTTTGGCCCAAACCGGTGATAAAAGCTGGCTAATCCGTGAAAACTTCGAACTTGGGAGATATTTGTCGGACGGGGCCATTCTTGGATCACCTTGACCTTCTCTCGATCAACTTCAAGGCCCTCCGAGCTAACAACAAATCCTAAAAACACAATTTTGTTAGTACAAAAATCACATTTCTTCAAGTTAGCATACAAGGTCTCTTTTCTCAAAACTTCCAAAACAGCCTTTAAATGCAATACATGGTCATCCAAAGTCTTGTTATAAATTAATATATCATCAAAATATACCACGCAAAATCTACAAGTAAAAGGTCTTAAAACGTGATTCATAAGTTCATCAAGGTGCTCGGTGCGTTCGCTAAGCCAAATGGCATAACGAGCCTGATAGAGGGTTGCGCGCGGACCAAGATCGAGTTGTCAAGTAACGAGAACCTCCTACGAAAACTCTCAATGCTTGGATCTAGAACGAAACAGCAAAACTAATTTAGAATCAATTAGATCTGAAATAAAAATAACCAAAATAATAAAAGATCAGCCAAGAATTAAAAACACTTTTAATTAGCTAATCTTGGAAGCGAAGAACACGAAATTGAATTCAATAGAGGCCCCAAACAGCCGAATCTGAAAAGAAGAACCCAAAAATTAGCAAATTAAACTTAAACTCAGTAGATCATGAAATCAATTAGATCTAGGGTTTGGATGGGAAGAAAGAGGGGTTTTGTGAAATCAAAATGTTTCTTGTTGTCCAAGGGTGGTGCCGAACAGATTCTTGAAGGTTGAACGGGGCTGGAAACGCAACAAGAGAGTTTAAACAAGTTAGATATTGAAAACGACACAAGCAGAAAATTAAAAGATTGAACAGCAAGAAAAATAAAGATAAAGTCCTAAGAAGCCTTGAAATCGAGAAAGATTTCACAACTCCCTTCAAACGGCTCTAATCTCCCCTCCAATGAAGAACAATGGCAAGAAGAACGCTGAAAATGGCTCCCACAATCAAAAAGATTATTAAAACTCCTTCTAAAGAAAACTCAAGAGAAAATTCTTGGAGAACTCAAAGAGAATTTTCACTCATCAAACAAATCTGATTTCAATGTATTATTCAAGTGTTTTTCATAAGGTAGCCGGCCAAGCCTATTTATAGGCCTTCTAACTATTTTCCTAATCTTATTAGCAAACTAAAAAAAACCTAATTAAAAATTTAAAAGGGGAAATTCGGCCAAGGCTTTTAATGAGCTGCTTGGGCTGAATTTTTACATAGGAATTAAATCATAAAGTATAAAAATTAAAACTGAGTACTTAAAGAATAATTTTACAAATTGGGCCACTTTGAGAATTTGGCCTGATTTTCAACTAAGTTTAATTTAAATTTCTTGATTGGGCCTAGAACATCTTATTGGGCCTTGCTTTCAAGAACTTGGGCTTGTAATCCGTTTTCTACTAAAATTGGCTCGTTGATGCTCGTAACTAAGATCCAATGCACCTTAGCTGCAAGATTCAGTTTCTTGGACCAAGATTTCCAAGATTTGAAATCTTGATTTTCTTGATTCTTGAAATCGCTCAAAACAACAAAATTGGACCAAGAATTCGGTTTCTTGATTTTCTTAAAAACACAAAAGTGAATCTTGATTTTCTTTTTCCTTCGTGTACGCATCTAAGGCCTTGCTAATAAATTCTTGAATGGTTCCATTTAGTTTTGAACGCATTTGTCTGGCCTTTAACCTCGTTATTGGGCCTTGTGGTAATTTGAGCCCATCACGTTCTTCAGCTTGAGTTGGGCCTTTGTGACTTGTATCATTCCCTCCTTCCTCAAAAAGATTCGTCCTTGAATCTAAAAAATCAAATGGAGATAAGTCAGCCACACTGAAAGTAGAACTTACATTGTACTCACCGGGTAGATCAATTTTGTATGCATTATCGTTGATCCGCTCAAGTACTTGGAAAGGCCCATCGCCCCTTGGGTCCAACTTGGTCTTTCTTTTTGTAGGAAATCGTTCTTTCCTCATATGGACCCAAACCCAATCTCCGGGTTCAAGGACAACCCATTTGAGCCCCTTGTTTGCTTTGTTGGTGTTGATGTCATTTGTTTTGGCTATTCGTTGCCTAGCCTTCTCATGTAAGGATTTCACCAACTCAGCTTTCTGTTCGCCATCTAAATTAACAATATGTTCTAGTGGTAATGGCGCAAGATCAAGTACTGTTAGTGGGTTAAAACCATAAACAAGTTCACATGGAGAATAACCAGTTGTAGAATGAATAGATCTATTATATGCAAATTCAACAAATGGTAGACATTCCTCCCAATTTCTAATGTTCTTTCCCACAACAGATCGTAATAAGGTTCCTAAGATTCGATTAACTACCTCAGTTTGGCCAACGGTTTGGGGGTGACATGTAGTTGAATAAAGTAATTTCGTACCAAGCTTACCCTACAATACCTTCCAAAAGTGGCTAAGGAATTTGACATCTCTGTCAGAAACAATTGTTTTAGGGATGCCATGAAGTCTTACCACTTCTTTAAAAAATAAGTCTGCCACATGTGTAGCATCATCTGTTTTGTGACAAGGAATAAAATGTGTCATCTTGGAAAACCTGTCAACAACAACAAATATACTAGCTCTTCCTTTTTTAGTTCGTGGCAAACCTAGAATAAAATCCATGGATAAGTCTACCCATGATGAAGTAGGAATCGGAAAAGGAGTGTAAAGGCCATGAGGCATTACCTTAGATTATGCTTTTTACATGTAATGCACTTAGAACATACCTTTTCGACATCCTTCTTCATATGTGGCGAATGGAAGTGTTCTTGCAAGATGTCTAGTGTTTTGGCCACTCTAAAATGTTCCATTAAACCCCCACTATGGGCCTCATGCATCAATAAGTCTCGCATGGAACACTTTGGTATGCATAACTTGTTTATACGAAAAAGAAAGCCATCTACAATATAAAACTTCTCAAAAGTAGTATGTCCACAATTTCTATAGATATGGCCAAAATTAGCATCATCATTATATAATTCCTTAATATGTTCAAACCCTAATACTTTAGCATTCAATGTAGTTATTAAAGCATATCGTCTAGACAAAGCATCCGCAACTACATTATCTTTACCTGTTTCACATTTTATCACATAAGGAAATGTTTCAATGAATTCCACCCATTGGGCATGCCATTTACTCAACTTACCTTGTCCTTTTAACCACTTAAAGGATTCATGGTCTGTATGTATGACAAATTCATTAGGCAGCAAATAATGTTGCCATACTTGAAGTGCACGAACCAATGCCAACAGTTCCTTATCATAAGTTGAGTAATTTAATTGTGCACCATTCAATTTTTCACTAAAATAAGCAATTGGTTGCTTATCTTACATTAAAACGGCGCCAATGCCAATTCCTGAAGCATCACACTCAAGTTCAAAAGTATTAGTAAAATCAGGTAATTTAAGAAGAGGAGCAGAACATAACTTAGCTTTTAGGGTCTGAAAAGTCTTTTCTTGAGTTTCACCCCATTTGAAACCCACGGATTTCTTTATAACCTCTGTTAATGTGGCAGCAATAGTAGAGAAATCTTTCACAAATCATCTACAAAAACTAGCTAAACCATGGAAAGATCTCACCTCAGTTACCGATTTAGGAGTCGGCCACTCTTTGATTGCCTTAACTTTGTCCTCATCGACATGAATACCTTGAGCACTAACTATGAAACCTAAAAATATTAGCTTATCACAACAGAATGTGCATTTATCAAGGTTGGAAAACTGATAGAGGGTTGCGCACGGACCAAGATCGAGTCGTCAAGTCAAGGGAAACTCCTACGAAAGCTCTAAACAATCAGATCTGAAACGAAACAGAAAATTAAAAGATTAGAACTTTGAATTTCCAGATCTGAAATAAAATCCCCAAATCAGTAAAGAGTCAAATTGAGAATAGAAATAAGTGTTAATAAGGGTTCTTGAAACCCTAAAGGAGGTTGTGATTCTGCCCAATTGAACACAAGATAGTTTTCCCCAAATTTCAGCAACCTAATTTCTCCCAAAAAGAGTATGGATGAATCGGCAAGAACCCTAGAAATTGGGGATTTTTGGCTGATTCTTTAATATAGAAAAAAAGGCTAGAAACGCAATAAGAACAACAAATAAATTAGATAAAGATTCGGCACAAGCAGAAAATAAAGAAGGAACTGACAACAAGAAATTAAAAGATAAGTCCTGAGAAGCCTTGAAATCTCGAAAGATCTCACAACTCCCTTCAAACGGCTCTAATCTCCCCTCCAAAGAATAACAATGGCAAGAAGAAGGTTGAAGATGGCTCCCACAATCAAAAGATTGTTAAAACAACTTCTAAAGAAAGCTCAAGAGAGAATTCTTGGAGAAAAACCTCAAAGAAAATTCTGCACTTTAACAAATCTGAAAATTTAATGTATTTGAGTAGTGAATAACAAGGTGACTGGCCAAGCCATTAAATAGGCCTCTCAAGTGTTTTCCTAATCTAATTAGAAAACTAAAAATTAAAAAACTCCTAATTACTTTAATATTTAAATGGAAATTTGGCCAAGGGCTTTTAATTGGGCCTCTTGGACTGAATATTTACATAAAAATTTAACTAAGTATTAAAAAAATAAAACTTTACAAATTGGGCCACTTTGACAATTTGGCCTGATTTTCAATTACGTACGGGTGGGCTTCTTGATTGGGCCTGGAATCTTCTCATTGGGCATCGCCTTCAAGAATTTGGGCTTGTGATCCATCTCCTACCGAAATTGGGTCGTTGATGCTCGAAACGGAAATCCAATGCGCTTTGGCTGCAAGATTCGGTTTCTTGGACCAAGATTTCAAAGATTTGAAATCTTGATTTTCTCGATTCTTGAAATCGCTCCAAATAGCAAAATTGGGCCAAGATTCAGTTTCTTGATTTTCTTGAAAATAAGAAACTGAATCTTGATTTTCTTGTTCTTTCGTGTACGTATCAAAGGCCTTGCTAACAAATTCTTGAATGGTCCCATTTAGTTTGGAACGCATTTGTCGGGCCTTTGATCTCGTATCACTCCCCCCTTCCTCAAAAATATTCGACCTCGAATCTAAAAAATCAAATGGGGACAAGTCAACCACATTAAAAGTAGAACTTACATTATACTCACTAGGTAGATCAATTTTATAGGCATTATCGTTGATCCTCTCGAGTACTTGGAAAGGCCCATCGCCCCTTGGGTCCAACTTGGTCTTTCTTTTTGCAGGAAATCATTCTTTCCTCATATAGACGCAAACCCAATCTCCGGGTTCTAGAACAACCCGTTTCCGCCCCTTGTTGGCCTTGTTGGTGTTGGCATCATTTGTTTTGGCTATTCGTTGCCTAGCCTTCTCATGTAAGGATTTCACCAACTCAACTTTCTGTTCGCCATCTAAATTAACAATGTGTTCAAGTGGTAATGGCACAAGATCAAGTACTGTTAGTGGGTTAAAACCATAATCAAGTTCAAATGGAGAATAACCAGTTGTAGAATGAATAGATCTATTATATGCAAATTCAACAAACGGTAGGCATTCTTCCCAATTTCTAATGTTCTTTCCCACAACAGATCGTAATAAAGTCCCTAAGATCCGATTAACTACTTCGGTTTGGCCATCAGTTTGGAGTGACATGTAGTGGAATAAAGTAATTTAGTACCAAGCTTACCCCACAATACCTTCCAAAAGTGGCTAAGGAATTTGACATCTCTGTCAGAAACAATTGTTTTAGGGATGCCATGAAGTCTTACCACCTCTTTAAAGAATAAGTCTGCCACATGTGTAGCATCATCTATTTTGTGACAAGAAATAAAATGTGCCATCTTTGAAAACCTGTCAACAACAACAAATATACTATCTCTTCCTTTCTTATTTCGAGGCAAACCTAGAATAAAATCCATGGATAAATCTACCCAAGGTGAAGTAGGAATCGGTAAAGGAGTGTAAAGGCCATGAGGCATTACCTTAGATTTTGCTTGTTTCAATGTAATGCACTTGGAACATACCTTTTCAACATCTTCTTCATATGTGGCCAATGGAAGTGTTCTTGCAAGATATCTAGTGTTTTGGCCACTCCAAAATGTCCCATTAAACCTCCACTATGGGCTTCATGAATTAATAAGTCTCTCATGGAACACTTTGACATAACCTGTTTATTCGAAAAAGAAAGCCATCTACAAGATAAAACTTTTCAAAAGCAGTATGTCCATAATTCTTATAGATATGGCCGAAATCAGCATCATCATCATATAAATACTTAATATGTTCAAACCCTAGGACTTTAGCATTCAATGTAGTTATTAAAGCATATCGTCTAGACAAAGCATCGGCAACTACATTATCTTTACTTGTTTTATATTTTATCACATAAGGGAATGTTTCAATGAATTCTATCCATCGAGCATGCCGTTTACTCAACTTACCTTGTCCCTTTAACCATTTAAAGGATTCATGATTTGTATGTATGACAAATTCATTAGGCAGCAAGTAATGTTGCCATACTTGAAGTGCACGAACCAATGCCAATAGTTCTTTATCATAAGTTGAGTAGTTTAATTGTGCACCATTCAATTTCTCATTAAAATAAGCAATAGGTTGCTTATCTTGCATTAAAACAGCGCCAATTCCAATTCCTGAAGCATCACACTCAAGTTCAAAAGTATTAGAAAAATCAGGTAATTTAAGAAGAGCAGAACATAACTTAGCTTTTAAGGTCTGAAAAGCCTTTTCTTGGGTTTCACCCCATTAGAAACCCACTGATTTCTTTATAACCTCTGTTAATGGGGCAGCAATAGTAGAGAAATCTTTCACAAATCATCTATAAAAACTAGCTAAACCATGGAAAGATCTCACCTCAGTTACTGATTTAGGAGTCGGCCACTCCTTAATTGCCTTGACTTTGTCCTCATCGACATGAATACCTTGTGCACTAACTATGAAACCTAAGAATATTAGTTTATCACAACAGAATGTGCATTTATCAAGGTTGGCAAATAATTTTTCAGCTCGCAGAATATCCAAAACGGTTCTCACATGGAAAACATGATCATCCAATGTCTTGGAGTAAATTAAAATATCATCAAAGTAAACTACTACAAATTTACCCAAGTGAAGCCTTAAAACATGATTCATTAATCTCATAAATGTACTAGGGGCATTAGTAAGGCCGAAAGGCATAACTAACCATTCATACAATCTAAATTTTGTTTTAAAGGCTGTTTTTCCATTCATCCCCTTCCCTCATTCGAATTTGATGATAACCGCTTTTTAAATCAATTTTAGTAAATATGACTGAACCATGTAATTCATCAAGCATATCATCAAGTCTAGGAATTGGGTGTCGATACTTTACCATTATTTTGTTGATTGGACTGTAATCAACACACATTCGATACGTACCATCTTTCTTTGGGACCAATAAGACAGGAACGACACAAGGACTTAGGCTCTCACGAATGTATCCTTTGTCTAGTAACTCCTCAACTTGCCTTTGTAATTCCTCTGTCTCCTCAGGATTGCATCTATAGGCTGCTTGATTTGGGATTGAAGCTCCGGGTACTAAGTTAATTTGATGTTCTATCCCTCGTAAAGGTGGTAAACCTTTAGGGGCCTCACTAAAAACATCCTCATAATCCTACAAAAGAGATTGAAACACACTAGGCAAATCTTCGTTAATGTTAGATAAAGATAAATAATTTTGCCTAAACCTCACAAGGATACAAGGTTGTTTATTAAGTAGGGTTCTCTTCACATCTTTTTTTGTTGCCAAAAGATTTTTTTTGCTCATTTTACCACTTGTGGATTCACTCACCTTTGGGCTTTTTAAATTTTGACTTTTTCCACTACTAGCCTCTTTTCTCTCTGTCTTTTGTACTTGTCCTTTCTCCCTTACCCCCTCACAAAATTTCATCATCTTCAATTGATCTTTATATACATCAGTGGGATTTAAAGGAGCAAAAGTGAATTTCCTACCTTTAAACACAAGGCATTGAAAATCAGCAAAGTCCCCTTCTTTTGGTGGTTCGACCAACTCTTCGCCATTATCACTGTCATCCACAAGTTCTGGCAGTCTGGATCTATTTTATCAGAGTCGGAAGTGTCCTCACCATTATCTTTTAGAAGAAGTAATCTCGTGTTAGGGCATTCCCTACTATAATGACCACGCCCTTTGCACTAAAGCATTCAATCTCACGAGTCCTATTCGTACTCGAATCACCTAAATTAGGCTGCTTAGAAGGTGTTTGCGTTTTAACAGGAGCCCCTTTTTTCCAATCTGATTGCTTGTCACTCAAAGAAGACTTATTAGTAAAAAAAGGTGATTTGGAACTTATAAAATCAGAATTGGAAGTGTTACCTCGATAATATTGTGAAGTAGAGAAGGAACTAACCCTTTGTTCCTTTAATTGCTGCTCGATCTCAATGGCCTTATGAACTGCTTCTTCCAAATCAATGTATGTCTGTAGCCTTAATGTATTAGCTATCAGCCTGTTCAAACCATCAATAAATCGAACCATAGTCGTTTCCTCATCCTTCTGCACATTAGCTCTCTGAATGAGCATCTCCATTTCCTTAAAACATTCATCCACCGTCCTACTACCTTGAACAAGTCTGCTAAGTTTTGTTTTAATCTCTCTACAGTAGTGAGGTGGAATAAATCTTTTACGCATAATCTATTTCAACTCATCCCATGTTGAAATCTCACCTTCATAATTCGATGACGATTTACCCCAAGTTGGGTCCACCAACTTAACGCATAATTTGAAAATTCCAGCGTTGCTAATGCTACCTTTTCATCATCCGGACATTTATAATACCTAAACATAAGTTCAATTTTAGATTCCGATTCACAATAAGCTTCTGGATCATTCTTACCACAAAATTGGGGAATTGTGAACTTCGGTTTTGCCAAAGATGGTTGCCCACGATCATGAAAATCATCATCCATTCTAGGGACACGTCGAGGGCCGTGCCTATGATTAGGGGGCTGGTTATCCCTATCTTCTTTAATTGGATCTCTATACTGAGGCTCTTGATTCAATCGGACCTCATTTAAAGTAGCATTCAATGCTTGAAGTGTAGTATTTATTTGCGTGATTGCAGCAGCATGTCCGTCTAACTATTGTTGGACTTTCATAAATGTATCATTATGGTCATTATCACCTTGACCAGCCTTAGACATTTTCAAAAACCTGCAAAATAAACACTCAACACTCAAAAATAAAAGTTACCAAACCTCACCGTTAATCACTCAAAAAGAAAATTTAAATTCTCAATGAGGTAGAATTTAGTCTTGTGAGTCCTTTAGGAGAGTTTATATCAACCAATTAGAGAGTGGATGAACCAAACTACCAAAGAATCCTAATTTGCACTAGGATGCCAAAAACTGACGAGACACCAATTGATTCGTGTTGCACCGAGGAAGAATTGTGCACACGTTTAAATCCTACTAACACAAGAAACAAGAAGGTGTTAGATAATGTAAAGGAAGACTAAAAAGCAAACAAATGAAAACCTACAGCTAAGAATCAATAAAAATTACTGAAACTGAAAAACTCGAAAAACTACGGAGTAACTTGACAACTTTGTTCGAGGTGTTCCCGATATCCAAAAATCATGAAATTAAATCTGGAATATCCTTAAATATTTAATTTTTGATCTAGAAAGTTTGGGCACCAAAATCAACCCACTGAATCTTTTTTAAATTTTTATTGGATTTCTTCTTTTTTAATTTTTTTGACTTTTTCGACTGCTTTTTCTGTGGGATTAATTTTTTAATATTCAATCACAGTGCCACAAATATGTATGTAAAATTTCAAACCAATCGGACAACGTTTACCCACTCAAATGAATTTTTTTGAAAAAATTTTTCTGGGTAAAACTGCTGTTTGTGGTTTAAAAAATAGAGATCAGTTTAGAAATCAACCAAGAACACCCAAAACGCCCAAAATCTGATACCAAATGATAGAGGGTTGTGCGCGGACCAAGATCGAGTCTTCAAGTCACGGGAAACTCCTACGAAAGCTCTAATCAGATCTGAAACGAAACAGAAAATTAAAAGATTAGAACTTTGAATTTCCAGATCTGAAATAAAATCCCCAAATCAGCAAAGAGTCAAATTGAGAATAGAAATAAGTGTTAATAAGGGTTCTTGAAACCCTAAAGGAGGTTGTGATTCTGCCCAATTGAACACCAAGATAGTTTTCCCCAAATTTCGGCAACCTAATTTCTCCCAAAAAGATTATGGATGAATCGGCAAGAACCCTAGAAATTGGGGATTTTTCGCTGATTCTTTAAATAGAAAAAAAAGGCTGGAAACACAATAAGAACAACAAATAAATTAGATAAAGATTCGGCACAAGCAGAAAATAAAGAAGGAATTGACAGCAAGAAATTAAAAGATAAGTCCTGAGAAGCCTTGAAATCCCGAAAGATCTCACAACTCCCTTCAAACGGCTCTAATCTCCCCTCCAAAGAATAACAATGGCAAGAAGAAGGCTAAAGATGGCTCCCACAATCAAAAGACTGTTAAAACAACTTCTAAAGAAAGCTCAAGAGAGAATTCTTGGAGAAAAACCTCAAAGAAAATTCTGCACTTTAACAAATCTAAAAATTTAATGTATTTGAGTAGTGAATAACAAGGTGGCTGGCCAAGCCTTTATATAGGCCTCTCAAGTGTTTTCCTAATCTAATTAGAAAACTAAAAATAAAAAAACTCCTAATTACTTTAATATTTAAATGGAAATTTGGCCAAGGGCTTTTAATTGGGCCTCTTGGACTGAATATTTACATAAAATTTAACTAAGTATTAAAAAAATAAAACTTTACGAATTGGGCCACTTTGACAATTTGGCCTGATTTTCAATTAAGTATGGGTGGGCTTCTTGATTGGGCCTGGAATCTTCTCATTGGGCATCGCCTTCAAGAATTTGAGCTTGTGATCCAACTCCTACCGAAATTGGGTCGTTGATGCTCGTAACGGAGATCCAATGCGCTTTGGCTGCAAGATTCTATTTCTTGGACCAAGATTTCTAAGATTTGAAATCTTGATTTTCTCGATTCTTGAAATCGCTCCAAACAGCAAAATTGGGCCAAGATTCGGTTTCTTGATTTTTTTGAAAACAAGAAAGTGAATCTTGATTTTCTTATTCTTTCGCGTACGTATCTAAGGCCTTGCTAACAAATTCTTGAATGGTCCCATTTAGTTTGGAACACATTTGTCGGGCCTTTGATCTCGTATCACAAACCATTTTTTAGCTCGCAGAATATCTAAAATGGTTCTAACATGGAAAACATGATCATCTAATGTCTTTGAGTAAATTAAAATATCATCAAAGTAAACTACTACAAATTTACCCAAGTGAGGCCTTAAAACGTGATTCATTAATCTCATAAATGTACTCGGTGCATTAGTAAGGCCGAAAGGCATAACTAACCATTCATACAATCCAAATTTTGTTTTAAAGGCTGTTTTTCATTCATCCCCTTCCCTCATTCGAATTTGATGACAACCGCTTTTTAAATCAATTTTAGTAAATATAATTGAACCATGTAATTCATCAAGCATATCATCAAGTTAAGGAATTGGATGTCTACACTTTACCATTATTTTGTTGATGGATGACAATCAACATACATTCTATACGTACCATCTTTCTTCGGTTCCAATAAGACAAGAATGGCACAAGGGCTTAGGCTCTCACGAATGTACCCTTTGTCTAGTAACTCCTCAACTTGCCTTTGCAATTCCTTTGTCTCCTCGGGATTGCTTCTATAGGCTAGTCGATTTGGTATTGAAGCTCCGGGTACTAAGTCAATTTGATCCTCTATCCCACGTAAAGGTGGTAAACCTTTAGGGGCCTCACTAAAAACATCCTCATAATCCTGCAAAAGACACTGAAACACACTTGGCAAATTTTCGTTAATGTTAGATAAAGATAAATAGATTTGCCTAAACCTCACAAGGATACAAGGCTGTTTATTGAGTAGGGCTCTCCGCACATATTTTTTTGTAGCCGTCAAATTTTTTACTCTCATTTTACCACTTGCGGATTCACTCACCTTTGGGATATTTAGATTTTGACTTTTTTTACTACTACCCTCTTTTCTCTCTGTCTTTTGTATTTGTCCTTTCTCCCTCACCCCCTCACAAAATTTCATCATCTTTAATTGATCTTTATATACATCAGTGGGATTTAAAGGAGCAAAATCGAATTTTCGGCCTTTAAACACAAGGGAGTATCTATTGAGCTTACCTTGGTGTGTAACATCATGATCAAATTGCCAAGGCCGTCCAAGGAGCAAGTGTGCCGCATGCATTGGGACCACATCACACCATACCTCATCCTCGTAATTCCCAAGCTTAAAAGTGATCAAGGCCTGTTTTGTAACTTTAACTTCCGAGCATTCATTAACACACTGAAGGTGATAAGGCTTAGGGTGCTCGGTACAAGATAACTTTAAAGAATCCACCAAATAACTGCTCACTACATTAACTCCCACTATCAATAATAAGTGAACACAAGTTACCATTTATAAAACACCTAGAATGGAAAATATTGGTTCTTTGATTATCAACATCGTCTCTCATTTGGATGTTAAGGGTGCGGATGACTACAAGGACCTCATTATGGTCATTATTCTCATCCTCGACTTGACCAATTCTAGACATCTTATTTTAAAACCTGCAAAACAAACACTCAACACTCAAAAAAAATTAACAAACCTCACCGTTAATGATACGATCCGGCTCGATGTTGAGAGTCTAGTCATTGATGTGCCCGATCGTGAATTGGAGTAATATTAAGGTTTGTCGAAGATAGATTAAGAAAAAAGAGATAAAGGCTCAAATTTAGTTCAAAAGAGGTTATGGAATGTATTGAGGTTGATAGATGAACGAAAACCAAGTATTCAAGTTGAACCAACACAATATAAGTGTGTTAACCCGGGACTTATAGGAATACTTATGTAGGATAAATGATGTATGGATGGAAAACGAATAAAATGAAACCTCGACCCGCTATCAAAGATGATAGGAACCTCGGTGTAATTTGAACGCCACACTTTGGGTGCAAAGTGATAAGTTCAGAAAAGAAAGACGGGTTGACGCCACAAGGGTTACTTGATAACTCAGACGAGTCTTTGGAGAACAATGAGAGTTGAAAACAAACTCACAAAGTAATCAGATTTCATATAAGGTTTAAAAAGTATATTGTCTAACCCCAAAATGATTACAAAGCAAACTATTTATAGCTAAAGACTCAGCTAGCCGAACAGCCACTTGAATCCTTAAAAAACTAAGCAAATGAATCTATTTAATTAGGCTAACAAGATTCAGCTGAATATGAACTTGAATGGATAGCTTAAAACTTAAGTAAATGTACTTAAAAGATGAATGCATCAGGAGACCAATAGTCATGTCTAGATTCGGCCATAGTTTTGAATGACTCCTTAAATTGGCATCTTTTGGCTGAATGGTGATGAGCATTAAAGGTAGATATATGGACAGCTTCTAGATGGTGTTAACTCAGCTGGAAAGATTCATGGAACGTCTTCAATGCTTGGCTAACCATTGAGCTACACGAACAGCTTTGAATGGTGCCTTTGATGCGCACGAGGAGCCTTGAGCAATAGTCATAGAATGTGAACACAAGGAGCTGATCGGCCAAAGGAGTGTGAACACACGAAATTGAAGGGTCTTCAGCTGGTGGGGCTTTTGAAAAAAAATGCATCGGTGGCTGAATAGTCAGTTTGCAAAGATGCAACAGTAGCCACCTCTTTTGATGTGATCCAGTTCGGTGATGTGAGTCGAGTCGTTTATGTGCTCGATTGTAAAATAGAGAAGTATCGCTCGATTTTGAAATGTATTTTAAAAGTAGGCTAATGATGGAATAAGGTTTCAAAAATTGGTTCAAGATGGCTAAGTAAGGTAGGTAATGGATTCGGTTAAGTGAAGAGGCTAAAGGTTGTTGAAGTTGGATTTGCGGATGGCTTGAATGGCTTTAAGGTCAAGAAGGAACCAGTACTAAAATAGAGTACCAACCCGATTCTTATAAGACACTTAAAGGTGGTAGAAAGGACCTTGACCCACTAACTATATGAGTTAGGAACCAGAGGTATCAAATGGTTGAACGCCACACTCGGGATTTGAGTGATAAGTTCGAAGAAACAAGGAAGATGCCACTAGCAAGCTAGATAAGTCTACTTGAGTCTAAAACGAATTAAGAGAGTTGAAAAACTCACAAAATGTATAAACATTAATCAAATGAGCAAAAGTTCTTACAAAATACAAATGAGCAAATATTTACAGCCTAAGCCTAAGGTAGCCCAATGGACTAATAAGATGCTGAATAGTCAGCCAAAATTAAAGCAAAAGAGGCTGGAAATTTCCAGCAACCTTCCTAGAACGTTTTGGGAAGCTTCATGCATGGAGAAGTCAATTGGACAGCTTCTAGATGGAGTCCATTCAGCTGGGCATGAATGGGAGTGCTGGTGAGCTGAATTGGATGTCTTGGTTCGGCCAATGAAGCTTAATCCACCTTAATTAAGCTGCCTTGAAAAGCTGAATAGTCTTGTAATTTAAATGAGTAGCTTGGGCATTTCAATGGTCCTCAAGTGTGAATGGACGAATTTGAATGGTTCCCTAGTGTGAATGCTCAAAACCGATCAGCCACTTAATGTGAAAAGAATTTTCATCAATATGAACATCTTAATTTGCTTCTTTGAAGAGCTGAAAATCCATTAAGCTTCACGAAAAGTCAGCTGGAAACAAAAGGGAGCTGCTCCTTTTAATGCTGTCCCATGCATTTAGCCAAATGCATGTTTCTTCCTTAATTGCTCCTTGGACTTTAAGCTGGCTAATTCAGCTGGAAATATCACCAAATAAATTCGGTCAGAACTTATTAATCATTCATTAAAAATTCCAGCAGCTGAATAAAATCAAATCACAATAAAATTATCACACGCACATTTATTCGGCTGAAATTAGGACACATTAAAAAGGTGCAAGAGCTGAACAAATTAAATATGTGTTCTAATTAAGACAAATTAATAACATGCATTAAACAAACATAATTAAAATGTCCAGATTTCTTAAATTAAATACTTAGTAATTATTTGAGCTAAAATAACTAACTCAACTAATTAATTTATTCCAGCAAATTAAATGTAACTTTATTTATTGGAGCTGAATAAACTAATTAAACTATTTTATTTAATTTAGTCCAGCAATTAATAAATGCATAAATTAAACCAAGCTGAGTTTGAGCTTATTTGAGCTCATGGAGCTGGAAACGAGCTAAACGGAGGTCAACGAGATGGAATTGAACTCATTCAGCTCGCATGGGTTTGCGACCAACGCTTATGGAGCTGGTCCAAAAATGTGCCCGGGGCATGGTCGTATCATCCCCTCCCTCTTTAAAGCGATTTGTCCCCAAATCGGGCCATTTGCTCGCAAAAAATCGTTCAATGTCAAGAAGCCTTTTATTCATGAACCTGGAAAAGACATTTCCCAAAATGTTAGAACCACAGAGGATTGGTAAAGAAAGAAAAATATTTACACTCCCTCCCTCTTTAGATGAAAGCCATTTCGGTTTGTCACCTACAAAAGACTGAAACACATGAGTGACATTATAAGTTGTAGGCATAAAATAATTCGTTGGCATCTTACTCAAAAATGAATCGCATGAGCCAATGTCAAGATAAAGATGATGAGTACATTTTACCCATTTAGAATGAATCAAAAGTTTTACCGATGGTAACAGACCAAACGCACAAAGCATTCGGCAATTGAGCTCTTGGGTAAGGAAATTTCTTCGTTTAAATCCCTTAAATAGAAACATAAAATAATAATCTCCGGGATCAAAAACAAAGCTTTCTCTTACCGTTTCAATGTGACATGAAGATTGCATAGCTGGTAACAAAGAAAGAATTTGAAGTAGTCAAAAATTATAAACATGCAAGAGAAACTTAAATGCTGTCGACCATAATGTAATGCAATGATTTCCGTAAACAAAGAATGGATTTTGTCTTTGTACACCAGCAAAGGATAGAACATGAAGTAAAGAGAAAGGGCCAACATATCTATACAAACTAAGATGATGGTACTCACCTCCTTTCACCAGCAATTTAGAAAAATATGCTCCAGGGTTAAACACATGATTTGGGTCATTTAAGTTCAAAAACAATGCAAGGACATAATCCATAGACAACACATTCATGCTAGTCAAATAAGTTTTAATCGCATGTATGTACAAACATTCATAACTTTCAAAATTTCTTCGCAAAAATAAAGACATCCACAAAATTTCATCGCATTGATGGAAAGAACACATGTAGCCATCAAAACCAATTAGATTAAGCATTTTACATGAATAATTTTTATCACAATCAACAGTCATGTTTTGCTGACTTAAAGTTGGAGTAATGTCATCATCGCCCACAACATGCAATTTGAGGTGATTTGAATCAACATGGAACCAATGATGAGAAGGACATTCCAAGATGCTAATCAGATCAAAATCAGCTAACTAATTCAACCTATAGCAACTAGGCAGAGAATGATAATGGCTTTTGTGAAGTTCATAGGCACACTTATCAACAGAATTCAAGAAGTTCCAATTTGATTGAATCTCAAAAGATACATTACCTTGCTTACCTTGAGGAGTTGGAAGGATGATATCTTGCAATGGATCGTGATGGAAATCACTAGGAAACAAATGATGATTAGAGCATTGCAAGACTCTTTTCAAGGGAAAATCAACATTTCGATCCAATGTTAAACAACAAAACAAATGTTTGAATGGACTTTCTCTAAGACCAACAAAATGAATGAATTTGTCAAAAGAAACCATACCACAATCAAATTGAATATCACAAGGTTTCTTACCTGACTTACCTTTGAAGTTTTGAAAGGTAGTCACATCATCCAACTTACCCTTTTCAATTAATTGAAATCGGCGTTCATGCGGTCGGTAATGAAGTTGGAACTTGTCTTGGATTGGAAATTTACAAACCTGTAACAAAGAAGAATTAGAAAGCAAACTTGAATGGTGGTTAGCAAAAATATTCCTCACTTTTCCAGGATTGCTTTCTTCACTTGTTTCTTTTGTAAATTTTCTTTCTTTTTCACTCGATTTCTTTTCATGCTCTCTTTCAATTTCTTTTTCCACTTTTTCTTTTTCTTCTCTTTCAATTTCATTTTCAATCTCTTTTTGCTTTTCACTCTCTTTTGTTTTTGAAATCTCACTTTCGTATTTTTCTTTTTCATTTCTTTCATTTTGTTTGCTCTTTTCTTGCTCACGTTCTTTTACAACCAATTTTTTCAATTTGATTTGGTCCTCATGGACTTGTTCCGGTGTGAGCGGCGCTAAGGTGATTTTCCTTCCTTGATGCTTGAAGGAATACCTATTGGTACATCCATCGTGAATGACCTTGCGATCCAATTGCCATGGTGCTCCTAGCAACAAATGGCAGGCTTGAATAGGTGCCACATCACAAACGACTTCGTCTTGGTATCTACCGATGGAATATGCAACACGCACTTGTTGAGTAACTTCAAATTCACCTTTGTCGTTAAACCACCGCAGCTTATAAGGTTGAGGATGCTTGGTAACGAGTAAGCCAAGTTTTTCCACCATTCTAGTGCTGGCCACATTTGAACTAATGTCACCATTAACAATGATGCAACAGATTTTATCGTGGACATGGCATCGAGTATGAAACAGATTCTTATGTTGCGGTTCGTTCTCCAATCTTTGAAGACTTGAACTCATTTTGATGTCAACGTCAACAGGTGTCAAATCTTCTTTATCTTTGTCGGATGGTACTTGGAGTTCTTCTTTTTGTATTCGTTGGAATTCAGACCGCATTATCCTTTGCATTTCTCGCTTCCACATTTGGAATTCAAATTCAGAAAATTCTTCAGACATGTTTCAATAAAATGTTAGAAAACAAAAGACAAATTAGAAAGAAAAATAATCCTCACCACAAAATCTCACAAGTTCTCTCGCAAAGAAAATAATAGATGGCACACCACTCGTGTTTCACTCTTATTTTGGCTTTTATCTTGATGTATTTCGCTTGTGCCTTTTACCACTCGATTCGCCTCTCGAACTTCGTAATTGACTCGTTCAGACTTACAAGCAGGCCTAGAGGGTCGGCTTCAAAGGGGTTCGCAAAGGTAGTCGATGTAAGGAGTGCAAGGTAGGCTAAAAAGAAAATAAAAAAAAGAATGGAGCTAAGTGTGGCGATTGGTTTGTGTTCGGTAGAAAAGCACTTTAAGATCGGGAAAACTATGAACGTCTTCAAAATAGATTCTTTCTCTTTTTTTTTTTCAACTTTTCAACACTTTTTTTTTCAAAATTTCTCTTTTTTTTTTGAATTTTTTTTCAATTTCCTCTTCTTTTTTTTCGAATTTTTTTTATAATTTCGAATTTTTTTTGTAATACTCCAATACAATAGTAAGCTAAATACAAGAGAGAAAGAAAAAAATATTACAACTCGAATTTTTTTATTTTTTTTCACAATGACTTATTCCGGTAACTTCACGAACGTCCGTACTCCTCGATTTTGACTAGCTCTGATACCAGATGATGTGATCCAGCTCGGTGATGTGAGTCGAGTCGTTTATGTGCTCGATCGTAAAATAGAGAAGTATCGCTCGATTTTGAAATGTATTTTAAAAGTAGGCTAATGATGGAATAAGGTTTCAAAAATTGGTTCAAGATGGCTAAGTAAGGTAGGTAATGGATTCGGTTAAGTGAAGAGGCTAAAGGTTGTTGAAGTTGGATTTGCGGATGGCTTGAATGGCTTTAAGGTCAAGAAGGAACCAGTACTAAAATGGAGTACCAACCCGATTCTTATAAGACACTTAAAGGTGGTAGAAAGGACCTTGACCCGCTAACTATATGAGTTAGGAACCAGAAGTATCAAATGGTTGAACGCCACACTCGGGATTTGAGTGATAAGTTCGAAGAAACAAAGAAGACGCCACTAGCAAGCTAGATAAGTCTACTTGAGTCTAAAACGAATTAAGAGAGTTGAAAAACTCACAAAATGTATAAACATTAATCAAATGAGCAAAAGTTCTTACAAAATACAAATGAGCAAATATTTATAGCCTAAGCCTAAGGTAGCCCAATGGACTAATAAGATGCTGAATAGTCAGCCAAAATTAAAGCAAAAGAGGCTGGAAATTTCTAGCAACCTTCCTAGAACGTTTTGGGAAGCTTCATGCATGGAGAAGTCAATTGGACAGCTTCTAGATGGAGTCCATTCAGCTGGGCATGAATGGGAGTGCTGGTGAGCTGAATTGGATGTCTCGGTTCGGCCAATGAAGCTTAATACACCTTAATTAAGCTGCCTTGAAAAGCTGAATAATCTTGTAATTTAAATGAGCAGCTTGGGCATTTCAATGGTCCTCAAGTGTGAATGGACGAATTTGAATGGTTCCCTAGTGTAAATGCTCAAAGCTGAAAATCCATTAAGCTTCACGAAAAGTCAGCTGGAAACAAAAGGGAGCTGCTCCTTTTAATGCTGTCCCATGCATTTAGCCAAATGCATGTTTCTTCCTTAATTGCTCCTTGGACCTTAAGCTAGCTGATTCAGCTAGAAATATCACCAAATAAATTCGGTCAGAACTTATTAATCATTCATTAAAAATTCCAGCAGCTGAATAAAATCAAATCACAATAAAATTATCACACACACATTTATTCGGCTGAAATTAGGACACATTAAAAAGGTGCAAGAGCTGAACAAATTAAATATGTGTTCTAATTAAGACAAATTAATAACATGCATTAAACAAACATAATTAAAATGTCCAGATTTCTTAAATTAAATACTTAGTAATTATTTGAGCTAAAATAACTAACTCAACTAATTAATTTATTCCAGCAAATTAAATGTAACTTTATTTATTGGAGCTGAATAAACTAATTAAACCATTTTATTTAATTTAGTCCAGCAACTAATAAATGCATAAATTAAACCAAGCTGAGTTTGAGCTTATTCGAGCTCATGGAGCTGGAAACGAGCTAAACGGAGGTCAACGAGATGGAATTGAACTCATTCAGCTCGCATGGGTTTGCGACCAACGCTTATGGAGCTGGTCCAAAAATGTGCCCGGGGCGTGGTCGTATCATCTTTTAATGCCGTCCCAAGTCCCTTGCACTTATTTAATTCAGCAGCAACCTCCTCTTTAATGCGTTCCGTGCATGTTTTCTTCAGAAACTCATTAAATGGACGTCCCTTGCATGAGGAACAGCCCCTTTAATTATATGTCTTGCTGTACATTAAATTCGGCTAGCATGCCTCCTTTAATGCCGTCCAAGGGAGTGTACCTGCACATTAAATTGCTCTTTAAATTTCGGCTGGACTAGAAGTCAACAACAAGACACTTGAACAGCCCCTTTAATACATAATTAATCTCATGCTTGAACCAAGACAAATTAATTAGCCATATTAATTCGGCTAGACATGAATTAAGTTAACATTAAATTCGGCAGCCACAAGACACATTAAAGTGGTTCATTAATTCGGCTGAATTCATGCATATTAAGTCAACAATAAGACATATTAAATTCGGCTGCCATATGGTCAACAAAGCATAATAAATTCGGCTGAACATAAACAAATTAAATGCATGCCTTAACCTAGGACAAACTAATGTGTACTAATTGAAGACATAATTAAATCATGTACTAAATAAAGCAAATTTAATATAAAAATTATTAGACCCAAATTAAATCATGTGCATGCTGAAACTAACAACTTAACTAATGAACTTAATTTATTCCAGCAATTATGTAAACGCATAAATAAATTCAAATTCAAATTCAAGTGCTAGGTGCTCCTTAGCTATCTTACCTTAGGGCTCATGTGGTTCAATTTCAACTTCATCCTTACCTTTTTCGGTCAGGCAAGAACGTCGCTCGTCAGGAAGATATTGAAGTTGATATTCGTCATAGAGATTTGTCGGAACCTGAAAAGAAGGAACAGAACAAAAACAAACATCTCGGGGGTTAGTTAAAATTTTCCTCTCTTTTTCTTGTTCTCGCTCACCATCTTCCTTTTCTCTCATTTCTTTTTCAACATCTTTTTCTTTTTCAATTTTTTCCTCAATCTCAAATTCTTTTTTCTTTTTCTCACTCTCATTTTCTTTTTCTTTTATTTCTTTTTCTTTTTCTCTCATTTCTTTTTTTCTTCTCTCAATTTCATTCAAGATTCGTTCATTTTCTCGCATCAACATCTCTTGTCTTTCTTTTCTTCTATTTTCTTTGTCTTTCTGCCTCATTCTTTCTTTACAATATAAAGATGATTCAAATGAGTCAGATCGACAAAATTTTTATTCAAAGGATGGAAAAGAATCGTGAATATTTCTCCGTGGATGAACGCCTTGATGCACTTGAAGAGAGATTTCTTCTTTCGCAGGTATCATCTTGAAAAACCTCATTCTCAAAACTTTTTTTTTTTCTACTCAAATTCTTTAATGAATAGTAATCTTGGTATGGATCTCTTCTTGAGTAGGAATCATGAAAATCTCTTCTCACCAAGTTATTGGATGATTTTCTCTATGATGATCTTGTTTTCGTCTCTTGACTTGAAGAGATTCGCTCCCATTGGAATCGTTCATCCAATTTCTTCAATCGTTCTTTAATTGGTTCCAATTTTCTTTGAAGCATTTAACCCATCTCGTGAATAATTGTTTGCTATGTTAGGTCGATCAAAACATCACCATATTCTTCACCATCAATCCCTTCAAAACTTCTTGACATCATATTTAATCGCACAACAAAACTCACACTTCTCTCACAAAGAAAATTCACACAATTTGGCTTTTACTTCTCTTGAATGGCCTCACCAATCGCTCTTGCCTTTTACCACTCGGTTTTCGCCTCTCGAAGTTCTCTGCAAACTAAGTCGACAAATCAATACCGTTTGGGGTCGGCTTACAAAATTATTTTGGCTTGGTAGGTAATGATGTCGAAAATGGTAGGCTATCAAACAAAGAGGATAAATGGAAAGGTTAAGTGTGGCTGGAAATGAATTTTAGTACTTCGGGCAGCAACTTACACCTTTACAATTCAACAACAACGAATTTTGTCAAACTTTTTTTTTCGAATTTCACTTTTTTTTCAATACTGAATACAAAAAAGAAAAGGAAAAATAAATTGAATACAAACTTTTTTTTTGAATTTTTTTGATTTTTTTGATTTTTTTCGAATTTTTTTACAATACCGTAATGCCGATAACGTTAATTCTTACTCCGATTCAGCTAGCTCTGATACCAAATGATACGATCCGGCTTGGTGTTAAGAGTCAAGTTGTTGATGTGCCCGATCGTGAATTGGAGTAATATTAAGGTTTGTCGAAGATAGATTAAGAAAAAAGAGATAAAGGCTCAAATTTAGTTCAAAAGGGGTTATGGAATGTATTGAGGTTGATAGATGAACGAAAACCAAGTATTCAAGTTGAACCAACACAATATAAGTGTGTTAACCCGGGACTTATAGGAATACTTAGGTAGGATAAATGATGTATGGATGGAAAACGAATAAAATGAAACCTCGACCCGCTATTAAAGATGATAGGAACCTCGGTATAATTTGAACGCCACACTGTGGGTACAAAGTGATAAGTTCGGAAAAGAAAGACGGGTTGACGCCACAAGGGTTACTTGATAAGTCAGGCGAGTCTTTGGAGAACAATGAGAGTTGAAAACAAACTCACAAAGTAATCAGATTTCATATAAGGTTTAAAAAGTATATTGTCTAACCCCAAAACGATTACAAAGCAAACTATTTATAGCTAAAGACTCAGCTAGCCGAACAGCCACTTGAATCCTTGAAAAACTAAGCAAATTAATCTATTTAATTAGGCTAACAAGATTCAGCTGAATATGAACTTGAATGGATAGCTTAAAACTTAAGTACATGTATTTAAAAGATGAATGCATCGGAGACCAATAGTCATGTCTAGATTCGGCCATAGTCTTGAATGACTCCTTAAATTGGCATCTTTTGGCTGAATGGTGATGAGCATTAAAGGTAGATAAATGGACAGCTTCTAGACATAAATACATATATAATAAATTCAGCTGAACATAAACAAATTAAATGCATGCCTTAACCTAGGACAAACTAATGTGTACTAATTGAAGACATAATTAAATCATGTACTAAATAAAGCAAATTTAATATAAAAATTATTAGACCCAAATTAAATCATGTGCATGCTGAAACTAACAACTTAACTAATGAACTTAATTTATTCCAGCAATTATGTAAACGCATAAATAAATTGAAATTCAAATTCAAGTGCTAGGTGTTCCTTACCTATCTTACCTTCGGGCTCATGTGGTTCAATTTCAACTTCATCCTTACCTTTTTCTGTCAGGCAAAAACGCCGCTCGTCAGGAAGATATTTAAGTTGATATTCGTCATAGAGATTTGTCGGTAAAAATTTTTTTCAAAAATTTTTCTTGGTAAAAACTGCTATATGCTGTTTTTAAAAAGAGATCAGTTTAGAAATCAACCAAGAACACCCAAAACGCCCAAAATCTGATACCAAATGATAAAGAGTCGCGCGCAGACTGAGATTGAGTGTCAAGTCACGGGAAACTCCTACGAAAACTCTAAACGCTTGGATCTGAAACGAAACAGCAAAACTAATTTAGAATCAATTAGATCTGAAACGAAAATAACCAAAACAATAAAAGATCAGCCAAGAATTAACAACACTTATAGATAGCTAATCTTGGAAGCCAAGAACATGGAATTAAATTCAATGGAGGCCCCAAACAGCCGAATCTGAAAAGAAGAACCCAAAAATTAGCAAATTAAACTTAAACTCAGTAGATCACGAAATTAATTAGATCTAGGGTTTGGACAGCAAGAAAGAGGGGTTTTGTGAAATCAAAACGTTTCTTGTTGTTCAAGGGTGGTGCCGAACAGATTCTTGAAAATTGAACGGGGCTGGAAACGCAACAAGAGAGTTTAAACAAGTTAGATATTGAAAACGACACAAGCAGAAAATTAAAAAGATTGAACAGCAAGAAAAATAAAGATAAAGTCCTAAGAAGCCTTGAAATCGAGAAAGATTTCACAACTCCCTTCAAACGGCTCTAATCTCCCCTCCAATGAAGAACAATGGCAAGAAGATGGCTAAAGATGGCTCCCACAATCAAAAAGATTGTTAAAACTCCTTCTAAAGAAAACTCAAGAGAAAATTCTTGGAGAACTCAAAGAGAATTTTCACTCATCAAACAAATCTGATTTCAATGTATTATTCAAGTGTTTTTCATATGGTGGCTAGCCAAGCCTATTTATAGGCCTTCTAACTATTTTCCTAATCTTATTAGGAAACTAAAAAAAAACCTAATTAATAATTTTAAAAGGGAAATTCGGCCAAGGCTTTTAATGAGCTGCTTGGGCTGAATTTTTACATAGGAATTAAATCATAAAGTATAAAAATTAAAACTAAGTACTTAAAGATAATTTTACAAATTGGGCCACTTTGATAATTTGGCCTAATTTTCAACTAAGTTTAATTTAAATTTCTTGATTGGGCCTGGAACATCTTATTGGGCCTTGCCTTCAAGAACTTGGGCTTGTAATCCGTTTTCTACCAAAATTGGTTCGTTGATGCTCGTAACTGAGATCCAATGCGCCTTAGCTGCAAGATTCGATTTCTTGGACCAAGATTTCCAAGATTTGAAATCTTGATTTTCTTGATTCTTGAAATCGCTCAAAACAGCAAAATTGGACCAAGATTCGGTTTCTTGATTTTCTTGAAAACAAGAAAGTGAATCTTGATTTTCTTTTTTCATTCGTGTACGCATCTAAGGCCTTGCTAATAAATTCTTGAATGGTTCCATTTAGTTTTGAACGCATTTGTCTGGCCTTTGACCTCGTTATTGGGCCTTGTGGTAATTTGAGCCCATCACGTTCTTGAGCTTGAGTTGGGCCTTTGTGCTCGTATCAGAGCCACTCGTAAAGTCCATGCTTCGTCTTGAAAGCATTCTTCCACTCATCACCTTCACGCATACGCATTTGGTGATATCCGCTTTTGAGATCGATTTTTGAAAACAAACTTGCACCATTCAACTCATCAAGCATATCATCCAATCGCGGTATAGGGTGTCGATACTTGATGGTAATTTTTTTATAGCACGACAATCTACGCACATTCTCCACGTTCCATCCTTCTTAGGAACAAGCAAAACAGGTACGGCGCAGGGACTAAGGCTTTCACGCACATTCAATTCAGCTTAACATAATCTATTAAACACTTGTACTAATTTAGGACACACTAATGAGCTATAGTAAACTTAAATAAATGCTTAATTTAAATGTCCAAAAATTCCAGCAGCAAATTAATTAGCTGGAACGAAATTCATCTTCCCAAAAATTGAACACATTGAGCTCATTTTTGAATTATTTGCTATCATTTTCCACAATTTGTTCCACCATTGCTGAAATAGCCTTCTTAAATTGTTTAACTCTAGCTCGCATTATCGGACCAGTGGGCAGCTTGATAGCTTCTTGTTCGATCTCTACTTTGTTTGCAGGCGAGCTCACATCACTCTATTTAGCAAAATAGGAACCTCCGGTATATTGATGAACGCCACACCAATTGGTGATAAGTTCAAAACAAAGTCAGATTGACGCCACTAGTGAAGATAAGTCAATTTGAGCTTTGAAGAATTAAGAGAGTGAATTAACTCACCAAAGAAATATAATTTCATTCAAGAATTGGCCAAAAGTCCTTTTACAAGAAAAATAACAACTATTTATAGCCTGATGACTAGTTAGCCGAATAGACAAATTCATGACTTAAGATCCAAGCAAACTTGAAATAAATTCCAGATTTGATTCATTGGATGGCTGTAGCAAAGATTCAGCTGAATGGAGATCAAGAGGCAGCTTTTAAATTAAGCAAATGAATTTGGAGATTCATGCAGCAGCTAAATTTGGCTAATGAGTTTAATGGACTCATTCATTAAGCAACTCTTGCTGAAAAGTTACCAGCATTAAAGAAGAAATTGAGCAGCCATTGGGAGTGTGAATGGACGGTTTTGGAGGGTCTCATAGTGTGAAATGGCTGAACTGATTGGTCATGGTGTGAACGGCTGGTGTGAAAACAATTGATGCTGCTTTGGGAAGAGAATCAACCAAGCCTTTGGAGAGTTAAAGCCTGTTGACTCTTGGCCGAATGGTTGCCTTAGAGAGTGCCAAAATTAATTAGCTTTCATGAATTGTATCAACTGCACATGCATCTTCCCATGCATGAATCTACATGCATGAACCTAGTCAATGTATCTTCAAATTCGGCTGCACCTAAAAGAAACACATGAACTTAATTAAATTAAACCAATTCAACTGACCTAAATTTAAAACATAATGTGGACAGACTAATTAACATTGTGACAAATTAAATGATAACTAAACAAGACACATTAATTTGGCTAGACATAATTAAAACATGTATTAAATTAAGACAAACTTAATTAAACCAGGACACATTTAATTTAGCTAAGACAAAGCATATTAAACACTTGTATTAATTTAGGACAAACTAATGAGCTGTAGAAATGTTTAATTAAATTCTTAATTTAAATAACTAAAATTCCAGCAACCAAATTATTCAGCCGCCTGAAAATGATAACTATTAGGCTTGTCCTTGAGTTCTTTGCTGTCACTTTTCCATATTTGGTCCACTAGAGCTGAGATAGCCTCCTTAAATTGCTTGGCTCGAGCTCACGTTATTGGGCCACTAGGTATCTTGATGGCTTCTTGCTCGAGCTCCTCTTGGTTCATAGGCGATTTCACATCAAATGTGTCCTAAAAGGGAATTAATTTGCTGAATCTATTTGGTGCAGGTACATGCTTGGAACGGCATTAAAGAGAGGAGAATGAACCTGGTTAAGTGCATGAAGTAGAATTTAAGACTAGCAACTGATTTGAGTTTCTCCAAGTGGCTGTTTGTAGAGTTCAATGGCCAAGATGCTATTCACATCAAGACCCATCAGCTAACAATGTTTTCTTACCTTGGTCGCTGTCCAAATCTATCCTTTCACACCATAAGACCGTTCGAATCCAAGAGTTCACACCAAGTGTCCAATCGAGTTCCTATGTTCACAATTGGGCTGTTCGTGAGTTGCAAAGCATTAACATTGGATGCTGCCCATTCGGTTATCCAAGGGAAGGAATTTGACTATTGGAGCTTGCTTAGCCTTTAAGCATGCAAAAATTCGGTGCATACACTAATGAACAACCACCACCATTATTCCAAATGCATGGATGGGAGCATGAACATTTTTTTCCTAGCTAAGGATGAATGAACGATATTAATGGCTGATTTGTCGCCATTTGTTTTACCTTAGTTTGTCTATAAATACTTTGGTTATAAGCTTTGTAAAGGTTAGACAATTATGCTATTCACTCTTTATGAAATATTCAGCAATTGAGAGTTTCTCAACTCCCTTTGTTCGTTTGCAACTTAATTGACTTATCAAGTTATTCTTGTGGCGTCAATCTAATTCATTTAAACTTATCACCGTAACCCGGTGTGGCGTTCACTTTGATACCTGTGGTTCCTATCTCCCTATAGATAGTGGGTCAAGGTTCTTCATCTACTTCCATCTTAAGTTTCAATATAAGATTCGGGTCAATACTCATCTATAGTATTGGTTCTTTCTTCGACCTTGAGTGATAGAGGGTAGCGCGCGGACCAAGATCGAGTTGTCAAGTCACAGAAAACTCCTACGAAAATGCTAATCGCTTGGATCTGAAACGAAACAGAAAATTAAACTTAGAATCAATTAGATCTAAAACGAAAATACCCAAAACAATAAAGGATCAGCCAAGAATCAAAAACTTATGAATAGCTATTCTTGGAAGCCAAGAACACGAAATTGAATTCAAGAGAGACTCCAAATAGCTGAATCTGAAAAGAATAACACCAAATAGCAAATTAAATTCAAAAGTCCAGCAAAACGAATTGAATCAGATTTAGAATGATTGTACGGCAAGATCAATTGAAAAGGATGACTAAGGAACATTTCTTGCTGCCAAGAAGGGTGCCGATCAGATTCTTGAAGAGTATAATGGCTGGAAACACAACAAAAGAGATTAAAATAAGTTAATCAATAGATCGACACAATTAGAAAAATTTAAAGAGGAATAACAGCAAGAAAAATAAAGAAAAGTCCTAAGAAGCCTTGAAATCCTGATACGGCCATGCCCCGAGCACACTCTTGGACCAGCTCTCAAAGTGATACGAGTCACAAAGGCCCAACTCAAGCTCAAGAACGTAATGGGCTCAAATTACCACAAGGCCCAATAACGAGGTCAAAGGCCAGACAAATGCGTTCAAAACTAAATGGAATCATTCAAGAATTTATTAGCAAGGCCTTAGATGCTACACGAAGGAAAAAGAAAATCAAGATTCACTTTCTTGTTTTCAAGAAAATAAAGAAATCGAATCATGGTCCAATTTTGCTGTTTGGAGCGATTTCAAGAATCAAGAAAATCAAGATTTCAAATCTTGGAAATCTTGGTCCAAGAAACCGAATATTGCAGCTAAGGCGTATTGGATCTTCGCTACAAGCATCAACGAACCAATTTCGGTAGGAAACGGACTACAAGCCCAAGTTCTTGAAGGCAAGGCCCAATAAGATGTTCCAAGCCCAATCAAGAAAGTTAAATGAGACTTAGTTGAAAATCAGGCCAAATTGTCAAAGTGGCCCAATTTATAAAATTTTAATTCTTTAAATACCTAGTTTAATTTTTAGACTTTATGATCAGTTTCTATGTAAAAAAATTCAGCCCAAGCAGCCCATTAAAAGCCTTGGCTGAATTTTTCCCTTTAAATTTAATAATTAGGTTTTTTTTAGTTTTCCTAATAAGATTAGGAAAATAGTTAGAAGGCCTATTAATAGGCTTGGCCGGCCACCTTGTGATTACACTTGAAGAATACATTGAAATCAGATTTGTTTTGTTGAGTGAAAATTCTCTTTGAGTTCTCCAAGAATTTTCTCTTGAGTTTTCTTTAGAAGGAGTTCTAACAATCTTTTTGATTGTGGGAGCCATCTTCAGCCTTCTTATTACCAATGTTCTTCATTGGAGGGGATATTAGAGCTGTTTGAAGGGAGTTGTGAAATCTTTCTCGATTTCAAGGCTTCTTAGGATGTTATCTTTATTTTTCTTGCTGTTCAATCTTTTACTTTTCTGCTTTTGTCGATTTCATTATCTAACTTGTTTAAACTCTCTTGTTTCATCTCCAGCCCCGTTCAACCTTCAAGAATCGGTACCAACCTTGGACAACAAGAAACATTTTGATTTCATAAAACCCCTCTTTATTGCAGTCCAAACCCTAGATCTAGTTGATTTCGTGATCCGCTGAGTTTTTTTTTGAAATTAACTTGCTATTTTGTGTTCTTCTTTTCAGATTCGGCTGTTTGGAACCTATCTTGAATTCAATTCCATGTTCTTGGCTTCCAAGATTAGCTATTCATAAGTGTTTTTAATTCTTGGCTGATCTTTTATTGATTTGGGTATTTTCGTTTTAGATCTAATTGATTCTAAGCTGAATTTTCTGTTTCGTTTTAGATCTAAGATTTAGAGTTTTCGTAGGAGTTTCCCGTGACTTGACAACTCGATCTTGGTCCGTGCGCAACCCCCTATCATTTGGTATCAAATTTTGGGTGTTTTGGGTGTTCTTGGTTGATTTCTAAACTGATTTCCAGCAAACAGCAGTTTTTACCCAGAAAAATTTTTGGAAAAAAATTCATTTGAGTGGGTAAACATTGTCTGATTGGTCTGAAATTTTATATGCATATTTGTGGCACTGTGATAGAATATAAAAAAATATTTCCCACAAAAAATCAGTAGAAAAAGTCAAAAAAATAGAAAAAGATGAAATCAAATAAAAATTAAAAAATTTAGCGGGTTGAGTTTAGTGCCGAAACTTTCCAGATCAAATATAAATATTTAAGGACATTCTAATTTAAATTTTGTGATTTTTGGAGATCGGGAACATCTCGAACGAAGTTGTCAAGTTACTCCGTAGTTTTTTGGGTTTTCGGGTATCAGCAATTTTTATTGATTCTTAGTTGTAGGTTTTCATTTGTTTTGCTTTTATTCTTCCTTTATACTATCTAAAAGCTTATTATTTCTTGTGATAGTAGGATTTAAAAGTGTGCACAATTCTTCCTCGGTGCGACACAAATCAATTGGTGTCTCGTCATTTTTTTGGACTCCTAGTGCAAATTAGGATTCTTTGGTAGTTACGGTTCATACACTTTCTAATTGATTGATATAGACTCTACTAAAGAACTCACAAGACTGAATTCTACCTCTTTGAGAATTTGATTTTCCTTTTTGAGTGATTAACGGTGAGGTTTACTAATTTTCCTTTTTGAGTGTTGAGTGTTTGTTTTGCAGGTTTTTGAGAAAAAAAGATGCATAGAATGGGTCAAGTCGATGATGACCATACTGATGTCCATGACAAATTTAAAAAAGTCCAACAATAGTTCGACGAACAGGCTGCTGCAATCACACAAATAAATGCTACACTTCAAACATTGAATGCTACTATCAATGAGTTGAGATTAGATCAAGAGCCTCAGTATCGAGGTCCAATTAAAGAAGATGTGGATAACCAGCCTCCTGCTCATCGGCGCACTCCTCGACGTGTTCCTAGAATCGACTATGACTTTCATGATCATGGGCAACCCTCTTTGGCAAAACCAAAGTTCACAATTCCTCAATTTCGTGGTAAGAATGATTCAGAAGCTTATTGTGAATGGGAATCTAAAATTGAACTTATGTTCCGCTATTATAAATGTCCGGATGATGAAAAGGTAGCGTTAGCAACACTGGAGTTTTCAGATTATGCATTAAGTTGGTGGACTCAACTTGGGGTAAATCGTCATAGGAATTATGAAGGTGAGATTACAACATGGGAGGAGTTAAAACAAGTTATGCGTAAAAGATTTATTCCGCCTCATTACTATAGAGAAGTTAAAACAAAGCTTAGACGACTTGTTCAAGGTAGTAGGATGGTGGATGAATACTTTAAGGAGATGGAGATGCTTATTCAGAGAGCTAATGTAGAGGAGGATGACGAAACAACTATGGTTAGATTTATTGATGGTTTGAATAGGCCAATAGCTAATACATTGAGGCTACAAACTTACATTGATTTAGAAGAAGTAGTTCATAAAGCCATTTAGATCGAGCAACAATTAAAGGAACAAAGGTTTGGTTCCTTCTCTACTTCACAATATTACAGAGGTAACACTTCCAATTCTGATTTTAAAAGTTCTAAATCACCTTTTGTTACTAATAAGTCTTCTTTGAGTAATGGAAGTAAGCAATCAGATTGGAAAAAAGGGGCTCCTCTTAAAACGCAAACACCTTCTAAGCAGCCCAATCTAGGCAATTCGAATGTGAAGAGGACTCGTGAGATTGAATGTTTCAAGTGCAAAGGGCGTGGTCATTATAGTAGGGAATGCCCTAACACGAGATTACTTCTTATGAAAGATAATGGTGAGTACACTTCTGACTCCGATAAAACAAATCCAGATATGCTCGAACTTGTGGATGATAGTGATAATGGAGAGGAGTTGGTTGAACCACCGAAAGAAGGGGACTTTGCCAATTTTCAATGCCTTGTAGTTTGCCGCACACTTAACATCAAGATGAGAGACGATGTTGATAACCAAAGGACCAATATTTTCCATTCTCGGTGTTTTATAAAAGGTAACTTATGCTCACTTATTATTGATAGTGGGAGTTGTTGGAATGTAGTGAGCAATTATTTGGTCGATTCTTTAAAGTTACCTTGTACCAAGCACCCTAAGTCGTATCACCTTTAGTGGCTTAATGAATGTTCGAAAGTTAAAGTTACAAAACAGTCCTTGGTCACTTTTAAGCTCGGGAATTATGAGGATGAGGTATGGTGTGATGTGGTCCTAATGCATGCGGCACACTTACTCCTTGGACGGCCTTGGCAATTTGATCGTGATGTTACACATCAAGGTAAGCTCAATAGATACTCCCTTGTGTTTAAAGGCCGAAAATTCACTTTTGCTCCTTTAAATGCCACTGATGTATATAAAGAACAATTAAAGATGATGAAATTTTGTGAGGGGGTGAGGGAGAAAGGACAAATACAAAAGACAGAGAGAAAAGAGGCTAGTAGTGAAAAAAGTCAAAATCTAAATAGCCCAATGGTGAGTGAATCCGCAAGTGGTAAAATGAGAGTGAAAAATTTGATGGCAACAAAAAAAGATGTGCGGAGAGCCCTACTCAATAAACAGCCTTGTATCCTTGTGAGGTTTAGGCAAAACTATTTATCTTTATCTAACATTAACGAAAATTTGCCTAGTGTGTTTCAGTGTCTTTTGCAGGATTATAAGGATGTTTTTAGTGAGTGAGGCCCCTAAAGGTTTACCACCTTTACGTGGGATAGTGCACCAAATTGACTTAGTACCCGGAGCTTCAATACCAAATCGACCAGCCTATAGAAGCAATCCCGAGGAGACAAAGGAATTGCAAAGGCAAGTTGAGGAGTTACTAGACAGAGGGTACATTCGTGAGAGCCTAAGCCCTTGTGCCGTTCCTGTCTTATTGGTACCGAAGAAAGATGGTACGTATAGAATGTGTGTTGATTTCCGTCTAATCAAAAAAATAACGGTAAAGTATAGACATCCAATTCCTCGACTTGATGTTATGCTTGATGAATTACATGGTTCAATTATATTTACTAAAATTGATTTAAAAAGCGGTTATCATCAAATTCGAATGAGGGAAGGGGATGAATGGAAAACAGCCTTTAAAACAAAATTTGGATTGTATGAATGGTTAGTTATGCCTTTCGGCCTTACTAATGCACCGAGTACATTTATGAGATTAATGAATCACGTTTTAAGGCCTCACTTGGGTAAATTTGTACTAGTTTACTTTGATGATATTTTAATTTACTCAAAGACATTAGATGATCATGTTTTCCATGTTAGAACCGTTTTAGATATTCTGCGAGCTGAAAAATTGTTTGCCAACCTTGATAAATGCACATTCTGTTGTGATAAGCTAATACTTTTAGGTTTCATAGTTAGTGCTCAAGGTATTCATGTCGATGAGGACAAAGTTAAGGCAATCAAAGAGTGGCCGACTCCTAAATCGGTAACTGAGGTGAGATCTTTCCATGGTTTAGCTAGTTTTTATAGACGATTTGTGAAAGATTTCACTACTATTGTTGCCCCATTAACAGAGGTTATAAAGAAATTCGTGGGTTACAAATGGGGTGAAACTCAAGAAAAGGCTTTTCAGACCCTAAAAGCTAAGTTATGTTCTGCTCCTCTTCTTAAACTACCTGATTTTACTAATACTTTTGAACTTGAGTGTGATGCTTCAGGAATTGGCATTGGTGCCGTTTTAATGAAGATAAGCAACCAATTGCTTATTTTAGTGAAAAATTGAATGGTGCACAATTAAACTACTCAACTTATGATAAGGAACTACTGGCATTGGTTCGTGCACGTTAAGTATGGCAACATTATTTGCTGCCTAATGAATTTGTCATACATACAGACCATGAATCCCTTAAGTGGTTAAAGGGACAAGGTAAGTTGAGTAAACGGCATGCCCGATGGGTGGAATTCATTGAAACATTTCCTTATGTGATAAAATATAAAACAGATAAAGATAATGTAGTTGCAGATGCTTTGTCTAGACGATATGCTTTAATAACTACATTGAATGCTAAAGTATTAGAGTTTGAACATATTAAGGAACTATATAATGATGATGTTGATTTCGGCCATATCTATAGAAATTGTGGACATACTACTTTTGAGAAGTTTTATCTTATAGATGGCTTTCTTTTTCGTATAAATAGGTTATGCATACCAAAGTGTTCCATGCGAGACTTATTGATGCATGAGGCCCATAGTGGGGGTTCAATGGGACATTTTGGAGTGGTCAAAACACTAGACATCTTGCAAGAACACTTCCATTGGCCACATATGAAGAAAGATGTTGAAAAGGTAAGGCCTCATGGCCTTTACACTCATTTGCCGATTCCTACTTCACCATGGGTAGACTTATCATTGGATTTTATTCTAGGTTTGCCATGAACTAAAAAGGGAAGAGATAGTATATTTCTTGTTGTTGACAGGTTTTCCAAGATGGCACATTTTATTCCTTGTCACAAAACAGATGATGCTACACATGTGGCAGACTTATTTTTTAAAGAAGTGGTAAGACTTCATGTGATAGAGGATCGCGCGCGGACCAAGATCGAGTTTGCAAGTCACGGTAAAATCCTACGAAAGCTTTAGACACTTAGATCTAAAACAAAACAGAAAAATTAAATCTTAGAATTCCAGATCTGAAACAAAAATCCCAAAATAATAAAGAATCAACGAAGAATCGAAACACTTATTCATAGGGGATTCTTGGAAGCCAAAAACACGGAATTGAACTTCAAGAAAGAATCCAATCAGCCGAATCTGACAATGGAACACAAAACAGCAAGTTAATTCAAAAAACTCAGCAAACCAAATTGGATCAGAGATAAGATAATTGGGTGGCAAGATCAATTGTAAATTATGAATAGAAAATGTTTTCTTGCTGCCAAGAAGGGTGCTGATCAGCTTCTTGAAGATTGAAAACGGCTAGAAACGCAACAAGAATGAATAAAACAAGTTAATCAATGAATCGGCACAAGCAAAAAAATCTAAAGAAAAATAAATAGCAATAAAGATAAGGAAAAGTCCTAAGAAGCCTTGAAATCCCGAAAGATTTCACAACTCCCTTCAAACGGCTCTAATCTCCCCTCCAATGAAGATCAATGGCAAGAAGAAGGCTAAAGATGGCTCCCACAATCAAAAAGATTATTAAAACTACTTCTAAAGAAAACTCAAGAGAAAATTCTTGGAGAACTCAAAGAGAATTTTAACTCAAAACAAATCTGAAATTTTCAATGTAATTGTAATGTGTTTAATAAGGTGGCCGGCCGTGCCTGTTAATAGGCCTTCTATCTATTTCCTAATCTCATTAGGAAAACTTTAAAAAAACCTAATTAATAAATTAAGAGGGAAATTCGGCCAAGGCATTTTAATGGGCTGATAATCCTAAAGTCTAAAAATTAAACTAGACAATTAAAATTTTTACAAATTGGGCCACTTTAACAAATTGGCCTGATTTTCAACTAAGTATGGATTGACTTCTTGGTCGGGCTTGGAATCATCTTATTGGGCCTTGCCTTCAAGAACTTGGGCTTGTAATCCGTTTTCTCCCGAAATTGGCTTGTAAATGCTCGTAACTGAGATCCAATGCGCCTTAGTTGCAAGATTCGGTTTCTTGAACCAATATTTCCAAGATTTAAAATCTTGATTTTCTTGATTCTTGAAATCTCTTAAAACAGCAAACCAAGATTCGGTTTCTTGATTTTCTTGAAAACAAGAAAGTGAATCTTGATTTTCTTTTTACTTTGTATACGCATCTAAGGCCTTTGTGACTCGTATCATCATGGCATCCCTAAAACAATTGTTTCTGACAAAGATGTCAAATTCCTTAGCCACTTTTGGAAGGTAATGTGGGGTAAGCTGGGTACGAAATCACTTTATTCAACTACATGTCACCCCCAAACTGATGGCCAAACTGAGGTAGTTAATCGAATCTTAGGAACCTTATTACGATCTATTGTGGGAAAGAACATTAGAAATTGAGAAGAATGCCTACCATTTGTTGAATTTGTATATAATAGATCTATTCATTCTACAACCGGTTATTCTCCATTTGAACTTGCTTATGGTCCAAGAAACCGAATCTTGCAGCTAAGGCGCATTGGATCTCCATTACAAGCATCAACGAACCAATTTCAGTAGGAAACGGACTACAAGCCCAAGTTCTTGAAAGTAAGGCCCAATAAGATGTTCCAAGCCCAATCAAGAAAGTTAAATGAGACTTAGTTGAAAATCAGGCCAAATTGTCAAAGTGGCTCAATTTATAAAATTTTAATTCTTTAAATACCTAGTTTAATTTTTAGACTTTATGATCAGTTTCTATGTAAAAAATTCAGCCCAAGCAGCCCATTAAAAGCCTTGGCCGAATTTTTCCCTTTAAATTAAATAATTAGGTTTTTTTTAGTTTTCCTAATAAGATTAGGAAAATAGTTAGAAGGCCTATTAATAGGCTTGGCCGGCCACCTTGTGATTACACTTGAAGAATACATTGAAATCAAATTTGTTTTGTTGAGTGAAAATTCTCTTTGAGTTCTCCAAGAATTTTCTCTTGAGTTTTCTTTAGAAGGAGTTTTAACAATCTTATTGATTGTAGGAGCCATCTTCAGCCTTCTTCTTGCCAATGTTCTTCATTGGAGGGGATATTAGAGCCGTTTGAAGGGAGTTGTGAAATCTTTCTCGATTTCAAGGCTTCTTGGGACGTTATCTTTATTTTTCTTGCAGTTCACTCTTTTAATTTTTGCTTTTGTCGATTTCATTGATGTGAGCTTGTCTACGAACCAAGTAGAGATCGAACAAGAAGATATCAAGTTGCCCATTAGTCCGATAACGCGAGCTAGAGCTAAACGATTCAAAGATGCCATCTCAGCAATGGTGGAACGAGTTGAGGAAAATGATAGCAAAGAGCTTAGAGACGAGCTGAACATTTTCAACTTCTTTGAAGTTGAATTTCGTTCCAGCTAAATTAATTGTTGCTGGAATTTTTGGACCATTTAAATAAGCACTTAACTAAGTTTTACTACAGCCTATAAATATGCCTCTAATTAGTACAAGTGTTTAATATGTTATTTTAGCTGAAATTGAATGTGTCTAGATGTTATTAAATTTGTCTGAATATTAGACATATTTAATTAAGTCTAGCCGAATTAATATGTCTTATTTAGTTATAATTTAATTTGTTCTAATGTTAATTAGTATGTTCATATTATGTTTTACTTTAATTCAGCTAAATTAAGTTAAATTAATGAAGTTCATTTGTTTTGTTTAGGTGCAGCCGAATTTGAAGATTCATTGGGCAGATTCATGCATGTAGATTCAATGAATGTGAAGATGCATGTGCAGCTGATTTAATGCATTAAAGCTAATTAATTTTGGTGTTTTTCAAGGCAACTATTCGGCCAAGAGTGTCCAAGTTTTTCATCCATTCAAGCTTGGCCGATTCGCTTCTCAAGGGAGCATAAAGGCTGTTCACACCATGGCTACTCAGTTCAGCCATGTTCACACCATGGGGACTTTTCAAAACCGTCCATTCACACCCAAAAAGGCTGCTCAAGTTCCTTTTAATGCTGGTCACTTTTCATCAAGAGTTGTCTAATGAATGAGTTAATTAAATTCATTAGATGTACTTGGCTGCTACATGAATCTCCAAAAATCCATTTGCTTAATTTGGAAGCTTCATATTTGGTTACTATTCAGCCGAACCTACATGGGCCAATAATTGTGCATTCAAGCTGAATTTTTGTTCAATGTTTGCTTAAGAATTAAGCCTAGAATATGTCTATTCGGTTACCAGCACTTAAGCTATAAATAGTTGTTGAATTTCTTGTAAAAGGACTTTTGACAAATTTCTGAATGAAATATAATTTTAGTGAGTTAATTCACTCTCTTTATTCTCCAAAGCTCAAATTGACTTATCTTCAACAAGTGGCGTCAATCTGACTTTGTTTCGAACTTATCACCGTTGGTGTGGCGTTCTTCATACCGTAGGTTCCTATTTTACTAAATAGAGGGTCTCAGTTTTTATCCTGGTTCCTTTTTCTTTCTTTGAAACCTTAAGCCAGGGTCCTTGTTTGTTAATAAGGGTTCGTCCTTGTTTCATTGAATTTTCCAGCAAACAACAACCTACCAAACACCTTTGTTTCCAAGTCAATCAACTTTAAAAACTCAAAGGCTTGAAACCATTCTAAACCGACACTACCTAATTTTGATCGGGAATTATTACGACTCGTCACATCTTCTGAAACGAGCTCGTATCAGTTGGTATCAGAGCTAGTTAAATTAGGTACGTAAATTGTAGTTTCGAAAAAAAATTTGAAAAAAAATTTTGACAAAAACAAAAAGAAAGAATATATATATTACGAAATTCATTAAAAAAAGAGGAATTTCGAATTAAAAAAAGAATTTCGAGTAAAAAAATTTTTTTTGCAAGTGTTGATTGTTGTTCCGAACAAGTGGTTCTTCTTTTCTAAGTATTGAATTCATTCTATACGCCACATCTTCAAACCTTTCTTTTCTTTCGAGCCTACCTAAACCATATCATATTCCTTTGTTTAGCCCCTTGAAGCCGACCCACAAGTTGTGGATAAATCTAAAGTAGCTTTTTAGAATATCGAGAGTTGGATTTGAGAGGTAAAAGGCAAGAGAGTTACATCAAGATAAAAGCCGGAAATAGAGTGAAACACGAGAGGAGTGAATTCTTTTCTTGTGAGAGAAATTGTGAGGTTTTACGGTGAGGATAATTTCTTAATTTTAATCATCATGTCTAGGAGCCCGGAACGACGAGCAACAAGTGGAGGAGCTTCAAATGCCGCTGGTGGAGGAGTTAATCTTCAACCAAGAAGGAATGTTCCCGGAGGTGGAGTGCCCGATCTTCAAGTTAAGCAATTGTGCGAGAAATCTCTCGTTTGTTCCAACCCCAATTTGATTCCCTTAATGAGCGAATGGAACAAATGGAGGAACGAAGTCAACGCGCAAACACCCCTCCTATCCTGAGAAGAGAGCAAGAACGTCCATGGCAACATGCAAATGATTTATATGAAGCAAGTGACGTTGAAAGTGATCGAGCTTCGCGACAAAGTGCAAGGCGACAAGGCCAACGAGCACGGGGACAAAGAGATCGAGAGCGGCCTGATGATGATTTAAAGAATATTAAAATGGCGATTCCTGCTTTTCAAGGAAGGTCAGATCCCGAGGCCTATCTTGAATGGGAGAAAAAGGTTGAGTTAGTCTTCGAGTGCCACAATTACTCGGAGAGCAAGAAGGTCAAATTGGCTGCTATAGAATTCTCCGACTATGCCATAATATGGTGGGATCAACTCACTTTGAGTCGAAGACGCAATGGAGAACGTCCCATGTCTACATGGGCGAAAATGAAGGCGATAATGAGAAAGCGATTCATTCCTGCTTATTACCATCGGGAGTTGTATCAAAAACTCCAAAGTCTAACTCAAGGCCAACGAAGCGTGGAGGATTACTACAAGGAAATGGAAGTGGCCATGATCCGCGCCGATGTGGAGGAAGATCGAGAAGCCACCATGGCTCGATTTCTCGCCGGCCTTAACCATGATATCGCCAATATTGTGGAACTACACCACTGTGTCGAGGCCATTGATATGGTCCATATGGCCATCAAGGTCGAAAAACAACTAAAGAGAAAAGGTATGTCTCGAATTTTCCCTAACACTTCTTCAACGTCTAGGTGGGGGCAAGGGATCAACAAACGAGACATACCAAATCGAAGCAAAGAAGTGAGTGGAGCAGCAAAGTTCAATAAACCGAATGTTGAAACTAGCAAGGGAAAGATGGAAGCCCAACCAAGTCAATCTCGAGACGTAAAATGTTTCAAATGCCTTGGAAGGGGCCACATCGCGAGCCAATGCCCAAATCGAAATGTGATGTTTGTTCGAGATGATGGCGAGATTGAATCCAAAAGTGAACAAGAGAAAGAGGCCATTGGACAAACCGAAGATGAGGAGGATGTTGAACAAGCTGAAAATGGAGAAATATTGGTGGTGAAAAGAAGTCTTACTTTGCAAGGTCGAAAATGATCAACAACGCGAAAACATCTTCCATACGCGATGTCAAGTGCAAGGTAAGATTTGTTGCGTTATAATCGATAGGGGAAGTCGTACAAATGTGGCTAGTACATTGATGGTGGAGAAACTCGGATTGGCCACCACTAAACATCCCCATCCGTATAAACTCCAATGGTTTAACGATGGTGGAGAATTGAAGGTGACAAAGTAAGTGCTTATTTCGTTCACAATTGGAAAATATCAAGATGAAGTAATGTGTGACGTTGTACCGATGCATGCGGGGCATCTTCTTTTTGGATGGCCTTGGCAATTCGACAAGCTAGCGATTCACGATGGATACACAAACCGATTCTCTTTCAAACATATGGGACGAATGGTGACGCTAGCTCCATTATCACCGAAACAAGTTTATGAAGATCAACTCAAAATGAGGAGTTCTATTGAAAAATCAAAAGAAAATGAGCGAGAGCAAAAGATTGAAAAGAATAAAGAAAAGAGTATGGAAAAGAAGAAAAACAAAAAGATGAGTGACAAAAAAAGAGAGAGTGATTCAAAAGAAAAAGAAATGAGTGATGAGAATGAAAAAAAGAATTTGTTTGTCAAAGAGAGGGAAGTTCGAAAATCGATGTTATTGAAACAACCATTGTTGGTTCTTTTGTACAAAGAAAGCTTGTTGAGTACTAACGAATTTGATGACAAGTTACCCTCTTCTGTTTTGTCTGTGTTGCAGGATTTTAAAGATGTTTTCCCGGAAGAAATCCTGAGTGGGTTACCACCTATTCGTGGAATTGAACACCAAATAGATCTTGTGTCGGGAGCCGCGATTCCAAACCGTCCTGCTTACCGGAGCAATCCTGAAGAGACGAAAGAACTACAAAAGCAAGTGAATGAACTTCTTGAAAAGGGCTATGTGCGTGAAAGCCTTAGTCCATGTGCCGTGCCTGTTTTGCTTGTTCCGAAGAAGGATGGAACGTGGAGGATGTGTGTGGACTGTCGTGCTATAAACAAAATAACTATCAAGTGTCGTCATCCTATACCACGATTGGATGATATGCTTGACGAGTTAAGTGGCGCAAGTTTGTTTTCAAAAATCGATCTTAAGAGCGGTTATCACCAAATACGGATGCGCGAGGGAGATGAGTGGAAGACTACTTTCAAAACAAATCATGGGCTTTATGAATGGCTCGTTATGCCATTTGGCTTAACGAACGCCTCAAGCACGTTCATGAGGCTTATGAATCACGTTTTAAGACCTTTTATTGGTAGATTTTGCGTAGTATATTTTGATGATATTTTAGTTTATAGTAAAAATTTGGATGATCATGTTTTACATTTAAAGGCTGTTTTGGAAGTATTGAGGAAAGAAACCTTGTATGCTAATTTGAAGAAATGTGATTTTTGCACTAACAAGGTTGTGTTTTTAGGTTTCGTTGTTAGTTCGGAGGGCCTTGAAGTCGATCAAGAGAAGGTCAAGGCAATCCAAGAATGGCCCCGTCCGACAAACATCTCCCAAGTTCGAAGTTTCCACGGCTTAGCAAGCTTTTACCATCGATTCGTGCCAAACTTCAGCACCTTAGCCGCACCTTTAACTGGGGTTATCCGTAAGAACTCTAATTTTGTATGGGGAGAGGAACAAGAAAAATCATTTCTAAAAATTAAAGATTGTTTAACTCATGCACCATTATTAGCATTGCCCAATTTTGATAAAACTTTCGAGTTAGAATGTGATGCATCAGGTTTAGGTATTGGAGCCGTGTTGATGCAAGATGGACGCCCTATAGCGTATTTTAGTGAGAAACTTAATGGTGCCGTCCTAAACTATCCGACGTATGACAAGGAGCTCTATTCGTTGATCCGAGCCTTAGAAACATGGCAACACTATCTTTGGCCCAAAGAATTCGTCATACACCGATCATGAGTCCTTGAAGTATTTGAAAGGGCAGCACAAGTTGAATAAGCGGCACGCTAAGTAGGTAGAATTTCTCGAATCTTTTCCCTACGTTATTAAATATAAGAAAGGTAAGGAAAACGTAGTGGCTAATGCACTATCTCGAAGGTATGCGTTGCTAAATATTTTGGATGCTAAGTTGATGGGGTTTGTATTTCTTAAAGATTTATATGTCAACGATGCTGACTTTGGTGAATTCTTTAGGTTATGCGCAAAGGGAGCCTACGAGAAGTACTATCGACATGATGGGTACTTATTCCGAGAAGGAAAGCTTTGTATACCCCAAGGTTCTGTTCGAGAGGTGTTGATTGAAGAAGCTCATAGTGGTGGATTAATAGGGCACTTCGGAGTTGCCAAGACTTTAGCCATGCTCAACGAACACTTCTTTTGGCCCAAGATGCGACGAGATGTCGAACGACATTGTAATTGATGTATTGTTTGCAAACAGGCTAAGTCATGAATAAAGCACCACGGTTTGTATAAGCCATTGCCCATTCCCAAAACCCCTTGGTCTGATATCTCAATGGATTTCGTGCTAGGTTTACCAAGGATTAAAAATGGCCGAGATTCAATATTTGTGGTTGTAGATAGGTTTTCTAAAATGGCACATTTTATAGCATGTCATAAAACTGATGATGCCGTTAATATTGTTAACTTATTTTTCAAAGAGGTGGTCAGGTCGCATGGCATGCCTAGGACGATCGTGTCCGACCGAGATGCGAAATTTCTTAGCCATTTTTGGAGAACACTATGGGGGCGTCTTGGAACCAAGCTGCTGTTTTTAACCACTTGCCATCCGCAAACGGATGGCCAAACTGAAGTGGTCAATCGAATTTTATCTACATTGCTTCGAGCTATCATTCGAAAAATTTGAAGGCTTGGGAGGATTGTCTACAACATGTGGAGTTTGCGTATAATCGAGCTGTTCACTCAGCAACCAAATTTTCTCCTTTAGAAATCATTTATGGTTTCAATCCATTAACACCACTTGATTTAATGTCATTGCCTTCTAACCAACTTGTGCATGTAGATGGAAAGCATAAAGCTGATTTCGTCAAGCAATTGCACCAACGAGTTCGAGACAACGTTGAAGCAAAGACCAAGAACTATGAACAACGTGCTAACAAAGGTCGTAAACGAGTTGTGTTTGAGCCGGGAGATTGGGTGTGGTTGCATATGCGCAAGGAGAGATTTCCTATGCAATGAAGATCTAAACTTCTTCCGAGAGGGGATGGACCGTTTCAATTCCTTGAGCGAATTAACGATAATTCTTATAAATTGGACTTGCCTGGTGAATATAATGTTAGTGCGACTTTTAATGTTTCCGATTTGTCTCCGTTTGATGCAGATTTTGATTTGAGGACAAATCGTTCTGAAGAGGAGGGGAATAATGTGAGCTTGTCTACGAACCAAGTAGAGATCGAACAAGAAGATATCAAGTTGCCTATTGGTCCGATAACGCGAGCTAGAGCTAAACGATTCAAAGATGCCGTCTCAGCAATGGTGGAACGAGTTGAGGAAAATGATAGCAAAGAGCTTAGAGACGAGCTGAACATTTTCAACTTCTTTGAAGTTGAATTTCGTTCCAGCTAAATTAATTGTCGCTGGAATTTTTGGACCATTTAAATAAGCACTTAACTAAGTTTTACTACAGCCTATAAATATGCCTCTAATTAGTACAAGTGTTTAATATGTTATTTTAGCTAAATTGAATGTGTCTAGATGTTATTAAATTTGTCTGAATATTAGACATATTTAATTAAGTCTAGCCGAATTAATATGTCTTATTTAGTTATAATTTAATTTGTTCTAATGTTAATTAGTATGTTCATATTATGTTTTACTTTAATTTAGCTAAATTAAGTTAAATTAATGAAGTTCATTTGTTTTGTTTAGGTGCAGCCGAATTTGAAGATACATTGGGCAGATTCATGCATGTAGATTCAATGAATGTGAAGATGCATGTGCAGCTGATTTAATGCATTAAAGCTGATTAATTTTGGTGTTTTTCAAGGCAACTATTCGGCCAAGAGTGTCCAAGTTTTTCATCCATTCAAGCTTGGCCGATTCTCTTCTCAAGGGAGCATAAAGGCTGTTCACACCATGGCTGTTCGGTTCAGCCATGTTCACACCATGGGGACTTTTCAAAACCGTCCATTCACACCCAAAAAGGCTGCTCAAGTTCCTTTTAATACTGGTCACTTTTCATCAAGAGTTGTCTAATGAATGAGTTAATTAAATTCATTAGATGTACTCGGCTGCTACATGAATCTCCAAAAATCCATTTGCTTAATTTGGAAGCTTCATATTTGGTCACTATTCATCCGAACCTACATGGGCCAATAATTGTGCATTCAAGCTGAATTTTTGTTCAATGTTTGCTTAAGAATTAAGCCTAGAATATGTCTATTCGGTTACCAGCACTTAAGCTATAAATAGTTGTTGAATTTCTTGTAAAAGGACTTTTGAAAAATTTCTGAATGAAATATAATTTTAGTGAGTTAATTCACTCTCTTTATTCTCCAAAGCTCAAATTGACTTATCTTTAACAAGTGGCATCAATCTGACTTTGTTTCGAACTTATCACCGTTGGTGTGGCGTTCTTCATACCGTAGGTTCCTATTTTACTAAATAGAGGGTCTCGATTTTTATCCTAGTTCCTTTTTCTTTCTTTGAAACCTTAAGGCTGAGTCCTTATTTTTTAATAAGGGTTCGTCCTTGTTTCATTGAATTTTCCAGCAAACAACAACCTACCAAACACCTTTGTTTCCAAGTCAATCAACTTTAAAAACTCAAAGGCTTGAAACCGTTCTAAACCGACACTACCTAATTTCGATCGGGAATTATTACGACTCGTCACATCTTCTGAAACGAGCTCGTATCATTCATTATCTAACTTGTTTAAACTCTCTTGTTGCGTATCCAGCCCCGTTCAACCTTCAAGAATCTGTTCGGCACCAACCTTGGACAACAAGAAACGTTTTGATTTCATAAAACCCCTCTTTATTGCCGTCCAAACCCTAGATCTAGTTGATTTTGTGATCCGCTGAGTTTTTTTTTAAATTAACTTGCTATTTTATGTTCTTTTTTTCAGATTAGGCTGTTTGGAACCTATCTTGAATTCAATTCCGTGTTCTTGGCTTCCAAGATTAGCTATTCATAAGTGTTTTTAATTCTTGGCTGATCTTTTATTGATTTGGGTATTTTCGTTTCAGAACTAATTGATTCTAAGCCAAATTTTCTGTTTCGTTTCAGATCTAAGCGTTTAGAGTTTTCGTAGGAGTTTCCCGTGACTTGACAACTCAATCTTGGTCCGCGCGCAACCCCCTATCACAAAGCGTTGCTTGCAATCCTTTGCAAGCTGAAATAGTTCGATTCTAGCTCGCTCAGCTCAATTCGGCTCGTTTCCAGCTCAATGAGCTTGTTTGCTCGTTTTTAGTTTACTTTAATTTTTATAATTTTGTTGCTGGAATAAAATAAATGCCAATTAGTTTATTCAACTTAAATAATTAAATTGCATTTTAATTCTGGATGTTTTAATTAGAAGTGTTTAAATGTGTCTAAAGTTGAGACAAATTAATTTCGTGTTTTTAATTAATTTGTCTTTGCTGTTGTTGAGTTTAATTTGGGTCTTAATTAATATTTGTTTTTAATATGTCTAGCTACAGTATTTTAATGTGTCTTTAGCTAAACATTTTAAATGCATGTTTTTAATATGTCTTAGTTAGTACATAATTTAAAATTGCTCAGCTCATTACATCCATTTAATGTGTCTTGCTACAAATTTAATATGTCTTAGTTCAGCTGAATTAATGTGCAGGTTTAAAATGTCTTAAGCTTGCTGCTGATTTTAATGTGTGTGTTTTAATGTGTCTTAAGCTAATTAAATTGTTGAATTTATTAGGTGCAGCTACATACATGAACGGTATGAATGCAAGGTGGGCTGCTGATTGAAATGCCCAAGCAACTCTTCGTGCACACCAAGGGACAAGTGAGCTGCTGGTTTCTCTTCCCCAAGCTGCCTCATCGTGTACTCCAATAGCCCCAAACGTGTTCACACTTGCTGGAGGTTCCATTCACACTCATGACCATTCGGTCACTTGCTTTCACACACAAAGGCTTCTCAATTTCGTTGGTTCACACTCCATGGCTATTGAAGTGCCCTAAGCTGCTATTTAAAGTCCAAGACTAATCAGTTCTTCAAGTTAGCTCATTCAATCACTTTGACCAAACCTAATTAAGTCCATTCAGCTCATTTTAGCTCCTTATTAATTGACAACAATTTCAGCTGAATAAAGACACTCTAGAAGCTGCCCATTAATATTCTCCATGCTCAAGGAACCTTCAAGGGACGTTCTAGGAAGGTTGCTGGAAATTTCCAGCCTCTTTTGTTTTAATTTTGGCTGACCATTCAGCATCTTTTTAGTCCATTCGGCTACCTTAGGCTTAGGCTATAAATATTTGCTCATTTGCATTTTGTAAGGACTTTTGAATCTTTTATGAATTTTATGTGCTTTGTGAGTTTGTTTTCAACTCTCATTGTTCTCCAAGGACTAGTTAGACTTATCAAGTAACCCTTGTGGCGTCAACCCATTTTTGTATTTTGAACTTATCACTTTGCACCCAAAGTGTGGCGTTCAAGTTATACCGAGGTGCCTATCAATATTGATAGTAGGTCAAGGTTGCAAATCTATCACCTACCTTCCATCCGTTATTATCTCAACCTAAGCATTCATATAAGTTTCGGATTAACACACTTATATTGTGTTAGTTCAACTTGAATACTTGGTTTCTGTTCACCTATCAACCTCAATACATTCCATAACCTCTTTTGAACTAATTCGAGCCTTTATCTCTTCTTTCTTAACCTATTTTCAGCCAGCCTCAAGTATTACTCCAATTCACGATCGGGCACATCAATGATTCGACTCTAACACCGAGCTGATTCGTATCATTTGGTATCAGAGCTAGCTAAATCGGAGTAAGAATCGTCGTCTTCGGTATTACGAGATTGTAAAAAAAATTTGAAGAAAAAAATTATTATTTTGTATTCAATTTTTTTCCTATTGTATTCAGCATTTGAATTTAAAAAAAAAGAAAAAAAAGAGAGAAATTCGAAATTAAAAAAAAAAGAAGTTTGACAAAAATTCATTGTTGTTGAATTGTAAAGGTGTAAGCTGCCCGAAGTACTAAATTCATTTCCAGCCACACTTAACCTTTCCATTTCTCCTCTTTGTTTGATAGCCTACCATTTTTGACATCATTACCCACCAAGCCAAATCAATTTTGTAAGCCGACCCCAAACGGTACTAATTTGTCCACTTAGTTTGCGGAGAACTTCGAGAGGCAAAAATCGAGTGGTAAAAGGCAAGAGAGTTGGTGAGACTAGCCGAGAGATTAAAAGCCAATATAAGAGTGAAAACACGAGTGGAGTGCAATCCAATCTTCTTTGTGAGTGAAACGTGAGGTTTTGAGTTGAGGTATTTAAATTTTGTTTGGTTTTAATCACTTTTCTTTTAAATAATAAAATCATGTTTCAAGAAGAGCTTTCAGAATCAGATTTTCAATATGTGATGAATGAAATGCGTAGAATTGTGAGATCTAAGTTTGTAAGTGATGTGATCCCTATCGCATCATGTAATGACACAACCCAATGCCGTCGAGATTGGCCTAAACACGAGGGCCCCAAGTGCAAGATGAAGCTCATTTTTAGCTCAATCGAACTTCTTTTCATATGGTTCAGCTCACTTGAGCTCAAGTTAACTCATTCGAGCTCAAGTCAGCTCATTCGAGCTCAATTCAGGTCGTTATTAGCTCTTTAGCTCATTTAATTTAATTTGCTGGAATAAATTAATTAGTTGAGTTAGTTATTTTAGCTCAAATAATTACTAAGTATTTAATTAAGAAATCTGGACATTTTAAATTATGTTTGTTTAAATGCATGATTTTAATTTGTTTTAATTATTACATAGCATAAATGTGTTTGTCTTATTACAATTAATTAATGTGCATTAATTTAATTCCATTCATCTTTTGTGTAGGTGAACCGAATTTGGAAGAGACGTTAAGCAAGGTGCATCCACCTCAGAATCAATGAACTTGATGATACATACATGGATCTTCAAGTGAATTTTCAGCTGACCAAATTCATTCCCTAAATCAGCATAATGCCGTTCACATTTGGTGTTCACACCAATAACCATTCAGCTAAACGTATTCACACCTAGAAGACTCTTCAAGGCTAACTTTTCACACTCATTTGGCTGTTCAAAGACCACCTTTAATGCTCATCACCATTCAGCCAAAAGATGCCAATTTAAGGAGTCATTCAAGACTATGGCCAAATCTAGACATGTCTATTGGTCTCCTGATGCATCCATCTTTTTAAGTACATTTACTAAAGTTTTAAGCTGTCCATTCAAGCTCACATACAGCTGAATTTTGTTAGCCTCATTAATTAGATTCATTTCCTTAGTTTTTAAGAATGCAAGTGGCTGTTCGGCTAGCTTAGTCTTTAGCTATCAATAGTTTGCTTTGTAATCGTTTTGGGGTTAGATAATATACCTTTGAATCTTTTATGAATTTTATGTGCTTTGTGAGTTTGTTTTCAACTCTCATTGTTCTCCAAGGACTGGTTAGACTTATCAAGTAACCCTTGTGCCGTCAACCTGTTTTTGTATTTCGAACTGATACGAGTCACAAAGGCCCAATTCAAGCTCAAGGATGTGATGGGCTCAAACTACCACAAGGCCCAATAACGAGGTCAAAGGCCAAGTGCATACGAAACTAAATGGAACCATTCAAGGCTTCATTAACAAGGCCTTAGATGCGTATACAATGGAAAAAGAAAATCAAGATTCAATTTCTTGTTTTCAAGAAAATCAAGAAACCGAATCTTGGGCCAATCTTGTTGTTTTGAGCGATTTCAAGAATCAAGAAAATCAAGATTTCAAATCTTGGAAATCTTGGTCCAAGAAACTGAATCTTGCAGCTAAGGTGCATTGGATCTCAGTTACGAGCATCAACGAACCAATTTCGGGAAAGAATGGATTACAAGCCCAAGTTCTTGAAGACATGGCCCAATAAGATGTTCCAAGCCCAGCCAAGAAGTTTAAATTAGACTTAGTTGAAAATCATGCCAGAATTGTAAAAGTGGCCCAATTTGTGAAATTTTAATTCTTTAAATACTTAGTTTTAATTTTTATACTTTATAATTAAATTCTTATGTAAAAATTCAGCCCAAGAAGCCCATTAAAAGGCCTTGGCTGAATTTCCCTTGAAAATTCAATAATTAGGGTTTTTTTTAGTTTTCCTAATAGGGTTAGGAAAATAGTTAGGAGGCCTATTTATATGACTTGGCCAGCCACCCTTCATTTATTTTTACACATGGATTATATTTTGCAATCAAATTTTTGTTGAGTAAAAATTCTCTTTGGGTTTTCTCTAAGAATTTTCTCTTGAGTTTTCTTTGGAAGTAGTTTTAATAATCTTTTTGATTGTGGGAGCCATCTTCAGCCTTCTTCTTGCCATTGTTCTTCATTGGAGGGGAGATTAGAGCCGTTTGAAGGGAGTTGCAAAATCTTTCTTGATTTCAAGGCTTCTTAGGACTTTTTCTTTATTTTTTTTGCTGTTCATTCTTCCTAATTTTTTGCTTGTGTCGATTTCATTAACTAACTTGTTTAAACTTTCTTGTTGCATTTCCAGCACTCTCAACCATCAAGAATCTGTTCGGCACCATCCTTGGTCAACAAGAACGTTTTGATTCACAATTTCCTCTTTTCTTGCCATCCAAACCCTAGATCTAATTCAATTTGATTTTGTGATTTGCTGAGTTTGATTTGATTCTGTTTTGTGTTATTCTTTTCAGATTCGGCTATTGGGAGTCTCTCTTGAATTCAATTTCATGTTCTTGGCTTCCAAAATAGCTATTCACAAGTGTTTTTGGTTTCTTGGCTGATTCTTTATTGTTTTGGGGTTTTTATTTCAGATCTGGAATTTTAAGATTTAATTTTGATGTGAGCACATTTACGCCAACAAAGCAAACCGATCCGGAGGTCTTACCATTAGGACCTATTACCCGTTCCAAGGCAAAGAAATTCAGGGAAGTCTTGTTCCTTACTTGTGCTACGATTCCAGATTCATTCGATCATGTTCATGCCTTCGAACATAGGCTTTATAACATGTTGCATGCTGATATGTGACATATCTCTGTTATATTACTAGTTCATGCGTTTAAGTATGTATATGTTATGCTAAGTACGTTTCTGCAATTGGGTTGATAGTATTTGTATTGTTTCTAAGTTGTTTCTAAATTGTTAGTGTGTTAAAGAATAAGAATTGCAAGTGTTCCAGCTTGTAATTTTGATTTCCATTAAATTTACAAGACTTTGATGGAAGTTTGATATGTTTTGATATAGGTATAATAATGGACAGCAGCTTAAGGCCTCATTTCTAGCTCGGTTGAAGCTCAAATATGTGCGTGCAGCTCCTCTCAGCTCGAAATAGTCTTAAAAGTTCGTTTCCAGCTCATTTCAGCTCAGTACATTTCCAGCTAGCTCAATTTCAGCTCCACCAGCTCAACTCTAGCTAACAAGTCCAGATGTAGCTGGAAGGTGTCCTACGTGTCGGGGAGTGTCCCATACACATGTGGCAGCCTAGGTGGCATCCCAGCATGTAAAGCACACACGTAACAGCCTTGACACATGTGTGTGCATGTGTGGCTGAAATCAGCCCTCTTCTCTACATATGACGCCAAATTCAAAGGGATAAGAACAAGAGTTCAAATGTTTGAATTTCAAACGTTTCACACATATTAAATGTGTGGCTAGTATTTGATGGCGCCAAGAGAGGATATAACTCCTTCATATTCAAATTTGAATTCTTTATTTATAGCCACAAGTTCAAATTCGACAACCCCTTCCTTGTACTTATAAATAGATGTTCAAACAATGTAATCTGGTTAGATGATTTTTATTAAACAAATACTTGTGAGAATTTTCTCTCAATTTCGGTTCTTCATTGAACTTTCTTTTGACATTTCAGACACAGTTTGGCGTGTCAAAACTTCCTTGATACTTAGGGTTCCTAGATTGCTATCTAGAGGGTCCAAGTCCTTCGACGTGAAACATATTTGATTCGGGTTTGCATAGTCTATTGTGCAGGTTCTTTCGAGTTTTTCGTCTCTAATTTTTTTTTATATGTTGAATTTTGTTCCCTTTCTTTTGTGTTGTTTGTGTGTTGTTTATGCTGCAGAAAGGATGTTGCTATATTCCTAGATCCGCAATCCTTCAAGGTTCGTTGTTTCGATAAGCAACGCCTTATCAAATTTGCTATTTCGTTTCAAATACGATTGTCTAAAGTTTTCTTAGGGATTTTCTCGTGACTTGGCAACTCAATCTTGGTCCACGCACAACCCCCTATCATTTGGTATCAGATTTTGGGCGTTTTGGGTGTTCTTGGTTGATTTCTAAATTGATCTCCTTTTAAAAAATTAAATAGCATTTTTACCCAAAAAAATTTTTGGAAAAAATTCATTTGAGTGGGTAAACGTTTTCTGATTGGTCTAAAATTTTACATGCGTATTTTTGGCACTGTGATAGAATATTAAAAAATATTTTCCGCAAAAAAATAAGTAGAAAAAGTCAAAAAAATTGAAAAAGATGAAATCTAGTAAAAATTAAAAAAATATTCAACGGGTTGATTTTAGTGTCGAAACTTTCCAGATCAAAAATTAAATATTTAAGGACATTCCAGTTTAAATTTTGTGATTTTTGGAGATCGGAAACACCTCAAACGAAGTTGTCAAGTTACTCCGCAGTTTTTCAGGTTTTTGGGTATCAGCAATTTTTATTGATTCTTAGCTGTAGGTTTTCATTTGTTTTGCTTTTATTCTTCCTTTACACTATCTAACACCTTCTTGTCTCTTGTGTTAGTAGGATTTACAAGTGTGCACAATTCTTCGTCGGTGCAACACAAATCAATTGGTGTCTCGTCACTTTTTGGACTCATAGTGCAATTAGGATTATTTGGTAGTTATGGTTCATACACTTTCTAATTGATTGATATAGACTCTACTAAAGAACTCACAAGACTGAATTCTACCTCTTTGAGAATTTGATTTTCATTTTTGAGTGATTAACGGTGAGGTTTGTTATTTTTTTCAGTGTTGAGTGTTTGTTTTGCAGGTTTTAAAATAAGATGTCTAGAATTGGTCAAGTCGATGATGAGAATAATGACCATAATGAGGTCCTTGTAGTCTGCCGCACCCTTAACATCCAAATGAGAGACGATGTTGATAATCAAAGGACCAATATTTTCCATTCTAGGTGTTTTATAAAAGGTAACTTGTGTTCACTTATTATTGATAGTGGGAGTTGTTCGAATGTAGTGAGTAGTTATTTGGTGGATTCTTTAAAGTTACCTTGTACTGAGCACCCTAAGCCGTATCACCTTCAGTGGCTTAATGAATGCTCGGAAGTTAAACTTACAAAACAGGCCTTGATCACTTTTAAGCTCAGGAATTACGAGGATGACGTATGGTATGATGTGGTCCCAATGCATACGACACACTTGCTCCTTGGATGGCCTTGGCAATTTGATCGTGATGTTACACACCAAGGTAAGCTCAATAGATACTCTCTTGTGTTTAAAGGCCAAAAATTCACTTTTGCTCCTTTAAATCCCAATGATGTATATAAAGATCAATTAAAAATGATGAAATTTTGTGAGGGGGTAAAGAAGAAAAGACAAATAAAAAAGACAGAGAGAAAAGAGGCTAGTAGTGAAAAAAGTCACTATTTTTCTTTTTGAGTGAAATTGTGAGTTTTGAAAGTGAGGCATTGTGGTAAAGGTTATTTATCTTCTTTATTCAAAGGGATGGAATCAACACCTGTTTGTGACAACAAGTTGCTCATTGTGAAGCGAAGTTTAAGTATTCAAAGTCTGGAGAAAGAGGAGCAAAGGGAAAACATCTTTCATTCTCAATGTCAAGTACAAGGAAAAGTTTGTAGTTTGATTATCGATGGTGGAAGTTGTACCAACGTAGCAAGCTCCATTATGGTGGATCGACTTGGTTTAACCACTACTAAACATCCCAGCCTGTATAAGCTTCAATGGCTTAACGACGGTGGTGAAATAAAGCTAACGAAGCAAGTTCTCGTGAATTTTTTAATTGGCAAATATGAAGACAAAGTGCTTTGTGATGTTGTTCCCATGCACACGGGACACCTATTGCTTGGACGACCATGGCAATATGATTGACTAGTTATCCATGACAGATATACCAATAGATATTCGCTCGAGTATATGGGAAAAAATTCACTTTAGCCCCATTGACACCGAAGCAAGTTTTCGAAGATATAACAAGAATGAAATCTTCTGTATCTCAACCGAATGTAAAAGAAAAAAATAGAAGAAACTGAAAAAGAAAAGAAAAAGGAAAAAAAGGAAAGCAAAAATAGAAAAAGAAAGTGAAAATAAAATGAGAAAAGAAAAATAAGAAAATATAAAAAAAAGTCTGATTGCAAAAGAAAGTGAAATTCGGAAGGCCATTTCGTCAAGACAAACCATTCTTGTACTCATGTACAAGGAAAATCTTTTTAATAATAATGAATTACCCAAAGGGTTGCCTTCTTCTGTGTTGTCTCTCCTACAGGATTTCCAAGATGTATTTCCAGAAGAGACTCCGAGTGGACTCCCACCTCTTCGCGGAATCGAACACCAAATTGATTTTGTACCCGGAGCTATTATACCAAATAGTCCTACTTATAGAATGAACCCCGATGAGACCAAAGAATTACAAAGACAAGTTGGTGAATTGATGGAAAAGGGCTACATTCGAGAAAGCTTTAGCCCTTGTGCTATTCCCGTTCTCTTGGTACCAAAAAAAGATGGAACATGGCAGATGTGCGTCGATTGTCATGCTGTGAATAAAATTACCATCAAATACCGGCATTCGATTCCTCGACTTGACGACATGCTAAATGAACTAAGTGGACCCAAATTGTTTTCAAAAATAGATTTGAAAAGCGGTTATCACCAAATTCGTATGCGAGAAGGTGACGAGTGGAAAACTACCTTCAAAATGAAACACGGTTTGTGATACGAGTCACAAAGGCCTTAGATGCGTATACGAAGGAAAAAGAAAATCAAGATTCACTTTCTTGTTTCAAGAAAATCAAGAAACCGAATCTTTGTCCAATTTTGCTGTTTTGAGCGATTTCAAGAATGAAGAAAATCAAGATTTCAAATCTTGGAAATCTTGGTCCAAGAAACCGAATCTTGCAACTAAGGCGCATTGGATCTCAGTTACGAGCATTAACAAGCCAATTTTGGGAGAGAACAGATTACAAGCCCAAGTTCTTGAAGATAAGTCCCAATAAGATGTTCCAAGCCCAATCTAGAAGTTTAAATTAGACTTAGTTGAAAATCAGGCCAAATTGTCAAAGTGGCCTAATTTAATTCTTTAAATACTTAATTTTAATTTTTAGACTTTATGAATAAATTTCTATGTAAAAATTCAGTCCAAGAGGCCCATTTAAAGGCCTTGGACGAAATTCCCCTTTGAAAGTCAAAATTAGGGTTTTTTTTTTTAAGTTTTCCTAGTAGGGCTAGGAAAGTAGTTAGGAGGCCTATATATATGGCTTGCCAGCCACCCTTATACACATTACATTACACTTGAAGAATACATTGAAATCAGATTTGTTTTGTTGAGTGAAAATTCTCTTTGAGTTCTCCAAGAATTTTCTGTTGAGTTTTCTTTAGAAGGAGTTTTAACAATCTTTTTGATTGTGGGAGCCATCTTTAGCCTTCTTCTTGCCATTGTTCTTCATTGGAGGGGAGATTAGAGCCGTTTGAAGGGAGTTGTGAAATATTTCTCGATTTCAAGGCTTCTTAGGACGTTATCTTTATTTTTCTTGTTGTTCAATCTTTTAATTTTTTGCTTGTGTCGATTTCATTATCTAACTTGTTTAAACTCTCTTGTTGCATCTCCAGCCCCGTTCAACCTTCAAGAATCTGTTCGGCACCAACCTTGGACAACAAGAAACATTTTAATTTCATAAAATCCCTCTTTGTTGCCGTCCAAACCCTAGATCTAGTTGATTTCGTGATCTGTTGAGTTTTTTTTTTAAATTAACTTGCTGTTTTGTTTTCTTCTTTTCAGATTCAGCTGTTTGGAACCTATCTTGAATTCAATTCTGTGTTCTTGGCTTCCAAGATTAGCTATTCATAAGTGTTTTTAATTCTTGGCTGATCTTTTATTATTTTGGGGTTTTGTTTCAGATCTGGAATTCTAAGATTTAATTTTTTCTATTTCGTTTCAGATCTAAGCGTCTAAAGCTTTCGTAGGATTTTCTCGTGACTTGACAACTCGATCTTGGTCCACGCGCAACTCTCTATCATTTGGTATCAGATTTTGGGCGTTTTGGGTGTTCTTGGTTGATTTCTAAACTGATCTCCTTTTAAAAACATTAAACAGCAGTTTTTACCCAGAAAAAGTGATGTGAGCTCGCCGATGAACAATGTAGAGTGCGAACAATAAGCTATCAAGCTGCCCATTGGTCCGATAACGTGAGCTAGAGCTAAACAATTCAAAGATGCTATTTCAACAATGGTGGGACGAATTGTGGAAAATGATAGCAAAGAATTCAAAAATGAGCTCAACATGTTCAATATTTTGGAAGCTGAATTTCGTTCCAGCTAATTAAATAGTTGCTGGAATTTTTAGACATTTAAAATTAAGCATTTATTTAAGTTTCCTATAGGTCATTAGTGTGTCTGAAATTAGTACAAGTTTTTAATATGTTATTTTTAGCTGAATTGAATGTGTCTAGATTTCATTAAGTATGTCTTAATATAAGGCATGAATTAATTATGTCCAGCCGAATTTATGTGTCTTGTTTTGTAATGTTAATTAATGTGTCCACATTATGTTTTAATTTAATTCAGCTGATTTGGAATAATTTAATTAAGTTCATGTGTTTATTTTAGGTGCAGCTGAATTTGAAGATACATTGGACAGATTCATGCATGTAGATTTATGCATGAGAAGATGTATTTGCAGCTGGTACATTTCATGCAATTAAAGAGGATTAATTTGGGCATTTTCAAGACAACTATTCGGCCAAGAGTTAGCAGCCATTTCATTCTTCAAGGTTGGCCAATTATCTTTCCAAAACAGCATAATGCAACTCACACCAGCTGTTCACACTATGACCATTCGGTTCAGCCATGTTTCCACCATGGAGACTCTTCAAAACCATCCATTCACACTTCCAAATGGCTGTTCAAGTTGCTATTTAATGTTGGTAATTTTTCAGCAAGAGTTGCTTCATAAATTACCTCATTAAATCCATTAGCCGAATGTAGCTACTGCTAATTTTCAAAGTTCATTGAAAGCTAGTCCTTGGTCTCCATTCAGCCGAAAATACATTAGCCAACATTCATGAATTAAAGCTGAATTTTAGTTCAATGTTTGCTTAGAAATTAAGCCTAGAATCTGTCCATTCGGCTACTAGTTAAAAGACTATAAATAGTTTCTGATTCTCTTGTAAAAGGACTTTTTGCCAAATTTCTGAATGAATTATATTTTTGGTGAGTTAATTCACTCTCATTATTCTCCAAAGCTCAATTGACTTATCTTCACAAGTGGCGTCAATCTGACTTTGTTTTCGAACTTATCACCCTTGGTGTGGCGTTCAAATTATACCGAAGGTTCCTATTTTGCTTAATAGAGGGTCTCAGTTTTTATTCAAATCATTCCTTTTTCTTTGAAACCTTTTAAGCCCGGGTCCTTATTTTCTAATAGGGGTTCATTCTTGTTTCATTGAAAACCCAACATTCATCATATCACAAACACCTTTGTTTCTTTAGTCATACAACTTTTAAAAATGCAAAGACCTAAAAATCGTTTAAAGTTGACACTACCTAATTACGATCGGGAATCCATTACGACTCGTTATTTCATCTGAAACGAGCTCGTATCAGTTGGTATCAGAGCTAGAAAATTAGGTACATATTCATAGACTAAAAAAATCGAAAAAAATTTGAAAAAAAAGTTTCAAAATTAAAAAAGGAGAAGAATATATATATTACGAAATTTGAAAAAAAAAAAAAAAAATTCGTATTTAAAAAAAAGGTTTGCAAGTGTGAAGATTATTCCGATCTACTGAATTTATTTTCAAATTAGTGATCATCTATTTACACCACATCTTAAACCAAACTTTCTTTCTTTCGAGCCTACCCTAAACCACATTATATCTCCTTTGTTTAGCCCCTTGAAGCCGACCCACAAGTGTGGAAAAGTCTAAGTAGCTTTCCAGAATATCGAGAGTTGGATTTGAGAGGTAAAAGGCAAGAGAGTTACATCAAGATAAAAGCCAAAGTTGAGTGAAAACACGAGAGGAGTGAATTCTTTTCTTGCGAGAGACTTGTGAGGTTTTGTGGTGAGGACATTTTCTTATTTCAATCATCATGTCTAGGAGTCCAGAACGTCGAGCAACAAGTGGAGGAGCTTCGAATGCCGCTGGTGGAGGAGTAAACCTTCAACCAAGAAGGAATGTTCCCGGAGGCGGAGTGCCCGATCTTCAAGTGCAAGCAATTGTACGAGAAATCACTCGATTGTTCCAACCCCAATTCGACTCCATCAATGAACAAATGGAACAAATGGAAGTACGAAGTCAACCGAACACCCCCCGATTCCAAGAAGAGAGCAACAACATCCATGGCAACATGCAAATGACTTATATGAACCAAGTGACGTAGAAAGTAAACGAGGATCGCGACAAAGCGCAAGGAGATTAGGTCAACAAGTATGGGAACAAAGAGATCGAGAGCGGCTTGATGATGATTTAAAGAACATTAAAATGGCGATTCCTGCTTTTCAAGGAAGGTCGGATCCTGAGGCCTATCTTGAATGGGAGAAGAAGGTTGAATTAGTCTTTGAGTGTCATAATTACTCGGAGAGCAAGAAGGTGAAACTAGCTACTATAGAATTTTCTGACTATGCCATAATATGGTGGGATTAGCTCACTTTTAGTCGATGAAGCAATGGCGAACGTCCCATGTCTACATGGGCAGAAATGAAAGCAATCATGAGGAAGCGATTTATTCTGAGTTACTATCACCGTGAGTTGTACCAAAAACTACAAAGTTTAACTCAAGGCCAACGAAGTGTGGAGGATTACTACAAGGAAATGGAAGTGGCGATGATCCGCGCTGATGTGGAAGAAGATCGAGAAGCCACCATGGCTCGATTTCTTACCGGCCTTAACCGTGATATTACAAATATTATGGAGCTACACCACTATGTCGAGGTCATTGATATGGTTCATATGGCTATAAAGGTCGAAAAACAACTAAAGAGAAAAGGTACCTCCCGAACTTTCCCTAACACTTCTTCAACGTCTAGATGGGGACAAGAGACCAACAAACGTGACCTACCAAGCCGAAACAAAGAAGTGAGTGGCTCGACCAAGTTCAACAAACCAAGTGCTGTAAGGAGTAAGGGAAAGATGGAAGCCCAACCAAATCGATCCCGAGACATAAAATGTTTCAAATGTCTTGGAAGGGGCCACATCGCGAGCCAATGTCTGAACCGGAATGCGATGTTTGTTCGAGACGATGGAGAGATTGAATCTGAAAGTGAACAAGAGAATAAGGCCATTGAACAAACCAAAGATGAGGAAGAAGTGGAACAAGTCGAAAATGGAGAAATATTGGTGGTGAAGAGAAGCCTTACTTTGCAAGGCATTGAAAATGAACAACAACGCGAAAACATCTTCCATACGCGATGTCAAGTGCAAGGTAAGATTTGTTGTGTTATAATTGATGGGGGAAGCTGTAGGAACGTGGCTAGTACGTTGATGGTGGAGAAACTCGGGTTGTGACGTGACCACGTCCCAAGCTTCACCAAGCCCTCTTGATAATTCCATCAAGCTCCCAAAGGGGCCAATGACCCGAGCTCGAGCTAAGCTCTTCCAAGAAGCTGTTTCGGCATTACTCATTAAACTTTGGAATGAGAATCAGCTCAAAACCAAAGAAGGAGCTCAAGTCAACCTTTCCTCAAATCCATGCATTCTCATGCAAGCTCACTTCACTCCATTTTAGCTCCTCTAGCTCGTATCAGCTCCAACCAGCTCATTTGAGCTCAATTCAGCTCATTCGAGCTCAATTTAGCTACATTTCAGCTCATTTATTTTATTGGTTGAATAATTAAGTATTTTATTAACTTAGTTTAAATTATTACAGCTCATAATTATGTTTTGATTTATTCCATGTTTTAAAGGTGTCTTAGCCGAATTTAATATGTCTTGTGTAAGACTTTATTAAATTTGTCTATTTTAATTTATGTGTTAATTAATATGCCTATTTTAAATTAATGTGTTCATGTTTCATGTAGGTACGGCTGAATGTAGAGATTCATTCAAGCTAGGTGCATGAACGTCTACTTTCAATGCATGATGTGGGAACACAATTAAAGATGATTAATGAATGGGCTAGTTCAATGAACGTACGGATGCATGCATGACTACCTACAACGAATGGTTGCCTTAAAGATGATGCATGAATGATTTAATACAATGAATGGAAGAATGCATGAATATTCACTTACATGCATTGGTTGCTGTCCATTGATCTCCTAAGTACCTATTCGGCCAAAAGGCATCTTTTGGAGTGTCCATTCACACCTTGGCCGAACCTAGACATGCCCATTGCTCTCCCATACATTCACCAAGTCTTCAAGTTCAATTACTTAGCTATGAAGCTGTCCATTCATTCTTCTTCCAGCCGAATATAGACAAAGTTATTAGGAAGTTCATTTAACTTAATTATAGCCGAATTAATCGAGCCTTTAAGTTTGTACAAATTGTCCATTCGGCTATCCTTAGTTGATTATAAATAGCTTACTTGTTTATTGTAAAAGGTTACAGAATTTGATTATTGAAAACTTGATTGTGAGGTTTCCTCCTATCCTATTTCGTTCGAGTCTCATTCTGACTTATCTAGCTCGCTAGTGGCGTCAACCCGACTCCTTGAACTTATCACCAATTCTGGTGTGGCGTTCATCCATCTTTTATACCTTTGGTTCTTACCTCTATATAGGTAACGGTTCAAGGTCCATCTTTGACTTTCCATCAAAATTCACCTTAAGCAACATAAGTCCCGGGGCAATACTCCTTATAGTATTGAATCGTTCTTCAGCTTGAGTACACTTTACCATCTCCATTTTAACTATAAAATTATAACCTTTATTTTTCTTGTTAAAACTGAACCTATCATCAATCATCAAACATAACCTATCCTTTGAACCCTTTTTGCCAACTTCCGCTTAAAGTTAATCAAAATACATTTTCTCACCAAAAGAACGACTCTTCTCGTCGATGATCGGGCAAATAAGTGACTCGACTTTACATCATCGAGCTGAATCACATCAGGAACATCCCCATCCGTATAAGCTCCAATGGCTTAATGATGGTGGAGAACTCAAGGTAACAAAGCAAGTGCTTATTTCATTCTCAATCAGAAAGTATCAAGATGAAGTTTTGTGTGACGTTGTACCGATGCATGCTGGGTATCTTCTTCTTGGACATCCCTGGCAATTCGACAAGCGAGCGATTCATGATGGATACACAAACTGATTCACCTTCAAACATTTGGGATGAATGGTGACGTTAGCTCCGCTAACACCCAAACAAGTTTATGAAGATCAGCTCAAAATGAGGAGTTCTATTGAAAAATCAAAAGAAAATAAGCGAGAGCAAAAAGATGAAAAGAATAAAGAAAAGAGTGAAAAGAAGAAAAATAAAAGAACGAGTGATAAAAAAAGAGAGAGTGAAACAAAAGAAAAAGAAAAAGAGATGAGTGATAAGTATGAAAAAAAGAGTTTGTATGTAAAAGAGAGAGAAGTTAGGAAATCGATGTTGTTGAAACAACCATTGTTAGTTCTTTTGTATAAGGAAAGCTTGCTTGGTACTAACGAATTTGATGACAAGTTACCCTCTTCTGTTTTGTCTGTGTTGCAGGAGTTTAAAGATGTATTCCCGGAAGAAATCTCGAGTGGGTTACCACCTATTCGTGGAATTGAACATCAAATAGATTTCATGCCGGGAGATGCGATTCCAAACCGCCCTGCTTATCGGAGCAATCTTGAAGAGACGAAAGAACTACAAAAACAAGTAAATGAACTTCTTAAGAAGGGCTATGTGCGTGAAAGCCTTAGTCCCTGTGCCGTACCTATTTTGCTCGTTCCTAAGAAGGATGGAACGTGGAGGATGTGTGTAGACTGCCGTGCTATAAATAAAATAACCATCAAGTATCGTCATCCGATACCGCGATTGGATGATATGCTTGACGAATTGAGTGGTGCAAGTCTATTTTCAAAAATCGATCTCAAAAGCGGATATCACCAAATACGTATGCGTGAAGGTGATGAATGGAAGACTGCTTTCAAAACGAAGCATGGGCTTTACGAGTGGCTCGTTATGCCATTTGGCTTAACAAACGCCCCAAGCACTTTCATGAGGCTCATGAATCATGTTTTAAGACCTTTAATTGGTAGATTTTGTGTGGTATATTTCGATGATATATTAGTTTATAGCAAGTCTTTGGATGACCATGTATTACATTTAAAGGCTGTTTTGGAAGTTTTGAGGAAAGAAACCTTGTATGCTAATTTGAAGAAATGTGATTTTTGTACTAACAAGGTTGTGTTTTTAGGTTTTGTTGTTAGCTCGGATGGCCTTGAAGTTGATCAAGAGAAGGTCAAGACGATCCAAGAATGGCCCCGTCCGACAAATATATCCCAAGTTCAAAGTTTTCACGGATTAGCCAGCTTTTACCGTCGGTTCGTGCTGAACTTCAGCACATTGGCCGCGCCATTAACCGGGGTTATCCGTAAGAATTCTAATTTTGTGTGGGGAGAAGAACAAGAAAAATCCTTTTTGAATATTAAAGATTGTTTAACTCATGCACCATTATTAGCATTGCCGAATTTTGATAAAACTTTCGAGTTTGAGTGTGATGCATTAGGTTTAGGTATTGGAGCCGTATTGATGCAAGACGAACGCCCTATTGTATATTTTAGTGAGAAACTCGACGGTGCTGTACTAAACTATTCGACATACGACAAGGAGCTCTACTCATTGATTCGAGCCTTAGAAACGTGGCAGCACTATCTTTGGCCCAAAGAGTTCGTAATACACACCGATCACGAATCCTTAAAGTATTTAAAAGGGCAGCATAAATTGAACAAGCTGCACGCTAAGTGGGTAGAATTTCTCGAATCTTTTCCCTATGTTATTAAATATAAGAAAGGTAAGGAAAACGTAGTGGCTAATGCAGTATCTCGGAGGTATGCTTTATTAAATGTTTTGGATGCTAAATTGATGGGGTTTGTATTTCTTAAAGATTTATATGTCAATGATAATGACTTTGGTGAATTCTTTAGGTTATGCGCAAAGGGAGCCTACGAGAAGTACTATCGACATGATGGGTACTTATTCCGAGAAGGAAAGCTTTGTATACCCCAAGGTTCCGTTCAAGAGGTGTTGATCGAAGAAGCGCATAGTGGTGGGTTAATGGGGCACTTTGGAGTTGCTAAGACCTTAGCTGCTCTCCATGAACACTTCTTTTGGCCCAAGATGCGACGAGATGTTGAACGATTCTGTAATCGATGCATAGCATGCAAACGGGCTAAGTCACGAATTAAGCCCCACGGTTTGTATAAACCATTACCCATTCCTGAAACCCCGTGGACTGATATTTCCATGGATTATGTGCTAGGTTTACCAAGGAGTAAAAATGGCCGAGATTTAATATTTGTGGTTGTGGATAGGTTTTCTAAAATGGCCCATTTTATAGCATGTCATAAAACTGATGATGCCGTGAATATTGCTAACTTATTTTTCAAAGAAGTTGTCAGGTTGCATGGCATGCCGAGGACGACAGTGTCTGATCATGATGCGAAATTTCTTAGCCATTTCTGGAGGACACTATGGGGGCGACTTGGAACCAAGCTGCTGTTTTCTACCACTTGCCATCCGCAAACGGACGGCCAAACCGAAGTGGTCAACTAAATTTTGTCTACATTGCTTCGAGCTATCATTCGGAAAAATTTGAAGGCTTGGGAGGATTGTTTACCGCATGTGGAGTTTGCGTATAATCGAGCTGTTCACTCAGCTACTAAACTTTCTCCTTTCGAAATTGTTTATGGTTTCAATCCTTTAACACCCCTTGATTTAATACCATTGCCTTCTAACCAACTCGTGCATATAGATTGATGCAATCGAGCCCCATGATCTATCAAGTGCAAACGATGTCTCTCTTGAGCTGCCTAAAGCACCTATTACCGAGTCTTCTTATCTTAGACTTATTTGACTTAATATTTATTTTGTTGGAATAATTATTTAATTTGTCATAAGTCCAAGTATTTAAGTTATTAATTCTGGTCAAATAATAATTAGATATTATTAAATATGTCCTAATTAGTTCAAGTGTTTTAAATATGTCCTAAGCTTATACATGATTAATGTGCAGATTTTTATAAGTATTTGCTGCCGAATTTAATATGTTTGATACATGATTAATTTGCTGTTTTAATTTGGTGCAGGAATTTACCTTGGACGGCAAAGGTGCATGCACCTTAGGTTCAATGCATTTGGGCGATACATGCATGGCACTCCAAATGAATGTTCAGCCGAATTTGTCAATCTCCAAGCATCTACATGCTGTTCATTTTAAGCATTCACACCAAGGACTATTCAGCCGAAAGTGTTCACACACATTTGACTCTTCAAAACCGACTTTTCACACTTATGTGGCTGTTCAACAACTCTCTTTAATGTTCCTATCTTTTCAGCCAACAAGTGCCAATTTAAGGAGTTATTTAAGGGCATGGCCGAATCTAGACATGACCATTTGGTTACCGGTGCATTCATCTCTACAAGGTTCATTTGCTTAATGCCTAAGCTGTCTTTTGGAGCTCCCATTCAGCCGAACCTTACTAGTGAATTAATTCTTGAATATTCATGAATTTTCCTTAGATATTAAGTGTGTCTATTCGGCTAGCTTATGGAAGACTATAAATATTTGTTTGTTAATTTTTAAAAGGACTTTTGCCATTTTGATTATTGAATTAAGTATTTTGTGAGAATTTCTTCTCTCAATTTTGTCCAAAGACTTAGTTGGCTTATCTACTAGTTAGTGGCGTCAACCTTTGTTCTTTGCAACCCGAACTTATCACTTTCAACCAAAGTGTGGCGTTCAACCATACCGAGGTTCCTATCTACGTTAGATAGTGGGTCGAGGTCCTCTTTACATCTTTCTTAATCCACCTTAAAGACATATAAGAATCGGGTCAACTTTTTACCCCTTAAAGTTGGTCCACTCTTGTTTTTAAGCCTATCTTTCCATTTCATCTTAAATCAAAGACTCCAAACCTTTAATAGTCATTTCTTTCACTCTTAGCCGAATTGCCTTATAAGCTATTGCCTTTTTAACCTTAATTGAACCATTAACATCTTTATTGAACGAATATATCTTTTTGAATCAAGACGAACAAAACTTCATCGTTAAAATGATCGGGCAACGAAAATGACTCGGATTCATCCACAAGGCCGAGGCATATCAGTTGGTATTAGAGCTACTTAAAACGAGGAGTTCAGACGTTCGGAACAATTACGGAGTGAGTTTGTAAAAAAATTTGAAAAAAATTCGAAATTCCAAATTATTGTATTTAAATTAGTTTGTGTATTTGTTCATGTTGTAAAAAAAAATTGCAAAAGTGTTTTTGGTTGATTTTTCCCGATCAGCAAAAAATCTATTCAAGTTTTAATTCATCATTCACGCCATATCTAAATCTCATTCTTCTTTTCTTTCAAGCCTTCCTACATCCCAATACATCTACCTTCCCTTGTAACCCTTTTGAAAACTGACCCTCTAAACTAAGGATTAAGCCTTACCGAGTCTTATACGAAGTTTCAGAGAAGAAACGAGAGGAAAAAGGCACGAGTGTGTGAGCACATTTGAGAGGAGGTAAAAGCCAAAAGAGTGTAAACACGAGTGTGAGTGTCGTTCTTTCTTTTTTTTGAGTGAACGTGAATATTGTGGTGAGGAAATTTTACTATGTCTCAAGATCCCGAGCAAAACGTGGTGGAAAGACCTGAAAGGCAACCGGTAAGAAATGTCGCACCAGGAGGAGGAGGAGTTCCCGATTTAGGCCAACAAGCCCTCTTAAGAGAATTTCAACAAATGCTCCGAAACGAGCTTGAATCCATCAATGAGAGGCTAGATCGAGTAGAAGGAAGGGGAACACGAGAAGGAACCCTCAAGGGCCGAGACGGGAGCAAGGGCGAGCAAGACTTTTTGAAGATGATCCCTACGAGCCAAGCGAGGTGGAAAGTGACCAAGCGTCGAATCAAGGTGAGAGGCGACGGGGTCAAAGGAATAGGGGCCCTAGAGAACGAGGTCAAGTGGATGATGATTTGAAAAGTATTAAGCTATCTATTCCCCCATTTCAAGGGAAATCTGATCCAGAAGCTTACTTAGAATGGGAGAGGAAAATCGAGTTGGTCTTCGAGTGTCACAACTACTCGGAAAGCAAAAAGGTGAAATTGGCAGCAATAGAGTTCTCCGATTATGCAATGATATGGTGGGATCAACTTACCACGAGTCGAAGAAGGAACGGGGAGCGGCCAATCTGAACTTGGACCGAAATGAAAGCCGTAATGCGTAAGAGATTTATACCTTCTTATTATTATTGTGAACTTTATCAAAAGTTGCAGAATCTTACGCAAGGAAATCGAAGCGTGGAGGACTACTTTAAAGAGATGGAGATCGCCATGTTACGTGCGAACGTGGATGAAGATCGCGAAGCAACCATGGCTCAATTTCTGGCCAGACTTAATCGTGACATAGCTAATGTGGTGGAGCTTCAACACTATGTTGACATTGTTGATATGGTGCATGTTGCCATCAAAGTTGAAAAGCAATTGAAGAGAAAAAGTTCTAGCCGAACCTTTCCTAGCACCAACAACCCTCAAAGGTGGAACCACGGCACGGGTAAGAAAGACTTTTCTAATCGTACTAAGGATCAACCTTTGTCTTCTAAGATGAACAAACCCGTTGGCGAAACTAGCAAAGGCAAAGAAGTTGCCATGCCGTATCGATCGAGAGAAATAAAGTGCTTCAAGTGCTTAGGGAGGGGCCATATTGCAAGCCAATGCCCTAACCGAAGTAACATGATCGTGCGGGCTAATGGGGAAATCGAATCAGAGGAAGAAGTTGATGAAGAACCCGATGAAACCGCTAAAGAGGAAGACGAACTTGAATATGCTGTTGATGGCGAAATCCTCGTCATTAAATGAAGTCTTAGTCTTCAAAGTGTTGAAAACGAACAACAAAGGGAGAACATCTTTCACACACGTTGTCACGTTCAAGGCAAGGTGTGTAGCTTGATCGTGGATGGCGGGAGTTGTACAAATGTGGGCAGCACCTTAATGGTTGAAAAACTCGGCTTGCCAACAACTAAGCACCCTCAACCTTACAAGCTTCAATGGCTTAATGATGAAGGGGAGTTGAAGGTAACTAAGCAAGTTTTGGTGCCGTTCACTATCGGAAAATATTCCGACGAGGTTTTATGCGACGTAGTACCCATGCGTGCTGGTCATATGTTATTGGGTTGTCCATGGCAATTCGATCGTAAAGTCATTCATGATGGTTTCACAAACCGCTACACTTTCAAGTATGATGGGAAAAATGTAACCTTAGCTCCAATGACGCTGAGGCAGGTTTATGAAGATCAATTGAAGCTAAGAGAGTCTGTGGAAAAATTTCGAGAGAATGTACAAAAAGAAAAGAATAAAAAAGAGAGTGAAAAACACATTGAAAAGAAAAAAGAAAAATCATTGAAAAGTGTGAGAGAAAAAAAATCGATTGAACAAAAAAAGAGAAAAAAAAGAGCAAAAGAAGATGAGTGTTTATACGAAAGAGAGTGATTTTAGGAAATCTTATTTAATGAAGCAATCGGTTCTTGTACTTATGTACAAGGAAACTCTCTTGAATACTAACGAGTTGGATTCAAATTTGCCCTCTTCGATTGTTTCTCTTTTGCAGGAATTCGAGGACGTATTTTCGGAGGAAGTTCCTAGTGGGTTGCCACCCATTCGAGGAATAGAATATCAAATCGATTTCCTTCCCAGAGCCTCTATTCCAAATCGTCCAGCTTACCGTACTAATCCCGAAGAGACCAAGGAGTTGCAAAAACAAGTTAATGAACTTATGGAGAAGGGATATATACGAGAAAGCCTTAGCCCATGCGCTGTACCGGTATTATTGGTGCCAAAGAAGGACGAAACATGGTGTATGTGCGTGGACTGTCGCGCGGTGAATAAGATCACTATTAAGTATCGACATCCGATACCGCGACTAGATGACATGTTAGATGAATTGAATGGTGCTCAATTGTTTTCCAAAATTGATCTAAAGAGCGGATACCACCAAATTCGAATGCGTGAAGGGGACGAGTGGAAAACCGCCTTCAAGACAAAGCATGGATTATACGAGTGGCTAGTCATGCCATTCGGACTTACCAACGCGCCCAGCACCTTCATACGATTGATGAATCATGTCTTACGTTCTTTTATCAGAAAATTTTGCGTTGTTTATTTTGATGATATACTCATCTATAGCAAGTCTTTAGATGAACATTTGCTGCATTTAAAATCTGTTTTGGGTGTGCTTAGAAAAGAATCCTTGTATGCTAATCTTAAGAAATGCACATTTTGCACTAACAAGGTTATTTTTTTAGGTTTTGTGGTCAGCTCGGAGGGACTGGAGGTTGACCAAGACAAGGTATAAGCGATCCGAGATTGGCCAAGGCCCACGAGCATCAGCCAAGTGAGGAGCTTCCACGGGTTGGCAAGCTTCTATCGTCGATTTGTTCCAAACTTTAGACGTTGGCAGCACCTTTAACTAGTGTGATTAAGAAATCTTCAGCTTTCTATTGGAATGAAGAGTAAGAAAAATCTTTTATTGCTATTAAATCTTGTTTAACTAATGCCCTATTGCTTGTGTTGCCTGATTTCGCTAAAATGTTTGAAGTTGAATGTGATGCATCAGGTGTCAGAATTGGAGCCATTTTAACACAAGATGGAAGGCCCGTAGCATACTTTAGTGAGAAGTTAAGTGGAGCCGTTCTCAACTATCCGACTTACGACAAGGAAATGTACGCTCTAATTCGAGCTCTCGAGACGTGGCAGCATTATTTATGGCCAAAAGAGTTTGTCATACACTCGGATCATGAGGCGTTGAAACATATCAAAGGACAAGCAAAGTTGAACAAACGGCACGCCAAATGGGTAGAGTTTTTAGAGTCATTTCCTTATATCATTAAATATAAGAAAGGTAAGGAAAATGTTGTGGCTGACGCGTTGTCTCGACGATATACTTTGCTATCATATTTGGATTCCAAATTGCTTAGATTTGCCTTTTTGAAGGAATTGTGTGATGATGATGTTGATTTTGGTGATATTTATAAATCTTGTGAAAACAAAGCTGTTGATAACTTTTTCAGGTTTGATGGATTTCTTTTCCGCGAAGGCAAGCTTTGTATTCCACAAAGTTCAATACGGAAATTGTTGGTGATCGAGGCACATGGTGGTGGACTCATGGGCCATTTTGGGGTGGCTAAGACATTTTCAACCCTCCAAGAACATTTTTTTTGGCCTGGAATGAGAAAAGAAGTCGAACGAATTTGTAGCCACTGCATAACTTGCAAGAAGGCCAAGTCCAAGATTAACCCACATGGGCTTTACAAACCATTGCCCATATCTAATGCACCATGGGTCGATCTTTCTATGGACTTTGTCCTAGGTCTTCCAAGGACTAAAACGGGGAAGGATTCTATTTTTGTTGTTGTAGATAGATTTTCAAAAATGTCACATTTTATAGCTTGCTCTAAAACTGACGATGCTGTCCATATTGCTAATTTGTTCTTTAGGGAGGTTGTACGACTTCACGGAATTCCAAAAACCATCGTATTCGATCGAGACGCAAAGTTCCTAAGTCATTTTTGGAGGTCTCTATGGGGAAAGCTAGGAATGAAACTGCTATTTTCAACAACATGTCATCCCCAAACAGATGGACAAACGGAGGTTGTGAATCGCGTGCTATCAACCTTATTGCGAGTGATTATTCGAAAGAATCTCAAAGCATGGGAGGAATGTCTACCGCATGTGGAATTTGCTTACAATAGATCCGTCCATTTTGCTACTAAACATTCACCATTTGAGGTTGTGAATGGGTTCAATCCTCTAACTCTATTAGATTTGCTTCCTTTGCCTAATGATCAGCTTGTTCATGCCGATGCCAAGCGAAAAGCCGATTATGTGAAGCAACTTCACCAAAAGGTGAGAACCAACATTAAAGCTCGAACCAAACAATATATGCGAGCTGCAAATAAAGGAAGAAAGCAAATAGTGTTCGAACCCGGAGATTGGGTTTGGGTTCACATGAGGAAGGAAAGGTTCTCGGCCCAACGAAGGTCAAAGCTATTACCAAGAGGAGACGTCCCTTTCAAGTGTTGGAACGAATTAATGAGAACTCTTACAAGCTTGATCTCCCAAGTGATTATAATATTAGCGCAAGTTTTAACGTGGCTAATTTATCTCCCTTTGATGCAGGTAGCGATTTGGGGACAAATCGCCTCGAAGAGGGAGGGAATGATGTAATCGGGCCCCATGAGCTATCAAGTGCAAACGATGTCTCTCTCGAGCTGCCTAAAGGACCTATTACCCGAGCTAGGGCTAAGAAGTTCAAAGACACAATTTCAGCTTTGGTTGATCGGGTTTGGGGTGAATCCGTGGCCGGACTACTTGAAAGCTCATGGACCAGCATGTGAGCAAACCATGCACTCTACTTCAAGCTCTTCCAGCTTAATTTTAGCTCAACGAGCTTGTTTTAGCTCATTCTTCTTATCTTAGACTTATTTGACTTAATATTTATTTTGTTGGAATAATTATTTAATTTGTCATAAGTCCAAGTATTTAAGTTATTAATTCTGGTCAAATAATAATTAGATATTATTAAATATGTCCTAATTAGTTCAAGTGTTTTAAATATGTCCTAAGCTTATACATGATTAATGTGCAGATTTTTATAAGTATTTGCTGCCGAATTTAATATGTTTGATACATGATTAATTTGCTATTTTAATTTGGTGAAGGAATTTACCTTGGACGGGAAAGGTGCATGCACCTTAGGTTCAATGCATTTGGGCGATACATGCATGGCACTCCAAATGAATGTTCAGCCGAATTTGTCAATCTCCAAGCATCTACATGCTGTTCATTTTAAGCATTCACACCAAGGACTATTCAGCCGAAAGTGTTCACACACATTTGACTCTTCAAAACTGACTTTTCACACTTGTGTGGCTGTTCAACAACTCTCTTTAATGTTCCTATCTTTTTAGCCAACAAATGCCAATTTAAGGAGTTATTTAAGGGCATGGCCGAATCTAGACATGACCATTTGGTTACCGGTGCATTCATCTCTACAAGGTTCATTTGCTTAATGCCTAAGTTGTCCTTTGGATCTCCCATTCAGCCGAACCTTACTAGTGAATTAATTCTGGAATATTCATGAATTTTCCTTAGATATTAAGTGTGTCTATTCGGCTAGCTTATGGAAGACTATAAATATTTGTTTGTTAATTTTTAAAAGGACTTTTGCCATTTTGATTATTGAATTAAGTATTTTGTGAGAATTTCTTCTCTCAATTTCGTCCAAAGACTTAGTTGGCTTATCTACTAGTTAGTGGCGTCAACCTTTGTTCTTTGCAACCCGAACTTATCACTTTCAACCAAAGTGTGGCGTTCAACTATACCGAGGTTCCTATCTACGTTAGATAGTGGGTGGAGGTCCTCTTTACATCTTTCTTAATCCATCTTAAAGACATATAAAAATCGGGTCAACTTTTTACCCCTTAAAGTTGGTTCACTCTTGTTTTTAAGCCTATGTTTCCATTTCATCTTAAATCAAAGACTCCAAACCTTTAATAGTCATTTCTTTCACTCTTAGCCGAATTACCTTATAAACCATTGCCTTTTTAACCTTAATTGAACCATTAACATCTTTATTGAACGAATATATCTTTTTGAATCAAGACGAACGAAACTTCATCGTCAGAACGATCGGGCAACGAAAAGTACTCGGATTCATCCACGAGGCCGGGGCGTATCATAGATGGAAAACGCAAGGCTGATCACATCAAGCAATTGCACCAACGAGTTCGAGACAACATTGAGGCTAAGACCAAGAAATATGAACCACAAGCTAACAAAGGCCGTAAGCGTGTTGTGTTCAAGCCGGGAGACTGGGTTTGGGTGCATATGTGCAAGGAAAGATTTCCTGCGGAAAGACGATCTAAACTCCTTCCAAGAGGAGATGGACCAATCAAAATCCTTGAAAGAATTAATGATAATTCTTATAAATTGGATTTTCCTGGTGAATACAATGTTAGTGCAACCTTTAACGTTTCTGATTTGTCTCTGTTTGATGCAGATTGCGATTTGAGGACAAATCGTTCTGAAGAGGAGGGGAATGATGTGAGCTCGCCGATGAACAATGTAGAGTGCAAAGAAGAAGCTATCAAGCTGCCCATTAGTCCGATAACGTGAGCTAGTGCCAAACAATTCAAAGATGCTATTTCAACAATGGTGGGACGAATTGTGGAAAATGATAGCAAAGAATTCAAAAACGAGCTCAACATGTTCAATATTTTGGAAGCTGAATTTTGTTCTAGCTAATTAAATTGTTGCTGGAATTTTTAGATATTTAAAATTGAGCATTTTTTTAAGTTTTCTACAGCTCATTAGTGTGTCTCAAATTAGTACAAGTTTTTAATATGTTATTTCAAGACAAACCATTCTTGTACTCATGTACAAGGAAAATCTTTTTAATACTAATGAATTACCCGAAGGGTTGCCTTCTTCTGTGTTGTCTCTCCTACAGGATTTACAAGATGTATTTCCAGAAGAGACTCCGAGTGGACTCCCACCTCTTCGCGAAATCGAACACCAAATTGATTTTGTACCCGGAGCTATTATACCAAATAGTCCTACTTATAGAATGAACCCTGATGAGACCAAAGAATTACAAAGACAAGTTGGTGAATTGATGTAAAAGGGCTACATTTGAGAAAGCCTTCGCCCTTGTGCTATTCCCGTTCTCTTGGTACCAAAAAAAGATGGAACATGGCGGATGTGCGTCGATTGTCGTGCTGTGAATAAAATTACCATCAAATACCGGCATCTGATTCCTCGACTTGATGACATGCTAAATGAACTAAGTGGACCCAAATTGTTTTCAAAAATTAATTTGAAAAGCGGTTATCACCAAATTCGTATGCGAGAAGGTGACGAGTGGAAAACCGCCTTCAAAACGAAACACGGTTTGTGATATGAGTAACAAAGGCCTTAGATACGTATATGAAGGAAACAGAAAATCAAGATTCACTTTCTTATTTTCAAGAAAATCAAGAAACTGAATCTTTGTCCAATTTTGCTGTTTTGAGCGATTTCAAGAATCAAGAAAATCAAGATTTCAAATCATGGAAATCTTGGTCCAAGAAATCGAATCTTGCAACTAAGGCGTATTGGATCTCAATTACGAGCATTAACAAGCCAATTTCGGGAGAGAACAGATTACAAGCCCAAGTTCTTGAAGACAAGGCCCAATAAGATGTTCCAAGCCCAATCCAGAAGTTTAAATTAGACTTAGCTGAAAATCTGGCCAAATTGTCAAAGTGGCCTAATTTAATTCTTTAAATACTTAATTTTAATTTTTAGACTTTAGGAATAAATTTCTATGTAAAAATTCAGTCCAAGAGGCCCATTTAAAAGCCTTGGACGAAATTCCCCTTTGAAAGTCAAAATTAGTGTTTTTTTTTTTTTTAAGTTTTCCTAGTAGGGCTCGGAAAGTAGTTAGGAGGCCTATATATATGGCTTGGCCAGCCACCCTTATACACATTACATTACACTTGAAGAATACATTGAAATCAGATTTGTTTTGTTGAGTGAAAATTCTCTTTGAGTTCTCCAAGAATTTTCTCTTGAGTTTTCTTTAGAAGGAGTTTTAACAATCTTTTTGATTGTGGGAGCCATCTATAGTCTTCTTCTTGCCATTGTTCTTCATTGGAGGGGAGATTAGAGCCGTTTGAAGGGAGTTGTGGAATATTTCTCGATTTCAAGGCTTCTTAGGACGTTATCTTTATTTTTCTTGCTGTTCAATCTTTTAATTTTTTGCTTGTGTTGATTTCATTATCTAACTTGTTTAAACTCTCTTGTTGCGTCTCCAGCCCCGTTCAACCTTCAAGAATCTGTTCGGCACCAACTTTGGACAACAAGAAACATTTTTATTTCATAAAATCCCTCTTTATTGTCGTTCAAACCCTAGATCTAGTTGATTTCGTGATCTGCTGAGTTTTTTTTAAATTAACTTGCTGTTTTGTGTTCTTCTTTTCAGATTTGGCTGTTTGGAACCTATCTTGAATTCAATTCTGTGTTCTTAGCTTCCAAGAGTAGCTATTCATAAGTGTTTTTAATTCTTGGCTGATCTTTTATTGTTTTGGGGTTTTTGTTTCAGATCTGGAATTCTAAGATTTAATTTTTTTGTTTCGTTTCAGATCTAAGTGTCTAAAGCTTTCGTAGGATTTTCCCGTGACTTAACAACTCGATCTTGGTCCACGCGCAACCCTCTATTATTTGGTATCAGATTTTGGGCATTTTGGGTGTTCTTGGTTGATTTCTAAACTGATCTCCTTTTAAAAACATTAAACAGCAGTTTTTACCCAGAAAAAGTGATGTGAGCTTGCCGATGAACAATGTAGAGTGCGAACAAGAAGCTATCAAGCTGCCCATTGGTCCGATAATGAGAGCTAGAGCTAAACAATTCAAAGATGCTATTTCAACAATGGTGGGACGAATTGCGGAAAATGATAGCAAAGAATTCAAAAACGAGCTTAACATGTTCAATATTTTGGAAGCTGAATTTCATTCCAGCTAATTAAATTGTTGCTGGAATTTTTAGACATTTAAAATTAAGCATTTTTTTAAGTTTCCTACAGCTCATTAGTGTGTCTCAAATTAGTACAAGTTTTTAATATGTTATTTTTAGCTGAATTGAATGTGCCTAGATTTCATTAAGTATGTCTTAATTTAAGGCATGAATTAATTATGTCCAGCCGAATTTATGTGTCTTGTTTAGTAATATTTAAGTTGTCACAATGTTAATTAGTGTGTCCACATTATGTTTTAATTTAATTCAACTGATTTGGAATAATTTAATTAAGTTCATGTGTTTATTTTAGGTGCAGCCGAATTTGAAGATACATTGGGTAGATTCATGCATGTAGATTCATGCATGAGAAGATGTATTTGCAGCTGGTACATTTCATGCAATTGAAGAGGATTAATTTGGGCATTTTCAAGAAAACTATAAGGCCAAGAGTTAGCAGCCATTTCATTCTTCAAGGTTGGCCGATTATCTTCCCAAAACAGCATAATGCAATTCACACCAGCTGTTAACACTATGACCATTCGGTTCAGCCATGTTCCCACCATGGAGACTCTTCAAAACCGTCCATTCACACTTCCAAATGGCTGTTCAAGTTGCTATTTAATGTTGGTAATTTTTTAGCAAGAGTTGCTTCATGAATTACCTCATTAAACTCCATTAGCCGAATGTAGCTGCTGCTAATTTTCAAAGTTCATTGAAAGCTAGTCCTTGGTCTCCATTCAGCCGAACATACATTAGCCAACATTCATGAATTAAAGCTGAATTTTAGTTCAATGTTTGCTTAGAAATTAAGCCTAGAATCTGTCCATTCGGCTACTAGTTAAAAAACTATAAATAGTTTCTGATTTTCTTGTAAAAGGACTTTTTGCCAAATTTCTGAGTGATTTATATTTTTGGTGAGTTAATTCACTCTCATTATTCTCCAAAGCTCAATTGACTTATCTTCACAAGTGGCATCAATCTGACTTTGTTTCTGAACTTATCACCCTTGGTGTGGCGTTCAAATTATACCGAAGGTTCCTATTTTGCTAAATAGAGGGTGTCGGTTTTTATTCAAATCATTCCTTTTTCTTTGAAACCTTTTAAGCCTGGGTCCTTATTTTCTAATAGGGGTTCATTCTTGTTTCATTGAAAACCCAACATTCATCATATCACAAACACCTTTGTTTCTTTAGTCATACAACTTTTAAAAATGCAAAGACCTAAAAATTGTTTAAAGTCAACACCACCTAATTACGATCGGGAATCCATTACGACTCGTCATTTCATCCGAAACGAGCTCGTATCAAAAAGTTCAGAAAAAAATTCATTTGAGTGGGTAAACGTTTTCTAATTGGTCTGAAATTTTACATGCATATTTGTGGCACTATGATAGAATATTAAAAAATATTTCCCACAAAAAAACCAGTAGAAAAAGTCAAAAATTTGAAAAAGACTAAATCAATTAAAAATTAAAAAATATTCAGCGGGTTGATTTTAGTACCAAAAATTTCTAGATCAAAAATACAATATTTGAGGACATTCCAGTTAAAGTTTCGTGATTTTTGGAGATCGAGAACACCTCGAACGAAGTTGTCAAGTTACTTCGCAGTTTTTTGAGTTTTCGGGTATCAGCAATTTTTATTGATTCTTAGCTGTAGGTTTTCATTTATTTTGCTTTTATTCTTCCTTTATACTATCTAACACCTTCTTATTTCTTGTGTTAGTAGGATTTAAAAGTGTGCACAATTCTTCCTCGGTGCAACACAAATCAGTTGGTATCTCGTCACTTTTTGGACTCATAGTGCAATTAGGATTATTTGGTAGTTATGGTTCATACACTTTATAATTGATTTATATAGACTCTACTAAAGAGCTCACAAGACTGAATTCTACCTCTTTGAGAATTTTATTTTCCTTTTTTAGTGATTAACGGTGAGGTTTGTTAATTTTTTTTTAGTGTTGAGTGTTTGTTTTACAGGTTTTAAAATAAGATGTCTAGAATTGGTCAAGTCGATGATGAGAATAATGACCATAATGAGGTCCTTGTAGTCTGACGCACCCTTAACATCCAAATGAGAGATGATGTTGATAATCAAAGGACCAATATTTTCCATTCTAGGTGTTTTATAAAAGGTAACTTGTGTTCACTTATTATTGATAGTGGGAATTGTTCGAAAGTAGTGAGCAATTATTTGATGGATTCTTTAAAGTTACCTTGTACCGAGCACCCTAAGCCATATCACCTTCAGTGGCTTAATGAATGCTCGGAAGTTAAAGTTACAAAATAGGCCTTGATCACTTTTAAGCTCAGGAATTATGAGGATGAGTTATGGTGTGATGTGGTCCCAATGCATGCGACACACTTGCTCCTTGGACGGCATTGGCAATTTGATCGTGATGTTACACACCAAGGCAAGCTCAATAGATATTCTCTTGTGTTTAAAGGCCGAAAATTCACTTTTGCTCCTTTAAACCCCAATGATGTATATAAAGATCAATTAAAAATGATGAAATTTTATGAGGGGGTGAAGAAGAAAGAACAAATAAAAAAGACAGAGAGAAAAGAGGCTAGTAGTGAACAAAGTCATTATTTTTCTTTCTGAGTGAAATTGTGAGTTTTGAAAGTGAGGCATTGTGGTAAAGGTTATTTATCTTCTTTATTCAAAGGCATGGAATCAACGCCTGTTTGTGACAACAAGTTGCTCGTTGTGAAGCGAAGTTTAAGTATTCAAAGTCTGGAGAATGAGCAGCAAAGGGAAAACATCTTTCATTCTCAATGTCAAGTACAAGGAAAAGTTTGTAGTTTGATTATCGATGGTGGAAGTTGTACCAACGTAGCAAGCTCCATTATGGTGGATCGACTTGGTTTAACCACTACTAAACATCCCAGCCCGTATAAGCTTCAATGGCTTAACGACGGTGGTGAAATAAAGCTAACGAAGCAAGTTCTCGTGAATTTTTCAATTGGCAAATATGAAGACGAAGTGCTTTGTGATGTTGTTCCCATGCACGCGGGACACCTATTGCTTGGACGACCATGGCAATATGATCGACTAGTTATCCATGACGGATATACCAATAGATATTCGTTCGAGTATATGGGAAAAAATTCACTTTAGCCCCATTGACACCGAAGCAAGTTTTCGAAGATCAAACAAGAATGAAATCTTCTGTATCTCAATTGAATGAAAAAGAAAAAAAAGAAGAAAATGAAAAAGAAAAGAAAAAGGAAAAAAGGAAAGCAAAAATAGAAAAAGAAAGTGAAAATAAAATGAGAAAAGAAAAACAAGAAAATATAAAAAAAAGTCTGATTACAAAAGAAAGTGAAATTCAGAAGGCCATTTCATCAAGACAAACCATTCTTGTACTCATGTACAAGGAAAATCTTTTTAATACTAATGAATTACCCGAAGGGTTGCCTTCTTCTGTGTTGTCTCTCCTACAAGATTTCCAAGATGTATTTCCAGAAGAGACTCCGAGTGGACTCCCACCTCTTCACGAAATCGAACACCAAATTGATTTTGTACCCAGAGCTTGATACGATCTTGGTTTAGTAGTTGAATCCGAGTCGTTTAGTTCCCGATCGTAAACAAAGAAGTATGTTTGAGTAAATCAATTCAAGGAAAAATAAATAGAATTGGGTTCAAAGAAAGCAAGTCGGTTGAATAAAGATGGTATGGATTTGGTGTAGGTTAGAAAAATATGGGTTGAATTTGGTCGAATTCGGTTTGGGGTTTGTTACGAAATGGTAATGTGATTTGGTACGAAATGGCAATGCGATTTGGTAAGAAATGGTAATGCGATTTGGTAAGAAATGGTAATGCGATTTGGTACGAATGGTAATGGTTCAAAAAGGTCAAGAATGAACCAACACTAAAGAGGAGTGTTGACCCGAAACTTATAGGACCTAAATGAGTAGAAATGGTTGGTAAGGACCTTGACCCGATACTTAAGAAAGTATGAACCAAAGGTATTAAGGGTGAACGCCACACTCGGGTTTAGGGAGTGATAAGTTCGAAAAAGACTCGGGAAGACGCCACTAGAAGCTAGATAAGTCTTACGGGTCTTGTACGAAATTTGAGATAAAATGCCTCACAAATTTGGCAGCAATTCATTAATTAAAATGTCAAAAGTCCTTTACAAAGTGAAAATTCAGCTATTTATAATAATCACCTAAGCTAGCCAAATGGCCACTTACATCCCTTAAAAATTAAGCAAATGAATCACTTAATTGAACTAGCTAGATTCAGCTGAACATGGAGCTCCATTAGTCACCTTCTAGATGAAACAATGGACTTGTAAAAGCTTAGATGATGCATGGATAGCTAGGTTCGGCCAATGGGCATAAATTAGCTCATTTATGTTGCAACTTTTGGCTGAAAAGTGACCAGCAATTAAGAGGGTAATGAGCAGCCAATTCAAGTGTGAAAGCTCAACATTGAAGAGTCATGGAGTGTGAACACATGGAGCCGAAAAGCTAAGATGCATCCAGCAAATGTGAAAAGATTAATTGGCAGCTTTGGAGTTGGAAACATTAGCTCTCTTGACCGAATAGTCACCTAGGAATGCCAAATTCAGCTCACCAATTTGATGCATGTATCGCCAAGTTCATTGAATCTATTGTGCATGCACCAAGCTTAAATGCTTCCATCCACATTCGGCCAACCTACATAAAACATGAATGAACTCAAATTAATGTGACATTTAGCTGAACATAATTAAAATAAAACTTTGACAAGTTAAACACATTAATTCGGCACTAAAAATCTGCATATTTAATTCGGTTTGGTCAAGACACATTAAAACATGTAATGAAATTTGACTCATTAAAAATGCATAAAACATATTAATAAGCTGTAAAAATTAAGACAAACTAATGACATGTAATAATAACTCAATTAAGATGCAAAATTAAATTTGTCCAGATTTAAGATTATGCAAACAACTAAAATTAGTTGAGCTGTAATAAACTAATTAAGTTGACTCAAAATAATTATTCAGCTACTATATTAATGTCTAATTGATATTGAGCTGAATCATAAGTATTTGAGCTGAAATTGAGCTGATTCGAGCTCATTGAGCTGAAATGGAATTTAATTCAGCTTGTAATAAAATGCACGGAATGCTCATCAGATTGGTCCAAGCTTCTTCGATGTGTCCAACTAAAGTCTCGCCCCAAACTTTATCTACTAAGGCCGAAACAGCCTCCTTAAATTGTTTGGCTAGTGATCGGGTGATAGGACCTTGAGGCAGCTCCAAAGGTTCCTTATTCGAGCTAGGTAGGACTTGAGGCGTGGCTGTATCATCCTCCCCCTCTTCAAAGTGATTTACCCTCAAATCGGAATTTGCATCAAACGGAGATAAGTCAGACACATTAAAGCTCGCGCTTATGTTATACTCACCTGGTAGATCAAGCCGATAGGAATTTTCGTTGATTCGCTCCAAAACTTGAAAAGGTCCGTCACCACGTGGTAGTAGTTTTGATCTACGTTGGGCTGGAAAGCGTTCTTTTCTCATGTGAACCCAAACCCAATCACCAGGTTCGAAGATAACTCTTTTACGACCCTTGTTCACCTTCCGAGTATAACTTTCGGTTCTTGCTTCAATGTTGGCTTGAACATTTCGATGTAACTCCTTTACGTACTCGACCTTTTTTCTAGCATCTGCATGAATAAGTTGATCGTTAGGTAAAGATACTAGATCTAAAGGAGTCAACGGATTAAATCCATAAACGATTTCAAAAGGAGAGTGTTTAGTTGCCGAGTGAACGGATCGATTATATGCAAATTCAATGTGCGGTAAGCACTCTTCCCACGACTTGAGATTTTTTCGTATAATGGCTCGCAATAAAGTTGATAGCACTCGGTTGACCACTTCCGTTTGGCCATCTGTTTGGGGGTGGGAAGTGGTTGAAAACAGCAACTTAGTTCCGAGCTTTCCCCACAACGATCTCCAAAAATGACTCAAAAACTTGGCATCTCGATCAGAAACAATCGTCCTTGGGATGCCATGCAAACGAACAATTTCCTTAAAGAAAAGATTAGCAATGTGAACGGCATCATCATTTTTTGTACAAGAAATAAAATGAGACATTTTTGAGAAACGATCAACAACAACAAAGATCGAGTCCTTCCCCATTTTAGTCCTAGGCAATCCAAGGACAAAGTCCATGGAAATGTCTTCCCAAGGTGCGTCGGGTATAGGGAGGGGCAGATACAGCCCGTGCGGCTTAATCTTGGATTTGGCCTTCTTGCACGTCACACATCGCGCACAAACTCGTTCAATGTCTCGTTTCATTTTCGGCCAATAAAAATGCTCTTGGAGAGTTGCTAAGGTTTTTCCAATGCCGAAATGGCCCATGAGGCCTCCGCTATGCGCCTCATGTACTAATAAATCTCGTACGGAACTCTGAGGCACACATAATTTTCCTTCTCTAAAAAGGAAGCCATCACACCTATAAAACTTATCAACAGCAACATTTTTGCATGCAGCAAAAATTTCTCCAAAATCATCGTCAGTAGCATATAAATCTTTCAACAATGTAAAACCAAGCAATTTGGAGTCTAAATACGATAGAAGTGTATACCTTCTTGAAATAGCATCTGCCATGATATTTTCCTTACTCTTTTTATATTTTATGACATAGGGAAATGATTCCAAATACTCTACCCACTTAGCATGGCGTTCGTTTAATTTGTGCTGACCTTTAATGTGCTTTAACGCTTCATGATCCGAATGGATCACGAACTCCTTCGGCCGCAAATAGTGCTGCCAAGTCTCGAGAGCACGAATGAGTGCATACATTTCCTTATCGTAAATTGGGTAGTTCAATGTGGCACCATTCAATTTTTTGCTAAAATAAGCGATCGGTCTCCCATCTTGAGTTAGCACGGCACCTATTCCGACACCTGAGGCATCACATTCAATTTCAAATGTCTTAGAAAAATCAGGCAATGCCAACAACGGAGCTTTAGTAAGACAATCTTTAATAATATTAAAAGAATCTTCTTGCTCTTCGCCCCAATGAAAAGTTGAATTCTTCTTAATGGTGCTTGTCAATGGGGCGGCCAACGTGCTAAAGTTGGGTACAAAGCGCCTATAGAAACTTGCTAGGCCATGGAAGCTTCGCACTTGACTTATTGTCGTTGGTCTCGGCCATTCCTGAATCACCTTAATCTTTTCGCTATCGACTTCAAGGCCCTCCGAGCTGACCACGAAACCTAAAAAAATCACTTTGTCAGAACAAAAAGTACACTTCTTAAGATTAGCATACAAGGTCTCCTTCCTAAGTACTTCTAAAACAGATCGCAAATGCATTACATGCTCATCCATCGATTTGCTATATATAAGAATATCATCGAAATACACAACGCAAAACTTACCAATGAAATTTCGTAAAACATAGTTCATCAGTCTCATAAAAGTACTAGGGGCATTGGTTAAGCCGAATGGCATGACCAACCACTCATCACCTTCATGCATCCGAATCTGATGGTATCCGCTTTTGAGATCAATTTTCGAGAACAACTTGGCGCCACTTAACTCATCGAGCATGTCATCTAAACGCGGTATGGGATGCCTATACTTAATAGTAATTTTATTTACAGCGCAGCAATCAACACACATGCGCCACGTTCCGTCCTTCTTTGGAACCAACAAAACCGGTACGGCGCATGGACTAAGGCTTTCTCAGATGTAGCCCTTTTCCATGAGTTCATTGATTTGTCGTTGAAGCTCTTTGGTCTCTTCGGGATTGGTTTGGTAAGCTGGTCGGTTTGGAATAATGGCTTCGGGCACAAAATTGATTTGGTGCTCAATCCCACGAAGTGGTGGCAAACCATTTGGCACTTCATCCAGAAAAACGTCTTGGAAATCCTGTAAAAGAGACAAAATAGAAGAAGGAATGTTCTCGGGAAGTTCATTAGTGTTAAGAAAATTTTCCTTGTACATGAGCACAAGGATCGGTTGCCTCATCAAAAATGCTTTTCGAATATCACTAACCCTCGCAAAAACACTCAATTTTTCACTTACTTTTTCTTTTTCATCTCTTTCTTTTCTCACTTTCTTATCACTCTCTTTTTTTGAGTTTTCTTTCTTTTTCTCATTTTTCTTTTCTTTTGTATTTTGCTCTTTTCTTTTTCTCTCATTTGATCCACGGAATTTTTCAACTTAATTTGATCTTCATACACTTGCTTTGGTGTCAATGGGGCTAAGGTTACATTTCTTCCCATATGCTTGAAAGAATAACGATTTGAGTAACCATAGTGCATGACTCGACGATCAAATTGCTATGGACGGCCCAATAACAAATGACCCGCGTGCATTGGAACAACATCGCATAGCACTTCATCGGAATATTTTCCAATGGAGAATGAAACTAAAACTTGTTTTGTCACCTTTAACTCTCCTCCATCATTGAGCCATTGAAGTTTGTACAGATTTGGATGCTTGGTGGTCGGTAGGTTCAACTTTTCCACCATAAGAGTGCTCGCCACGTTCGTACAACTTCCTCCATTGATAATGACACTACAAAGTTTCCCTTGTACTAGACAACGCGTATGGAAAATGTTCTCTCGTTGTTCTTCATCTTCGACACTTTGGATGCTTAGACTTCTTTTAACAACGAGGAGTTCTCCGTCAAGGACGTGTTTAACTTCTTCATCATTGTCAGAAACGATTTCGGGCTCATCTTCAAGTTCTTCCTCCTCCGATTCGATTTCTCCATTTGCACGAACCACCATATTGTTGCAGTTGGGACATTGACTCGCAATATGCCCCCTTCCAAGGCACTTAAAACACTTAATATCCCTTGTACAGGTAGCAAATGAATCAGTTGTCTTACCTTTGCTCGTGTCGCCCATAGGTTTGTTTGACTTAGTAGGCATCATTGGTTCCTTGGCTCGACTTGGGGTTTGATTTTTACTCGAGCTTTGCCCCTATCTAGTGGTGTTTATGGTAGGATAACTTCGCGCAGTACTCTTTCGTTTAAGTTGTTTTTCCACCTTAATGGCCATATGTACCATGTCCACGATCTCGATGTAATGTTGCAATTCCACAACGTTGGCAATGTCTCGATTAAGACCAGCAAGGAAACGCGCCATCGTTACTTCACGATCTTCTTGGACATCAGCACGGATCATCACAATCTCCATCTCTTTGAAATAATCCTCCACACTCCTTGAACCTTGAGTGAGATTTTGAAGCTTTTGATAGAGTTCTCGATGGTAGTAGGAGGGAATGAAATGACATCGCATCACGACCTTCATCTCGGCCCAAGTGGATATTGGCCGTTCCCTATTCATTCTTCGGCTCGTAGTGAGTTGATCCCACCATATCATAGCGTAATCGGAAAACTCTATGGCAGCCAACTTAACCTTCTTAATCTCGGAATAATTATGACAATCGAAAACCAATTCAATCTTCTTTTCCCATTCCAAATAGACCTCCGGATCAGATTTTCCTTGAAAGGATGGAATGGATAGTTTAATGTTCTTCAAATCATCATCCACACGTCTTTGATCCCGATTGCCTCGGTTCCTTAGACCTCTTCGTCCTTCACTTAAGTTTGACCCTTGATCACTTTCGGCTCCACTCGGATCATAGGGGTCGTCCTGATTGAGTTCCAATTGGCCTCGCTCTCTTTGCGGCCCTTGTGGAGTACGTTCTCGTTGAGTTCTCTCTTCAACTCGTTCCAAACGCTCGTTGAATGAGTCCATCTCTTCTCAAATCATGCGTCGAAATTCTCGCATCATGGCTTGTTGAGCCAAATCCAGCACTCCACCTCCTCCAGGTGCAACGTTCCTAATTGGTTGTCTTCCTCCTCCTTCCGCCATGTTTTGTTCAAGGTTTTGAGACATGAATATAAAAACCTCAAAACAAAAGCCTCACAAAAATCTCTCACAAGAAGAATAAACACTCCACTCGTGTTTCACTCAATTTAGGCTTTTAATTTGATGTAACTCTCGTGCCTTTTTCCACTCAATTTCCTCTCGTGATTTCGTAGGAGACTCGATGTGACAAAATCTTAGTCCAGAGGGTCGGCTTCAAAAGGGTTTTACAAAAGGATTAATGTTAGGTTATGGGTAGGCTAAAGAAACAAGAAGGTTTAAACTAAGTGTGGCGTAGAAGGGGTAGAAGATGAGTAGAAAGAATATCAGCCTTACAAAATCAAAAACAACTTTCTCAATTGCAGCGATTGAGTCACAACACACTTTTTTTTTAATTCACGTTTTTTTAATTCACTTTTTTTTTAAATTCGTATATATATTTTTTTCGAATTTTTTTCAAACTTTTTTTAAACGTACCTATTCGAGGTGACTTCGAGTGCTCGTACTTCTCGTTTTAACTAGCTCTGATACCAAATGATACGATCTCGGTTTAGTAGTTGAATCCGAGTCGTTTAGTTCCCGATCGTAAACGAAGAAGTATGTTTGAGTAAATCAATTCAAGGAAAAATAAATAGAATTAGGTTCAAAGAAAGCAAGTCGGTTGAATAAAGATGGTATGGATTTGGTGTAGGTTAGAAAAGATGTGGGTTGAATTTGGTCGAATTCGGTTTGGGGTTTGTTACGAAATGGTAATGTGATTTGGTACGAAATGGCAATGTGATTTGGTAAGAAATGGTAATGCGATTTGGTAAGAAATGGTAACGCGATTTGGTACGAATGGTAATGGTTCAAAAAGGTCAAGAATGAACCAACACTAAAGAGGAGTGTTGACCCGAAACTTATAGGACCTAAATGAGTAGAAATGGTTGGTATGGACCTTGACCCGATACTTAAGAAAGTATGAACCAAAGGTATTAAGGGTGAACGCCACACTCGGGTTTAGAGAGTGATAAGTTTGAAAAAGACTCGGGAAGACGCCACTAGAAGCTAGATAAGTCTTACGGGTCTCGTACGAAATTTGAGAGAAAATGCCTTACAAATTTGGCAGCAATTCGTTAATTAAAATGTCAAAAGTCCTTTACAAAGTGAAAATTCAGCTATTTATAATAATCACCTAAGCTAGCCGAATGGTCACTTACATTCCTTAAAAATTAAGCAAATGAATCACTTAATTGAACTAGCTAGATTCGGCTAAACATGGAGCTCCATTAGTCACCTTCTAGATGAAACAATGGACTTGTAAAAGCTTGGATGATGCATGGATAGCTAGGTTCGGCCAATGGGCATAAATTAGCTCATTTATGTTGCAACTTTTGGCTGAAAAGTGACCAGCAATTAAGAGGGTAATGAGCAGCCAATTCAAGTGTGAAAGCTCAACATTAAAGAGTCATGGAGTGTGAACACATGGAACCGAAAAGCCAAGATGCATCCAGCAAATGTGAAAGGATTAATTGGCAGCTTTGGAGTTGGAAACATTAGCTCTCTTGACCGAATAGTCACCTTGGAATGCCAAATTCAGCTCACCAATCTGATGCATGTATCACCAGGTTCATTGAATCTATTGTGCATGCACCAAGCTTAAATGCTTCCATCCACATTCGGCCAACCTACATAAAACATGAATGAACTCAAATTAATGTGATATTTAGCTGAACATAATTAAAATAAAACTTTGACAAGTTAAACTGATGTGATCCCAATCACACCATGTTATGGCACCACTCGTTGCCATCGAGATTGGCCTAAATACGAGGGCCCCAAGTGCAAGATGAAGTTCAATTTCAGCTCCACAAGCTCAATCTTAGTTTTCCCAGCTCAGTTTAGCTCATATGAGCTTAATTCAGCTCGTTTGAGCTCGGTTTAATTTCATTCAGCTCATTTTAGTTTATATTTATTTTGCTGGAAGCTGAATTTTATTCAGCTAGCTAATTCGATTGCTGGAATTTTCAGACTTTATATTTGCAGTTATTTAAGCATTACTACAGCTCATAAGTGTGTCCTAAACTATTACAAGTATTTAATATGTTTTGTCTTAGCTGAAATAAATGTGTCCAGATGTAATTAAGTTTGTCTTAATACATGTTTTAATTTTGTCCAGCCAAAATTAATGTGTCTTGTTTAGTTATAATTTAATTTGTTCCAATATTAATTAGTATGTTCACATTATGTTTTAAAATGGTTCAGCCGAATTTGTTTAATTTAATTAAGTTCATGTGTGTTATTTAGGTGCATCCGAATTTGAAGATACATTGCAGATTTTTACATTCATTTGCTGCTGAATTTAATTTGTTTAATTTGCTGCAGGTACATTCATCTCTTGGATGGCAAGGTGCATGGATAAAATTAATTAGTGAGCTGATTGTTGGTGTTTTTCGAGTGATTATTCAGCCAAGCTTTCCAACTCTCCAAGAATGAACATTCGGCTACCAAAAGCTCCTTTAAAGGCTGTTCACACCAACCGAATATACCTTTCACATTGGGGGCTATTTATTTTCGTGTGTTCACATTGCTTGATCATTCAAATTCTTTTGTTCACATCTTTTGGCTATTGAAGTGTTCCAAGCAGCCCAATTAATATCAAGAATGTTCAGCTGAATCAAAGAACCTAATTAAGTGACATTCAAGCATATGGCTGCACCCAAATTAATGCTAATCAGCCCTCCAACGTTTTATTCATTGTTCCAGCTGATTTGTTGCATCTAGAAGCTGTCCATTACCGTTCCCTATGGTTATGAAGTTTCAAGGAAGTTTCCTTAGAATTTCTAGAATTTTTAGCTGACTATTCAGCTCCTTAATAAGCCTATTCGGCTAACTCATGTAGAGCCTATAAATAGAGGCTTATTTCACCATGTAAAGGACTTTTTGCCAGTTTTATAATATACTGAATATTTGTGAGAATTTCTTCTCTCAATTTAGTCCAAAGACTCCGTTGGCTTATCTACTAGTTAGTGGCGTCAACCCTGCTCTTTGCAAAATCGAACTTATCACTTTCAACCAAAGTGTGGCATTCAACTTATACCGAGGTTCCTATCTTTGATAGATAGTGGGTCGAGGTCCTTTATCTTTGTCCATTTTCCATCTTAAGAACATATAAGATTCGGGTCAGCACTTTCCTATAATGTTGGTTCTTTCTTATTTTTAAGCTAATTCATCCATCTTCTATTCAAACCGAATTTTATCCTTTCCAAACTAAGTCTTTCATCCAAACCTAAACCTTTAACATCTATTCAACTCCAGTGAACCCCATTGAACCGTAATTGACTTTCCAAAACAAATATACTTTTCCTTGGCACCAAAACGAACAGGACTTCTTCGTTAGATGATCGGGCAATGAAAGCGACTCAACTCAATTAACCGAGGCTGGATCGTATCATAAACACATTAATTCGGCACTAAAAATCTGCATATTTAATTCGGTTTGGTCAAGACACATTAAAACATGTAATGAAATTTGACTCATTAAAAATGCATAAAACATATTAATAAGCTGTAAAAATTAAGACAAACTAATGACATGTAATAATAACTCAATTAAGATGCAAAATTAAATTTGTCCAGATTTAAGATTATGCAAACAACTAAAATTAGTTGAGCTATAATAAACTAATTAAGTTGACTCAAAATAATTATTCAGCTATTATATTAATGTCTAATTGATATTGAGCTGAATCGTAAGTATTTGAGCTGAAATTGAGCTGATTCGAGCTCATTGAGCTGAAATGGAATTTAATTCAGCTCGTAATAAAATGCACGGAATGCTCATCGGATTGGTCCAAGCTTCTTCGATGTGTCCAACTAAAGTCTCGCCCCAAACTTTATCTACTACGACCGAAACAGCCTCCTTGAATTGTTTGGCTCGTGATCGAGTGATAGGACCTTGAGGCAGCTCCAAAGGTTCCTTATTCGAGCTAGGTAGGACTTGAGGCGTGGCCGTATTAGAGCTGTTATACCAAATAGTCCTACTTATAGAATGAACCCCGATGAGACTAAAGTATTACAAAGACAAGTTGGTGAATTGATGGAAAAGGGCTACATTCGAGAAAGCCTTAGCCCTTGTGCTATTCTCGTTCTCTTGGTACCAAAAAAAGATGGAACATGGCAGATGTGCGTCGATTGTCGTGCTGTGAATAAAATTACCATCAAATACCGGCATCTGATTCCTCGATTTGACGACATGCTAAATGAACTAAGTGGAGCCAAATTGTTTTCAAAAATTGATTTGAAAAGCGGTTATCACCAAATTCGTATGCGAAAAGGTGACGAGTGGAAAACCGCCTTCAATACGAAACACGGTTTGTGATACAAGTCACAAAGGCATTAGGTGCGTATACGAAGGAAAAAGAAAATCAAGATTCACTTTCTTGTTTTCAAGAAAATCAAGAAACCGAATCTTTGTCCAATTTTGCTGTTTTGAGCAATTTCAAGAATCAAGAAAATCAAGATTTCAAATCTTGGAAATCTTGGTCCAAGAAACCGAATCTTGCAACTAAGGCGTATTGGATCTCAGTTACGAGCATTAACAAGCCAATTTCAGGAGAGAACAGATTACAAGCCCAAGTTCTTGAAGACAAGGCCCAATAAGATGTTCCAAGCCCAATCCAGAAGTTTAAATTAGACTTAGCTGAAAATCAGGCCAAATTGTCAAAGTGGCCTAATTTACTTCTTTAAATACTTAATTTTAATTTTTAGACTTTATGAATAAATTTCTATGTAAAAATTCAGTCCTAGAGACCCATTTAAAGGCCTTGGACGAAATTCCCCTTTGAAAGTCAAAATTAGGGTTTTTTTTTTAAAGTTTTCCTAGTGGGGCTAGGAAAGTAGTTAGGAGGCCTATATATATGGCTTGGCCAGCCACCCTTATACACATTACATTACACTTGAAGAATACATTGACATCAGATTTGTTTTGTTGAGTGAAAATTCTCTTTGAGTTCTCCAAGAATTTTCTCTTGAGTTTTCTTTAGAAGGAGTTTTAACAATCTTTTTGATTGTGGGAGCCATCTTTAGCCTTCTTCTTGCCATTGTTCTTCATTGGAGGGGAGATTAGAGCCGTTTGAAGGGAGTTGTGAAATATTTCTCGATTTCAAGGCTTCTTAGGACGTTATCTTTATTTTTCTTGCTGTTCAATCTTTTAATTTTCTGCTTGTGTCGATTTCATTATCTAACTTGTTTAAACCCTCTTGTTGCGTCTCCAGCCTCGTTCAACCTTCAAGAATCTGTTCGGCACCAACCTTGGACAACAAGAAACGTTTTGATTTCATAAAATCCCTCTTTATTGCCGTCCAAACCCTAGATCTAGTTGATTTCGTGATCTGTTCAGTTTTTTTTAAATTAACTTGCTGTTTTGTGTTCTTCTTTTCAGATTCGGCTGTTTGGAACCTGTCTTGAATTCAATTCTGTGTTCTTGGCTTCCAAGATTAGCTATTCATAAGTGTTTTTAATTCTTGGCTGATCTTTTATTGTTTTGGGGTTTTGTTTCAGATCTGGAATTCTAAGATTTAATTTTTTCTGTTTCGTTTCAGATCTAAGCGTCTAAAGCTTTCGTAGGATTTTCCCATGACTTGACAACTCGATCTTGGTCCACACGCAACCCTCTATCATTTGGTATTAGATTTTGGGTGTTTTGGGTGTTCTTGGTTGATTTCTAAACTGATCTCCTTTTAAAAACATTAAACAGCAGTTTTTACCCAGAAAAAGTTTGGAAAAAAATTCATTTGAGTGGCTAAACGTTTTCCGATTGCTTTGAAATTTTACATGCATATTTGTGGCACTATTATATAATATTACAAAATATTTTTGGCAAAAAAACCAGTAGAAAAAGTAAAAAAAATTGAATACTAAATCAAATAAAAATTAAAAAATATTCAGCAGGTTGATTTTAGTACCAAAAAATTCCAGATCAAAAATAAAATATTTGAGGACATTCCAGTTTAAATTTTGTGATTTTTGGAGATCGAGAACACCTCGAACGATGTTGCCAAGTTACTTCGTAGTTTTTCGAGTTTTCGGGTATCAGCAATTTTTATTGATTCTTAGCTGTAGGTTTTCATTTATTTTTCTTTTATTCTTCCTTTATACTATCTAACACCTTCTTATTTCTTGTGTTAGTAGGATTTAAAAGTGTGCACAATTCTTCCTCGGTGCAACACAAATCAATTGGTATCTCGTCACTTTTTGGACTCGTAGTGCAATTAGGATTATTTGGTAGTTATTGTTCATACACTTTATAATTGATTGATATAGACTCTACTAAAGAACTCACAAGACTGAATTCTACCTCTTTGAGAATTTTATTTTCCTTTTTGAGTGATTAACGGTGAGGTTTGTTAATTTTTTTGGGTGTTGAGTGTTTGTTTTGCAGGTTTTAAAATAAGATGTCTAGAATTGGTCAAGTCGATGATGAGAATAATGACCATAATGAGGTCCTTGTAGTCCGCCGCACCCTTAACATCCAAATGAGAGACGATGTTGATAATCAAAGGACCAATATTTTCCATTCTAGGTGTTTTATAAAAGGTAAGTTGTGTTCACTTATTATTGATAGTGGGAGTTGTTCGAATGTAGTGAGCAGTTATTTGGTGGATTTTTTAAAGTTACCTTGTACCGAGCACCTTAAGCCGTATCACCTTCAGTGGCTTAATGAATGCTCGGAAGTTAAAGTTACAAAACAGGCCTTGATCACTTTTAAGCTCGGGAATTATGAGGATGAGGTATGGTGTGATGTGGTCCCAATGCATGCGACACACTTGCTCCTTGGACGGCCTTGGCAATTTGATCGTGATGTTACACACCAAGGCAAGCTCAATAGATACTCTCTTGTGTTTAAAGGCCGAAAATTCACTTTTGCTCCTTTAAATCCTAATGATGTATATAAAGATCAATTAAAAATGATGAAATTTTGTGAGGGGGTGAAGGAGAAAGGACAAATAAAAAAGACAGAGAGAAAAGAGGCTAGTAGTAAAAAAAGTCAAAATTTAAATGGCCCAAAGGTGAGTGAATCCGCAAGTGGTAAAACTAGAGGGAAAATTTTAATTGCAACAAAAAAAGATGTGCGGAGAGCCCTACTCAATAAACAGCCTTGTATCCTTGTGAGGTTTAGGCAAAACTATTTATCTCTATCTAACATTAATGAAAATTTGCCTAGTGTGTTTCAATGTCTTTTGCAGGATTATGAGGATGTTTTTAGTGAGGCCCCTAAAGGTTTACCACCTTTACGTGGCATAGAATACTTCCATTGGCCACATATGAAGAAGGATGTCGAAAAGGTTCCTGAAAGACTAAAAGATAACTTTAAACTTCAATACCTTTCCGATGAAAGACGCTTTCATACGATCAACATAGGCAAAGATGAAATCACACTACATGTGCCCGAAGGTAAGCGAGGTAAGGAAATTTTAGCAACCGAGTCCCATGCAGATTTGAAAATTATTGATAAAACTTTTGGTGACTTAGTTCTTAAAAGATCCCCTCATTTTGATCCGATTAATTGTTATTCTTCGATTGTAGTTGATAAAGTCATTACGAAAGGAAGCGTGAGTTGTTATTCTCTTGATTTGCGTTCTGTAAAATCCGCGAATTTGTGCAAATCTGTTTCGGTGAATAAAAAAAGTTTTGAATGTATGTTGGTATGTGTGCGAAAATCCTTATGGTTTAACTTGATTGGTTTAATGAAATCTTTGTTACACTTCAGCATGACTAATCAAAATCAAGTTTTTAAACCCGGAATCTATTTTGGTATATTTTGTTGGAAAGTCAAGCATCATCTATTGTGTGCAAATACTTTCTATTGTTTTGATACTTGGTTTTTGAATAAGGTAACGAAATTTGCCAAATTTGTTTTCAATTTATATTCGTGCCTTAAACAGTTTCTGTGGTTATACATAAAGTTTGAGTTCCATTTGACAAAGGTTAACTCAACAACGGAGCTTCGACTACACTATGCCTACGATGAGCGAAGGTTTGTATTAAATGGAAAAGGTAAAATCGACCCTTATTCTTCTGCCTATAAAGGTAAGATGCTTGAAACTTTTGAAACACCTTTGTACTCCTCGGATAGTGACAAAGATCGTGTTGATGATTTAATTTTTGTAAAACACTTAGGTCGAAACGTGCTTGACTATCCTATTTTATTTATTGATGATCTATCAGTTTTGATAGTTGATAAAAAGATTATTGTTTTTGATAATTTTTATGTTGCATGTGTGAGTGAATCTATAGTCCGTCGATTAATGCATGCTACGATTGTGCAACTCTGTGAAGTGTGTGAACCTTTTCAAATGCCTACTTGTGACGATTATGTTTATCATTTGATTTATTACTCGTGATTTATTCATGGTTTGTGGAAACAATTTGAGATGATTGAATGCCTTAAAACATGTCCATCTTTGTTTCGAATGTTTGACGAGGCATTGGCGAGTAAATTAGCTTGTTTTCATGGTATTCTGAATCTGTCCATTCGCATGCGTTATACTTGTTTTGTTATGCTTATGATTGGACTACAAGTTTGTTCGCATTGCTATTTACTAACTCATGGCTATTCTTTTCAGTGGACTCAATTGCCATTAGTCCCGTTCGATCGAGGAAAGTCGAGTAAGAGGAACTATGTTTGAGTTAACCAACGCATCGACTGGAGGACAAGTCGCTTCGGAGAAGGGGGATAATATGACCCTACCCTGAAAACGTCCTTCGTTCAGTTCATCAAGCGCCATTTGAAAACTTTCGCAAGCTGAACTAGCTTGTTCCAGCTCCATGGAGTTCAATTTGAACTGATTCTAGACCGTTGAGCTTAATTCGCTTTTATTTAATTTCATGCATTTTTAATTTGCTGGAATAAATTAAATGAGTTAGTTAATTAAATTTAGTTCAGCTCAAATAAGTGTTAGATTTAATTTTAGTTCAACTTAAATAAGTGTTAGTAATTAATTTGTTTAAATCTGGACAAATTTAATTATTTGTGTTTAATCTGGACTTATCTCCATTTGATTTTTTAGATTCGAGGACGAATCTTTTTGAGGAAGGGGGAATGATACGAGTCACAAAGGCCCAATTCAAGCTCAAGGATGTGATGGGCTCAAACTACCACAAGGCCCAATAACGAGGTCAAAGGCCAAATGCGTACGAAACTAAATGGAACCATTCAAGGCTTCATTAACAAGGCCTTAGATGTGTATACAATGGAAAAAGAAAATCAAGATTCACTTTCTTGTTTTCATGAAAATCAAGAAACTGAATCTTGGGCCAATCTTGTTGTTTTGAGCGATTTCAAGAATCATGAAAATCAAGATTTCAAATCTTGGAAATCTTGGTCCAAGAAACCGAATCTTGCAGCTAAGGCACATTGGATCTCAGTTACGAGCATCAACGAACCAATTTCGGGAAAGAACGGATTACAAGCCCAAGTTCTTGAAGACATGGCCCAGTAAGATGTTCCAAGCCCAACCAAGAAGTTTAAATTAGACTTAGTTGAAAATCAGGCCAAAATTGTCAAAGTAGCCCAATTTGTGAAATTTTAATTCTTTAAATACTTAGTTTTAATTTTTAGACTTTATAATTAAATTCTTATGTAAAAATTCAGCCCAAGAAGCCTATTAAAAGGCCTTGGCCGAATTTCCCTTGAAAAGTCAATAATTAGGGTTTTTTTTAGTTTTCCTAATAGGGTTAGGAAAATAGTTAGGAAGCCTATTTATATGGCTTGGCCAGCCACCCTTCATATAGATTTTACACATTACATTGAGAAATCAATTTTTTATTGTTTGCAATTTCTCTTGAGTTTTTCTCCAAGAATTTTCTCTTGAGTTTTCTTTAGAAGTAGTTTTAACAATCTTTTTGATTGTGGGAGCCATCTTCAGCCTTGTTCTTGCCATGGTTCTTTATTGGAGGGGAGATTAGAACCGTTTGAAGGGAGTTGTGAAATCTTTCGGGATTTCAAGGCTTCTTAGGACTTTCTTTATTTTCTTGCTGTTCGTTCTTCCTTATTAATTTCTGCTTGTGCCGATTTGTTGATTAATTTGGGATTAATTGTTCTTCTTGGGCTTCAGCCAATCTAAACTTCAATATCTGATTCGGCATCATCCTTGGGCAACAATGAACGTTTCGATTCACAAAATCTCTCTTTTCTTGCTGTCCAAATCCCTAGATCTAATTCCAATTGATTTCGTGATCAGATTTTTAATTTGTTTACTGTTTTGTGTTGCTTAGTAGATTTGGCTGCTTGGAAGTTCTTCGTGGGGCTTAATTCCATGTTCTTGGTTTCCAAGATTGGCTATCTATAAGTTTTTTTAATTCTTGGCTGATCTTTTATTGTTTTGGGTATTTTCGTTTCAGATCTAATTGATTCTAAGCTTAATTTTCTGTTTCGTTTCAGATCCAAGCGTTTAGAGTTTTCTTAGGAGTTTTCTCGTGACTTGACAATTCGATCTTAGTCTGCACGCAACCCTCTATCATTTGGTATTAGATTTTGGGCGTTTTGGGTGTTCTTGAGTGATTTCTAAACTGATCTCCTTTTAAAAACATTAAACAGCAGTTTTTACCCAAAAAATTTTTGGAAAAAAATTCATTTGAGTAGGTAAACGTTTCCCGATTGGTCTGAAATTTTACATGCATATTTTTCGCACTGTTATAGATTATTAAAAAATATTTCCCGCAAAAAATCAGTAGAAAAAGTCAAAAAAATTGGAAAAGACGAAATCAAGTAAAAATTAAAAAAAATATTCAGCGGATTGAGTTTAGTGCCAAAACTTTCCAAATCAAATATACAATATTTAAGGACATTCCAGTTTAAATTTCGTGATTTTTGGAGAACGGGAACACCTCAAACGAAGTTGTCAAGTTACTCCGTAGTTTTTCGGGTTTTCGGGTATCAGCAATTTTTATTGATTCTTAGCTGTAGGTTTTCATTTGTTTTGCTTTTATTCTTCCTTTACACTATCTAACACCTTCTTGTTTCTTGTGTTAGTAGGATTTAAAAGTGTGCACAATTCTTCCTCGGTGTGACAAAAATCAATTGGTGTCTCGTCACTTTTTTGGACTCCTAGTGCAAATTAGGATTCTTTGGTAGTTACGATTCATACACTTTCTAATTGATTGATATAGACTCTACTAAAGAACTCACAAGACTGAATTCTACCTCTTTGAGAATTTGGTTTTCCTTTTTGAGTGATTAACGGTGAGGTTTGTTAAATTTTTTTTTCGAGTGTTGAGTGTTTGTTTTGCAGGTATTCCAAAAGAAAAAAATTAGATGCATAGAATTGGTCAAGTTGATGATGACCATAATGATGTCCATGATAAATTTAAAGAGATCCAACAACAGTTAGACGAACGGGCTGCTGCACTCAAACAAACAAATGCCATACTTCGAACATTGAGTGCTACTATCAATGAGATGCGATTGGACCGAGTGGAGAAAAGAGCCCAACGAGGTCAACTTAATTCAAGTGAAAGGGCAAAAATGAGAGTGCCAAGAAGATGAACATCCAACAAATATTCGATAAGAGACTCATATTATGATTCCTATTCAACGAGAAATTCAAGACGATGCAAAGCAAGTTTTGAGTGTGAAGTTTTCCAAGGTGACGAACAAGAAATCATAAGTAATCCTTCGTATGCCCCAAGGAACTCGTCCACTGAGAATCAATTTCGAAGAGGTGATCATTGTTCGTATGCAAGTCATTCCGTACATACCCAACGAGAGTCTTTTTGTTCTGATTTATTTGTAACATCTCTATCTTGTAATGAAAGGACAACAGAAAAAGAAATTGAAAAAGAAAAAGAGAATGAAAAAGAGCAAAAAGAAATTGAGAGTGAAAAGGAATGTGAAACAGATAAGAAAATTGAAAAAGAAATTGAAGAAAGAAGAGAAAATGAGTTAGAAAAAGAAACAAAAGAAAAAGACGAGGAAAGGGTAGTGAGGAATGTTTCCACTAACCAAGATATGAATTTTTGTTGTGTTGCTACTTTTCAGGTTCCCAAAAGCCCGAAAGATAACTTTCAACTTCAATACCTTTTCGATGAAAGACGCTTTCATACGATCAATATAGGCAAGGTTGAAGATGAAATCACACTACATGAGCCCGAAGGTAAGCGAGGTAAGGAAATTTTAGCAACCGAGTCCCGTGCAGAATTGAAAATTATTGATAAAACTTTTGGTGAGTTAGTTCTTAAAAGATCCGCTCATTTTGATCCGATTAATTGTTATTCTTCGATTGTGGTTCATAAATTCATTACAAAAGGAAGCGTGAGTTGTTATTCTCTTGATTTGCCTTGTGTAAAATCCGCGAATTTGTGCAAATCTGTTTTGGTGAATAAAAAAAGTTTGAATGTATGTTGGTATGTATGCGAAAATCCTCATGGTTTAACTTGATTGGTTTAATGAAATCTTTGTTACACTTCGGCATGACTAATCAAAATCAAGTTTTTAAACCCGAAATCTATTTTGGTATATTTTGTTGGAAAATCAAGCATCATCTATTGTGTGCAAATACTTTCTATTGTTTTGATACTTGGTTTTTCAATAAGGTAACGAAATTTGCCAAATTTGTTTTCAATTTATATTCGTGCCTTAAACAGTTTTTTTGGTTATACATGAAGTTTGAGTTCCATTTGACAAAGGTTAACTCAACAACAGAGCTTCACTACGTTATGCCCCGATGAGCGAAGGTTTGTATTAAATGGAAAAGGTAAAATCGACCCTTATTCTTCTGCTTATAAAGGTAAGATGCTTGAAACTTTTGAAACACCTTGTACTCATCGGATAGTGACAAAGATCGTGTTGATGATTTAATTTTTGTAAAACACTTAGGTCGAAACGTGCTTGACTGTCCTATTTTATTTATTGATGATCTATCTGTTTTGATGGTTGATAAAAAGATTATTGTTTTTGATAATTTTTATGATGCATGTGTGAGTGAATCTATAGTCCGTCGATTAATGCATGGTATGATTGTGCAACTCTGTGAACCATGTGAACCTTTTCAAATACCTACTTGCGACGATTATGTTTACCATTTGATTTATTACTCGCGATTTATTCATGGTTTGTGGAAACAACTTGAGATGATTGAATGCCTTAAAACATGTCCGTCTTTGTTTCAAATATTTGACGATGCATTGGCGAGTAAATTGGCTTGTTTGCATGGTAATATGAATCTGTCCATTCGCATGCGTTATACTTGTTTTGTTATGCTTATGATTGGACTACAAGTTTGTTTGCGTTGCTATTTACTAACTCATGGCTATTCTTTTTAGTGGACTCAATTGCCATTAGTCCCGTTCGATCGAAGAAAGTCGAGTAAGAGGAACTATGTTCGAGTTAACCAATGCATCGACTGGAGGACAAGTCGCTTGAAGAAGGGGGATGATACGACCCTGCCCCGAAAACATCCTTGGTTCAGTTCATTAAGGGCCATTCGAAAACTTTCGCAAGCTGAACTAGCTTATTCTAGCTCCATGGAGTTCAATTCGAACTGATTCTAGATCGTTGAGCTTAATTTGCTTTTATTTATTTTCATGCATTTTTAATTTGCTGGAATAAATTAAATGAGTTAGTTTATTAAATTTAGTTCAGGTCAAATAAGTTTTTATTGAGAAATCAGATTTTTATTGTTTGCAAATTCTCTTAAGTTTTTCTCCAAGAATTTTCTCTTGAATTTTCTTTAGAAGTAGTTTTAACAATCTTTTTTATTGTGGGAGCCAGCTTCAGCCTTCTTCTTGCCATTGTTCTTCATTGGAGGGGAGATTAGAGCCGTTTGAAGGGAGTTGTGAAATCTTTCGGGATTTCAAGGCTTCTTAGGACTTTCTTTATTTTCTTGCTGTTCGTTCTTCCTTATTAATTTCTGCTTGTGCCGATTTGTTGATTAATTTGGGATTAATTGTTCTTGTCGCGTTTCAGCCATTCCAAACTTCAAGATCTGATTCAGCATCATCCTTGGGCAACAAGGAACGTTTCGATTCACAAAATCCCTCTTTTCTTGCCGTCCAAATCCCTAGATCTAATTCCAATTGATTTCACTATCTAATTTTTAATTTGTTTGCTGTTTTGTGTTGCTTAGTAGATTCGACTGCTCGGAAATTCTTCGTGGGGCTTATTCCATGTTCTTGGTTTCCAAGATTGGCTATCTATAAGTGTTTTTAATTCTTGGCTGATCTTTTATTGTTTTGGGTATTTTCGTTTCAGATCTAATTGATTCTAAGCTTAATTTTCTGTTTGGTTTCAGATCCAAGCGTTTAGAGTTTTCTTAGGAGTTTTCTCGTGACTTGAGAACTCGATCTTGGTCCGTGCACAACCCTCTATCAAGCCCATTCATGAATCATCTTTAATGGTGTTCCCAAATTCGTTGTACCTACAAAAGTCATGAACAAATTAAGTTCAAGGTATATTCGGCTGAACTTAGATTAAATAATATCAAGACATATTAAATTAAATTAAAATAAACACATAAATAAAATATAATTAACAATAAATTCGGCTAGCTCAATAACAGTTGAAATTCTTGATGAGCTGAATTGAGCTAGAGAATTTGAACATGAGCTGTATTAAATTAATCAAAATAAAACTAATACTTAATTTATTTAAATGATAAAATTGACGAGCTGATAAAAAGATAAATTGAGCTCGAATGAGCTGAATTGAGCTCAAATGACCTGGTTAGAGCTAAAACGAGCTAGGGGAGCTGAAATAGAGCTAAAGTCGGTTTGCACTAAGGTGCATGGATTCTTCAATGAGCTGATTCTCCTTCCAAAGTTTAAGAAATAAAGCTGAAATTGCTTCTTGAAGTCGCTTGGACTTAGCTCGGGTCATTGGTCCCTTTGGAAGCTCGAGGGAAACAAGACAAGGACTTGATGGAGTTTGGGGCGTGGTCACGTCATTCCCCCTTCTTCAAAACGACTTGTCCTCAAGTCGAGCTATTTGTTCACTAGAAAATATTTCTTTTTATGTGATTCTCTTTGGACAAATGGGCGAATAGTCTTTCATAGACCTTTGCAAAAGAACTCACAATATTTGGCAGTAGAGATGGAAAATGAATCAATGGAAATGGACAACCATTAATCATCAAAAAGTTATCAAAACAATCATGCAGATCATGCATAATCGCATCAAGACAAGTATGAGTCATGTAAAAGGGCAGATTTAAAACATCATTCTTACAATCAAATGAACAAAACATCTTACATGTCAATAACTCATCAAATGATCGAAGCAAAGACGGATATGTTTTTAAGCATTCGAACATTTCAATTTGCTTCCACAAGTCATTGTTCAAATAAATGAAATGCAAGCAATGAGCCAAGAAATGTAAGTCTTCATCACAAATAGGCAAATGAAGAGATTCACATGATTCATGATTTTGCATACTTGAAACTTGCAATTGTTGTTTGGCTATTCTCGCCAACAAATTCATTAACATCACATTTCCAAAAGCAAGAATCTTCTTATCATTAGACAAAACAAATGGATCATAATCAATCAAAGAATGATAGGTAACCACATCAAAGTTCAAATTCTTTCTAAAAACCAAATCATCAACAAGGGTTCCATCCACAATCGAATAAGGAGGAGGTGCTTTAAAATTTTCAACATTCATACCTTGCTTACCTTTTGGCATAAGCGAACTTGGATCGTTGAGAATATTACCTTTTTCAACCAAAGTGAACCTTCTCTCCTTGGGAAGGTATTGAAGTCGAAGCTCATTACCCAATCCTTGAGAAACTTGATGATGCGAAAAATCCGGATCTAGACACAAGAGAAACACAAATCAGAAATAAAACGAGAATAAATAAAATAATAATAATAATAATAATAATAAAAGGATAGATTTGCCCTATGGAACCCTTGGTTAACTTGTAACCAAAAACGCCAATGATTGAGCGGCTCCCTACGAAACCCCTAGAAGAAGAACCTCTAGAAACACCGATGAATGGGAAAGAAATTTGAATATTTGTAACTCCGAAATACCCTCGAAAGTAACAAACTCCAAACTAATTAGCAAGAGAAGAATCACTCTACTCACAAAAATTTTCCTCACACAAATTTGGAAGAAAACAAATAATCTCTTTTTTCATTATGTGCTCCATGTGTAGAAAGCAAGCCTATTTATAGGCAAATTACAAAAGTAATTGAATCCTAATAAAACTCTTTCAAGAGTAATTGAATCCTAATAAAATTCTTTAAAATTATCTAAGAAAATAAATAAATAATAATCTAACCAATAAAATTAACTAAATAATAATAATAATAATATACATAAAAGATTAATCCACCAATTTATGGGCTTTCACTATTCCAAGATTGGTCCAGTGAATTGCATTCTCGTATTTGTCAACGTCACGAACATGATGACTTAAATTTGTAGCAACAAAGTCTTGGACAAAAACATTCATTTTTGATTTTAATTGTCGTGCCTTGCTTCGATTGATTGGACCACAAGGAAAAATAACCCCTTGAGTGTCACCTCCTTGGCTCGTATCATTCTCCCCCTCTTCAAGAAGATTCGTCCTCGAATCTGAACCTACATCAAATTCAAAAGGAGAAAGATCAGAAACATTGAAAGTAGCACTAACACTATACTCACCAGGAAGATCAATGCGATAAGCATTGTCATTTATTTTCTCGAGTACTTGGAATGGTCCATCTCCTCGTGCATCAAGTTTATTCTTTCTCTTAGAAGGAAATCGTTCCTTCCTCATATGCACCCATACCCAATCTCCAGGTTCAAACAAGACTTGCTTTCGCCCTTTATTAGCTCGATGTGAATTGGACTCATTCTTTTTCTCAATGGCTTTACGAGCCTTCTCATGGATCTCTTTCACTAAATCAGCTTTCCTTTCACCATCTAAATTAGCAATCTCATTCAAAGGTAAAGGAAGCAAATCTAAAACAGTAAGTGGATTAAAGCCATATACAATCTCAAAAGGAGTAAAACCTGTGGAAGAATGAACAGAACGATTATAAGCAAACTCAACATAGGGTATCCATTCTTCCCAAGATTTAACATTCTTACCTATTATGGCTCTAAGCAAAGATCCCAAAACTCGATTTACCACCTCGGTTTGACCATCAGTTTGAGGGTGGCATGTAGTAGAGTAAAGTAGTTTAGTACCTAACTTACCCCATAACACCTTCCAAAAGCGACTAAGAAATTTTGCATCTCTATCGGAAACGATAGTCCTTGGGATTCCATGTAATCTCACAACTTCACGGAAAAATAGATCGGCAACATGGGTTGCATCATCAGTCTTGTCGCATGGAATGAAATGAGCCATTTTAGAAAATCGATCCACAACCACAAAGATGCTATCTCGTCCACGCTTTGTCCTTGGTAAACCTATTACAAAATCCATTGAAATGTCAGTCCAAGGTGAACTAGGAACAGGAAGAGGAGTATATAGACCATGAGGCATCACAGTGGATTTAGCTTGTTTACAAGTAATGCAAGTAGAGCAAATTTTCTCAACAAGTTTTCGCATGTTAGGCCAATAAAAATTCTCATGTAAAACATCATAAGTCTTAGTGACTCCAAAATGACCCATAAGACCACCACTATAAGCCTCTCGAACCAACAATTCTCGCATTGAACACTTTGGTAAGCATAGTCTATTATTTCGAAAAAGATAGCCATCATGCTTATAAAATTTATGGAATGCACCATGTTCACATGCGTCATAAATGCTTGCAAAATCAGAATCAGTGGCATATAAATCTTTGAGATACTCAAAACCTAATAACTTAGTATACAAAGTACTAAGTAAAGTGTACCTCCTTGATAGAGCATCAGCCACAATATTATCTTTACCTTTCTTATACCTTATAACATAAGGAAAAGATTCAATGAATTCAACCCACCTCGCATGTCGCTTGTTCAACTTACCTTGTCCCTTTAAGTGCTTAAGTGATTCATGGTCAGTGTGAATCACAAACTCCTTTGGTAAAAGGTAATGTTGCCAAACTTCTAATGCCCTTACCAAGGCATACAACTCTTTATCATAGGTCGAATAGTTCAAATGTGCTCCACCAAGTTTCTCACTAAAATAGGCTAGTGGTTTACTATCTTGCATGAGGACAGCACCTATACCTACACCAGAAGCATCACATTCAATCTCAAAGGTCTTTTCAAAATTAGGTAAAACAAGAATAGGAGCATTACACAATTTATCTTTAAGTTCATTAAATGCTAATTCTTGCTTATCTGTCCAATGAAAAGATACATCCTTTTTAATAAGTGCAGTCAAAGGCGAAGCAATTGTGGAAAAGTTACGAACAAACCTGCGGTAGAAACCGGCTAACCCAAGGAAAGGCCTTACCTCAGAAACAGTTTTAGGGATAGGCCATTCTTTAATTGCCTTTACCTTCTCCTCATCCACATGGATTCCTGTAGAACTTATCACAAAACCCAAAAAAACAAGCTTATCCATACAAAAGGTGCATTTTTCAAGATTAGCAAAGAGTCGCTCATGCCTTAACACATCCAATACTAATTTAACATGCCCAACATGATCATTCAAAGTTTTGCTATAAATCAGTATGTCATCAAAATACACAACGACAAATTTTCCTAAAAAAGGTCTAAGTATGTGGTTCATTAATCTCATGAATGTGCTAGGAGCATTAGTTAAGCCAAATGGCATGACTAACCACTCATACAGGCCATACTTAGTCTTAAAAGCAGTTTTCCATTCATCACCTTGTTTCATTCTTATTTGATGGTAACCACTTTTTAAGTCAATTTTAGAGAAAATGCATGCACCATTAAGCTCATCCAACATATCATCTAATCGAGGAATTGGATATCGATACTTTACCGTAATCTTGTTGACAGCACGACAATCAACACACATTCTCCAAGAACCATCTTTTTTTGGGACGAGAAGTACAGGGACCGTACAAGGGCTTAGACTCTCACGAATCAACCCTTTCTCTAAGAGATCTTCAACTTGCCTTTGCAACTCCTTAGTTTCTTCAGGATTGCTTCGATAGACTGGTCTATTCAGAATACTCGAACCAGGTACAAAGTCAATTTGATGTCCAATCCCTCGTAAAGGAGGTAATCCCTTAGGCATTTCAGAAGGAAATACATCCTCAAAATCCTGCAAAAGATCAACAAAACAACTAGGCAAATGTGTATTATGGTTAGTCAAAACAAAGTTTTCCCTAAACCTAATAATTACAATTGTTTGTTTTGTACAAAGAGTAAATTTGATATCTCGAAACCTAGCGAATAAACTCACTTTCTCATCTCGTGACTTGTGTGTGCAATCACTCACCAATGTTGGGCCTTTAAGTTGGCTTTTAACACTAAGGGCCTCTTTACTCTCAGCCTTTTTCAATGATTTTACCTCACTTCCCTTACCCATCTCACTAGCAAGTTTGAGTTGATCATTGTAGACTTCTTGAGGAGGAAGTGGAGCCAAAGTAAACTTCTTTCCAAGGAACACAAAGGTATATTGGTTAAGGAAACCATCATGATTTACTCGTCGATCAAACTGCCATGGCCGTCCAAGTAATATGTGCCCAGCTTGCATTGGAACAACATCACACAAAACTTTATCAGAGTATCTACCAATGGAAAATGAAACTAAGCATTGTTTAGATACTTTTACCTCCCCACTATCATTCAGCCATTGCAAGCGGTATGGCCTTGGATGCTTCACACAAGGTAGGCCAAGTTTCTCAACAAGGGAAGAACTCACCACATTGGTGCAACTTCCACTATCGATGATCAATGAACTAGGTTGTCCACCAATCAAACATCTCGTGTGGAAAATGTTATCTCTTTGTTCGCGTCCTTCTTCTTTAAACTGGACATTTAAAGCCCTTCGAGCAACAAGTGCTTTCTCACCATACTCCAAGCATTCTTCATACTCATCATGAGCATGCACATCATCAGCATCTTCCAAAGGAGGCATCTCATCTTCGTTATCAGACTCAAAATCAACCTCGCCATCTTCTCGAATCACCAATGACTTTTTATTAGGGCATTCTCGAGCATAGTGACCCCTTCCTTGGCATTTGAAGCAGGTAATATCTTTTGGCTGCTTAATGGCACTAGGAGAAGTAGAAGAAGAAGATGGAGCTCGATTAGTAGAAGTAGAACCTTTAAATGAATTAGGCATACCTCTATCTTTGGAGTAAGTTTTAGGCTCATTTGGCTTGAACCGTGCATCTCTCCCATTCCACAATCTATCATCTTGTTTTTGCCAATTTCCTCTCCAAGTAGGATTAGAAACTGAACTAGCACCCCTCGGTGTCCCTTGCTTTCGTAATTGCTTTTCAATAGTAAGTGCGGTTTGAAGCATCTCTTCAACATCCATGTAGTGTTGTAACTCAACTCGATTTGCAATCTCAGGCTTTAGGCCGGCAAGGAATCTAGCCATAGTCACCTCAGCCTCTTCAACAAGATTGGCTCTAATCTGAATAGTCTCCATCTCTTAGTAGTAGTCATCCACAGATCTATCTCCTTGAACAAGATGTTGGAGTTTTTGATGGAGTTCTCGATAATAGTATGGTGGAACAAACCGTTTTCGCAAGATGCGCTTCATTTCAACCCAAGTAGTAACAGGTTGCTCTCTATAAAGAATCCTGCTTTTACATAATTGATTCCACCATGTTAGTGCATAATTAATGAACTCAGCGACAGCGTATGTTACCTTTTTCTCATCAGAGTAATTGTAACAAGCAAAGACTGCTTCCATCTTTTCCTCCCAATCAAGGTAAGCATCAGGATCATTCTTCCCTGAGAAAGAAGGAAATTTTGGTTTGGGGGTGTCATTGTTTCGTTCCAACCTTTCTCTAGGTACATACTCGGACTCAAAGTCATCATCAAAAACATGGTCCTCCCTTCTTTTAAAAGTTCGATCGCGCGAATTTGATTGGCTTATAAAGGCTTCGTTCAACTTCTTGTAATTATCAGCAATGTATCTCTCTTGAGTTGTAAGTTTTGCATCAAGATACTCCCTTTGCTCTTGTAACATCTGGGTCATGCGGTGTTCGAATTGAGTTTGCAACTTTTTCATCTCTTTTTGTAACAACTCGACCAAAGGATCGTTCTCTCTTTTTTGCTCATCCTCTTCATTTTTACTAGTTTGGGATCTAGTGATCGGCATGGTATCTGTAAAAAATCACACAAACAGGAACAAGAAAGAAAAAATAATAATAACCTCACTCGTTAGCTCTCAAAAGAATAACTCTCTGAATGATTCAAAACTTGTAAATATGTTTGGAGAGAGTTACTAATCAAGATCAAATAACGGAGGTGCAAACTTCAAAGAAATAATGAAGACCCTAATTGCTCTAAGAGGCCAATAAACTTGACGAGGCAATTTGTAATGGAGGCTACACGGATGAAGGAATTGTGCGTGCCTTTAATATGTGCTAACACAAGAAGAAACAAAGTGTTAGAATACGTAAGAGAAACAAAAAAAAAACGTAGACCTGCAACGATCCCTAACTCTAGAGTCAAAGAAAAGCTTTAATAAGAAGAAAACTTAAGAAAACTCTACCCAAATTTAAAAAAAAAAATCCGAAACGTTTGGTGTCTTGAGATTTTCAAAAATTGAAGCTTTAATTATACTTGAGTCAAGAAAAGAAGAAGGAAAAGAAATTAAATTTTGGGGAAAATAAAAATAGAAATAAAAACAATAATAAGAAAAGAAGAAACCTACGTATGAAAGGTAGGCAACGTTTTTTTTTGCGCTTTTTTGCAACTTTTTTTTGCGCTTTTGCTTCTTCTTTTTTTTTTTTGCTCTTTTTGCTTTTTTTTTAAAGAATAAGAAGAAAATAAACACAAACTTCAAAAAGAAAAGGAGAATCGACGAAACCGATTAAAAGTGTTTTGGTATTTTGACTATTTTCGAATTTGATTTTAGCTTCAAAATAACACCGAATGGCCTGAAACTGATACCAACTGATGCGGAAAACCCGGATCTAGACACAAGAGAAACACAAATCAGAAATAAAACGAGAATAAATAAAATAATAATAATAATAATAATAATAAAATAAAAGGATAGATTTGCCCTATGGAACCCTTGGTTAACTTGTAAAAAACGCCAATGATTGAGCGGCTCCCTACGAAACCCCTAGAAGAAGAACCTCTAGAAACACCGATGAACGGGAAAGAAATTTGAATATTTGTAACTCCGAAATACCCTCGAAAGTAACAAACTCCAAACTAATTAGCAAGAGAAGAATCACTCTACTCACAAAAATTTTCCTCACACAAATTTGGAAGAAAACAAATAATCTCTTTTTTCATTATGTGCTCCATGTGTAGAAAGCAAGCCTATTTATAGGCAAATTACAAAAGTAATTGAATCCTAATAAAACTCTTTCAAGAGTAATTGAATCCTAATAAAATTCTTTAAAATTATTTAAGAAAATAAATAAATAATAATCTAACCAATAAAATTAACTAAATAATAATAATAATATACATAAAAGATTAATCCACCAATTTATGGGCTTTCACTATTCCAAGATTGGTCCAGTGAATTGCATTCTCGTATTTGTCAACGTCATGAACATGATGACTTAAATTTGTAGCAACAAAGTCTTGGACAAAAACATTCATTTTTGATTTTAATTGTCGTGCCTTGCTTCGATTGATTGGACCACAAGGAAAAATAACCCCTTGAGTGTCACCTCATTGGCTCGTATCACTTGAAATGAAGGGCAAACACAAAGACAACTTGCGCCTTTCAACAGTAATGAAAGAGGATACTATCACCATGGACGATGGACTCAAAGGAACTCGCTGAAACATTATTCGCACATTAAACGTATGAATCGATACCCGGTTCAAAAAACAAGAGTCGATCTTACCTTTTCGAGATGAAACATGAATTTCATGTAAAACCACATAAAATGATCAAGGAATGATTTAAAATTGTAATAAAAATTGTCAAATTTCATTTCCTTAATCAAAGACCAAGCATCAAACAAATTGTTCGCACAGAATTTAGGATGCTTGAGTTTCCCACAAAACAAACTAAAATAGCAAATTCCAGGTTTGAACGCATGAGTTTGATTACTTATTCCAAGGTGTAGCAAAGGTTTCATTAAATCAAACATGCCAAACCAAGAAAATTTATGCTTACAGAGAATCAAACGATCAAACTTCTTTACATTGATCAAAAGAGTCAAGAATTTTTCACAAGGTAGTAATTGATTCACAAAATCATCACAATCAGACAAGTTAATCACTTTTCGTGAATAGCCATTATCACGCAAAATCTTATGTGGTATGATACGATCCCGGCCAGGGACGCCCATGATTTCAGCTTGAATTCAGCTCCTCAAGCTCTATTTAGCTTGGTTCAGCTCATTCGAGCTCAAGTCAGCTCATTCGAGCTCAATTCAGCTCATTGAGCTCGTTATTAGCTGTTTATCTCATTTAATTTTAATTGCTGGAATAAATTAAATATTTAAGTTAATTAGTTAATTTAGTTACAGCTCTTAATTACTTGTCAGCTTATTACATGTTTTAAATATGTTGTGTTAGCCGAATTTAATTAGGTGGCTGGACTATAATTAATTTGTCTCAATTTAGTTAGTATGATAATTAGTGTTTAATTTGTCTTGATGCCATTTAGTTCAGCCGAACATACATTTGAACCTAATTTAGTTCATGTGTTTCTTGTAGGATGGACAAATACATGAAAGAGCATTAAAGTCCAAGTGCATGAATAGATTGGTGTAATGTATGGGAGTGTACATGCACAATTGAGGTTCAATGGAAGGCATTTAAGGGAGCACAAGTACTTGGGACGTTCATGCAAGAGGGGGTTGCTGAATGTTCATGCATTTGCACATTTATGGACCAAATTTATAGAATAACATACCATGGGACGTTTCAGGCCTGTCCATGTATTTTCCAAGATCACTATTCAAGTTTTCAAGGCACTTTAAAGCTCCATTCAGCCAAGGGAGATGTTGGAACAATTAAGGGGCTACACATCCATGGAATTGAGCTCTCTTCAAGGTTAAGGATGCATGAACGCATCAAGTGAAGCAACATGATGATTCGGCCAATCCATGCATCATCTCCAAGCATGAACCAAATTTTTAATGCTTTATTCATGCACATTCAACCAAATTTAGCTTCAGCAAATTAATGATTTCTTTCTAGAATTTTCTAGCATATTCATGGCTGAATTCTTAGCCATTAAGTTGCCCATTCGGCTAGCCATGACTGGTTCTATAAATAGTTGTTTATTTTCATTGTAAAGAACTTTTGACATTTTATTGAATGAACTATTGTTCCTGTAAGGTTTTCTCCTCTCCAATTTCGTACGAGTCTCGAGTGACTTATCTAGCGTGCTAGTGCCATCAACCCGAACTTGTTTCTGAACTTATCACCATCCCTGGTGTGGCATTCATCCATCTAACTATACCTTCGGTTCTTACTTTGCTAAGTAACAGGTCGAGGTCCATATTCCTCTTTCCATCTTTTCACCTTAAACCATATAAGATTTGGGGCGATACTCACCTTAGTATTGAAACTTTCTTGACGTTTAAGTTCTATTATCCATCTCCATCAATTAGCTTTTCTATCCTACCTTGTTCTTGATACGAACCCGGTTATGGATGTCTCAGTCGTATGTGTTGCCCAGTCGTGAATTCGAGTAAGAAGTTGCTTGTCTGAGTTTCGCTTAAGATTTGTAGCAAAATAGTCGTTGTAACAGTTAAGTAAGGTTTTAAATAAAAGATGCAAGATAGGTGATGGAATGGATAGAAGGAATCGGCTAAGACAAAAGAAAGAACCAACAATAAAGGGAATTGTTGACCCGAATCTTAACCACGCACTTAGGTGAATTTTGGTTTGGATATGGAAGATTAAACCTTGACCCTCTACCAAGAATGATAGGAACCAGAGGTATAGGAATGCCACACTTTGGGTACAAAATGATAAGTTTGGGATAACAAAGAAAAGGTTCGACGCCACAAGGGATACTTGATAAGTTAGACCAGTCTTTAGAGAATAATGATAGTTGAAAACAAACTCACAAAGTAATCAAAATTCATAAAGGAACAAAAGTATATTGTCTAACCCCAAAACGATTACAAAGCAAACTATTTATAGCTAAAGACTAAGCTAGCCGAACAGCCACTTATATCCTTAAAAACTAAGCAAATGAATCTAATTAATGAGGCTAACAAAATTCAGCTGAATGTGAGCTTGAATGGACAGCTTAAAACTTAAGTAAATGTACTTAAAAAGATGAATGCATTAGGAGACCAATAGACATGTCTAGATGCCATAGTCTTGAATGACTCCTTAAATTGGCATCTTTTGGCTGAATGGTGATGAGCATTAAAGGTGGTCTTTGAATAACCAAATGAGTGTGAAAAGTCAGCCTTGAAGAGTCTACTAAGTGTGAACACGTTCAGCTGAATGGTCATTGGTGTGAACACCAAATGTGAACGGCATTATGCTGATTTGGGGAATGAATTTGGTCAGCTGAACATTCATTTGAAGATCCATGTATGTATCATCAAGTTCATTGAATCTGAGGTGGATGCACCTTGCTTAATGTCTCTTCCAAAAACAAAAGATGAATGGAATTAAATTAATGCACATTCAGCAAGTAAAGATGAATTATAACACATTAAAATCCAGCAGCAACCAAACAATTAACCTGCTCATAAATTCGGCTGAACTTGGGCTTAATAAATCAGCAATAAGACACATTAATTAATTGTAATAAGACAAACACATTTATGCTATGTAATAATTAAAACAAATTAAAAACATGCGTTTAAACAAACATAATTTAAAATGTCCAAATTTCTTAATTAAATACTTAGTAATTATTTAAGCTAAAATAACTAACTCAACTAATTAATTTATTTCAGCAAATTAAATTAGATGAGCTAAAGAGCTAATAACGAGCTCAATGAGCTGAATTGAGCTCGAATGACCTGACTTGAGCTCGAATGAGCTGACTTGAACTTAAGTGAGCTGAACCACATGAAAAGAAGTTCGATTGAGCTAAAAATAAGCTTCATCTTGCACTTGGGCCCTCTTGTTTAGGCCAATCTCGATGGCATTGGGTTGTGTCATTACATGATGCGATCGGGATCACATCATACCCACCCTCTTGAAGACGATATGTCTTCAAATCGGGCCATTTGCTCAAGAAAAATTTTGCATCATTATCAACCCTTTGGTTGATAGAATTGGCATGGTTGCTTCCAAGAACCTGAAAGTCACACATTACTCAAAAAGGTGATAGATTAGTCACATGCCCTCCCTCTTTGAGCCTAGGCCGATTCAAAGTGATGCAATCGAGACCCGAGAGCTATCGAGTGCTAATGATAGTTCCCTTGTGCTACCAAAAGGACCCATTACTCGAGCTAGAGCTAATAAGTTCAAGAATGCAATTTCAACTTTGGTGGATCGAGTTTGGGGTGAATCCGTGGCTGTTCTACTTGAAAAATCATGGGCTAGCAAATTAAGCAATCCGTGCAATCTACTTCAAGTTCATTCAGCTCAATTTTAGCTCATCGAGCTCACTCTTAGCTCAATCAGCTCATTTTAAGCTCATTTGCGTTTATATTTATTTTGCTGGAACATTTATTTAAGTTGTTAGTTAAATTAGTTAAGTTAATTAATTAAGTCTAATTTCTGGTCAAAATAATTATTGAGTGTTATTTAATATGTTCTAATTAGTTTAGTGCCTTAAATATGTCTTAAACTACAGTAAATATTTATTTAGTTGACCGAATTAAATGAGCAGATTTTTATATTTATATGCTACCGAATTTAATGTATTTTGCATGAACTAATTTGTTGATTTAATTTGGTGCAAGAATCTCCCTTGGACGGCATGGGTGCATGCACCTAAGGTTCATTGTATTTGGCTGAAACATGCATGGCACACCCAAATGAACATTCAGCCGAATTTGCCAATCCTTAAACATCTACATGCAGCTCATTTTAAGTGTTCAATGAGAGACTATTCAGCTGATGATGTTCACACATATTTGACTCTTCAAAACCGACCTTTCACACTTGTGTGGCTGTTCAACAACCATCTTTAATGTTCCTAACTTTTCAGCCAACAAGTGCCAATTTAAGGAGTAATTTAAGAGCTAGGCCGAACCTGGACAAGACCATTGATCTACCGATGCATTCATCTTTGCAAGGTGCATTTGCTTCATGCTTAAGCTGCCCATTTGAATGCCCATTCAGCCAAATCTTCTTGAGGCATTAATTCTGGAATTTTCTTGATTTTTCTTAGCTTTAAGTTTGTCTATTCGGCTAGCCTTTTGAAGGACTATAAATATTTGCTTGTTCATTTGTAAAAGGACTTTTGCCATTTTGATTATTGAATTAAGTATTTTGTGAGAATTTCTTCTCTAAATTTCGTCCAAAGACTTCGTTGGCTTATCTACTGGTTAGTGGCGTCAACCTTGTTCTTTGCAACCCGAACTTATCACTTTCAATCAAAGTGTGGCGTTCAACTATACCGAGGTTCCTATCTTCGATAGATAGTGGGTCAAGGTCCTCTTACATCCTTGTTCATCCATCTTAAAGACATATAAGAATCGGGTCAACCTTAATCCTTAACGTTGGTTCATTCTTGTTTTTAAGCCTATTTTCCCATTTCACTTTGAACCGAAAATTCCAAACCATTATTATTTGTTTCCTACCTATTCTTAGCCTAATTAATTTACAAATCACTTTCTTTAATTTCAATTGAACCTCAAACAACTTCATTGTTCAAGTAAAACGAATTGACTCAAGAAGATCGAAACTTCATCGTTTGGACGATCGGGCAACAAAGCAATTCAACTCATTAAACCGAGGCTGGTTCGCATCACAAAGTGTCATCTAAATGATAATGAAGAGGATTAAAGACACGATGGATTAAAAACTTACAAACTCTTTCTGAATTTTGAATCCAAATTTGAGCACATATACCATGGCGGAGTTCAAAAGTATGAATGGATCTTACCTTGTCAAATTGGCTCTCCATATTCGGCGGTAGGGAGAACAAAGAAATCAAGCTTAAATTACATCCAAAAGAAATGATAAATTCACTCAATCAATCATGCATCCAAAGTCTTATTCGATCAAAGCTTGCATACCTCAAATTATCAAACAGTCTTGATATGTCATTATTGCAAACAAGTGAATTCAATCGATTCAAAGGACAATTACTCATGCATGTTCGCACACAATCAAATTCAAGAGTCCTTTTCCATGCCTTTTCAACATGATCAATCTCAAAGAAAGATTTATATGGGTGTTCATCTTGCGCATTCAAAATGTGCCAAGGACGATGGATTACAATTTCATTTGTTTGCTGATTAGCATTACAATTTGTATTAACATTATTCTTGCATTCATCGCTCAAAACATACACTTCATGGCTAACCAAAGGAAAACAATCATTTGCATCAGGATACAAATATTTTTCAAATGTCAAAGCATCAATCAAATTGTTCGCACTAAATTTGGGATGCTCGAATTTCCCACAAAATGAATTAACATAGCAAATTCCAAGTTTGAACTCACGAGTTTGATCACTTATTCCATAGTGTAGTAAAAATTTCATTCTCACAGGCATGCTTATACAAAAGGGTTTCGTGTAAAAATATAAAGGATTCACATAACCTTGACAATTGAATAAATCAAGCTTTTTATGTGGATACTTCTGATCATGCACGTCCAAAATTTGTACAAGCTGAAATAATCCATTGCCATCAATAGATTTTTCATCGCGAAACTCATCAAATAAACAACTTTTCATGCCTCCATTTAAAATAAAATTATCATCAAAGAACAGTGAAAGACAATTAACCAAAGCAAAATAAGGAGGTCTTCTGATACGAGTCAGAAAGGCCCAACTCAAACTTAGAATGTAATGGGCTCAAATTACCACAAGGCCTAATAACGAGGTCAAAGGCCAGACAAATGCGTTCAAAACTAAATGGAACCATTCAGGAATTTGTTAGCAAGGCCTTACATGCGTACACGAAAGAAAAAGAAAATCAAGATTCACTTTCTTGTTTTCAAGAAAATCAAGAAACTGAATCTTGGCCTAATTTTGCTGTTTGGAGCGATTTCAAGAATCAAGAAAATCAAGATTTCAAATCTTGGAATTCTTGGTCCAAGAAATCGAATCTTGTAGCTAACGCGCATTGGATCTCTGTTACGAGCATCAACGAACCAATTTCTGTAGGAGATGGACCACAAGCCCAAGTTCTTGAAAGCAAGGCCCAATAAGAGGCTCCAAGTCCAACCAAGAAATTCAAACCATACTTAGTTGAAAATCAGGCCAAATTATTAAAGTGGCCCAATTTGTAAAATTTTAATTGTTTAAATACCTAGTTTAATTTTTAGACTTTATATATGTAAAAATTCAGCCCAAGTAGCCCATTAAATGCCTTGGCCGAATTTTCCCTCTCAATTTATTAATTAGGGGATTTTTTTTTTTAGTTTTCCTAATAAGATTAGGAAAATAGTTAGAAGGCCTATTAATAGGCATGGCCGGCCACATTGTCAAACACATTACAATTACATTAAATTTTCAGATTTGTTTTTGAGTGAAAATTCTCTTTGAGTTCTCCAAGAATTTTCTCTTGAGTTTTCTTTAGAAGTAGTTTTAACAATCTTTTTGATTGTGGGAGCCATCTTCAGCCTTCTTCTTGCCATTGTTCTTCATTGGAGGGAAGATTAGAGCCGTTTGAAGGGAGTTGTGAAATCTTTCGGGATTTCAAGGCTTCTTAGGACTTTCTTTATTTTATTGTTGTTTGTTTCAATTCTTTTTAATTCCTGTTTTGTGCCGATTTCATTATCTAACTTGTTTAAGATTTCTTGTTGCGTTTCCAGCCTTCTTCAACATAAAAGAGACTGATCGACACCCTTCTTGGCAGCAAGAATCGATCATTAATTCATCTTCTCCATTGATCTTGCCGTCTATTCATCCCAATTCTGATTAAATTTAGTTTGCTGGAATTTGGAGTTTGATTTGCTGTTTGGAAGTTAATCTTTCAGATTCAGCTTGGAAAGTTCATAAACGTTCTTGATTATCGAAGATCATTCTTAATGCCTAATTTCCCTCTTTCTTGCTGCATGATTTCTCATTCTCATTCAATTTTCTTTTTTTTTTGTGATCTGCTGAATTAATTTTTGTTTTGATTCAATTGATAGATTCGGCTGAATTGGAGACTTCTTTGAAGCTTATTCATGAGTTCTTGACTCCCGAACTCCCTAATAATAAGTGTTTCGATTCTTGGTTTATTCTTTGCTATTTTAGGGTTCTTTAATTTCAGATCTGAAAATTATAAAAGTTAATCTTTCTGCTTCGTTTCAGATCTGATCATCTAGAGTTTTCGTAGGAGTTTTCTCGTGACTTGACAACTCGATCTTGGTCTACGCGCAACCCTCTATCATCTTTTTAAAACTATGGCACCAGAAACTTTCTCAACAACATCAAATAAAGAATGACAATTAGCCATGTCAAGACATGAAACCTTTTCAAAGACTAAGTCATTAGCAATATTATCACAAACGTTCAAGTGGGATAATGGAGACTTACACGGCATAGAACCCTCTCCTTTCTTACCTTTATGTGCCGGTGGACAAGGGTCTTCTATGTTCTTACCATTCTGAATCAACTTGAATCGCCTCTCATCAGGGAAATAATGTAATTGAAACTCATCACACGGATCTTTAGGAATCTGAAAAGAAGAAATAAAACAAGAACAACTGATAGAGGGTTGCGCGCGGACCAAGATCGAGTTGTCAAGTCACGGGAAATTCCTACAAAAAAGTTAATCGCTTGGATCTGAAACGAAACAGAAAATTAAACTTAGAATCAATTAGATCTGAAACGAAAATACCCAAAACAATAAAGGATTAGCCAAGAATCAAAAACACTTATGAATAGCTATTCTTGGAAGCCAAGAACATGAAATTGAATTCAAGAGAGACTCCAAACAGCCGAATCTGAAAAGAATAACACCAAACAACAAATTAAATTTAAAAGTCGAGCAAAAAAAGTTGAATCAGATTTAGAATGATAGGACGGCAAGATCAATTGAAAAGGATGACTAAGGAACGTTTCTTGCTGCCAAGAAGGGTGCCGATCAGATTCTTGAAGAGTATAATGGTTGGAAACACAACAAAAGAGATTAAAATAAGTTAATCAATAGATCGGCACAATCAGAAAAATTTAAAGAGGAATAACAGAAAGAAAAGATAAAGAAAAGTCCTAAGAAGCCTTGAAATCCCAAAAGATTTCACAACTCCCTTCACACGGCTCTAATCTCCCCTCCAATGTAGAACAATGGCAAGAAGAAGGCTGAAGATGGCTCCCACAATCAAAAATATTGTTAAAACTATTTCTAAAGAAAACTCAAGATAGAATTCTTGGAGAAACTCTAAGAGAATTTTCACTCAACAAAAATCTGAAATTTTAATGTAATGTGTAAAATCTATGTGAAGGGTGGCTGGCCAAGCCATATAAATAGGCCTCCTAACTATTTTCCTAACCCTATTAGGAAAACTAAAAAAACCCTAATTATTGACTTTTCAAGGGAAATTCGGCCAAGGCCTTTTAATGGGCTTCTTGGGCTGAATTTTTACATAAGAATTTAATTATAAAGTCTAAAAATTAAAAGTAAGTATTTAAAGAATTAAAATTTCACAAATTGGGCGACTTTGACAATTTTGGCCTGATTTTCAACTAAGTCTAATTTAAACTTCTTGGTTGGGCTTGGAACATCTTATTGGGCGGTGTCTTCAAGAACTTGGGTTTGTAATATGTTCTTTCCCGAACTTGGTTCGTTGATGCTCGTAACTGAGATCCAATGCGCCTTAGCTACAAGATTTGGTTTCTTGGACCAAGATTTCCTTGATTTGAAATCTTGATTTTCTTGATTCTTGAAATTGCTCAAAACAGCAAGATTGGCCCAAGATTCAGTTTCTTTATTTTCTTGAAAACAAGAAAGTGAATCTTGATTTTCTTTTTCCATTTTATATGCATCTAAGGCCTTGTTAAGGAAGCCTTGAATGGTTCCATTTAGTTTCGTACGCATTTGGCCTTTGACCTCGTTATTGGGCCTTGTGGCAGTTTGAGCCCATCACATCCTTGAGCTTGAATTGGGCCTTTGTGACTCGTATCATTCCCCCTTCCTCAAAAAGATTCGTCCTCGAATCTGAAAAATCAAATGGAGATAAGTCTAGATTAAACACAAATAATTAAATCTGTCCAGATTTAAACAAATTAATTACTAACACTTATTTAAGTTGAACTAAAATTAAATCTAACACTTATTTGAGCAGAGCTGAATTTAATAAACTAACTCATTTAATTTATTCCAGCAAATAAAAAATGCATGAAATTAAATAAAAGAGAATTAAGCTCAACGAGCTATAATCAGCTCAAATTGAACTCCATGGAGCTGGGACAAACTAGTTCAGCTTGCGAAAGTTTTCGAATGGAGTTGATGAACTGAACCAAGGACGTTTTCGGGGCAGGGTCGTATCATCCCCCTTCTTTGAAGCGACTTGTCCTCCAGTCGATGCGTTGGTTCACTCGAACATAGTTCCTCTTACTCGACTTTCCTCGATCGAACGGGACTAATGGCAATTGAGTCCACTGAAAAGAATAGCCATGAGTTAGTAAATAGCAACGCAAACAAATTTGTAGTCCAATCATAAGCATAACAAAACAAGTATAACGCATGCGAATGGACAGATTCAAATTACCATGCAAGCAAGCTAATTTACTCGCCAATGCCTCGTCAAATATTCGAAACAAAGATGGACATGTTTTAAGGCATTCAATCATCTCAAACTGTTTCCAAAAACCATGAATAAATCGCGAGTAATAAATCAAATGGTAAACATAATCGTCACAAGTAGGTATTTGAAAAGGTTCACACGGTTCACAAAGTTGCACAATCATACCATGCATTAATCGACGGACTATAGATTCACTCACACATGCATCATAAAAATTATCAAAAACAATAATCTTTTTATCAACCATCAAAACAGATATATCATCAATAAATAAAATAGGACAGTCAAGCACTTTTCGATCTAAGTGTTTTACAAAAATTAAATCATCAACACGATCTTTGTCACTATTCGAGAAGTACAAAGGTGTTTCAAAAGTTTCAAGCATCTAACCTTTATAAGCAGAAGAATAAGGGTCGATTTTACCTTTTCCATTTAATTCAAACCTTCGCTCATCGGGGGCATAGTGTAGTCGAAGCTCCGTTGTTGAGTTAACCTTTGTCAACTGGAACTCAAACTTTATGTATAACCACAGAAACTGTTTAAGGCACGAATATAAATTGAAAACAAATTTGGCAAATTTCGTTACCTTATTGAAAAACCAAGTATCAAAACAATAGAAAGTATTTGCACACAATAGATGATGCTTGATTTTCCAACAAAATATACCAAAACAGACTTCGAGTTTAAAAACTTGATTTTGATTAGTCATGCCGAAGTGTAAAATAGATTTCATTAAACCAATCAAGTTAAACCATGAGGATTTTCGCATACATACCAACATACATTCAAAACTTTTTTTATTCACCAAAACAGATTTGTACAAATTCGCGGATTTTACACAAGGCAAATCAAGAGAATAACAACTCACGCTTCCTTTTGTAATGACTTTATCAACCACAATCGAAGAATAACAATTAATCAAATCAAAATGAGGAGATCTTTTAAGAGCTAAGTCACCAAAAGTTTTATCAATAATTTTCAAATCTGCACGGTACTCGGTTGCTAAAATTCCCTTACCTCACTTACCTTCGGGCTCATGTAGTGTGATTTCATCTTTGCCTGTGTTGATCGTATGAAAGCATCTTTCATTGGAAAGGTATTGAAGTTGAAAGTTATCTTTCGGTCTTTCGAGAATCTTTTTGACATCCTTCTTCATATGTGACCAATGGAAGTGTTCTATCCCACGTAAAGGTGGTAAACCTTTAGGGGCCTCACTAAAAACATCCTCATGTAGTGTGATTTCATCTTTGCCTGTGTTGATCGTATGAAAGCATCTTTCATTGGAAAGGTATTGAAGTTGAAAGTTATCTTTCGGTCTTTCGAGAATCTTTTCGACATCCTTCTTCATATGTGACCAATGGAAGTGTTCTATCCCACGTAAAGGTGGTAAACCTTTAGGGGCCTCACTAAAAACATCCTCATAATCCTGCAAAAGACATTGAAACACACTAGGCAAATTTTCATTAATGTTAGATAGAGATAAATAGTTTTGCCTAAACCTCACAAGGATACAAGGCTATTTATTGAGTAGGTGATAGAAGGTTGCGCGCGGACCAAGATCGAGTTGTCAAGTCACGGGAAACTCCTATGAGGCTCTAAATGAACAGATTAAAGGTTCTTGGGGGAATCAAAAACATGTAATTGAACCCCAAAGAATACTCCAATCTGCCGAATCTGAAAAGAAAGTCAAACAGCAAGTTAAATTTCCCCAAAATTCCAGCAATCAAAACAACCCAAATCTGAAAAGAAGAAATCGACAAGAACAAGGAATTTAGGGAGTTTGAACGAATTTTTGCTGCCAAGAACAAAAGGGGCAATCTGATCTTTAGTAAAGAAGAGGGCGAATCAGATTTGGAATGCTTTGGAAAGCCTGAAATGCAACAAGAACAGCAAACAAAGTGATTAAATAAAATCGACACAAGCAGATTTTAAAAGAAAAAATTGACAGCAAGAAAATAAAAGATAAGTCCTAAGAAGCCTTGAAATCCCGAAAGATCTCACAACTCCCTTCAAACGGCTCTAATCTCCCCTCCAAAGAATATCAATGGCAAGAAGAAGGCTGAAGATGGCTCCCACAATCAAAAAGATTGTTAAAACTACTTCTAAAGAAAGCCCAAGAGAGAATTCTTAGAGAAAACTCAAAGAGAATTCTGCACTTAAACAAATCTAAAATTTCAATATAATTGAGAAAGTAATGTAGGGTGGCTGGCCAAGCCATATATATAGGCCTCCTAACTACTTTCCTAGCCCTACTAGCAAAACTAACAAAAACCTAATTGTTGACTTTCAAAGGAATTTCGTCCAAGGCTTTTAAATGGGCCTTTTGGACTGAATTTTTACATAGAAAGTTATTCATAAAGTCAAAAAATTAAAACTAAATATTTAAAAAAATTAAAACTTAACAAATTGGGCCACTTTGACAATTTGGCCTGATTTTCAACTAAGTCTAGTTTAAACTTCTTGGTTGGGCTTGGAACATCTTATTGGGCCGTGTCTTCAAGAACTTGGGCTTTTAATCCATTCTCTCCCGAAATTGGTTCGTTGATGCTTGTAAACGAGATCCAATGCGCCTTAGTTGCAAGATTTGGTTTCTTGGATCAAGATTTCCAAGATTTGAAATCTTGATTTTCTTGATTCTTGAAATCGCTCAAAACAGCAACATTGGACCAAGATTCGGTTTCTTGATTTTCTTGAAAACAAGAAAGGGAATCTTGATTTTCTTTTTCCTTCGTATACGCATCTAAGGCCTTTGTGACTTATATTAGTAGGGCTCTCCACACATCTTTTTTTGTTGCAATTAAATTTTTCCCTCTAGTTTTACCACTTGCGGATTCACTCACCTTTGGGCCATTTAAATTTTGACTTTTTTCACTACTAGTCTCTTTTCTCTCTGTCTTTTTTATTTGCCCTTTCTCCTTCACCCCCTCACAAAATTTCATCATTTTTAATTGATATTTATATACATCATTAGGATTTAAAGGAGCAAAAGTGAATTTTTGGCCTTTAAACACAAGAGAGTATCTATTGAGCTTGCCTTGGTGTGTAACATCACGATCAAATTGCCAAGGCCATCCAAGGAGCAAGTGTGTCGCATGCATTGGGACCACATCACACCATACCTCATCCTCGTAATTCCCGAGCTTAAAAGTGATCAAGGCCTATTTTGTAACTTTAACTTTTGAGCATTCATTAAGCCACTGAAGGTGATATGGCTTAGGGTGCTCGGTACAAGGTAACTTTAAAGAATCCACCAAATAACTGCTCACTACATTCGAACAACTCCCAATATCAATAATAAGTGAACACAAGTTACCTTTTATAAAACACCTAGAATGGAAAATATTGGTCCTTTGATTATCAACATCGCCTCTCATTTGGATGTTAAGGGTACGGTGGACTACAAGGACCTTATTATGGTCATTATTCTCATCATCGACTTGACCAATTCTAGACATCTTACTTTAAAACCTGCAAAACAAACACTCAACACTAAAAAAAAAATTAACAAACCTCACCGTTAATCACTCAAAAAGGAAAATCAAATTCTCAAAGAGGTAGAATTCAGTCTTGTGAGTTCTTTAGTAGAGTCTATATCAATCAATTAGAAAGTGTATGAACCATAACTACCAAATAATCCTAATTGCACTATGAGTCCAAAAAGTGACGAGACACCAATTGATTTGTGTTGCACCGAGGAAGAATTGTGCACACTTTTAAATCCTACTAACACAAGAGACAAGAAGGTGTTAGATAGTTAAAGGAAGAATAAAAGCAAAACAAATGAAAACCTACAGCTAAGAATCAATAAAAATTGCTGATACCCGAAAACCCGTAAAAACTGTGGAGTAACTTGACAACTCCATTCGAGTTGTTCCTAATCTCCAAAAATCATGAAATTTAAACTGGAATGTCCTTAAATATTTTATATTTGATCTACAAAGTTTCGGCACTAAACTCAACCAGTTGAATATTTTTTTAATTTTTACTTGATTTCGTATTTTTCAATTTTTTTGACTTTTTCTACTGATTTTTTTGCGGAAAATCTTTTTTAATATTCTATCATAGTACCAAAAATATGCATGTAAAATTTTAGACCAATCGGAAAATGTTTACCCACTCAAATGAATTTTTTTCCAAAAATTTTTCTGGGTAAAAACTGCTGTTTAATGTTTTTAAAAGGAGATCAGTTTAGAAATCATCCAAGAATACCCAAAACGCCCGAAATCTAATACCAAATGATAGGGGTTGCGCGTAGACCAAGATCGAGTTGTCAAGTCATGGGAAACTCCTACGAAAATGCTAATCGCTTGGATCTAAAATGAAATAGAAAATTAAACTTAGAATCAATTATATCTGAAACGAAAATACCCAAAACAATAAAGTATCAGCCAAGAATCAAAAACACTTACGAATAGCTATTCTTGGAAGCCAAGAACAGGAAATTGAATTCAAGAGAGACTCCAAACAGCCGAATCTGAAAAGAATAACACCAAACATCAAATTAAATTCAAAAGTCTAGCAAAACGAATTGAATCAGATTTAGAATGATAGGACGGCAAGATCAATTGAAACGGATGACTAAAGAACGTTTCTTACTGCCAAGAAGGGTGCCGATCAGATTCTTGAAGAGTATAATGGCTGGAAACACAACAAAAGAAATTAAAATAAGTTAATCAGTAGATCGGCACAATCAGAAAAATTTAAAGAGGAATAACAGAAAGAAAAATAAAGAAAAGTCCTAAGAAGCCTTGAAATCCCGAAAGATTTCACAACTCCCTTCAAACGGCTCTAATATCCAGTAATTACGGAAATAGAATAGGACAACCGTGTGGACAGTAATTACGGAAATAGAATAGGCTGGTAAGCCCACCTGTTAAGTAGTCGTGCATTACGATAGGAACTCCCAATTCTCTAGCACACACGGCCCTTTTGATCATTTCTTCACATGTACCTGCAGTAGCATTCAAGTAATGCCCTTTGATTTCACCTGTTTCAGCCTGTGATTTATAAATTGCTTCGGCACAAAATAAGAAACGGTCTCTCCAGCGCATAAATGGTTGGGAGTTCACATTCTCATCATCTTTGGTAAAATCAAGCCCGCCACGTAGACATTCATAAACTGTAGCCCACATCTGTATTCTAATTTTCCCTTAGACAAGATCAAATTGAACCATGATTTTTCCATAGAGCTTTCTTGCCTCTATTTCCATGAAAGTACAGTAGATGAATAGTCATTCGATGAAAAATCAATTGAATATTTTATTTCCTATCAGAATACGCATACTAGATACAATCACTAGGGTTATTAACGAACAATGAGTGAATATTGAAAGAAACGATTCCCTTTTGTGAGAACCTGGAGTAGCAGTTCATTCTATATGATAGAGCTCTTTTTTCTTTTGAATTAGAAATATCAATTTTCAATTAGAAATAATGATTTCCCCATGTTGTGTAAAATCCGCACTGAAAAAATGGAAAAAAGAAATTTTTCTCCTATCAAGAACCTTTTTCGTAAAATCTCGTCTACTAATACAATACAATAAGTTTCTATTCCAACACGGAGCCAAAAGGACAACATACAGGATGGGTAGAAGAAGTTGTGATGCTTGGCTCGATCCATGATCCGAAACCGTGGTATATAGGATAAAAAAGAATACACCAATCCTAAGGATCCATACATAGGATCAAAATCCAGTAATTACTGTCCATCTAACCGAAATGGGTACTTTACAAGAAAGAATTACTTCACCAAGGAGGGATCCATAACTTCTATTCAAGCAGTTTATGTACCTGCGGATGATTTGACCGACCCTGCCCCTGCCACAACATTTGCGCATTTAGATGCTACTACCGTACTATCAAGAGGATTAGCTGCCAAAGGTATTTATCCAGCGGTAGATCCTTTAGACTCAACGTCCACTATGCTCTAACCTCGAATCATTGGTGAGGAACATTATGAAACTGCGCAAAGGGTTAAGCAAACCTTACAGCGTTACAAAGAACTTCAGGACATTATAGCTATCCTTGGGTTGGACGAATTGTCCGAAGAGGATCGCTTAACCGTAGCAAGAGCGCGAAAAATTGAGCGTTTCCCCTCCAATGTAGAACAATGGCAAGAAGAAGGCTGAAGATGGCTCCCACAATAAAAAAGATTGTTAAAACTACTTCTAAAGGAAACTCAAGATAGAATTCTTGAAGAAACTCTAAGAGAATTTTCACTTAACAAAAATCTGAAATTTTAATGTAATGTGTAAAATCTATGTGAAGGGTGGTTGTCCAAGCCATATAAATAGGCCTCCTGACTATTTTCCTATCCCTATTAGGAAAACTAAAAAACCCTAATTATTGACTTTTCAAGTGAAATTCGGCCAAGGCCTTTTAATGGGCTTCTTGGGCTGAATTTTTACATAAGAATTTAATTATAAAGTCTAAAAATTAAAAGTAAGTATTTAAAGAATTAAAATTTCACAAATTGGGCCACTTTGACAATTTTGGCCTGATTTTCAACTAAGTCTAATTTAAACTTCTTGGTGGGCTTGGAACATCTTATTGGGCCATGTCTTCAAGAACTTGGGTTTGTAACCTGTTCTTTCCTGAAATTGGTTCGTTGATGCTCGTAACTGAGATCCAATGCGCCTTAGCTGCAAGATTCGGTTTCTTGGACCAAGATTTTCTTGATTTGAAGTCTTGATTTTCATGATTCTTGAAATTGCTCAAAACAGCAAGATTGGCCCAAGATTCAGTTTCTTGATTTTCTTGAAAACAAGAAAGTGAATCTTGATTTTCTTTTTCCATTGTATACAATCTAAGGCCTTGTTAATGAAGCCTTGAATGGTTCCATTTAGTTTCGTACGCATTTGGCCTTTGACCTCTTATTGGGCCTTGTGGTAGTTTAAGCCCATCACATCCTTGAGCTTGAATTGGGCCTTTGTGACTAGTATCAACAACTCACATGTGGGTTAATTAAAACAACGCTCACTTTTTCTTGTTCTCTCTCGTCTTTTTTACTATTTTCTTCAAGCTCTCTTTCTTTTTCCATAGAAAACTCAACTACTCTTGTTTCTTTTTCAATGACACTCGTTTCTTGCATACTTTCTTTTCTTTCTTCAGTCTCACTCTGTTTTTCAATGTCTTTCTCTTTTCTTCTTTTGCTTTTTCATTTCTTTCAATTTCCTTTTCAATGTTGTTTTCTCACTCACATTCTTTTACAACCAATTTTTTCAATTTAATTTGGTCCTCATGGACTTGTTCCGGTGTGAGCGGTGCTAAAGTGATTTTCCTTCCTTGATGCTTGAAGGAATACCTATTGGTACGATCATCGTGAGTGACCTTACGATCCGATTGCCATGGTTCTCCTAGCAACAAATGGCAGGCTTGAATAGGCACCACATCGCAAACAACTTCGTCTTGGTATCTACCAATGGAAAAGGTGATGTGCACTTGTTGAGTGACTTTAAATTTGCCTTCAACACCAAGTCCTTACAGTTGATAGGGTCGTGGATGCTTGGTAGTGGCCAAGCCAAGTTTTTCCACTGTTCGAATACTGGCCACATTTGATCTACTTCCACCATCAATAATGAGGCAACAAACTTTATCGTAGACACGGCAACGCGTGTGAAACATTTTTTCACGTTGTGGTTCATTTTCCAATCTTTGAAGGATTGAACTCATCTTGATGTCATAGACTTCATCTTTGAAAGCTGGTTGCAAATCAGAATTAAAAAATTCTTGGAACATGATTCAAGAAAATGTTAGAAAACGAAAGATTAAACAAACAGTGATTGAACCTCACCAATTCAAAATCCTCACCAATCTCTCGCAAAGAAAGAATAAAGTGATGGACACTCCACTCGTGTTTTCACTCTTATATTGGCTTTTTAATCTCTCCGCTAGTCTCACCAATCTCTCTTGCCTTTTTCCACTCGATTTTCGCCTCTCGAAGTTCTTCGCAAACTAAGTGGACGAATCAGTACCGTTTGGGATCGGCTTACAAAATTGATTTGGCTTGGTGGGTAATGATGTCGAAAATGGTAAGCTATCAAACAAAGAGGAGAAATGGAAAGGTTCAGTGTGGCTGGAAATGAATTTAGTACTTCGGGCAGCAACTTACACCTTTACAATTCAACAACAATGAATTTTTGTCAAACTTCTTTTTTTTTTATTTTCAAATTTCTCTCTCTTTTTTTCCCTTTTTTAAATACAAACGCTGAATACAATAGGAAAAGAAATTGAATACAAAATAATAATTTTTTTCTTTGAATTTTTTTTACAATCTCGTAATACCGAAGACGATGATTCTTACTCCGATTCAGCTAGCTCTGATACCAAATGATACGAACCCAGTTATGGATGTCTCGATTCGTATGTGTTGCCTAATCGTGAATTCGAGTAAGAAGTTGCTTGTCTGAGTTTCGCTTAAGATTTGTAGCAAAATAGTCGTTGTAACAGTTAAGTAAGGTTTAAATGAAAGATGCAAGATAGGTAATGGAATGGATAGAAGGAATCGGCTAAGACCAAAGAAAGAACCAACAATTAAGGGAATTGTTGACCCAAATCTTAACTAGGCACTTAGGTGAATTTTGGTTTGGATATGGAAGATTAAACCTTGACCCTCTACCAAGAATGATAGGAACCAAAGGTACAGGAACGCCACACTTTGGGTACAAAGTGATAAGTTCGGGATAACAAAGAAAAGGTTCAACGCCACAAGGGATACTTGATAAGTCAGACCAGTCTTTGGAGAATAATGAGAGTTGAAAACAAACTCACAAAGTAGTCAAAATTCATAAAGGAACAATAGTATATTGTCTAACCCCAAAACGATTACAAAGCAAACTATTTATAGCTAAAGACTAAGCTAGCCGAACAACCACTTGCATCCTTAAAAACTAAGCAAATGAATCTAATTAATGAGGCTAACAAAATTTAGCTAAATGTGAGCTTGAATGGACAGCTTAAAACTTAAGTAAATGTACTTAAAAAGATGAATACATCAGGGGACCAATAGACATGTCTAGATTCGGCCATAGTCTTGAATGACTCCTTAAATTGGCACCTTTTGGCTGAATGGTGATGGGCATTAAAGGTGGTCTTTGAACAGCCAAATGAGTGTGAAAAGTCAGCCTTGAAGAGTCTTCTAGGTGTGAACACGTTTAGCTGAATGGTCATTGGTGTGAACATCAAATGTGAATGGCATTATGCTGATTTGGGGAATGAATTTGGTCAGCTGAACATTCACTTGAAGATCCATGTATGTATCATCAAGTTCATTGAATCTGAGGTGGATGCACCTTGCTTAATGTCTCTTCCAAAATTCGACTCACCTACACAAAAGATGAATGGAATTAAATTAATGCACATTCAGCAAGTAAAGATGAATTATAACACATTAAAAACCAGCAGCAACCAAACAATTAACCTGCTCATAAATTCGGCTGAACTTGGGCTTAATAAATCAGCAATAAGACACATTAATTAATTGTAATAAGACAAACACATTTATGCTATGTAATAATTAAAACAAATTAAAAACATGCATTTAAACAAACATAATTAAAAATGTCCAGATTTCTTAATTAAATACTTAGTAATTATTTGAGCTAAAATAACTAACTCAACTAATTAATTTATTTCAGCAAATTAAATTAGATGAGCTAAAGAGCTAATAATGAGCTCAATGAGCTGAATTGAGCTTGAATGACCTGACTTGAGCTCGAATGAGCTGACTTGAACTTAAGTGAGCTGAACCACATGAAAAGAAGTTCGATTGAGCTAAAAATGAGCTTCATCTTGCACTTGGGGCCCTCGTGTTTAGGCAAATCTCAACGGCATTGGGTTGTGTCATTACATGATGCGATCAGGATCATATCAGTTCTATTCTAAACCGAACCTACCAACACCAAACCACTCATCCAATCGCCTTTAAAAGCTTCTGCAACCCTTAGCCTAAATCACCCAATTTTGACAACTCCAACTACTCGTCGACGATAGGGAAACTACGTGAAACGACTCGATTAACCCGGGCCGATTTGCATCATTTGGTATCAGAGCTTGCAAAACGAGGAGCGTCGACATTCGTGTTAATCCCGGAGTTGGTTCGTAAAAAAAATTAAAAAAATTTTCTAGTTGTAATTATTTTTCTCTTGTATTAAGCATATTAGTGTATTGTGGTATATAAAAAAATTCGAAAATATTTAAAAAAATTTGAAAAAAAATTCGAAAAAAAAGTTCAAAAAAAAGTGAGCAAAAAAAATCGAGCAGAAAAAGTTGAAAGTTTGTTACTGTTTTCATTTATTCCTACTCCGATCATCAAGTTTCCCTTCCTACCATTATTTACCCTTCCTAATGCCACACTTTAAACCAAATTTTTTTTTCTTTGTTTAGCCTACCTTACACCGACGTTATCCGTTGTAACCAATTTTGTAGCCGACCCCAAAGCTGCAATAGGTTTATACTAGACAGAATACGAAATCACGAGAGTGAGAAGAGTGGTAAAAGGCAAGAGAGCATGAGTTCATTCGAGAGAAGAAAAGCCAAAGCGAGCGTAAACCCGACTGGAGTGAAATTTTCTTTCCGAGTGACTTGCGAGATTTTGTGGTGAGGTATTTACTTTCTATTTCATTTTAATCACTTTTTCTTTTCAGTAAAAAAAATTATGTCTCAAGAAGAATTTTTCGAATCAGAATTCCAATATTTGATGCAAGAGATGCGTAGAATGGTGAAATCAAAATTTGATAAATTGCATGATCGATTGGATCGAGTGGAGGAATGAGCCCGACGGAAGCCAAATTCACCGAGTCAAGAGACGGAGACAAGATCATCACGAAAGCATACATCTAATGATTACTCAAGAAGAGATTTATATCCTGATTCCTATTCAACGAGGAATTCAAGACGATAAAAAGTAAGTTTTGAGAATGAAGTTTTTCAAGGCGACGAACAAGAAATCACAAGTTGGTCTTTGTATGCACCAAGGTACTCGTCCACGAAGGATCAAACACGAAGAGATGAATGAGTTTCTTATGCATCAAGATATTTGCCCGAGGAGGGTTATTCACAGAGAGATGATCGTGACTTGCATGAAGAATCTGCCATTTCTTTCCAACGAGAAGCTTGTCGCTATGATTCTTATAAATTATCATCTTCTTGTAATGAAAGAACAAGACAAAAAGAAAATAGAAGAAAAGAGAGGCAAGAGATGTTGATGCGAGAAAATGAGAGTATATGGAACGAGATTGAGAGACGAAAAAAGAAATGAAAGAAAAAGAAAACGAAAACGAAAAGAAAAGAAATTGCAAGCGAAAAAGAAATCAAAAAATTGAGAGAAAAAGAAAACAAAGAAAAGAAAATTGAAAAACCAATTGAGATTGAGAAAAAAATTGAAAAAGAAAAAGATGTTGAAAAGGAAGTGAAAGAAAATAAAGATAGTAAGCGAGAACAAGAAAAGGAGAGCGAAATTTTAACTAACCCCTGTGATGTTTGTTTTTGTTATGTTCCTTCTTTCCAGGTCTCGGGAAGGCCGAGTGACGATAATTGTCAACTTCAATACCATCCCAAGGAGAGAAGGTTCACCTTGGTTGAAAAGGGTAACGTTCTCAACGATCTTAGCTCGCCTATGCCAAAAAAGGAGCAAGGTATGAGTTTTGAAATTCTTAAAGCACCTCTGCCTTATTCGATTGTTGATGGAAACCTTGTTGATGATTTGTCCTTTAGAAATGATCAGAACTTTGATGTGGTTACTTGCCATCCTTTGATTGATGATAATATATTTGTGTGGAATGATGGCAAGAAGAATAATGCTTTTGGAAATTGCGATGTTGATGAGTTTGTTAGTGAAATAATAATTATTCGGCATTTGCAAGATAAGAAAACATATAAACCTTTCCATCTGCTTGATTTGGGTAAAAATGTGCACTCATTGATCTTTTGTGAGGAACTACCTTGTCTAAACAAGAATGTGCGGATGAGATTTGAGACGTATGAATGCTTGAAAACATGCATGTCTTTGATTTGTTTGTTTGATAAGACAATGACATGTAAAATGGTTAGTGCACTTAAAGTTGAAGATGGTGTCTCAAATCTGCTTTGTTATCCAAATTCTACATTTTTGAGCAAAATTGACTGAATGAAACTTAGATTACATGATCATTTGGATGAGTTCTTGATGTATTTTGATTATAATTTCAATTTGATTTTGATGCATGCTCTATTGTCGAGTATGGAGATCCATTTTGAAAAGGTTAATTCAAGCAAGGAGTTTTGACTACTCTACACCCCCGAGGAGCGAAGGTTTTTGTTAAGCGAGCAAGGTAAAAATGATCTTTATTTTTCTGTTCATAAAGGTAAGACGCTTGAAACTTTTGAAAGATTTTTGTACTCTTCGGATGGTGTTAAGGATCGTGTTGATGATTTAGTTTTTGTAAAACATATAGATCGAAACGTGCTTGACTATCACATTTTGCTTATTGATGATCTATCAGTTTTGTGGGTTGATAAAAAGATTCTTGTTTTTTATAATTGTGTTGATGCAATTGTAATAGAATCGATAGTCAATCATCTAATGCACGATATGATTGTGCAACTTCGAGAACCATGTAAATCTTTTTCATTACCTGTTTGTGATGCCTATGTGCATATTTTGACTCATTACTCGTGATCCAATCATAGCTTGTGTAATCAATTTAAGATGTATGCATGCCAAGAAATCTATTCGATTTTGTTTCAAACATTTGTCGAGGCATTGTCGAGTAAACTAGTTCGTTAGCATGGTAATCTGAATCTTTCCACTCGCATGTATTACATTTGTCTTGTTATGCTCGGATTACAAATTTGTTTGCACTGTTTTTTCCTAATTCATGGTTATTCTTTTCAGTGGATTCAAATGACATTCGTTTCGTTTGATCGAGGAAAGTTGAGTAAGAGGAGCTATGATCGAATGAACCAACGGCTCGACTTGAGGGCAAGTCGTTCTAAAGAAGGGGCAATGATACGATCCTGGCCAGGGACGCCCATGATTTCAGCTGGAATTCAGTTCCTCAAGCTCCATTTAGCTTGGTTCAGCTCATTCGAGCTCAAGTCAGCTCATTCGAGCTCAATTTAGCTCATTCAGCTCGTTATTAGCTCCTTAGCTCATTTAATTTTAATTGCTGGAATAAATTAAATATTTAAGTTAATTAGTTAATTTAGTTATAGCTCTTAATTACTTCTCAGCTTATTACATGTTTTAAATATGTTTTGTTAGCCGAATTTAATTAGGTGGCTGGACTATAATTAATTTGTCTCAATTTAGTTAGTATGATAATTAGTGTTTAATTTGTCTTAATGCCATTTAGTTCAGCCGAACATACATTTGAACCTAATTTAGTTCATGTGTTTCTTGTAGGATGGACAAATACATGAAAGAGCATTAAAGTCCAAGTGCATGAATAGATTGGTGCAATGTATGGGAGTGTGAATGCACAATTGAGGTTCAATGGAAGGAATTTAAGGGAGCACAAGTACTTGGGACGTTCATGCAAGAGGGGGTTGCTGAATGCTCATGCATTTGCACATTTATGGACCGAATTTATAGAAGAACATACCATGGGACGTTTCAGGCCTGTCCATGTATTTTCCAAGATCACTATTCAAGTTTTCAAGGCACTTTAAAGCTCCATTCAGCCAAGGGAGATGTTGGAACAATTAAGGGGCTGCACATCCATGGAATTGAGCTCTCTTCAAGGTTAAGGATGCATGAATGCATCAAGCGAAGCAACATGATGATTCGGCCAATCCATGCATCATCTCCAAGCATGAACCAAATTTTTAATGCTTCATTCATGCACATTCAACCAAATTTAGCTACAGCAAATTAATGATTTCTTTCTAGAATTTTCTAGCATATTCATGGTTGAATTCTTAGCCATTAAGTTGCCTATTCGGCTAGCCATGACTGGTTCTATAAATAGTTGTTTATTTTCATTGTAAAGAACTTTTATGATACGACCACGCCCCGTGCACATTTTTGGACCAGCTCTCTAAGCATTGTTTGCAATTTGTTGCGAGCTAAACTAAGCCCCATTTCAGCTCAATGAGCTCGAATCAGCTCAAATTCAGCTCAATTCCATTTAGACATTACTATAGCTATTGGAATAATTATTTGAGTTAGTTAAATTAGTTAAACATAGCTCAATTAAGAATCGTTGTTTAATTGGTCTAAAATCTGGACAAATTTAATTATTCATGTTAAATGTGTTTTTTATTGCATGTTATTAAGTTGTCTTAAATATTACAACTTATAAATATGTTTTTGTTATTGCATGTTTTTAATATGTCTTGTCCAATCGAATTAAATTGTGTCTTAACTTAATTAATTGTGTCTAGTTTTAATTTTGTGTATTTAAATTGTCCAGGTTATGTTTTTTAGTTATGTTCAGCTGAATGTGAATTAATTTAAATTTATTCATCTCTTTTGTAGGTTGGCTGAATGTGGGAGAGTATTTAAGCAAGATGCATGCACCCTAGATACAACTAACTTGGCGATACATGCAAGTGAATGTTTAGCTGATTCATTTCTCAACAAAACAGCATAATGCTGTTCACACTTGGAGTTCACACCAATGACTATTCGGTTGGGCATGTTCACACCTAAAGGACTCTTCAAGGCTGACTTTTCACACTTATTTTGGCCATTCACGTTCTCTTTTAATGCTGGTATTTTTTCAGCCAAGAGTTGCATCTTAATGAGTTCATTTAAGCCCATTGGCCGAACCTAGCTGCTGCCATGCACCTTTCCAAGCATTCAAAGTTCATTTACTTAGTCTAGAAGCTGCCTATTGGACTTCAATCAGCTGAATTTAGCTACAGCAACTTAATGCTTCAATTCTAGAATTTTCTAGTTTAATTTGCTTAGCCATGAAGATGACCATTCGGCTAGCTAGTACTTAGTCTATAAATAGTTTGCTATTTCATTTTGTGAAAAGACTTTTTGCCAGATTATTGAATGAAATTTGTTCAAAGAGTGAGTTTTCTCCTCTCTAAATTCGTACGAGTTTCGATCTGACTTATCTAGCGAGCTAGTGGTGTCTATCGTTCTCTTTTTGAACTTATCACCTTATTTTGGTGTGGCGTTCAACCCTTCTACAATTTCGCAAATCCACCTTAACCAAATAGAAACCGGGGTGACACTCTTTAGTGTTGAATCGTTTCTAGAGTTAAGTCCATTTTTCCATTCCCACAAATTATCCCAAATTAACTATCCTTTGATTCCTTTATTAAATCGAACCTACATCTTTTCAAACCTTCTATCATTACAAAATTCCCTTTGTAAGCTTCCGCAAGTTTTAAAACAAATTTACACCTTTTTGGCTGCTAGAACTTCTCCTTGTCAACGATCGGGCAAACTTTGTGAAACGACTCGATTAACCCGGGCCAGATCGCATCATTTTGACATTTTATTGAATGAACTATTGTTCCTGTGAGGTTTTCTCCTCTCCAATTTCGTACGAGTCTCGAGTGACTTATCTAGCGTGGTAATGGTGTCAACCCGAACTTGTTTCCAAACTTATCACCAACCCTGGTGTGGCGTTCGTCCATCTAACTATACCTTCGGTTCTTACTTTGCTAAGTAACGGGTCGAGGTCCATATTCCTCTTTCCATCTTTTCACCTTAAACCATATAAGATTTGGGGCGATACTCATCTTAGTATTGAAACTTTCTTGACGTTTAATTTCTATTATCCATCTCCATCAATTACCTTTTCTATCCTACCTTGTTCTATTCTAAACTGAACCTACCAACACCAAACCACTCATCCAAACCCCTTTAAAAGCTTCCTCAACCCTTAGCCTAAATCACCCAATTTTGACAACTCCAACTACTCATCGTCGATGATCGGGCAACTACATGAAACGACTCAATTAACCCGGGCCGGTTCGCATCATGGTGTGTGTTGATTTATTCGAACAACATGAACAGGGTTTTCAACACAAAACAAATCAAGAAAACAACTCATCATGCTTCCACTTAGAACGAGCTGTTCAACCACAAATGAAGAATAATAATTAACCAGATCAAAAGAATGAAATCTTTTAATAACTAGGTCATCAAAAATTTTATCGACAACTTTCAAACCTGTTTGTCGTGGCTCTATTGCTAAAAATGCCTTACCTTGCTTATCTTTAAGCACTTGTGGTTGGATTTCACCTTCAACCTTACCTTTGATGGTCAATTGGAATCGCCTCTCATTAGGAAGGTATTGAAGATGAAATTTGTCAATCGATTCTTCATAAACCTGAGAAGAAACAACACGAGGAAAACTCACATGTTGGTTAGTGGAAACATTCCTCACTTGTTCTTGCTTACTACCTTCTTTTTCTTTAGTTTCTTTTTCTAACACATTTTCTTTTTCAATTTTCTCTTCTTTCTCACATTCTTGTTCAATCTCAATCTCGTTTTTCTTTCACTCACTCTCACTTTCATTTTCTTTTTCTTTTATCTCTTTTTCTATTTCTCTCATTTCTTTTTTTTCTTCTCTCAATTTCATTCAAGATTCGTTCATTTTCTCGCATCAACATCTCTTGCCTCTCTTTTCTTTTTATTTCTTTTTGTCTCGTACTTTTGTTACAAGAAGAAGACAACATGAAAGATTCAAAATGACAAGCTTTCCATTGGTAATGAATGGAAGAATCTTCATAGGATTCACGATCAACTCTTTTGAATAACCTTCTGTAGGCGAATACCTTGATGAATAAGAGTCATGATCAAAATCTCTTCTCGAATATTCGTTGGATGTTCGTCTCCTTGGCACTCTTATTTCTGCTCTTTCACTTGAATTAAGTTATTCTCGTTGGGTTCTTTTCTCCACTCGGTCCAATCGTCTTTGTAATGGGATTAACTTTTCCTTCAACATTCAGCCCATCTCGTTCACCAAGTATTGAAATTCATCAGTAGAGAATTCTTTTCGAGACATGATTATTCACTGAAAGAAAAAAGGTTAAAAGAATAATAACAGAAAATTAGTTACCTCACCACAAAATCTCGCAAGTCACTCGGAAGGAAAATTTCACTCACACTCGTGTTTACACTCTTGGAGGCTTTTTCTTTAATGTATTTCACTCTTGCCTTTTACCACTCAACCTTGTTTCATAATTTCGTAATTCGTCTCGGTAGACTTAATTTGCTACTTGTGGGTCGGCTTCAAATGGGTTTTCAAAGGAAATGATGTAGGGTGTAAGGTAGGCTGAAATAAAACAAATTTAGTTTAGGATGTGGCGTTTAAGAAAGTAGAATAAGAAGAATAGGGGAACTCACTTGATTGGGAAACACAAAGAATGAATAAACAAAAATTCCAACACTTCACTTTTTTTTCGATTTTTTTTACTTCGTAATTTCCTTTTTTTTCAATTACAGTGATGAATAAATACAATTGAGTGCCTTTTTTTATGCACAATTTTTTTCGAAACTTTTTTTTTACAAACCTATCTTTCAGGATAGCTACGAACGTCGGTGCTCCACATTTTGCAAGCTCTGATACCAAATGACGTGACCTAGCTCGGTTGATTAAGTCAAATTCACTTAGATGCCCAATCGTCGACGAGGAGTTCGATCAGATTTGTAGAAAGATGGAGTTTGGTTGATTTATAAGCGGAAGTAGTTAAAATGGTTCAAAAGATGGCTTGGTTTGGAGATGGATAGGTTCGGTTTTAACAAAGATAATAACTAATAAGTGGATAGGTAAAAATGGAATGGAAATACGGGGTCAAGCATCAAGATCGATTCAATACTATGTAGAGTATTGCCCCGGGACTTAATTGCTCAAGGTGGAATAAATGGATTATCGAAGATGGACCTTGACCCTTTACCTATAGAGAGGTAAGAACCAAAGGTATAAAATGATGGATGAACGCCACACCAGGATGGTGATAAGTTCAAAGAGTCGGGTTGATGCCACTAGCTAGCTAGATAAGTCAGAACGAGACTCAAACGAAATAGGATAGGAGGAAACCTCACAATCAAGTTTTAATAATAAAAAATGTCTAACCTTGTTACAAAGAGAAATAAACTATTTATAGTTTTCAAATGATAGCCGAATGGACAGAATAGACAAGCTTAAAGACTAAGTAATTCAGCTTTAAATGTGTTAAACTAATCTAGAAATGTATCCCTTAAAAGCTATGTCTAAATTCGGCTGAATGGATCTTCATTGGGCAGCTTCATGTTTAAGGAAATGAACTTGGTGGCTGGTGAATGCATGGGAGGCCATTAGCCTTGTTTAGGTTCGGCCAAAGTGTGAATGGACTCTCCAAAAGATGCCTTTTGGCCGAATAGGTGCATAGGAGTTCAATGGACAGCAACCGATGCATGTAGGTGGACATTCATGCACTCTCCCATTCAATGTAATGAACCATTCATGTATCATCCTTGAGGCAACCATTCGTTGTAGGTAGTGATGCATGCACCCGAACATGCATTGAACCAGCCCATTCATGAATCATCTTTAATGGTGTTCCCACATTCGTTGTACCTACAAAAGTCATGAACAAATTAAGTTCAAGGTATATTCGGCTGAACTTAGATTAAATAATATCAAGAAATATTCAATTAAATTAAAATAAACACATAAATAAAATATAATTAACAATAAATTCGGCTAGCTCAATAACAGTTGAAATTCTTGATGAGCTGAATTGAGCTAGAGAATTCAAACATGAGCTATAGTAAATTAATCAAAATAAAACTAATACTTAATTTATTTAAATGATAAAATTAACGAGCTGATAAAAAGCTAAATTGAGCTCGAATGAGCTGAATTGAGCTCAAATGAGTTGGTTGGAGCTAAAATGAGCTAGGGGGCTGAAATGGATCTAAAGTTCGTTTGCACTAAGGTGCATGGATTCTTCAATGAGCTGACTCGAGCTTCACCATCGTCAATGAGCTGATTCTCCTGCCAAAGTTTAAGAAATAAAGCTAAAATAGCTTCTTGAAGTCGCTTGGACTTAGCTCGGGTCATTGGTCCCTTTGGAAGCTCGAGGGAAACAAGACAAGGACGTGATGGAGTTTGGGGTGTGGTCATGTCATACGCATTTGGCCTTTGACCTCGTTATTGGGCCTTGTGGTAGTTTGAGCCCATCACATCCTTGAGCTTGAATTGGGCCTTTGTGACTCGTATAATTCCCCCTTCCTCAAAAAGATTTGTTCTCGAATCGGTAAAATCAAATGGAGATAAGTCCAGATTAAACACAAATAATTAAATTTGTCCAGATTTAAACAAATTAATTACGAACACTTATTTAAGTTGAACTAAAATTAAATCTAACACTTATTTGAGCTGAACTAAATTTAATAAACTAACTCATTTAATTTATTCTAGCAAATTAAAAATGCATGAAATTAAATAAAAGCGAATTAAGCTCAACGATCTAGAATCAATTTGAATTGAACTCCATGGAGCTGGAGCAAGCTAGTTCAGCTTGCGAAAGTTTTCGAATGGTGCTTGATGAACTGAACCAAGGACGTTTTCGGGGGCAGGCTCGTATCATACCCCCTTCTTCGAAGTGACTTGTCCTCCAGTAGATGCGTTGGTTAACTCGAACATAGTTCCTCTTACTCGACTTTCCTCGATCGAATGGGACTAATGGCAATTGAGTCCACTGAAAAGAATAGCCATGAGTTAGTAAATAGCAACGCAAACAAACTTGTAGTCCAATCATAAGCATAACAAAACAAGTATAACGCATGCGAATGGACAGATTCAGAATACCAAGGAAACAAGCTAATTTAATCGTCAATGCCTCGTCAAATATTCGAAACAAAGATGGACATGTTTTAAGGTATTCAATCATCTCAAATTGTTTCCACAAACCATGAATAAATCGCGAGTAATAATCAAATGGTAAACATAATCGTCACAAGTAGGTATTTGAAAAGGTTCACACGGTTCACAGAGTTGCACAATCATACCATGCATTAATCGACGGACTATAGATTCACTCACACATGCATCATAAAAATTATCAAAAACAATAATCTTTTTATCAACCATCAAAACAGATAGATCATCAATAAATAAAATAGGACAGTCAAGCACGTTTCGATCTAAGTGTTTTACAAAAATTAAATCATCAACACGATCTTTGTCACTATCCGAGGAGTACAAAGGTGTTTCAAAAGTTTCAAGCATCTTACCTTTATAAGCAGAAGAATAAGGGTTGATTTTACCTTTACCATTTAATACAAACCTTCCCTCATCGGAGGCATAGTGTAGTCAAAGCTCCGTTGTTGAGTTAACCTTTGTCAAATGGAACTCAAACTTTATGTATAACCACAAAAACTGTTTAAGGCACGAATATAAATTGAAAACAAATTTGGAAAATTTCGTTACCTTATTCAAAAACCAAGTATCAAAACAATAGAAAGTATTTGCACACAATAGATGATGCTTGATTTTCCAACAAAATATACCAAAATAGCTTCCGGGTTTAAAAACTTGATTTTGATTAGTCATACCGAAGTGTAACAAAGTTTTCATTAAACCAATCAAGTTAAACGATGAGGATTTTTTATACGAGTCACAAAGGCCCAACTCAAGCTTAAGAACGTGATGGGCTCAAATTACCACAAGGTCCAATAACGAGGTCAAAGGCTAGACAAATGCGTTCAAAACTAAATAGAACCATTCTGGAATTTGTTAGCATGGCCTTAGATGCGTACATGAAATAGAAAGAAAATCAAGATTCACTTTCTTGTTTTCAAGAAAATCAAGAAACCGAATCTTGGCCTAATTTTGCTGTTTGGAGCGATTTCAAGAATCAAGAAAATCAAGATTTCAAATCTTGGAAATCTTGGTCTAAGAAACTGAATCTTGCAGGTAACATGCATTGGATCTCTGTTACGAGCATCAACGAACCAATTTCGGTAGGAGATGGACTACAAGCCCAAGTTCTTGAAGGCAAAGCCCAATAAGAAGATTCCAAGCCCAACCAAGAAGTTCAAACCATACTTAGTTGAAAATCAGGCCAAATTGTTAAAGTGGCCCAATTTGTAAAATTTTAATTGTTTAAATACCTAGTTTTATTTTTTAGACTTTAGGATTATTATTTATGTAAAAATTCGGCCCAAGTAGCCTATTAATTGCCTTGGCTGAATTTTCCCTCTCAATTCATTAATTAGGGTTTTTTTTTTAAGTTTTCCTAATGAGATTTGGAAATAGTTAGAAGGCCTATTAATAGGCATGGCCAGCCACCTTGTGAGATACATTAGAAATACATTGAAAATTTCAGTTTTGTTTTTGAGTGAAAATTCTCTTTGAGTTCTCCAAGATTTTTCTCTTGAGTTTTCTTTAGAAGTTGTTTTAACAATCTTTTTGATTGTGGGAGCCATCTTCAGCCTTCTTCTTGCCATTGATCTTCATTGGAGGGGAGATTAGAGCCGTTTGAAGGGAGTTGTTAAATCTTTTGGGATTTCAAGGCCTTTTAGGACTTTATTTTAATTTCTTGCTGTTCAATTCTTTCCTTTAAAATTCTGCTTGTGACGATTCTTTATCTTACTTATTTAATCTTATTGTTTTTGTTTCCAGCCATCTTCATCATTAAAGAAAACCAATCGGCATCTTTTTCTTGGCAGCAAAGACCGTTCAAGATCACTAGTTTCCATTGTTCTTGCCGATTTCTTCTTTTCATCTCTGGTTGAATTCGATTGCTGGAATTTTGGGTGAAATTAACTTGTTGCTTTAATTTGGCAAATCGTTATCTCCTTGAGCTTCAAAGATCGTTTTTGTTTCTTAAATCTTTATCTGTTCTTGCCATCCCAAACCTTATCTTTATTCCATCGATTTGCTGAACTTTTAAGATTAACTTGATGTTTGTGTTGGTTCTTGTCAGATTCGGCAGATTGGTATTTACTTCGATCACAAATCCGTGTTCTTTGCACCCAAAATTTGCTATTCTTAAGGGCGTTTGTTTCTTGGCTACTCCTTTATTGATTTGGGTGTTTTAGTTCTCAGATCTAATTGATTTTAATTAAGTCTTGTTGTTTTGTTTTAGATCTGATCATCTAGAGCCTTCGTAGGAATTTCCCGTGACTTGACAACTCGATCTTGGTCCGCACGCAACCTTCTATCAATTTTCGCTTACATACCAACATACATTTAAAACTTTTTTTATTCACCAAAACGGATTTGCACAAATTCGCGAATTTTACACAAGGCAAATCAAGAGAATAACAACTCACGCTTCCTTTTGTAATGACTTTATCAACCACAATCGAAGAATAACAATTAATCGGATCAAAATGAGGGGATCTTTTAAGAACTAAATCACCAAAAGTTTTATCAATAATTTTCAAATCTGCACGGGACCCGGTTGCTAAACTTTTCTTACCTCGCTTACCTTCGGGCTCATGTAGTGTGATTTCATCTTTGCCTATGTTGATCGTATGAAAACGTCTTTCATCGGAAAGGTATTGAAGTTGAAAGTTATCTCTCGGTCTTTCGGGAAACCTGAAAAGTAGCAACACATGAAAAATTCATATCTTGGTTAGTGGAAACATTCCTCACTACCCTTTCCTCCTCTTTTTCTTTTGTTTCCTTTTCTAACTCATTTTCTCTTCTTTCTTCAATTTCTTTTTCAATTTTCTTGTCTGTTTCCTTTTCACCCTCAATCTCTTTTTGCTCTTTTTCATTCTCTTTGTCTTTTTTTATTTCTTTTTCTGTCTTCCTTTCATTACAAGATAGAGATGTTACAAATGAATCAGAACGAAAAGACTCTCGTTGGGTATGTACGGAATGACTTGCATACGAACAATGATCACCTTTTCGAAATTAATTTTCAGTGGACGAGTTCCTTGGGGCATACGAAGGATTATTTGTGATTTCTTGTTCATCACCTTGGAAAACTTCACGCTCGAAACTTGCTTTGCATCGTCTTGAATTTCTCGTTGAATAAGAATCATGATATGAATCTCTTCTTGAATATTCGTTGGATGTCCGTCTTCTTGGCACTCTCATTTTTGCCCTTTCACTTGAATTAAGTTGTCCTTGTTGGGCTCTTTTCTCCACTCGGTCCAATCGCATCTCATTGATAGTACCACTTAATGTTCGAAGTATGGTAGCCCATTCGTCTAACTGTTGTTGGATCATTTTAAATTTATCATGGACATCATTATGGTCATCATCAACTTGACAAACTCTAGACATTTTTTTTTGGAATACCTGCAAAACAAACACTCACACTCCAAATAAAAAATTAGCAAACCTCACCGTTAGTCACTTAAAAAGGAAAATCAAATGCTCAAAGAGGTAGAATTCAGTCTTGTGAGTTCTTTAGTAGAGTCTATATCAATCAATTAGAAAGTGTAAGAACCATAACTACCAAATTATCCTAATTGCACTAGGAATCCAAAAAATAACGAGACACCAATTGATTTGTGTCGCACCGAGGAAGAATTGTGCACACTTTTAAATCCTACAAACACAAGAAACAAGAAGGTGTTAGATAGTGTAAAAGAAGAATAAAAGCAAAACAAATGAAATCCTATAGCTAAGAATCAATAAAAATTGCTGATACCCGAAAATCTGAAAAATTACGGAGTAACTTGACAACTTCGTTTGAGGTGTTCCCGATCTCCAAAAATCACAAAATTTAAAATGGAATGTCCTTAAATATTGTATATTTGATCTAGAAATTTTTGGCACTAAACTCAACCCGCTGAATATTTTTTTAAATTTTTACTTGATTTCATCTTTTTCAAATTCTTTGACTTTTTTTACTGATTTTTTCCAGGAAATATTTTTTAATATTCTATCACAGTGCGAAAAATATGCATGTAAAATTTTAGACCAATCAGAAAATGTTTACCCACTCAAATGAATTTTTTTCCAAAAATTTTTCTGGGTAAAAACTACTGTTTAATGTTTTTAAACGGAGATCAGTTTAGAAATCAACCAAGAACACCCAGAATGACTAAAATCTGATACCAAATGATAGAGGGTTGCGTGCGGACCAAGATCGAGTTGTCAAGTCATGGGAAACTCCTACGAAAACGCTAATCGCTTGGATCTGAAACGAAATAGAAAAATTAAACTTAGAATCAATTAGATCTGAAACAAGAATACCCAAAACAATAAAGGATCAGCCAAGAATCAAAAACACTTATGAATAGCTATTCTTGGAAGCTAAGAACACGAAATTGAATTCAAGAGAGACTCCAAATAGCCAAATCTGAAAAGAATAACACCAAACAGCAAATTAAATTCAAAAGTCTAGCAAAACAATTGAATCAGATTTAGAATGATAGGACGGCAAGATCAATTGAAAAGGATGACTAAGGAACATTTCTTCCTGCCAAGAAGGGTGCCGATCAAATTCTTGAAGAGTATAATGGCTGGAAACATAACAAAAGAGATTAAAATAAGTTAATAAATAGATCGGCACAATCAGAAAAAATTTAAAGAGGAATAACAGCAAGAAAAATAAAGAAAAGTCCTAAGAAGCCTTGAAATCCCGAAAGATTTCACAACTCCCTTCAAACGGCTCTAATCTCCCCTCCAATGTAGAACAATGGCAAGAAGAAGGCTGAAGATGGCTCCCACAATCAAAAAGATTGTTAAAACTACTTCTAAAGAAAAACCAAGAGAGAATTCTTGGAGAAAACTCAAAGAGAATTTTTCACTCAATAAAAATCTGATTTCTCAATGTAATGTGTAAAATGTATGTGAAGGGTGGCTGGCCAAGCCATATAAATAGGCCTCCTAACTATTTTCCTAACCCTATTAGGAAAACTAAAAAAAACCCTAATTATTAACTTTTCAAGGGAAATTCGGCCAAGGCCTTTTAATGGGTTTCTTGGGCTAAATTTTCACATAAAAATTAAAACTAAGTATTTAAAGAATTAAAATTTCACAAATTGGGCCACTTTGATAATTTTGGCCTAATTTTCAACTAAGTCTAATTTAAACTTCTTGGTGGACTTGAAACATCTTATTGGGCCGTGTCTTTAAGAACTTGGGCTTGTAATCCGTTCTTTCCCGAAATAGGTTCGTTGATTCTCGTAATTGAGATCCAATGTGCCTCGTTATTGGGCCTTGTGGTAGTTTGAGCTCATCACATCCTTGAGCTTGAATTGGGCCTTTGTGACTCGTATCACTTTATAAATTAATTTCTATGTAAACATTCAGTCCAAGAGGCCCATTTAAAAAGCCTTGGCCTAATTTTCCATTAAAATCAAATAATTAGGATTTTTTTTAGTTTTTCCTAATAGGGTTAGGAAAGTAATAGAGGCCTATATATGTAAGGCTTGGCTGGCCACACATTATACATTACATTAAAATTTCAGATTTTTTTTGAGTGAAAATTCTCTTAGAGTTTCTCTAAGAATTCTATCTTGAGTTTTCTTTAGAAGTAGTTTTAACAATCTTTTTGATTGTGGGAGCCATCTTCAGCCTTCTTCTTGCCGTGTGCTTACATCGGAGGGGAGATTAGAGCCGTTTGAAGGGAGTTGTGAAATCTTTTTCGATTTCAAGGCTTCTTAGCACTTTTCCTTATCTTTATTGCTGTTTATTTTTCTTTAGATTTTTCTGCTTGTGCCGATTCATTGATTAACTTGTTTTATTCATTTTTGTTGCGTTTCCAGCCCTTTTCAATCTTTAAGAAGCTGATCGGCACCCTTCTTGGCAGCAAGAAAACGTTTTCTATTCATAATTTGCAATTGATCTTGCCGCCCAATTATCCTATCTCTGATTCAATTCGGTTTGCTGAGTTTTTGAATTAACTTGTTGTTTTGTGTTCAATTGTTAGATTTGGCTGATTGGATTCTTTCTTGAAGTTCAATTTTGTGTTCTTGGGAAGTGTCTTGGTTCTTGGCTGATTCTTTATTTTGTTTCAGATCTGAAATTCTAAGATTTAATTTTTCTGTTTGTTTCAGATCTAAGCGTCTAAAACTTTCGTAGGATTTTCCCGTGACTTGACAACTCGATCTTGGTCCGCGCACAAACCCTATCATTTGGTATCAAATTTTGGGCGTTTTGGGTGTTCTTGGTTGATTTCTAAACTGATCTCCTTTTAAAAACAGTAAATAGCTGTTTTTACCCAGAAAAATTTTTGGAAAAAAATTCGTTTGAGTGAGTAAACGTTGTCTGATTGGTCTGAAATTTTACATGCATATTTTTGGAACTGTTATAGAATATAAAAAAATATTTCCCCCAAAAAAAAACAGTAGAAAAAGTCAAAAAAAATTGAAAAATACAAAATTAAATTAAAATTAAAAAAATATTCAGCGGGTTGATTTTAGTGCCGAAACTTTCCAGATCAAATATAAAATATTTAAGGACATTCCAGTTTAAATTTCGTGATTTTTGAGATTGGGAACACCTCGAACGAAGTTGTCAAGTTACTCCACAGTTTTTTCGGGTTTTCGGGTGTCAGCAATTTTTATTGATTCTTAGCTATAGGTTTTCATTTGTTTTTCTTTTATTCTTCCTTTATACTATCTAACACCTTCTTATTTCTTGTGTTAGTAGGATTTAAAAGTGTGCACAATTCTTCCTCGGTGTGACACAAATCAATTGGTGTCTCATCAATTTTTTTGGACTCCTAGTGCAAATTAGGATTCTTTGGTAGTTTCAGTTCATACACTTTCTAATTGATTGATATAGACTCTACTAAAGAACTCACAAGACTGAATTCTACCTCTTTGAGAATTTGATTTTTTTTTGAGTGATTAACGGTGAGATTTGTTAATTTTTTTTTAGTGTTTGTTTTGCAGGTATAAAAAAAAAAGATGCATAGAATGGGTCAAGTCGATGATGAGAATAATGACCATAATGGTGTCCATGACAAATTTACAAAGTTCCAACAACAGTTAGATGAACAGGCTGCCTTACTTTGAACATTGAATGCTACTATCAATGCGATGCGATTGGATCAAGAGCCTCAGTATCGGGGTCCAATTAAAGAAGATGTGGATAACCAGCCTCCTGTTCATAGGCGCGCTCCTAGACGTGTCCCTAGAACTGAATATGATTTTCATGATCGTGGGCAACCTTCTTTGGCAAAACCAAAGTTCACAATTCCTCAATTTTGTAGTAAGAATGATCCAGAAGCTTATTGTGAATCGGAATCTAAAATTGAACTTATGTTCCACTATTATAAATGTCTAGATGATGAAAAGGTAGCGTTAGCAACACTAGAATTTTCAGATTAAGTTGGTGGACTCAATTTGGGGTAAATCGTCATAGGAATTATGAAAGTGAGATTACGACGTGGGAGGAGTTGAAACAAGTTATGCGTAAAAAATTTATTCCGCCTCATTACTATAGAGAAGTTAAAACAAAGCTTAGACGACTTGTTCAAGGTAGTAGAACAGTGGATGAATATTTTAAGGAGATGGAGATGCTCATTCAGAGAGCTAATGTGGAGGAGGAGGATGAAACAACTATGGTTCGATTTATTGATGGTTTGAATAGGCCAATAGCTAATACATTAAGGCTACAAACATATATTGATTTAGAAGAAGCTGTTCATAAAGTGATATAGGGTTGCGCGCGGACCAAGATCAAGTTGTCAAGTCACGGGAAAATCCTACGAGAACGATAGACGCTCAGATCTGAAACGAAACAGAAAACTAAACTTAGAATCAACAGATCTGAAACGAAAACACCCAAAACAATAAAGAATCAGCCAAGAATTGAAACACTTATTAATAGGAATTCTTGGAAGCCAAGAACACGAAATTGAACTCCAAGAAAGATTCCAATCAGCCGAATCTGACAAGTAAACACAAAACAGAAAAATTAAACTCAACAGATCACGAAAACTAAATTGAAGGAGAACTAGGATTTGTGCGGCAAGAAAGAGGGGATTTATGAATCAAGAACGTTTCTTGATGCCCAAGAATGGTGCCGAACAGTTGCTTGAAGATTGAACAAGGGCTGGAAACGCAACAAAAGAGATTAAACAAGTTAATCAATAAAACGGCACAAGCAGAAAATTTAAAGAGTAATAAACAGCAAGAAAAATAAAGAAAAAGTCCTAAGAAGCCTTGAAATCGAGAAAGATTTCACAACTCCCTTCAAACGGCTCTAATCTCCCCTCCAATGTAGTACAATGGCAAGAAGAAGGCTGAAGATGGCTCCCACAATCAAAAAGATTGTTAAAACTACTTTTAAAAAAAAACTCAAGAGAGAATTCTTGGAGAAAACTCAAAGAGAATTTTTCACTCAATAAAAATCTGATTTCAATGTGTTGTATGGGTGGCTGGCCAAGCCATATATGTAGGCCTTCTAACTATTTTCCTAACCCTAATAGGAAAACTAAAAAAAAACCTAATTATTGATTTTCAAGGGAATTTTGTCCAAGGCCTTTAATGGGCCTTTTGGGCTGAATTTTTACATAGAAATTTATTTATAAAGTCTAAAAATTAAAACTAAGTATTTAAAGAATTAAAATTTTACAAATTGGGCCACTTTGACAATTTGGCCTGATTTTCAACTAAATCTGATCTAAATTTCTGGATTGGGCTTGGAACATCTTATTGGGCCTTGTCTTTAAGAACTTGGGCTTGTAATCCATTCTCTCCCGAAATTGGCTTGTTAATGCTCGTAACTGAGATCCAATGCGCCTTAGTTGCAAGATTTGGTTTCTTGGACCAAGATTTCCAAGATTTGAAATCTTGATTTTCTTGATTCTTGAAATCGCTCAAAACAGCAAAATTGGACCAAGATTCGGTTTCTTGATTTTCTTGAAAACAAGAAAGTGAATCTTGGTTTTCTTTTTTCTTCATTACGCATCTAAGGCCTTTGTGACTCGTATCATAAAGCCATTGAGATCGAGCAACAATTAAAGGAACAGAGGTTTGGTTCCTTCTCTACTTCACAATATTACAGAGGTAACACTTCCAATTCTGATTTTAAAAGTTTGAAACCACCTTTTGTTGCTAATAAGTCTTCTTTGAGTAGTGGTAGTAAGCAATCAGATTGGAAGAAAGGGGCTCCCATTAAAACGCAAACACTTTCTAAGCAGCCCAATTTAAGCGATTCAAGTGTGAAGAAGACTCGTGAGATTGAATGTTTTAAATGCAAAGGGCGTGGTCATTATAGTAGGGAATACCCTAACACGAGATTACTTCTTCTGAAAGATAATGGTGAGTATACTTCTGACTCCGATAAAACAGATCCGGAAATGCCCGAACTTGTGGATGATAGTGATAATGGGGAAGAGTTGGTTGAACGACCAAAAGAAGGGGACTTTGCCAACTTTCAATGCCTTGTAGTCCGCCGCACCCTTAACATTCAGATGAGAGATGATGTTGATAACCAAAGGACCAATATTTTCCATTCTCGGTGTTTTATAAAAGGTAACTTATGTTCACTTATTATTGATAGTGGGAGTTGTTCGAATGTAGTTAGCAGTTATTTGGTGGATTCCTTAAAGTTACCTTGTATCAAGCACCCTAAGCCATATCACCTTCAGTGGCTTAATGAATGCTCGGAAGTTAAAGTTACAAAACAGTCCTTGGTCACTTTTAAGCTCAGGAATTATGAGGATGAGGTATGGTGTGATGTGGTCCCAATGCATACGGCACACTTGCTCCTTGGACGACCTTGGTCAGTGTGCAACCCTCTATCATTTGGTATCAGATTTTGGGAGTTTTTGGTGTTCTTGGTTGATTTTTAAACTGATCTCCGTTTAAAAACATTAAACAACAGTTTTTAACTTGAAAAATTTTTGGATAAAAAATTCATTTGAGTGGGTAAACGTTTTCCGATTGGTCTGAAATTTTACATGCATATTTGTGGCACTGTGATAGAATATTAAAAAATATTTCCCACAAAAAAACAGTAGAAAAAGTCAAAAAAATTAAAAAATATGAAATCAAGTAAAAATTAAAAAAAATTCAGCGGGTTGAGTTTAGTGCTGAAACTTTCCAGATAAAATATACAATATTTAAGGACATTCCAGTTTAAATTTCGTGATTTTTGGAGATCAGGAGCACCTCGAACGAAGTTGTCAAGTTACTCCACAGTTTTTCGGGTTTTCAAGTATCAGCAATTTTTATTGATTCTTAGCTGTAGGATTTCATTTGTTTTGCTTTTATTCTTCCTTTACACTATCTAACACCTTCTTGTTTCTTGTGTTAGTAGGATTTAAAAGTGTGCACAATTCTTCCTCGGTGCGACACAAACCAATTGGTGTCTCGTCATTTTTTGGACTCCTAGTGCAAATTAGGATTCTTTGGTAGTTACGGTTCATAAACTTTCTAATTGATTGATATAGACTCTACTAAAGAACTCACAAGACTGAATTCTACCTCTTTGAGAATTTGATTTTCCTTTTTGAGTGATTAACGGTGAGGCTTGTTAATTTTTTTTGAGTGTTGAGTGTTTGTTTTGCAGGTTTTTGAAAAAAAAATGTTTAGGATTGGTCAAGTTGATAATGACCATAATGATGTCCATGATAAATTTAAAATGATCCAACAACAGTTAGACGAACGGGCTGCCATACTTCGAACATTAAGTGCTACTATCAATGAGATGCGATTGGACCGAGTGGAGAAAAGAGCCCAACAAGGACAGCTTAATTCAAGTGAAAGGGCAAAAATGAGAGTGCCAAGAAGACGGACATCCAATGAATATTCGAGAAGAGATTCATATCATGATTCTTATTCAACGAGAAATTCAAGACGATGCAAAGCGAGTTTCGAGCGTGAAGTTTTCCAAGGTTACGAACAAGAAATCACAAATAATCCTTCGTATGCCCAAAGGAACTCGTCCACTGAGAATCAATTTCGAAAAGGTGATCATTGTTCGTATGCAAGTCATTCCGTACATACCCAACGAGAGTCTTTTCGTTCTGATTCATTTGTAACATCTCTATCTTGTAACGAAAGGAAGACAAAAAAAGCAATCAAAAAAAACAAAGAGAATGAAAAGAGCAAAAAGAGTGATTGAAGGTTGCGCGCGGACCAAGATCGAGTTGTCAAGTCATGGGAAACTCCTACGAAACTCTAAACACTTGGATCTGAAATGAAACAGGAAAACTAATTTAGAATCAATTAGATCTGAAATGAAAATAACCAAAACAATAAAAGATCAGCCAAGAATTAAAAACACTTATAGATAGCTAATCTTGGAAGCTAAGAACACGGAATTGAATTCAATAGAGGCCCCAAACAGTTGAAACTGAAAAGAAGAATGCAAAAATCAGTAAATTAAACTTAAACTCAACAGATCACGAAATCAATTAGATCTAGGGTTTGGACGGCAAGAAAGAGTGGTTTTGTGAAATCAAAATGTTTCTTGTTGTCCAAGGGTGGTGCCGAACAGATTCTTGAAGATTGAACAGGGCTGGAAACGCAACAAGAGAGTTTAAACAAGTTAGATATTGAAAACGACACAAGCAGAAAATTAAAAGATTGAACAGTAAGAAAAATAAAGATAAAGTCCTAAGAAGCCTTGAAATCGAGAAAGATTTCACAACTTCCTTCAAACGGCTCTAATCTTCCCTCCAATGAAGAACAATGGCAAGAAGAAGGCTGAAGATGGCTCCCACAATCAAAAAGATTGTTAAAACTCCTTCTAAAGAAAACTCAAGAGAAAATTCTAGGAGAACTCAAAGAGAATTTTCACTCATCAAACAAATCTGATTTTAATTTATTATTCAAGTGTAATTACAAGGTGGTCGGCCAAGCCTATTAATAGGCCTTCTAACTATTTTCCTAATCTTATTAGGAAAACTAAAAAAACCCTAATTATTAAATTTAAAGGGAAAACTTCGGCCAAGGCTTTTAATGGGCTGCTTGGGCTGAATTTTTTTACATAGAAACTAATCATAAAGTCTAAAAATTAAACTAGGTATTTAAAGAATTAAAATTTTACAAATTGGGCCACTTTGACAAATTGGCCTGATTTTCAACTAAGTCTCATTTAACTTTCTTGATTAGGCTTGGAACATCTTATTGGGCCTTGCCTTCAAGAACTTGGGCTTGTAGTCCATTTCCTACCGAAATTGGTTCGTTGATGCTTGTAACGGAGATCCAATGCGCCTTAACTGCAAGATTCAGTTTCTTGGACCCAGATTTCCAAGATTTGAAATCTTGATTTTCTTGATTCTTGAAATCGCTTCAAACAGCAAAATTGGACCAAGATTCAATTTCTTGATTTTCTTGAAAACAAGAAAGTGAATCTTAATTTTCTTTTTCCTTCGTATACGCATCTAAGGCCTTGCTAATAAATTCTGAATGGTTCCATTGAGTTTTGAACGCATTTGTCTGGCCTTTGACCTCGTTATTGGTCCTTGTGGTAATTTGAGCCCATTACTTTCTTGAGCTTGAGTTGGGCCTTTGTGACTCGTATCATTCCCCCCTTCCTCAAAAAGATTCATCCTCGAATCTGAAAAATCAAATGGAGATAAGTCAGCCACATTGAAAGTAGAACTTACATTGTACTCACTGGGTAGATCAATTTTGTATGCATTATCATTGATCCGCTCGAGTAATTGGAAAGGCCCATCGCCCCTTGGGTCCAACTTGGTCTTCCTTTTTGTAGGAAATCGTTCTTTCCTCATATGGACACAAATCCAATCTCCAGGTTCAAGGACAACCCGTTTGCACCCCTTTTTTGCTTTGTTGGTGTTGATGTCATTTGTTTTGGCTATTCGTTGCCTAACCTTCTCATGTAAGGATTTCACCAACTCACCTTTCTGTTCGCCATCTAAATTAACAATATGTTCTAGTGGTAATGGTGCAAGATCAAGTACTAGTTTTACCACTTGCGGATTCACTCACATTTGGGCCATTTAAATTTTGACTTTTTTCACTACTAGCCTCTTTTCTCTCTGTCTTTTTTAGTTTTCCTTTCTCCTTCACCCCCTCACAAAATTTCATCATTTTTAATTGATCTTTATATACATCATTGGGATTTATAGGAGCAAAAGTGAATTTTCGACCTTTAAACACAAGAGAGTATCTATTGAGCTTGCCTTGGTGTGTAACATCACGATCAAATTGCCAAGGCCATCCAAGGAGCAAGTGTGTCGCATGCATTGGGACCACATCACACCATACCTCATCCTCGTAATTCCCGAGCTCAAAAGTGATCAAGGCATGTTTTGTAACTTTAACTTCCGAGCATTCATTAAGCCACTGAAGGTGATATGGCTTAGGGTGCTCGGTACAAGCTAACTTTAAAGAATCCACCAAATAACTGCTCACTACATTCGAACAACTCCCACTATCAATAATAAGTGAACACAAGTTACCTTTTATAAAACACCTAGAATGGAAAATATTGGTCCTTTGATTATCAACATCGTCTCTCATTTAGATGTTAAGGGTACGACGGACTACAAGGACCTCATTATGGTCATTATTCTCATCATCGACTTGACCAATTCTAGACATCTTATTTTAAAACCTGCAAAACAAACACTCAACACTCAAAAAAAATTAACAAACCTCGCCGTTAATCACTCAAAAAGGAATATCAAATTCTCAAAGAGGTAGAATTTAGTCTTGTGAGTTCTTCAGTAGAGTCTATATCAATCAATTAGAAAGTGTAAGAACTGTAACTACCAAATTATCCTAATTGCACTAGGAATCCAAAAAATAACGAGACACCAATTGATTTGTGTCACACCGAGGAAGAATTGTGCACAGTTTTAAATCCTACTAACACAAGAAATAAGAAGGTGTTAGATAGTGTAAAGGAAGAATAAAAGCAAAACAAATGAAATCCTACAGCTAAGAATCAATAAAAATTGCTGATACCCGAAAACCTAAAAAACTATGGAGTAACTTGACAACTTCGTTTGAGGTGTTCCTGATCTCTAAAAATCACAAAATTTAAACTGGAATGTCCTTAAATATTGTATTTTTGATTTGGAAAGTTTTGGCACTAAACTCAACCGGCTGAATATTTTTTTTAATTTTTACTTGATTTCATCTTTTTCAATTTGTTTGACCTTTGCTACTAATTTTTTTTGCGGGAAATATTTTTTAGTATTCTATCACAGTGCCAAAAATATGCATGTAAAATTTTAGACCAATCGGAAAACGTTTACCCACTCAAATGAATTTTTTTCTAAAACTTTTTCTGGGTAAAACTGCTGTTTAATGTTTTTAAAAGGAGATCAGTTTAGAAATCACCCAAGAACACCCAAAACGCCCAAAATCTGATATGAGCTCGCCTAAGAAGATAGATGTCGAATCCATGGAGCTGCCTTTGGGGCCAATTACTCGAGCACGTGCCAAGAGGTTTCAAGATGCTATAGCAAGCTACATTGCTCGAGTGTGGAGTGACGAGTTGGCCGAATATAAAATGCCCAGCTCAACTAGCTTGATTTGCACCTTCCTACAAGCTGATTTTAGCTCGTGTCAGCTCATTTCAGCTCAATTCGGCACTTAGCTAGCTCAATGAGCTGATTGCATTTATTTTGAATAAATTAAATTAGTTGTGTTAGTTTAAATCAGCTCAAATTATTTAATTAAATAAATGTGATTAAATCTGGACATTTTAATTTAACTTATTAAATGTGTCTTATATCAGTACATGTCTTTAATATGTCCATATTAAGTCATAAATTAAATATGTTTAGTTTAATTACAAAGTTTTAATGTGTCTAGATTAAGACAAATTTATTAGGAGCTGCTAATTAATTTGTCTTAGCCGACTTGATGTGCAGAATTTTTATGTATTTTAGCTGCTGATTTTATAAGCCTTAAATATGTCTTAGCTGAATGTATTTGATATTTTTTTCAGATGAATTAGCTAGCTTAAATACAAAGGAATTCAATTAAGGAGGAGCATGTATTTAGGCACATGCATGGACGGCATTCAAAGTGCAGCTGCCTTGTGCTTTCAGCTGACTTTTTGTGCAGCTCAATGGACTTCTAGCTGCTGTTTTGAGCTTCTCCAAGGGTCAATTACGTGGAGAGCAAGGGCCAAAGGTTGCTTCATAAATTCCAGCAGCTATTTAACTTGGTGGCTGCTCATATTCGATCAAAGAAGCATGTCTTTTCAAGTTGGCCATTTCTCTTCTCCAAAGCAGCAATTAAGCTCTTTAAAACCATTATTTGAATGTGAATTTTCACCATTAAAAGGGCCAGCCGAATCATCTCTTCTAGAATGCTAATATTCAGATTTTTATTTTATGAATGTATCTAGGAAATTTCTAGGAAGTTTCCTAAAGAAACTTAAGGCATAAGAATCTGATTAAATAGGCTATTCGGCTGCCTTAGTTCAGCTATAAATAGACCATGTAATTCACATTTGAAGGTTAATGAACAATTTTAGAACTTTGTTAATTTGTGAGTTTGTTTTCAACTCTTGTTTTTCTCCAAAGACTTGTGAGACCTATCAAACATCTTTGTGGAGTCAAACCTGTCTTTGTTTCTATCCGAACTTATCACTTTAAACCCAAAAGTGTGGTGTTCGAATTCATACTGAGGTTCCTATCATCTTTAATAGCGAGTCGAAGTTTCTATTCATTTATCATATACCTCCATTAACACCTTACCAACCTAAGCATTCTCATAAGTTACGGGTTAACACACTTCTATTGTGTTAGTTCAGCTTTTGAATCCTTAGCCAAATTGCATCTATTGTTTTCTGATTCGTTTCTTAAACTATCAAACCCTTTTTGAGCCCAAATACCCCTTTCCTTTTAAACTTATTTTGAAAGCCTTCAACTTACTCCTTATTCACGATCGGGCAAATCCTACAACTCAATTCATTAAATGAGGCTAGTGCGCATCAAAATCTGACACCAAATGATAAAAGGTTGCACGCAGACCAAGATCGAGTTGTCAAGTCACGGGAAACTCCTATGAAAACTCTAAACACTTGGATCTGAAACGAAACAGCAAAACTAATTCAGAATCAATTAGATCTGAAACGAAAATAACCAAAACAATAAAAGATCAGCCAAGAATTAAAAACACTTATAGATAGCTAATCTTGGAAGCCAAGAACACGAAATTGAATTCAATAGAGGCCCCAAACAGCCGAATCTGAAAAGAAGAACCCAAAAATTAGCAAATTAAACTTAAACTCAGTAGATCACAAAATCAATTAGATCTAGGGTTTGGACGACAAGAAAGAGGGGTTTTGTGAAATCAAAACGTTTCTTGTTGTCCAAGGGTGGTGCTGAATAGATTCTTGAAGGTTGAACAGGGCTAGAAACGCAACAAGAGGGTTTAAACAAGTTAGATATTGAAAACAACACAAGCAGAAAATTAAAAGATTGAACAGCAAGAAAAATAAAGATAAAGTCCTAAGAAGCCTTGAAATCAAGAAAGATTTCACAACTCCCTTCAAACGGCTCTAATCTCCCCTCTAATGAAGAACAATGGCAAGAAGAAGGCTGAAGATGGCTCCCACAATCAAAAAGATTGTTAAAACTCCTTCTAAAGAAAATTCAAGAGAAAATTCTTGGAGAACTCAAAGAGAATTTTCACTCATCAAACAAATCTGATTTCAATGTATTATTCAAGTGTAATCACAGGGTGGCCGGCCAAGCCTATTAATAGGCCTTCTAACTATTTTCCTAATCTTATTAGGATAACTAAAAAAAACCTAATTATTAAATTTAAAGGGAAAAATTCGGCCAAGGCTTTTAATGGGCTGCTTGGGCTAAATTTTTTTACATAGAAACTAATCATAAAGTCTAAAAATTAAACTAGGTATTTAAAGAATTAAAATTTTACAAATTGAACCACTTTGACAATTTGGCCTAATTTTCAACTAAGTCTCATTTAACTTTCTTGATTGGGCTTGGAACATCTTATTGGGCCTTGCCTTCAAGAACTTGGGCTTGTAGTCTATTTCCTACCGAAATTGGTTCGTTGATGCTTGTAACGGAGATCCAATGCACCTTAGCTGAAAGATTCGGTTTCTTGGACCAAGATTTCCAAGATTTGAAATCTTGATTTTCTTGATTCTTGAAATCGCTCCAAACAGCAAAATTGGACCAAGATTCGGTTTCTTGATTTTCTTGAAAATAAGAATGTGAATCTTGATTTTCTTTTTCCTTCGTGTACGCATCTAAGGCCTTGCTAATAAATTCTTGAATGGTTCCATTTAGTTTTGAATGCATTTGTCTAGCCTTTGACCTTGTTATTGGGCCTTGTGGTAATTTGAGCCCATCACGTTCTTGAGCTTGAGTTGGGCCTTTGTGACTCGTATCAAAGAGATTGAGGGTGAAAAGGAAACAGACAAGAAAATTGAAAAAGAAATTGAAGAAAGAAGAGAAAATGAGTTCGAAAAAGAAACAAAAGAAAAAGACGAGGAAAGGGTAGTGAGGAATGTTTCCACTAACCAAGATATGAATTTTTCTTGTGTTACTACTTTTCAGGTTCCCGAAATACTGAGAGATAACTTTCAACTTCAATACCTTTCTGATGAAAGACGCTTTCATACGATCAACATAGGCAAAGATGAAATCACACTACATGAGCCCGAAGGTAAGTGAGGTAAGAAAATTTTAGCAACCGAGATAAAACTTTTGGTGACTTAGTTCTTAAAAGATCCCCTCATTTTGATCTGATTAATTGTTATTCTTCGATTGTGGTTGATAAAGTCATTGCAAAAGGAGGCGTCAGTTGTTATTCTCTTGGTTTACCTTGTGTAAAATCCACGAATTTGTGCAAATCTGTTTTGGTGAATAAAAAAAGTTTTGAATGTATGTTGGTATGTATGCGAAAATCCTCATGGTTTAACTTGATTGGTTTAATGAAATGATAGAGGGTTGCACAAGGACCAAGATCGAGTTGTCAAGTCACGAGAAACTCCTATGAAAACTCTAAACGCTTGGATCTGAAACGAAACAGAAATTTAGGCTTAGAATCAATTAGATATGAAATGAAAATACCCAAATCAATAAAAGATCAGCCAAGAATTAAAAACACTTATAGATAGCTAATCTTGGAAGCCAAGAACACAGAATTAAGCCCCACGAAGAACTTCCGAGCAGTCGAATCTACAAGCAACACAAAACAGCAAACAAATTAAAAATCAGATCGTGAAATCAATTGGAATTAGATCTAGGGATTTGGACGGCAAGAAAAAGAGGAATTTTGTGAATTAAAACGTTTCTTGTTGCCCAAGGATGATGCCGAATCAGATCTTGAAGTTTGGAATGGCTGAAACGTAGCAAGAACAATTAAACCCAAATTAATCAATAAATCGGCACAAGCAGAAATTAATAAAGAAGAACGAACAGCAAGAAAATAAAGAAAGTCCTAAGAAGCCTTGAAATCCCGAAAGATTTCACAACTTCCTTCAAACAGCTCTAATCTCCCCTCCAATGAAGAACAATGGCAAGAAGAAGGTTGAAGATGGCTCCCACGATCAAAAAGATTGTTAAAACTCCTTCTAAAGAAAATTCAAGAGAAAATTCTTGGAGAACTCAAAGAGAATTTTCACTCATCAAACAAATCTGATTTCAATGTATTATTCAAGTATCTTAACAAGGTGGCTGGCCATGCCTATTAATAGGCCTTCTAACTATTTTCCTAATCTTATTATGAAAACTAAAAAAAACCTAATTATTAAATTTTAAGTGAAAAATTCGGCCAAAGCTTTAATGGGCTGCTTAGGCTGAATTTTTTTACATAGAAACTAAGCATAAAGTCTTAAAATTAAACTAAGTATTTAAAGAATTAAAATTTTACAATTTGGGCCACTTTGACAATTTGGCCTGATTTTCAACTAAGTCTCATTTAACTTTCTTGATTGGGCTTTGGAACATCTTATTGGGCCTTGCCTTCAAGAACTTGGGCTTGTAGTCTGTTTCCTACCGAAATTGGTTCGTTGATGCTCGTAACAGAGATCCAATGCGCCTTAGCTGCAAGATTCGATTTCTTGGACCAAGATTTCCAATATTTAAAATCTTGATTTTCTTGATTCTTAAAATCGCTCAAAACAGCAAAATTGGACCAAGATTCGGTTTCTTGATTTTCTTGAAAACAAGAAAGTGAATCTTGATTTTCTTTTTCCTTCATATACGCATCTAAGGCCTTGCTAATGAAGTCTTGAATGGTTCCATTTAGTTTCGTACGCATTTGCTTGGCCTTTGACCTCGTTATTGGGCCTTGTGGTAGTTTGAGCCCATCACGTTCTTGAGCTTGAGTTGGCCCTTTGTGACTCGTATCATGAAATCTTTGTTACACTTCGGTATGACTATTCAAAATCAAGTTTTTAAACCCGGAATCTGTTTTGGTATATTTTGTTGGAAAATCAAGCATCATCTATTGTGTGCAAATACTTTCTATTGTTTTGATACTTGGTTTTTGAATAAGGTAACGAAATTTGCCAAATTTGTTTTCAATTTATATTCGTGCCTTAAACAGTTTCTGTGGTTATACATGAAGTTTGAGTTCCATTTGACAAAGGTTAACTCTACAACGGAGCTTCGACTACACTATGCCCCCGATGAGTGAAGGTTTGTATTAAATGGAAAAGGTAAAATCGACCCTTATTCTTCTGCTTATAAAGGTAAGATGCTTGAAACTTTTGAAACACCTTTGTACTCATCGGATAGTGACAAAGATCGTGTTGATGATTTAATTTTTGTAAAACACTTAGGTCGAAACGTGCTTGACTGTCCTATTTTATTTATTGATGATCAATCTGTTTTGATGGTTGATAAAAAGATTATTGTTTTTGATAATTTTTATGATGCATGTGTGAGTGAATCTATAGTCCGTCGATTAATGCATGGTATGGTTGTGCAACTCTGTGAACCGTGTGAACCTTTTCAAATACCTACTTGTGACAATTATGTTTACCATTTGATTTATTACTCACGATTTATTCATGGTTTGTGGAAACAATTTGAGATAATTGAATGCCTTAAAACATGTCCATCTTTGTTTCGAATATTTGACGAGGCATTGGCGAGTAAATTAGCTTCTTGGCTTGGTAATCTGAATCTGTCCATTCACATGCGTTATACTTATTTTGTTATGCTTATGATTGGACTACAAGTTTGTTTACGTTGCTATTTACTAACTCATGGCTATTCTTTTCAGTGGACTCAATTTCCATTAGTCCCGTTCGATCGAGGAAAGTCGAGTAAGAGGAACTATGTTCGAGTTAACCAACGCATCGACTGGAGGACAAGTCGCTTCAAAGAAGGGGGATGATACGACCCTGCCCCGAAAACGTCCTTGGTTCAGTTCATCAAGCGCCATTCGAAAACTTTCGCAAGCTGAACTAGCTTGTTCCAGCTCCATGGAGTTCAATTCGAACTGATTCTAGATCGTTGAGCTTAATTCGCTTTATTTAATTTCATGCATTTTTAATTTGCTGGAATAAAATAAATGAGTTAGTTTATTAAATTTAGTTCAGCTCAAATAAGTGTTAGATTTAATTTTAGTTCAACTTAAATAAGTGTTAGTAATTAATTTGTTTAAATCTAGACAAATTTAATTATTTGTGTTTAATCTGGACTTATCTCCATTTGATTTTTCAGATACAAGGACGAATCTTTTTGAGGAAGGGGGATGTGATACGAGTCACAAAGGCCCAATTCAAGCTCAAGGATGTGATGGGCTCAAACTACCACAAGGCCCAATAACGAGGTCAAAGGCCAAATGCGTATGAAACTAAATGGAACCATTCAAGGCTTCATTAACAAGGCCTTAGATGCGTATAGAATGGAAAAAGAAAATCAAGATTCACTTTCTTATTTTCAAGAAAATCAAGAAACCGAATCTTGGGCCAATCTTGCTGTTTTGAGCGATTTCAAGAATCAAGAAAATCAAGATTTCAAATCTTGGAAATCTTGGTCCAAGAAACAGAATCTTGCAGCTAAGGCGCATTGGATCTCAGTTACAAGCATCAATGAACCAATTTCGGGAAAGAACGGATTACAAGCCCAAGTTCTTGAAGACACGGCCCAATAAGATGTTCCAAGCCCAACCAAGAAGTTTAAATTAGACTTAGTTGAAAATTAGGCCAAAATTGTCAAAGTGGCCCAATTTGTGAAATTTTAATTCTTTAAATACTTAGTTTTAATTTTTACGTAAAAATTCAACCCAAGAAGCCCATAAAAAGGCCTTGGTCAAATTTCCCTTGAAAAGTCAATAATTAGGGTTTTTTTTTTTAGTTTTCCTAATAGGGTTAGGAAAATGGTTAGGAGGCCTATTTATATGGCTTGCCCAGCCACCCTTCATATACATTTTACACATTACATTGAGAAATCAAATTTTTATTGAGTGAAAAATTCTCTTTGAGTTTTCTCCAAGAATTCTCTCTTGGTTTTTCTTTAGAAGTAGTTTTAACAATCTTTTTGATTGTGGGAGCTATCTTCAGCCTTCTTCTTGCCATTGTTCTACATTGGAGGGGAGATTAAAGCTGTTTGAAGGGAGTTATGAAATATTTCGGGATTTCAAGGCTTTTTAGGACTTTTCTTTATTTTTCTTGCTATTATTCCTCTTTAAATTTTTTCTGATTGTGCCGATCTATTGATTAACTTATTTTAATCTCTTTTGTTGTGGTTCCAGCCATTATACTCTTCAAGAATCTGATCGACACCCTTCTTGGCAGCAAGAAATGTTCCTTAGTCATCTTTTTCAACTGATCTTGCCGTCCTATCATTCTGAATCTGATTCAATTCGTTTTGCTGGACGAATTTAATTTTCTGTTTGGTGTTATTCTTTTCAGATTCGGCTGTTTGGAGTCTCTCTTGAATTCAATTTCGTGTTCTTGTCTTCCAAGAATAGCTATTCATAAGTGTGTTTGATTCTTGGCTGATCCTTTATTGTTTTGGGTATTTTCGTTTCAGATCTAATTGATTCTAAGTTTAATTTTTCTGTTTCGTTTCAGATCCAAGCGATTAGCATTTTCGTAGGAGTTTCCCGTGACCTGACAACTCGATCTTGGTCCACGCTCAACCCTCTATCATAAAGTCTAAAATTTACACTAAGTATTTAAAGAATTAAAACTTAACAAATTGGGCCACTTTGACAATTTGGCCTGATTTTCAACTAAGTCTGATTTAAATTTCTGGATTGGGCTTGGAACATCTTATTGGGCCTATCTTCAAAAACTTGAGCTTGTAATCCGTTCTTTCCTGAAATTGGTTCGTTGATGCTCATAGCTAAGATCCAATGCACCTTGGCTGCAAGATTCGGTTTCTTGGACCAAGAGTTCCAAGATTTGAAATCTTGATTTTCTTGATTCTTAAAATCACTCAAAACAGCAAAATTGGACCAAGATTCGGTTTCTTGATTTTCTTGAAAACAAGAAAGTGAATCTTGATTTTTTTCCGTCGTATACGCATCTAAGGCCTTGCTAATGAAGTCTTGAATGGTTCCATTTAGTTTCGTACGCATTTTCTTGGCCTTTGATCTCATTATTGGGCCTTGTGGTAGTTTAAGCCCATCACGTTCTTGAGCTTGAGTTGGGCCTTTGTGACTCGTATCATTTTGACATTGGCTCATGAGATTCCAAAGGTGTGAACAAACTTTTAATGAGCTGCTTTGATCAGCTGAATGGTTTTGAAGGTGTTAAATGATGTCTTGTGTGCTCCAATGGACATTAGGTGTGAAATCGAATATGAGTAGCCCCTCAAGTATGAACACTTGAACTCCATCAGCTTCCAAATGTGAATAAATGAATTTTAATAGCTCTCATGGTGTGAACTCACGAAATTGGATGGTCACAAAGGTATGAACCGAAATTAATCAGCTGCTGAAATTAATTAAGACAACTTTTGGCTGTTGGTTGCCACAAAGGAATGCTTGAGGGAGTGTAGGAATTGGCTTCAATTCATGAACATTCAGGTGCAATGTCCCTCAATTAAATAACTCCGAATGTGATATGAGCTTGCCTACAAACCAAGAGAAAATCGAACAAGATGCCATCAAGATGCCTATTGGCCCGATCACGCGAGCTCATGCCAAACAATTTAAAGAGACTATTTCAGCATTGCTGGAACGAACATGGAGAAATGACAGCAAGGAGCTCAAGGATGAGCTTAATATTTTTCATTTTTGGGAAGCCGAATTTCATTAGGCTAACTAATTTGCTGCTGGAATTTTAGACATTTGAAATTATGCATTTATTCAAGCATTACTATAGCTTAGAAATTTGTTTTAAATTATTACATATGTTTAATATGCTTTGTCTATCCGAATTAATTGTGTCTTAGTTTAATTTAAGTTGTCTTAGATTATTACATGTTTTTATTATGTCTAGACTTAGCCGAATTAATGTGTCCTGTTTAGTTTTCATTTAATTTGTTTCAATGTTAATTAATGTGTCCACATTATGTTATAAATTATGTTCAGCTGAATTAATCTAATTTAATTTGGTTCATGTATTCTTTAGGTACAGTCGAATTTGGAGATCCATTAATTAGATTCATGCATGTAGATTCATGAATAGGAAGATGCATGTGCAGCTGATACATTGCATTAAGGTTGATTATTTTGATTTCCCAAGACATCTATTCAGCCAAGAGACAGCAGCAATTCAACTCTCCAAAGCTTGGCCGATCCTCTTCCCAAAGCACCATTAATCGTTTCACACCAGCTGTTCACACCATGTCCATTCGGTTCAGCCATGTTCACACCATGGGACCTTTCAAAACTGTCCATTCACACTTCAAATGGCTGTTCAAGTTACCTTTTTAATGCTGATGATTTTTTAGCAAGAGTTGCTTAATGAATGATCCCATTAAAGCTCATTAGTCGAATGTAGCTGCTGCCATGAACTTTCAAATTCATTTGCTTAGATTAGAAGTTGATCCTTGGTCCCCATTCAGCCGAACCTTTGCCACAGCCAACTCATGAATTAAAGCTGGAATTTAGCTCAATTTTTGCTTAGTTATTAAGCCTTGAATCTGTCCATTCGGCTACTAGCCATTAGGCTATAAATAGTTGTTATTTTTCTTGTAAAAGGACTTTTGGCCAATTTTGAATGAAACTATATTGATGTGAGCACATTTACGCCAACAAAGCAAACCGATCTGGAGGTCTTACCATTAGGACCTATTACCCGTTCTAAGGCAAAGAAATTCAGGGAAGTCTTGTTCCTTACTTGTGCTACGATTCCAGATTCATTCGATCATGTTCATGCCTTCGAACATAGGCTTTATAACATGTTGCATGCTGATATGTGACATATCTCTGTTATATTACTAGTTCATGCATTTAAGTATGTATATGTTATGCTAAGTACGTTTCTGCAATTGGGTTGATAGTATTTGTATTGTTTCTAAGTTGTTTCTAAATTGTAAGTGTGTTAAAGAATAAGAATTGCAAGTGTTCCAGCTTGTAATTGTGATTTCCATTAAACTTACAAGACTTTGATGGAAGTTTGATATGTTTTGATATAGGTACAATAATTGACAGCAGCTTAAGGCCTCATTTCTAGCTCGGTTGAAGCTCAATATGTGCGTGCAGCTCCTCTCAGCTCGAAATAGTTTTGAAAGTTCGTTTCCAACTCATTTCAGCTCAGTACATTTCTAGCTAGCTCAATTTCAACTCCACTAGCTCAACTCCAGCTAACAAGTCTAGATGTAGTTGGAAGGTGTCCTACGTGTTGGGGAGTGTCCCATACACATGTGGCAGCCTAGGTGGCATCCCAGCATGTAAAGCACACGCGTAATAGCCTTGACACATGTGTGTGCATGTGTGGCCGAAATCAGCCCTCTTCTCTACATATGACGTCAAATTCAAAGGGATAAGAACAAGAGTTCAAATGTTTGAATTTCAAACATTTTGGATAAGAACAAGAGTTCAAATGTTTGGATTTCAAACGTTTCACACATATTCAATGTGTGGCAGGTATTTGATGGCGCCAAGAGAGGATATAACTCCTTCATATTCAAATTTGAATTCTTTATTTACAGCCACAAGTTTAAATTCGACAACCCCTTCCTTGTACTTATAAATAGATGTTCAAACAATGTAATATGGTTAGATGATTTTTATTAAACAAATACTTGTGAGAATTTTCTCTCAATTTCGGTTCTTCATTGAACTTTCTTTTGACATTTCAGACTTAGATTGTCGTGTCAAAACTTCCTTGATACTTAGGGTTCCTAGATTGCTATCTAGAGGGTCCAAGTCCTTCGACGTGAAACATATTCGATTCGGGTTTGCATAGTCTATTGTGTAGGTTCTTTCGAGTTTTTCGTCTTCAATTTTTTTTATGTGTTGAATTTTGTTCCCTTTCTTTTGTTTTGTTTGTGTGTTGTTTATGCTGCAGAAAGGATGTTACTATGTTCCTAGATCCGCAATCCTTCAAGGTTTGTTGTTTCGATAAGCAACGCCTTATCAAGATCCCCCTTTCTTGAAAAGGATTTGTCCTCAAATCTATAGAATCATCATAAGGGGTTAAATCAAAAATAAATGTGGCACTCACATTGTATTCTCCTGGCAAGTCTAACTTGTAGGTGTTGTCATTCACTTTCTCCAACACCTAAAAAGGACCATCTCCGTGCGGTAATAGCTTGGACCGCCTTTGGGCTGGAAAACGTTCCTTTCGAAAATGAACCCATACCCAATCACCAACATCGAAGGTGACTCGCTTTCTACCCTTATTTGCATGCTTTTCGTACTGCTGAGTCCTTCGTTCGAGGTTCTCCTTAACTTGTTGATGCAATTTCTTCACGTATTTTACTTTTGCTTTACCGTCCCTGTTCATCACCTGTTCCTGTGGCAAAGGCAACATATCTAGAGGCGTAATAGGATTAAAGCCATAAACAACCTCAAAAGGTGACATCTTAGTAGCAGAATGTATAGCATGGTTATAAGCAAATTCAACATGTGGCAAACAATCTTCCCAAGTTTCGACGTTCTTTTTAATGATGGAACGAAGTAAAGTAGATAAAACTCTGTTAACAACCTCAGTTTGCCCATCAGTCTGGGGATGACAAGTAGTAGAAAACATAAGTTTCGTACCTAATTTGCTCCAAAGAGTCCTCTAGAAATGACTCAAAAACTTCACATCCCTGTCAGAAACAATCGACCTAGGGATACCATGTAATCGTACAACATCTCTAAAGAACAAGTTAGCCACATTAACAGCATCATCAGTCTTATGGCATGAAATGAAATGTGCCATCTTGGAGAACCTATCAACCACAACAAATATGCTATCCCTACCTATTCTAGATCGAGGCAATCCCATAACAAAGTCCATTGAAATATCAGTCCAAGGGGATTTAGGAATAGGTAAAGGTAAGTACATACCATGTGGTGAAACCTTCGATTTTGCTTTCCGACAAGTCACACAACGTTCACAATACCTTTCAACGTCCCTGCGCATCTGAGGCCAAAAAAGATGCTCTTTTAAGGTGTGTAACGTTTTAGTGACCCCAAAATGACCCATCAATCCACCTTCATGTGCTTCACGGATCAGTATATCACGCATTGAACCCTGTGGAATGCATATCCTATTTTCTTTGAAAAGATATCCATCATGCCTGTAGAATTTTCCATCTGCTCCTTTCTCACAAGCATTATACTTATCTCTAAAATCAGGATCATCAGAATATAATTCTCTAATATATGCAAATCCGATCAACTGTGAATCAAGGTAACTCAAAAGGGTATATCTACGTGATAATGCATCAGCAACGACATTGTCTTTTCCCTTTTTGTAACGAATGACATAAGGAAAAGATTCGAAAAATTCAACCCATTTAGCATGCCGTTTATTCAATTTATGCTGATCTGTAATATACCACAAAGCCTCATGGTCAGTGTGGATGACAAACTCTTTAGGCAACAAATAATGCTGCCACGTCTCCAAAGCCCGGATCAGTGCGTACATTTCCTTGTCATAGACAGGATAATTCAACGTTGCTCCGCTAAGTTTCTAACTGAAATATGCAACGGGCCTATTTTCCTGTGACAAAACAGCACCTATACCAACTCCAGAAGCATCACATTCAATTTCAAACATTTTATCAAAATCAGGTAATGCTAAAACAGGCGCTTTTGTCAAATAATATTTTATTTTTAAAAAGGCATCTTCTTGTTCTTTACCCCAAGAGAAGATGAAATTCTTCTTTATAATCTCGGTTAAGGGAGCAGTAATAGAACTGAATTGGGGAATAAATCGACGGTAAAAACTGGCTAAACCATGAAACGGTCTAACCTGACTAATGGATGTCGGTCGTGGCCAATCTTGAATCACCTTTATCCTCTCAGGATCAACCTCAACTCCCTGAGAACTAACAATATAACCAAGAAATGTAAGTTTGTTAGTACAAAACACACATTTCTCCATGTTACCAAACAATTTCTCTTCTCGCAAAGTTTGCAAAACATCTCGTAAATGTTCTATATGATCCTGCAAAGTCTTGCTATAAATTAGTATGTCATCAAAGTATACAACACAAAATTTGCCTATAAAAGATCACAGAACATGATTCATTAATCGCATAAAAGTACTAGGTGTGTTCGTTAATCCAAATGGCATCACTAACCATTCGTACAAACCTAGCTTTGTTTTGAAAGCTGTCTTCCACTCGTCACCTTCTTTCATGCGAATCTGGTGATATCCACTCTTCAAATCAATTTTGGAGAAGATAGTCGCTCCGCATAATTCATCCAGCATGTCATCGAGTCGAGGAATGGGGTGTCGATACTTGATTGTGATTTGATTTACTGCTTGACAATCAACACATATCCTCTAAGTCCCATCTTTCTTAGGTAACAGCAGCACTAGTACGGCACACAGGCTTAAACTCTCTCGAATGTAACCTTTATCCAACAACTCTAAAATCTATCTTTGAAGTTCCTTTGTCTCTTCGGGGTTACTTCGATAGGCTGGTCTATTTGGAATTGTGGCTCCAGGAATGAAATCAATCTGGTGCTCAATGCCACAAAGAGGGGGTAAACCCTTGGGTGTTTCATCCAGAAACACATCTTGAAATTCTTGCAAAAGAGATGAAATGGAAGCAGGCAAAACATTAGAAGTTTTAGACAATAAACAAGAATCTTTAAACAACAAAAGATTGTTGAGAGGAAAGACATTTCCTGATTTCTTTGCTACTTGTATACACATTCATCTTGTTTTTCCCACGAACTTCTTCAGTATTCTTTCGCAATCTCTCTTGATCTTCTTGCACTTGACTCGGTGTCAAAGGTGCTAAGCTGAACTTCTTTCCTTTGTGCATAAAAGAATATCTGTTTGTAAAACCATCGTGCGTTGTCCTCTTATCAAACTGCCACGGATGAACTAATAGCAAATGGCTTGCGTCCATTGAAACGACATCGCAAAGTACTTCATCCTTGTACTTTCCAATGGCAAATGGAACTAACACCTGCTTGTTTACTTTAATCTCTCCTCCATTATTCAGCCATTGCAACTTGTAGGGATTAGGATGCTTTGTCATCTTCAGTCCTAACTTTTCAACCATCACGGAACTAACAACATTAGTGCAACTACCACCATCGATAATTACAACACATACCTTGTCATTGACGAGACATCTTGTATGAAAGATGTTCTCTTGCTGCTGTTCTTCTTGAGTCGGTTGAGTGTTCAAACTTCTCTTGATAACAAGTGCTTCACTGGTTGCAAATGTCTGCACATTGTCATCATCTTCATCAACATCTACTGTACGGAGTTCTGGCTCTTCTTCTTCTGTCTCGGACTCAATCTCGCCACTCTTTAATAGTATCATGGTCCTCCGATTTGGACATTGACTGGCAATATGTCCTCTACCAAGGCACTTAAAGCACAAAATGTCTCTCGAACGTTCTGGTTGCATTTATTGTTTCCCACGCCCAACATCAACAACTGGAGCCTTGGGTTTGCTCGTTTCACCCTTTTCTTTGATTTGGAATGGTGTTTGCTTCCTGAAATTGTTAGGAGTACCCAAAGGATTGGAAAATGATTTAAATGGAGTATTACCTCTATTAGAAGACTTTCTACGTTGCTGTCTTTCAACTTTAATCGCCATATGCACCATGTCCTCCGACTCAACATAATGTTGCAACTCAACAACGTTAGAAATTTCAGAGTTTAATCCTACAAGGAATCGTGCCATAGTAGCCTCTCGATCCTCAAAAATGTTGGCTCGCATCATGGACACCTCTATCTCCTTGTAGTAGTCTTCTACACTCCTATTTCCCTGTTTTATCGATTACAATTTCTGGAATAAATCACGATGATAGTGAGAAGGAACAAATCTCTTGCGCATGATTTGCTTCAGTTTTGCCCAAGTTCTCACGGGACCTTCACCGGTACATCTTCGACTAATCAATAATCGATCCCACCAGATCGAGGCGTAGTCTGTGAATTCCATCACAGCCAAACGAACATTCTTCTGGTCTGAGTAATTATAACACTCAAAAACATGTTCTACCCTGCTTTCCCAAGCAAGATATGCATCAGGATCTGTTCGTCCCTGAAAAGAAGGTATAGCAACTTTTATGATAGGGGGTTGCGTGCAGACCAAGATCGAGTTGTCAAGTCACGGGAAATCCCTACGAAAGCACTAAACAACTTGGCTGCAACGAAAACAAAAAAGAGAGAATTAAACTTGACAGATCAAAAAATCCAAATCGAATATAATAAGAAATACTTGGGCTGCAAGAAATCTGGAAATTATGAATAAAGAACGTTTCTTGATGCCTAAGAATGATGCCGAATCAGATCTTGAAGTTTGGAATGGCTGAAATGCAACAAGAACAATTAATCCCAAGTTAATCAATAAATTGGCACAAGCAGAAATTAATAAAGAAGAACGAACAGCAAGAAAATAAAGAAAAGTCCTAAGAAGCCTTGAAATCGAGAAAGATTTCACAACTCCCTTCAAACGGCTCTAATCTCCCCTCCAATGTAGGACAATGGCAAGAAGAAGGCTGAAGATGGCTCCCACAATCAAAAAGATTGTTAAAACTACTTCCAAAGAAAACTCAAGAGAAAATTCTTGGAGAAAACCCAAAGAGAATTTTCACTCAACAAAAATCTGATTTCAAAGTATAATCAATGTATTATGTGTAAAATTCTATGGGTGGCTGGCCAAGCCATATATACAGGCCTTCTAACTATTTTCCTAACCCTAATAGGAAAACTAAAAAAAACCTAATTATTGATTTTCAAGGGAATTTCGTCCAAGGCCTTTAATGGGCCTCTTTGGGCTAAATTTTTACATAGAAATTTATTTATAAAGTTTAAAAATTAAAATTAAGTATTTAAAGAATTAAAATTTTACAAATTGGGCCACTTTCACAATTTGGCCTGGTTTTCAACTAAATCTGATTTAAATTTCTGGATTGGGCTTGGAACATCTTATTGGGCCTTGTCTTTAAGAACTTGGGCTTGTAATCCGTTCTCTCCCAAAATTAGCTTGTTAATGCTCGTAACTGAGATCCAATGTGCCTTAGTTGCAAGATTCAGTTTCTTGGACCAAGATTTCTAAGATTTGAAATCTTAATTTTCTTGATTCTTGAAATTGCTCAAAACAGTAAAATTGGACCAAGATTCGGTTTCTTGATTTTCTTGAAAACAAGAAAGTGAATCTTGATTTTCTTTTTTCTTCGTATACGCATCTAAGGCCTTTGTGGCTCGTATCATTCCCCCTTCCGAAAAAAGATTCGTCCTCGAATCTGAAAAATCAAATGGAGATAAGTCAGCCACATTGAAAGTAGAACTTGTAGTCCAATCATAAGCATAACAAAACAAGTATAACGCATGCGAATGGACAGATTCAGATTACCATGCAAACTAGCTAATTTACTCGCCAATGCCTCGTCAAATATTCGAAACAAAGATGGACATGTTTTAAGGCATTCAATCATCTCAAATTATTTCCACAAACCATGAATAAATCGCGAGTAATAAATCAAATGGTAAACGTAATCGTCACAAGTAGGTATTTGAAAAGGTTCACACGGTTCACAGAGTTGCACAATCATACCATGCATTAATCGACGGTCTATTGATTCACTCACACATGCATTATCAAAAACAAGAATCTTTTTATCAACCATCAAAACAGATAAATCATCAATAAATAAAATAGGACAGTCAAGCACGTTTCGATCTAAGTGTTTTACAAAAATTAAATCATCAACACGATCTTTGTCACTATCTGAGGAGTACAAAAGTGTTTCAAAAGTTTCAAGCATCTTACCTTTATAAGCAGAAGAATAAGGGTCAATCTTACCTTTTCCATTTAATACAAACCTTCGCTCATTGGGGGCGTAGTGTAGTCGAAGCTCCATTGTTGAGTTAACCTTTGTCAAATGGAACTCAAACTTCATGTACAACCACAGAAACTGTTTAAGGCACGAATATAAATTGAAAACAAATTTGGTAAATTTCGTTACCTTATTCAAAAACCAAGTATCAAAACAATAGAAAGTATTTGCACACAATAGATGATGCTTGATTTTCCAACAAAATATACCAAAATAGATTCCGGGTTTAAAAACTTGATTTTGATTAGTCATGCCAAAGTGTAACAAAGATTTCATTAAACTAATTAAGTTAAACCAAAACAGATTTGCACAAATTCGCAGATTTTACACAAGGCAAATCAAGAGAATAATAACTCACGCTTTTTTTGTAACGACTTTATCAACCACAATCGAAGAAGAACAATTAATCGGATCAAAATGAGGGGATCTTTTAAGAACTGAATCACCAAAAGTTTTATCAATAATTTTCAAATCTGCACGGGACCCGGTTGCTAAAATTTTCTTACCTCACTTACCTTGGGCTCATGTAGTGTGATTTCATCTTTGCCTATGTTGATCATATGAAAACGTCTTTCATTGGAAAGGTATTGAAGTTGAAAGTTATCTCTCGGTCTTTCAGAAACCTGAAAAGTAGCAACACAAGAAAAATTCATATCTTTGTTAGTGGAAACATTCCTCACTACCCTTTCCTCGTCTTTTTCTTTTGTTTCTTTTTCTAACTCATTTTCTCTTCTTTCTTCAATTTCTTTTTCAATTTTCTTGACTGTTTCCTTTTCACCCTCAATCTCTTTTTTCTCTTTTTCATTCTCTTTGTCTTTTTTGATTTCTTTTTCTGTCGTCCTTTCATTACAAGAAAGAGATGTTACAAATGAATCAGAGCGAAAAGACTCTCGTTGGGTATGTACGGAATGACTTGCATACGAACAATGATCACCTTTTCGAAATTGATTCTCAGTGGACGAGTTCATTGGGGTATACGAAGGATTACTTGTGATTTCTTGTTCATCACCTTGGAAAACTTCACACTCGAAACTTGCTTTGCATCGTCTTGAATTTCTCGTTGAATAGGAATCATGATATGAGTCTCTTCTCGAATATTCGTTGGATGTTCGTCTTCTTGGCACTCTCATTTTTGCCCTTTCACTTGAATTAAGTTGACCTTGTTAGGCTCTTTTCTCCACTCGGTCCAATCGCATCTCATTGATAGTAGCACTCAATGTTCGAAGTATGGCATTTGTTTGTTTGAGTGCAGCAGCCCGTTCGTCTAACTGTTGTTGGATCTCTTTAAATTTATCATGGGCATCATTATGGTAATCATCAACTTGACCAATTCTATGCATCTTATTTTTTTTCCTTTGGAATACCTACAAAACAAACACTCAACACTCGAAAAAAAAATTAACAAACCTCACCGTTAATCACTCAAAAAGGAAAATCAAATTCTCAAAGAGGTAGAAATCAGTCTTGTGAGTTTTTAGTAGAGTCTATATCAATCAATTAGAAAGTGTATGAATCGTAACTACCAAAGAATCCTAATTTACACTAGGAGTCCAAAAAAGTGACGAGACACCAATTATTTGTGTCGCACCGAGGAAGAATTGTGCACACTTTTAAATCCTACTAACATAAGAAACAAGAAGGTGTTAGATAGTGTAAAGGAAAAATAAAAGCAAAACAAATGAAAACCTACAGCTAAGAATCAATAAAAATTGCTGATACCCGAAAACCCGAAAAACTGCGAAGTAACTTGACAACTTCGTTCGAGGTGTTCCCGATCTCCAAAAATCACGAAATTTAAACTGTAATGTCCTTAAATATTGCATATTTGATCTGGAAAGTTTCGGTAATGAACCCAACCCACTGAATATTTTTTTTATTTTTTACTTGATTTCATCTTTTTCAATTTTTTTGACTTTTTCTACTGATTTTTTTTTAATATTCTATTACAGTGCCACAAATATGCATGTAAAATTTTAGACCAATTGGAAAACGTTTACCCACTCAAATGATTTCTTTTCCAAAAATTTTTCTCGGTAAAAACTGCTGGTTAATGTTTTTAAAAGGAGATTAGTTTAGAAATCAACCAAGAACACCAAAACGCCCAAAATATGATACCAAATGATAGGGGGTTGCGCGCAGACCAAGATCGAGTTGTCAAGTTATGGGAAATCCCTACGAAAGCACTAAACAACTTGGCTACAACGAAAACAGAAAACAGAGAATTAAACTTGACAGATCAAGAAACCCAAATCGAATATAATAAGAAATACTGGGCCGCAAGAAATATGGAAATTATGAATAAAGAACGTTTCTTGATGCCTAAGAATGATGCCGAATCAGATCTTGAAGTTTGGAATGGCTGAAATGCAACAAGAACAATTAATCCCAAGTTAATCAATAAATTGGCACAAGCAGTAACTGAAATTGGCACAAGAACTTGGGTTTGTAATCCGTTCTCTCCCGAAATTGGCTTGTTAATGCTATTAACTGAGATCCAATGCACCTTAGTTGCAAGATTCAGTTTCTTGGACCAAGATTTCCAAGATTTGAAATCTTGATTTTCTTGATTCTTGAAATTGCTCAAAACAGCAAAATTGGACCAAGATTCGGTTTCTTGATTTTCTTGAAAACAAGAAAGTGAATCTTGATTTTCTTTTTTCTTCGTATACGCATCTATGGCCTTTGTGACTCGTATCATTTTATGTTAGAAATATTATCATCAACTGCGCGTCCTGGTCGTTGATTCACCCTTGGTGAATGTTCGACGTCATTTTCATCATTCTGTTCATTATGGACAGATTGGGAACCACCCCCATCAATCTTGTCCAAGCGAGAATGCATAGGCTCTAATGCATTTTCTAATAGACGTTGCAAGGTGCGAGTAAGAGCCTGTATTTGCAAATCTGGTGGCTGATTTTCATCATGAATACGATCATCTGATCCTGTCATACTTAAACAACACAAAGAATACTGATAAAGAGTTAAGTAAAACAAAAATAATAAAAGTCCTCACAGCACACTCACAAAACCTCTCGGTTTTCACTGCAAAGAACAGTGCACTCAAAATACACTCAGCGCTCGTGTTTCACTTGAGAGAATGCTTGAATGGCTCTTTTTGTCTCCCCTTCTATTCTCACAACGCTCAATGCCTTTTTCCACTCGATCACTCACAATCAGTTCTTTAGGGAACTAACCCGATCCTTCGAACTTATTAACTGTGTCAAACTTCCAAGAGAAAGGGAAAAGAAAAAAATAAAGGCTAAAGAAACAAATAGTTAAAGAAAGATATAGGACTTGCAAAGAAAAAAAAAATGAAGAAACGAGGATGACAACAAGAAAGAAAAAAAAAACTCAACAACTTACTACAAAAGAAATGATTACAATAATCCTATCACCGAATCAAACAAGAAAAGTTGTTTCGGATTATTTTCACGCAATTCAAGGTGTAATTTGAGCAGCTTCCAATATGTCACACACAATTCAACACTATTCTTTTGTAATTTGCACAAAATTTCAAAAACTGATTTTATTATATATATCTTTTTCGAATTTTTTTCTTTTTTTCTTTTAAACTTTGATATTCGAAATTTTTTTGTTTTTTTGTGCTTTTTTTTAAACTTTGATCAATATATAAATTTTTTATTTTGTTTGTTTGTTTTCTTTTGGTGCAAAACGTGCTAAAATCCAACCTAAGCTCTGATTACCACTTGATAAGGCGTTGCTTATCAAAACAACGAACCTTGAAGGATTGCGGATCTAGGAATATAGCAACATCCTTTCTGCAGCATAAACAACACACAAACAAAACAAAAGAAAGGGAACAAAATTCAACATATAAAAAAAATAAAATTGGAGACAAAAAACTCGAAAGAACTTGCACAATAGACTATGCAAACCCGAATCGAATATGTTTCACATCGAAGGACTTGGACCCTCTAGATAGCAATCTAGGAACCCTAAGTATCAAGGAAGTTTTGACACGACAAACTAAGTCTGAAATGTCAAAGGAAAGTTCAATGAAGAACCGAAATTAAGAGAAAATTCTGACAAGTATTTGTTTAATAAAAATCATCTAACCAGATTACATTGTTTGAACATCTATTTCTAAGTACAAGGAAGGGGTTGTCGAATTTAAACTTGTGGCTATAAATAAAGAATTCAAATTTGAGCTTCAACTGAGCTAGAAATGAGGCCTTAAGCTGCTGTCCATTTTTGTACCTATATCAAAACATATCAAACTTCCATCAAAGTCTTGTAAGTTTAATGGAAATCACAATTACAAGCTGGAACACTTGCATTTCTTATTCTTTAACACACTTACAATTTAGAAACAACTTAGAAACAATACAAATACTATCAACCCAATTGTAGAAACGTACTTAGCATAACATATACATACTTAAACGCATGAACTAGTAATATAACAGAGATATGTCACATATCAGCATGCTACATGTTATAAAGCCTATGTTCGAAGGCATGAACATGATCGAATGAATCTGGAATCGTAGCACAAGTAAGGAACAAGACTTCCCTAAATTCCTTTCCTTAGAACGGGTAATAGGTCCTAATGGTAAAACCTCCGGAACGGTTTGCTTTGTTGGCGTAAATATGCTCACATCATATATTTTGGTGAGTTTAAATTCACTCTTCTAATTCTTCAAAGCTCAAGTTGACTTATCTATCACTAGTGGCGTCAATCTAACTTTGTTTGAACTTATCACCATAAGGTGTGCCGTTCATCACAATACCGAAGGTTCCTATTTTGCTAAATAGAGGGTCTCAGTTTTAAACAAGTTACCTTTCTTTTCCTTGAAACATTTTAAGCCCAGGTCCTTAATCTCTATTAAGGGTTTGTTCTTGTTTCATTGGTGACGTGATCCGGCTCAATGATGTAGAGTCGAGTCACTTGTTTGCCCGATCGTCGACGAGAAGAGTCATTCATTTGATGAGAAAATGTATTTTGATTAAGCGGAAGTTGGCAAAGGGTTCAAAGGATAGGTGATGTTTGATGATTGATGTTAGGTTCGATTTTAACAAGGAAATAAAGTTTAAAATTTTTAAAGTTAAAATGGAGATGGTAAAGTGAACTCAAGCTGAGGAACGATTCAATACTATATGAAGTATTGCCCCGGGACTTATATTGCTTAAGGTGAAATTGATGGATAGTCGAAGATGGACCTGACCCATTACCTATATAGAGGTAAGAACCAAAGGTATAAAAAGGTGGAGAACGCCACACCAGAATGGTGATAAGTTCAAGGAGTCGGGTTGACGCCACTAGCGAGCTAGATAAGTCAGAACGAGACTCGAACGAAATTGGATAGGAGGAATCCTCACAATCAAGTTTTCAATAATCAAATTCTGTAACCTTTTACAATGAGAAATAAACTATTTATAGTTTCTAAAAGATAGTCGAATGAACAAAATAAACAAGCTTTAATGACTAACAATTTCGGCTATAAATGTGTTAAACTAATCTAAAAAATGTATCTCATAGAGCTATGTCTACATTCGGCTGAATAGATCTTCAATGGACAGGTTCATGATTAAGGAAATGAATTTGATAGCTGATGAATGCATGGAAGGTTAATAGCCTTGTCTAGATTCGGCCAAAGGGTGAATGGACACTCCAAAAGATGTCTTTTGGCTGAATAAACACAAAGGAGATTAATGGGCAGCAACCGATGCATGTAGATGAACATTCATGCACTTCTTCCATTCATTATATTGAGCCATACATGCATCTCCATTAAGGCTTTCATTCATTGTAGGTAGTCATGCATGCATCCGTACGTTCATTGAACCAGCCCATTCATGAAACATCTTTAATTGTGTTCCCACATCATACATTGAAAGTAGACGTTCATGCACCTAGCTTGAATGAATATCCACATTCGGCCGAACCTACATGAAACATGAACAAATTAATTAAAATGTATATTCGGCTGTACTAAGACTAAATAACATCAAGACATAATAAATTATCAAATTAAAACACATAAATAAAACATAGCTAATAAATTCGGCTAGCTCAATATTAGATGAAATTCTTAATGAGCTGAATTGAGCTAGAGAATTCGATCATGAGCCGTAGTAATTTAAACTAAGTTAATAAAATACTTAATTATTCAACCAATAAAATAAATGAGCTGAAATGTAGCTAAATTGAGCTCGAATGAGCTGAATTGAGCTCAAATGAGCTGGTTCGAGCTGAAACGAGCTAGTGGAGCTAAAATGGAGCTGAAGTGAGCTTGCACGAGAATGCATGGATTTGAGAAAAGGTTGACTTGAGCTCCTTCTTTGGTTTTGAGCTGATTCTCATTCCAAAGTTCAATGAGTAATGCCGAAACAGCTTCTTGGAAGAGCTTAGCTCGAGCTCGAGTCATTGGCCCTTTTGGAAGCCCGATGGACTCAACACATTAGCTTGGTGGAGCTAAGGACGTGATCACGTCAATTGGTTATCCATTCATTCTTTTCCCATCTTTCTAAATTTTATAAACCTACCAAACACCTTGTCATGCCAAAATTTAATTCTTGAAACCTTTAACTTGAAACATCTAAACTGATGCGATCCCGGTCGTATCATGTTACGACACAACTCGATGCTACCGAGATTGGCCCAAACTCGAGAGCCCCAAGTGCAAAATGAAGTTTTTAATTTCAGTTTTTCAATTTGGCTGCTGGAAAATAAGGACTTTGATTCATTAATTTTTAGTTATTTTAGTTTGTGTTTTTAATTATGTCATAGTTTGCACATCATTAATATGTGTTCTGCATTTAATAAAGTGATGCATTATGTAACTTTCATGTTAGTTAAGTTTGCATCATTAAATTAAGTCAAGTTAGTTTAATTATGTAACTTTCATGTTAGTTAAATTTGCATTTCAAAACCATGCATTTAAGCATCTTAGTTTAATAAAGAGTTGCTGGACATTTATTCAACTCATCTTAGTTTTAATTAATAAGTGTTTTTGTTGAACTTTATTTAAGAAGTGTTGTTCTTAATTGATCTAGTTCCTAGGATTATTTATTGATGCATAAATTAAGTTCTTTTAATTATGCTTCTTTAATTAAACTAGTTGCTAGAATAATTATTGCATATATGTTTTAGTTCATTTATTTAAGTAAGTTTAATGTGTGTTATGATTAATAAGTGTTTTCATGTGTTTAATAAACTCATTTTAATGTGTTTATTGCAGGTGACTTTTCAGCTCATAGTTGTTACAATTCAAGGCTATTATACATTGAATTAAGTGGCTGTTCAAGTTATTTTCAGTTACAATTAAAGGGGCTGTTATAAAGGAAGTTTAAACATCATTAAAGGAGTTTTTAAAGAGCATTTTATGCCCTTTAAAATTCAGCAGCAGATTCTTCTTCTTCCAGCAGTTTTTGGAGCTTTCAAGAGAACTTAATTAAGCCTTAAAATGTCATTAAGGAGCTGGTTAAAAGATGGTGTCTATTCAGCTGGCCAAGGACAACTAAAGAGTCATTTTTAAGCCATTAAAGACATTCAAATCAGCTGAATTGAAGTGATTTTATGGAAGGAGTTATTTGGTTCAAGCATAAGAAAAGACATGAGTTTTTATGGCACATTAAGTTGGATGTTTTTGACCATTCGGTTACCTCGTTCTAGCATTATAAATAGTTGTAATCAGCCTTAAAAAAGGAACTTTTGCTGAATATATATGAAAACTTTGAATTGTGAGCTCTCCAATTCTTTTTGTTCTTACGGAATTGATTTGACTTATCAAGCATAGCTTGTGGCGTCTATCTTTTCTTTGTTGCTGAACTTATCACCTTTTTTTGGTGTGGCGTTCAATATACCTTTGGTTCCTATCATAATTGATAGTGGGTCAAGGTTTTCTTGCTGTTTCTTAAAACCGAAATCACCTAAGAACCATTTTGAGATTCGGGTCAACAATTTCTTATTGTTGGTTCATTTTTGGTCTTAGTTAATTATCCATTATTTTACTTAGCCATTCATCCTATTTCTTTTGATTGAAACCATTTAACATGTTTTGTTTCATTTTTAACCGAAACGAATCCATCCTTACTCAATTCACGATTGGGCAACACATACGACTCAAATCATCACGAGACGAGTTCGTATCGTAAACCGATACTTCCTAATTTCGATTGGGCATCAATACGACTTATCATCAACTCTGAAACGAGATCGTATCACAATGAATCTGAACATTATCACAATGAATCTGAACAGTCATGTATGTTCAGCTGAATTTATGCATAAATGTCCAGCTTGAAAAATTCCACCGTACATGCATATGCTTCCACATTAATTAGCTTGATGAACCTAGAAAATACATGTACTCATGGTTGCCGTTGATGCATGAATGTCCAGCTGCTGGCTGCCTTTGAATGTCGTCCAGTGTATGTAGTTGTACAATTAAAATCAACAAATTAATTGATTTTAAGACATCTTAAAAATCGGCAGCAATTAGACAAAACAGAAAACATGCATTCAGCTAGGACACATTAAAAACGAATAATAACTAAGAATCAAATCAAATTCAACAGCAGCTAAGATAAATTAATTAAAGCATGAAATTAATTTCTCTCAACTTTAGACACATTAAACACTTCTAATTTAACATGTTTAGATTAAGACATATTTATTAACACTTTTTACTAACTTAAGCTAAGCTAACTAAATTAACAAAATGATAGAGGGTTGCGCGTGGACCAAGATCGAGTTGTCAAGTCACGGGAAATCCCTATGAAAGCACTAAATAACTTGGCTGCAACGAAAACAGAAAATAGAGAATTAAACTTGACAGATCATGAAATCCAAATCGAATATAATAAGAAATACTTGGGCGGCAAGAAATCTGGAAATTATGAATAAAGAACGTTTCTTGATGCCTAAGAATGATGCCGAATTAGATCTTGAAGTTTGGAATGGATCAAACGCAACAAGAACAATTAATCCCAAGTTAATCAATAAATTGGCACAAGTAGAAATTAATAAAGAAGAACGAACAGCAAGAAAACAAAGAAAAGTCCTAAGAAGCCTTGAAATCGAGAAAGATTTCACAACTCCCTTCAAACGGCTCTAATCTCCCCTCCAATGTAGGACAATGGCAAGAAGAAGGCTGAAGATGGCTCCCACAATCAAAAAGATTGTTAAAACTACTTTCAAAGAAAACTCAAGAGAAAATTCTTGGAGAAAACCCAAAGAGAATTTTCACTCAACAAAATTCTGATTTCAAAGTATAATCAATGTATTATGTGTAAAAATCTATTGGTGGCTGGCCAAGCCATATATATAGGCCTTCTAACTATTTACCTAACCCTAATAGCAAAACTAAAAAAAAAACCTAATTATTGATTTTTAAGGGAATTTCGTCCAAGGCCTTTAATGGGCCTCTTTGGGCTAAATTTTTACATAGAAATTTATTTATAAAGTCTAAAAATTAAAACTAAGTATTTAAAGAATTAAAATTTTACAAATTGGGCCACTTTGACAATTTGGCCTGATTTTCAACTAAATCTGATTTAAATTTCTGGATTGGGCTTGGAACATCTTATTGGGCCTTATCTTTAAGAACTTGGGCTTGTAATCCGTTCTCTCCCGAAATTGGCTTGTTAATGCTCGTAACTGAGATCCAATGCGCCTTAGTTGCAAGATTCAGTTTCTTGGACCAAGATTTCCAAGATTTGAAATCTTGATTTTCTTGATTCTTGAAATCGCTCAAAACAGCAAAATTGGACCAAGATTCGATTTCTTGATTTTCTTGAAAACAAGAAAGTGAATCTTGATTTTCTTTTTTCTTCGTATACGCATCTATGGCCTTTGTGACTCGTATCATTTTATGTTAGAAATATTATCATCAACTGCGTGTCCTGGTCATTGATTCACCCTTGGTGAATGTTCGACGTCATTTTCATCATTCTGTTCATTATGGACAGATTGGGAACCACCCCCATCAATCTTGTCCAAACGAGAATGTATAGGCTCTAATGCATTTTCTAACAGACGTTGCAAGGTGCGAGTAAGAGCCTGTATTTGCAAATCTGGATGCTGATTTTCATCACGAATACGATCTTCTGATCCTGTCATACTTAAACAACACAAAGAATACTGATAAAGAGTTAAGTAAAACAAAAATAATAAAAGTCCTCACAGCACACTCACAAAACCTCTCGGTTTTCACTCCAAAGAACAGTGCACTCAAAATACACTCAGCGCTCGTGTTTCACTTGAGAGAATGCTTGAATGGCTCTTTTTGTCTCCCCTTCTATTCTCACAACGCTCAATGCCTTTTTCCACTCGATCACTCGCAATCAGTTCTTTAGGGAACTAACCCGATCCTTCGGACTTATTAACTGTGTCAAACTTCCAAGAGAAAGGGAAAAGAAAAAAAAATAAAGGCTAAAGAAACAAATAGTTAAAGAAAGATATAGGACTGGCAAAGAAAAAAAAATGAAGAAACGAGGATGACAATAAGAAAGAAAAAAACTCAACAACTTACTACAAAAGAAATGCTTACAATAATCCTATCACCGAATCAAACAAGAAAAGTTGTTTCGGATTATTTTCACGCAATTCAAGGTGTAATTTGAGCAGCTTCCAATATGTCACACACAATTCAACACTGTTCTTTTGTAATTTGCACAAAATTTCAAAAACTGATTTTATTATATATATCTTTTTCGAATTTTTTTCTTTTTTTCTTTTAAACTTTGATATTCGAAATTTTTTTTGTTTTTTTATGCTTTTTTTTTAAACTTTGATCAATATATAATTTTTTTATTTTGTTTGTTTGTTTTCTTTTGGTGCAGAACGTGCTAAAATCCAACCTAAGCTCTGATTACCACTTGATAAGGCATTGCTTATCGAAACAATAAACCTTGAAGGATTGCAGATCTAGGAATATAGCAACATCCTTTCTGCAGCATAAACAACACACAAACAAAACAAAAGAAAGGGAACAAAATTCAACATATAAAAAAAATAAAATTGGAGACGAAAAACTCGAAAGAACCTGCACAATAGACTATGCAAACCCAAATCGAATATGTTTCACGTCGAAGGACTTGGACCCTCTAGATAGCAATCTAGGAACCCTAAGTATCAAGGAAGTTTTGACACGACAAACTAAGTCTGAAATGTCAAAAGAAAGTTCAATGAAGAACTGAAATTGAGAGAAAATTCTCACAAGTATTTGTTTAATAAAAATCATCTAACCAGATTACATTGTTTGAACATCTATTTATAAGTACAAGGAAGGGGTTGTTGAATTTAAACTTGTGGCTGTAAATAAAGAATTCAAATTTGAATATAAAGGAGTTATATCCTCTCTTGGCGCCATCAAATACTAGCCACACATTTAATATGTGTGAAACGTTTGAAATTCAATCATTTGAACTCTTGTTCTTATCCAAAGCGTTTGAAATTCAAACATTTGAACTCTTGTTCTTATCCCTTTGAATTTGGCGTCATATGTAGAGAAGAGGGCTGATTTCAGCCACACATGCACACACATGTGTCAAGGCTGTTACGTGTGTGCTTTACATGCTGGGATGCCACCTAGGCTGCCACATGTGTATGGGACACTCCCCGACACGTAGGACACCTTCCAGCTACATCTAGACTTGTTAGCTAGAGTTGAGCTGGTGGAGCTGAAATTGAGCTAGCTGGAAATGCACTAAGCTGAAATGAGCTAGAAACGAACTTTCAGAACTATTTCGAGCTGAGAGGAGCTGCACGCACATATTTGAGCTTCAACTGAGCTAGAAATGAGGCCTTAAGCTGCTGTCCATTTTTGTACCTATATCAAAACATATCAAACTTCCATCAAAGTCTTGTAAGTTTAATGGAAATCACAATTACAAGCTGGAACACTTGCATTTCTTATTCTTTAACACACTTACAATATAGAAACAACTTAGAAACAATACAAATACTATCAACCCAATTGCAGAAATGTACTTAGCATAACATATACATACTTAAACGCATGAACTAGTAATATAACAGAGATATGTCACATATCAGCATGCAACATGTTATAAAGCCTATGTTCAAAGGCATGAACATGATCGAATGAATCTGGAATCGTAGCACAAGTAAGGAACAAGACTTCCCTAAATTCCTTTCCTTAGAACGGGTAATAGGTCCTAATGGTAAAACCTCCGGAACGGTTTGCTTTGTTGGCGTGAATGTGCTCACATCATATATTTTGGTGAGTTTAAATTCACTCTCCTAATTCTTCCTCAAGTTGACTTATCTATCACTAGTGGCGTCAATCTGACTTTGTTTGAACTTATCACCATAAGGTGTGGCGTTCATCACAATACCGAAGGTTCCTATTTTGCTAAATAGAGGGTCTCAGTTTTAAACAAGTTACCTTTCTTTTCCTTGAAACATTTTAAGCCCAGGTCCTTAATCTCTATTAAGGGTTTGTTCTTGTTTCATTGGTTATCCATTCATTCTTTTCCCATCATTCTAAATTTCATAAACCTACCAAACACCTTGTCATGCCAAAATTTAATTCTTGAAACCTTTCACTTGAAACATCTAAACCGATACTTCCTAATTTCGATTGGGCATTAATACGACTTGTCATCAACTCTGAAACGAGATCGTATCACAATGAATCTGAACATTCATGTATGTTCAGCTGAATTTATGCACAAATGTCCAGCTTGAAAAATTCCACCATACATGCATATGCTTCCACATTAATTAGCTTGATGAACCTGGAAAATACATGTACTCATGGTTGCTGTTGATGCATGAATGTCCAGCTGCTGGCTGCCTTTGAATGTAATCCAGTGTATGTAGTTGTACAATTAAAATCAACAAATTAATTGATTTTAAGACATCTTAAAAATCGGCAGCAATTAGACAAAACAGAAAACATGCATTCAGCTAGGACACATTAAAAACGAATAATAACTAAGAATCAAATCAAATTCAACAGCAGCTAAGATAAATTAATTAAAGCATGAAATTAATTTCTCTCAACTTTAGACACATTAAACACTTCTAATTTAACATGTTTAGATTAAGACATATTTATTAACACTTTTTACTAACTTAAGCTAAGCTAACTAAATTAACTAAATGATAGAGGGTTGAGCGTGGACCAAGATCGAGTTGTCAAGTCACGGGAAATCCCTACGAAAGCACTAAACAACTTGGCTGCAACGAAAATAGAAAACAGAGAATTAAACTTGACAGATCAAGAAACCCAAATCGAATATAATAAGAAATACTTGGGTGGCAAGAAATCTAGAAATTATGAATAAAGAACGTTTCTTGATGCCTAAGAATGATGTCGAATCAGATCTTGAAGTTTCGAATGGATGAAACGCAACAAGAACAATTAATCCCAAGTTAATCAATAAATTGGCACAAGCAGAAATTAATAAAGAAGAACGAACAACAAGAAAATAAAGAAAAGTCCTAAGAAGCCTTGAAATCGAGAAAGATTTCACAACTCCCTTCAAACGGCTCTAATCTCCCCTCCAATGTAGGACAATGGCAAGAAGAAGGCTGAAGATGGCTCCCACAATCAAAAAGATTGTTAAAACTACTTCCAACGAAAACTCAAGAGAAAATTCTTGGAGAAACCCAAAGAGAATTTTCACTCAACAAAATTCTGATTTCAAAGTATAATCAATGTATTATGTGTAAAAATCTATTGGTGGCTGGCCAAGCCATATATATAGGCCTTCTAACTATTTTCCTAACCCTAATAGGAAAACTAAAAAAAACCTAATTATTGATTTTCAAGGGAATTTCGTCCAAGGCCTTTAATGGGCCTCTTTGGGCTGAATTTTTACATATAAATTTATTTATAAAGTCTAAAAATTAAAACTAAGTATTTAAAGAATTAAAATTATACAAATTGGGCCACTTTGACAATTTGGCCTGATTTTCAACTAAATCTGATTTAAATTTCTGGATTGGGCTTGGAACATCTTATTGGGCCTTGTCATTAAGAACTTGGGCTTGTAATCCGTTCTCTCCTGAAATTGGCTTGTTAATGCTCGTAACTGAGATCCAATGCGCCTTAGTTGCAAGATTCAGTTTCTTGGACCAAGATTTCCAAGATTTGAAATCTTGATTTTCTTGATTCTTGAAATCGCTCAAAACAGCAAAATTGGACCAAGATTCGATTTCTTGTTTTTCTTGAAAACAAGAAAGTGAATCTTGATTTTCTTTTTTCTTCGTATACGCATCTGTGGGCTTTGTGACTCGTATCATTTTATGTTAGAAATATTATCATCAACTGCGCGTCCTGGTCGTTGATTCACCCTTGGTGAATGTTGGACGTCATTTTCATCATTCTGTTCATTATGGACAGATTGGGAACCACCCCCATCGATCTTGTCCAAACGAGAATGTATAGGCTCTAATGCATTTTTTAACAGACGTTGCAAGGTGCGAGTAAGAGCCTGTATTTGCAAATCTGGTGGCTGATTTTCATCACGAATACGATCTTCTGATCCTGTCATACTTAAACAACACAAAGAATACTGATAAAGAGTTAAGTAAAACAAAAATAATAAAAGTCCTCACAGTACACTCATAAAACCTCTCGGTTTTCACTCCAAAGAACAGTGCACTCAAAATACACTCAGCACTCGTGATAGGGGGTTGCAAGCGGACCAAGATCGAGTCGTCAAGTCACGAGAAACTCCTACGAAAGCTTTAAATAATCAGATCTGAAACGAAACAGAAAATTAAAAGATTAGAACTTTGAATTTCCAGATCTAAAATAAAATCCCCAAATCAGCAAAGAGTCAAATTGAGAATAGAAATAAGTGTTAATAAGGGTTCTTGAAACCCTAAAGGAGGTTGCGATTCTGCCCAATTGAACACAAGATAATTTTCCCCAAATTTCGGCAATCTAATTTCACCCAACAACAGTATGGATGAATCCGCAAGAACCCTAGAAATTGGGGATTTTTTGGCTGATTCTTAAGATAGAAAAAAAGGCTGAAAATAAGAACAACAAATAAATTAGATATAGAATCGGCACAAGCAGAAATAAAGAAAGGATTGACAGCAAGAAATTAAAAGATAAGTCCTGAGAAGCCTTGAAATCCCGAAAGATCTCACAACTCCCTTCAAACGGCTCTAATCTCCCCTCCAAAGAATATCAATGGCAAGAAGAAGGTTGAAGATGGCTCCCACAATAAAAAGATTGTTAAAACAACTTCTAAAGAAAGCTCAAGAGAGAATTCTTGGAGAAAACCTCAAAGAAAATTCTGCACTTTAACAAATCTAAAATTTTAATGTATTTGAGCAGTTAATAACAAGGTGGCTGGCCAAGCCTTTATATAGGCCTCTCAAGTGTTTTCCTAATCTAATTAGAAAACTAAAAATAAAAAAAACTCCTAATTATTTTAATATTTAAATGGAAATTTGGCCAAAGGCTTTTAATTGGGCCTCTTGGACTGAATATTTACATAAAAAATTTAACTAAGTATTAAAAAAATAAAACTTTACGAGTTGGGCCACTTTGACAATTTGGCCTGATTTTCAATTAAGTATGGGTGGGCTTCTTGATTGGGCCTGGAATCTTCTCATTGGGCATCGCCTTCAAGAATTTGGGCTTGTGATCCATCTCCTACCAAAATTGGGTCGTTGATGCTCGTAACGGATATCCAATGCGCTTTGGCTGCAAGATTCGATTTCTTGGACCAAGATTTCCAAGATTTGAAATCTTGATTTTCTTGTTCTTTTGCGTACGCATCTAAGGCCTTGCTAACAAATTCTTGAATGGTCCCATTTAGTTTGGAACGCATTTGTTGGGCCTTTGATCTCGTATCATTCCCCCTTCCTCAAAAAGATTCGACCTCGAATCTGAAAAATCAAATGGGGACAAGTCAGCCACATTAAAAGTAGAACTTACATTGTACTCACCAGGTAGATCAATTTTATAGGCATTATCGTTGATCCTCTCGAGTACTTGGAAGGGCCCATCTCCCCTTGGGTCCAATTTGGTCTTTCTTTTTGCAGGAAATCATTCTTTCCTCATATGGACCCAAACCTAATCTCCGGGTTCTAGGACAACCCGTTTGCACCCCTTGTTTGCTTTGTTGGTGTTGGCATCATTTGTTTTGGCTATTCGTTGCCTAGCCTTCTCAAGTAAGGATTTCACCAACTCAGCTTTCTGTTCGCCATCTAAATTAACAATGTGTTCAAGTGGTAATGGCGCAAGATCAAGTACTGTTAGTGGGTTAAAACCATAAACAAGTTCAAATGGAGAATAACCAGTTGTAGAATGAATAGATCTATTATATGCAAATTCAACAAACGGTAGGCATTCTTCCCAATTTCTAGTGTTCTTTCCCACAACAGATCGTAATAAAGTCCATAAGATCAGATTAACTACTTCGGTTTGGCCATCAGTTTGGGGGTGACATGTAGTGGAATAAAGTAATTTAGTACCAAGCTTACCCCACAATACCTTCCAAAAGTGGCTAAGGAATTTGACATCTCTGTCAGAAACAATTGTTTTAGGGATGCCATGAAGTCTTACCACCTCTTTAAAGAATAAGTCTGCCACATGTGTAGCATCATCTGTTTTGTGACAAGAAATAAAATGTGCCATCTTTGAAAACCTGTCAACAACAACAAATATAATATCTCTTCCTTTCTTATTTCGAGGCAAACCTAGAATAAAATCCATGGATAAATCTACCCAAGGTGAAGTAGGAATCGATAAAGGAGTGTAAAGGCCATGAGGCATTACCTTAGATTTTGCTTGTTTGCATGTAATGCACTTGGAACAACCTTTTCGACATCCTTTTTCATATGTGGCCAATAGAAGTGTTCTTGCAAGATGTCTAGTGTTTTGGCCACTCCAAAATGTCCCATTAAACCCCCACTATAGGCCTCATGAATCAATAAGTCTCTCATGGAACACTTTGGTATGCATAACCTGTTTATGAATAAAAGAAAGCCATCTACAAGATAAAATTTTTCAAAAGTAGTATGTCCACAATTCTTATAAATATGGCCGAAATCAGCATCATCATCATATAGCTCCTTAATATGTTCAAACCCTAAGACTTTAGCATTCAATGTAGTTATTAAAGCATATCATCTAGACAAAGCATCTGCAACTACATTATCTTTACCTATTTTATATTGTATCACATAAGGGAATGTTTCAATGAATTCTACCCATCGGGCATGTCGTTTACTCAACTTCCCTTGTCCCTTTAACCATTTAAGAGACTCATGATCTGTATGTATGACAAACTCATTAGGCAGGAAATAGTGTTGCCATACTTGAAGTGCACGAACTAATGCCAATAGTTCTTTGTCATAAGTCGAGTAATTTAACTGTGCACCATTCAATTTCTCACTAAAATAAGCATTAGGTTGCTTATCTTGCATTAAAATGGCATCGATTCCAATTCCTGAAGCATCACACTCAAGTTCAAAAGTTTTAGAAAAATCAGGTAATTTAAGAAGAGGAGCAGAACATAACTTAGCTTTTAGGGTCTGAAAAGATTTTTCTTGGGTTTCACCCCATTTGAAACCCACTGATTTCTTTATAATTTCTGTCAATGGGGCAGCAATAGTAGAGAAATCTTTCACAAATCGTCTATAAAAACTAGCTAAACCATGGAAAGATCTCACCTCAGTTACCGATTTAGGAGTCGGCCACTCCTTGATTGCCTTGACTTTGTCCTCATCGACATGAATACCTTGAGCACTAACTATGAAACCTAAGAATATTAGTTTATCACAACAGAATGTGCATTTAGGCAAATAATTTTTCAGCTCGCAGAATATCCAAAATGGTTTTAACATGGAAAACATGATCATCTAATGACTTGGAGTAAATTAAAATATCATCAAAGTAAACTACTACAAATTTACCCAAGTGAAGCCTTAAAACATGATTCATTAATCTCATAAATGTACTAGGTGCATTAGTAAGGCCGAAAGGCATAACTAACCATTCATACAATCCAAATTTATTTTTAAAGGCTGTTTTCAATTCATCCCCTTCTCTCATTCGAATTTGATGATAACCGCTTTTTAAATTAATTTTATTAAATATAACTGAACCATGTAATTCATCAAAAATATCATCAAGTCTAGGAATTGGATGTCGATACTTTACCGTTATCTTGTTGATTGGGCGACAATCAACACATATACGAAATGTACCATCTTTCTTTGGCACCAATAAGACAGGAACAGCACAAGGGCTTAGGCTCTCACGAATGTACCCTTTGTCTAGTAATTCCTCAACTTGTCTTTGCAATTCCTTTGTCTCCTCGGGATTGCATCTATAGGCTGGTCGATTTGGGATTGAAGCTCCGGGTACTAAGTCAATTTGATGTTCTATCCCTCGTAAAGGTGGTAAACCTTTAGGGGCCTCACTAAAAACATCCTCATAATCCTGCAAAAGAGATTGAAACACACTAGGCAAATTTTCGTTAATGTTAGATAAAGATAAATAATTTTGCCTAAACCTCACAAGGATACAAGGCTGTTTATTAAGTAGGGCTCTCTTCACATCTTTTTTTGTTGCCAAAAGATTTTTTCCGCTCATTTTACCACTAGTGGGTTCACTCACCGTTGGGCTTTTTAAATTTTGACTTTTTCTACTATTAGCCTCTTTTCTCTCTGTCTTTTGTACTTGCTCTTTCTCCCTTACCCCCTCACAAAATTTCATCATCTTCAATTGATCTTTATATACATCAGTAGGATTTAAAGGAGCAAAAGTGAATTTCCTACCTTTAAACACAAGGGAGTATCTATTAAGTTTACCTTGGTGTGTAACATCGCGATCAAATTGCCAAGGCCATCCAAGGAGCAAGTGTGCCGCATGCATTGGGACTACATCACACCATACTTCATCCTCATAATTGCCGAGCTTAAAAGTGACCAAGGACTGTTTCGTAACTTTAACTTCGGAGCATTCATTAAGCCACTGAAGGTGATATGGCTTAGGGTGTTTGGTACAAGGCAACTTTAAAGAATCCACCAAATAGCTACTCACTACATTCGAGCAACTCCCACTATCAATAATGAGTGAACATAAGTTACCTTTAATAAAACACCGAGAATGGAAAATATTGGTCCTTTGACTATCATCATCGTTCATCTGAATGTTAAGGGTTCGGCCAACTACAAGGCATTGAAAATCAGCAAAGTCCCCTTCGTTTGGTGGTTCGACCAACTCTTCGCCATTATCACTGTCATCTATAAGTTCTGGCATATCTGGATCTGTTTTATCAGAGTCGGAAGTGTACTCACCATTATCTTTCAGAAGAAGTAATCTCGTGTTAGGGCATTCCCTACTATAATGACCACGCCATTTGCACTTAAATCATTCAATCTCACGAGTCCTCTTCGCACTCGAATCACCTAAATTAGGCTGCTTAGAAGGTGTTTGCGCTTTAGCAGGAGCCCCTTTTTTCCAATCTGATTGCTTGTTAATCAAAGAAGACTTATTAGTAACAAAAGGTGGTTTTGAACTCTTAAAATCAGAATTGGAATTGTTACCTCGGTAATATTGTGAAGTAGAGAAGGACCCAAACCTTTGTTCCTTTAATTGTTGCTCGATCTCAATGGCTTTGTGAACTGCTTCTTCCAAATCAATGTAAGTTTGTAGCCTCAGTGTATTAGCTATCGGCCTGTTCAAACCATCAATAAATTGAACCATAGTTGTTCTTCATCCTCCTCCACATTAGCTCTCTGAATGAGCATCTCCATCTCCTTAAAATATTCATCCACCGTCCTACTACCTTGAATAAGTCTTCTCAGTTTTGTTTTAATTTCTCTATAGTAGTGAGGTGGAATAAACCTTTTACGCATAATCTGTTTCAACTCATCCCATGTCGAAATCTCACCTTCATAATTCCGATGGCGGTTTACCCCAAGTTGAGTCCACCAACTTAATGCATAATCTGAAAATTCCAGTGTTGCTAATGCTACCTTTTCATCATCCGGACATTTATAATACCGAAACATAAGTTCAATCTTAGATTCCCATTCACAATAGGCTTCAGGATCATTCTTACCACGAAATTGGGGAATTGTGAACTTCGGTTTTGCCAAAGAAGGTTGCCCACGATCATGAAAATCATCATCCATTCTAGGGACACGTCGAGGGCCGCGCCTATGGGGTTGGTTATCCCTATCTTCTTTAATTGGGTCTCGATATTGAGACTCTTGATTCAATCGCACCTCATTGATGGTAGCAGTCAAAGCTCGAAGTGCAGCAGCCTGTTCATCCAACTGTTGTTGGAATTTTTTAAATATGTCATCATTATTATCACCTTTAGACATTTTCAAAAAACTACAAAAAATAAACACTCAACACTCAAAAATAAAAGTTATCAAACCTCACCGTTAATCACTCAAAAAGAAAATTTAAATTCTCAATGAGGTAGAATTCAATCTTGTGAGTCCTTTAGGAGAGTTTATATCAACCAATTAGAGAGTGTATGAACCGAACTACCAAAGAGTCCTAATTTGCACTAGGATGCCAAAAACTGACGAGACACCAATTGATTCGTGTTGCATCACAAGAAACAAGAAGGTGTTAGATAGCATAAAGGAAGAATAAAGGCAAACAAATGAAAACCTACAGCTAAGAATCAATAAAAATTGCTGAAAACAGAAAACCCGAAAAACTGCGGAGTAACTTAACAACTTTGTTCGAGGTGTTCCCGATCTCCAAATATCACGAAATTAAATCTGGAATGTCCTTAGATATTGAATTTTTGATCTGGAAAATTTGGGCACAAAATTCAACCCGCTGAATATTTTTTTAAAATTTTTATTAAATTTCATCTTTTTTTGATTTTTGACTTTTTCGACTGATTTTTTTGTGGGAAATATTTTTTAATATTCAATCACAGTGCCAAAAATATGTATGTAAAATTTCAGATCAATCAGAGAACGTTTACCCACACAAATAAATTTTTTTCAAAAAATTTTTCTGGGTAAAACTGCTTTTTGTTGTTTAAAAAAATAGAGATCAGTTTAGAAATCAACCAAGAACACCCAAAACGCCCAAAATCTGATACCAAATGATAGGGGGTTGCAAGCAGACCAAGATCGAGTCGTCAAGTCACGGGAAACTCCTACGAAATCTCTAAACAATCAGATCTGAAACGCAACAGAAAATTAAAATATTAGAACTTTGAATTTCCAGATCTAAAATAAAATCCCCAAATCAGCAAAGAGTCAAATTGAGAATAGAAATAAGTGTTAATAAGGGTTCTTGAAACCCTAAAGGAGGTTGCAATTCTGCCCAATTGAACACCAAGATAATTTTCCCCAAATTTCGGCAATCTAATTTCACCCAACAAGAGTATGGATGAATCGGCAAGAACCCTAGAAATTGGGGATTTTTTGGCTGATTCTTAAGATAAAAAAAAAGGCTGAAAATAAGAACAACAAATAAATTAGATATAGAATCGGCACAAGCAGAAATAAAGAAAGGATTGACAGCAAGAAATTAAAAGATAAGTCCTGAGAAGCCTTGAAATCCCGAAAGATCTCACAACTCCCTTCAAACGGCTCTAATCTCCCCTCCAAAGAATATCAATGGCAAGAAGAAGGTTGAAGATGGCTCCCACAATAAAAAGATTGTTAAAACAACTTCTAAAGAAAGCTCAAGAGAGAATTCTTGGAGAAAACCTCAAAGAAAATTCTGCACTTTAACAAATCTAAAATTTTAATGTATTTGAGTAGTTAATAACAAGGTGGCTGGCCAAGCCTTTATATAGGCCTCTCAAGTGTTTTCCTAATCTAATTAGAAAACTAAAAATAAAAAAAACTCCTAATTATTTTAATATTTAAATGGAAATTTGGCCAAAGGCTTTTAATTGGGCCTCTTGGACTGAATATTTACATAAAAAATTTAACTAAGTATTAAAAAAATAAAACTTTACGAGTTGGGCCACTTTGACAATTTGGCCTGATTTTCAATTAAGTATGGGTGGGCTTCTTGATTGGGCCTGGAATCTTCTCATTGGGCATCGCCTTCAAGAATTTGGGCTTGTGATCCATCTCCTACCGAAATTGGGTCGTTGATGCTCGTAACGGAGATCCAATGCGCTTTGGCTGCAAGATTCGGTTTCTTGGACCAGATTTCCAAGATTTGAAATCTTGATTTTCTTGTTCTTTGGCGTACGCATCTAAGGCCTTGCTAACAAATTCTTGAATGGTCCCATTTAGTTTGGAACGCATTTGTCGGGCCTTTGATCTCGTATCAGCTCATGTTTCACTTGAGAGAATGCTTGAATGGCTCTTTTTGTCTCCCCTTCTATTCTCACAACGCTCAATGCCTTTTTCCACTCGATCACTCGCAATCAGTTCTTTAGGGAACTAACCTGATCCTTCGGACTTATTAACTGTGTCAAACTTCCAAGAGAAAGGGAGAAGAAAAAAAAATAAAGGCTAAAGAAACAAATAGTTAAAGAAAGATATAGGACTGGCAAAGAAAAAAAAATGAAGAAACGAGGATGACAACAAGAAAGAAAAAAAAACTCAACAGCTTACTACAAAAGAAATGCTTACAATAATCCTATCACTGAATCAAACAAGAAAAGTTGTTTCGAATTATTTTTACGCAATTCAAGGTGTAATTTGAGTAGCTTCCAGCATGTCACACACAATTCAACACTGTTCTTTTGTAATTTGCACACAATTTCAAGAACTGATTTTATTATATATATTTTTTTCAAATTTTTTATTCTTTTATTCTTTTAAACTTTGATATTCGAGTTTTTTTGTTTTTTTTTGTGCCTGTTTTTTTAAACTTTGATCAATATATAATTTTTTATTTTGTTTGTTTGTTTTCTTTTGGTGCAAAACGTGCTAAAATCCAACCTAAGCTCTGATTACCACTTGATAAGGCGTTGCTTATCGAAACAACGAACCTTGAAGGATTGCGGATCTAGGAATATAGCAACATCCTTTCTGCAGCATAAACAACACACAAATAAAACAAAAGAAAGGGAACAAAATTAAACATATAAAAAAAATAAAATTGGAGATGAAAAACTCGAAAGAACTTGCACAATAGACTATGCAAACCCGAATCGAATATGTTTCACGTCGAAGGACTTGGACCCTCTAGATAGCAATCTAGGAACCCTAAGTATCAAGGAAGTTTTGACAATACAAACTAAGTCTGAAATGTCAAAAGAAAGTTCAATGAAGAACCGAAATTGAGAGAAAATTCTCACAAGTATTTGTTTAATAAAAATAATCTAGCCAGATTGCATTGTTTGAACATCTATTTATAAGTACAAGGAAGAGGTTGTCGAATTTAAACTTGTGGCTGTAAATAAAGAATTCAAATTTGAATATGAAGGAGTTATATCCTCTCTTGGCGCCATCAAATACCAGCCACACATTTAATATGTGTGAAACGTTTGAAATTCAAACATTTGAACTCTTGTTCTTATCCAAAACGTTTGAAATTCAAACATTTGAACTCTTGTTCTTATCCCTTTGAATTTGGCGTCATATGTAGAGAAGAGGGCTGATTTCGGCCACACATGCAAACACATGTGTCAAGGCTGTTACGTGTGTGCTTTACATGCTGGGATGCCACCTAGGCTGCCACATGTGTATGGGACACTCCCCGACACGTAGGACACCTTCCAGCTACATCTGGACTTGTTAGCTATAGTTGAGCTGGTGGAGCTGAAATTGAGCTAGCTGGAAATGTACTGAGCTGGAAACGAACTTTCAGAACTATTTCGAGCTGAGAGGAGCTGCACGCACATATTTGAGCTTCAACCGAGCTAGAAATGAGGCCTTAAGCTACTGTCCATTTTTGTACCTATATCAAAACATATCAATCAAAGTCTTGTAAGTTTAATGGAAATCACAATTACAAGCTGGAACACTTGCATTTCTTATTCTTTAACACACTTACAATTTAGAAACAACTTAGAAACAATACAAATACTATCAACCCAATTGCAGAAACGTACTTAGCATAACATATACATACTTAAACGCATGAACTAGTAATATAACATAGATATGTCACATATCAGCATGCAACATGTTATAAAGCCTATGTTCGAAGGCATGAACATGATCAAATGAATTTGGAATAGTAGCATAAGTAAGGAACAAGACTTCCCTGACTTTCTTTGCCTTAGCACGGGTAATAGGTCCTAATGGTAAGACCTCCGGAACGGTTTGCTTTGTTGGCGTAAATGTGCTCACATCATATATTTTGGTGAGTTTAAATTCACTCTGCTAATTCTTCAAAGCTCAAGTTGACTTATCTATCACTAGTGGCGTCAATCTGACTTTGTTTGAACTTATCACCATAAGGTGTGGCGTTCATCACAATACCGAAGGTTCCTATTTTGCTAAATAGAGGGTCTCAGTTTTAAACAAGGAAACATTTTAAGCCCGGGTCCTTAATCTCTATTAAGGGTTTGTTCTCCCATCATTCTAAATTTCATAAACCTACCAAACACCTTGTCATGCCAAAACTTAATTCTTGAAACCTTTGACTTGAAACATCTAAACCAATACTTCCTAATTTCGATCGGGCATCAATACGACTTGTCATCAACTCTGAAATGAGATCGTATCACAATGAATCTGAACATTCATGTATGTTCAGCTGAATTTATGCATAAATGTCCAGCTTCAAAAATTCCACCATACATGCATATGCTTCCACATTAATTAGCTTGATGAACCTGGAAAATACATGTACTCATGGTTGCTGTTGATGCATGAATGTCCAGCTACTGGCTGCCTTTAAATGCTGTCCAATGTATGTAGTTGTACAATTAAAATCAACAAATTAATTGATTTAAAGACATCTTAGAAATCTGCAGCAATTAGACAAAACAGAAAACATGCATTCAGCTAGGACATATTAAAAACGCATAGTAACTAAGAATCAAATCAAATTCAACAGCAGCTAAGACAAATTAATTAAAGCATGAAATTAATTTCTCTCAACTTTAGACACATTAAACACTTCTAATTTAACATGTTTAGATTAAGACATATTTATTAACACTTTTTACTAACTTAAGCTAAGCTAACTAAATTAACTAAATGATAGAGGGTTGCGCGCGGACCAAGATCGAGTTGTCAAGTCACGGGAAATCCCTACGAAAGCACTAAACAACTTGGCTGCAATGAAAACAGAAAGCAGAGAATTAAACTTGACAGATCAAGAAACCCAAATCGAATATAATAAGAAATACTTGGGCGGCAAGAAATCTGGAAATTATGAATAAAAAAATGTTTCTTAATGCCTAAGAATGATGCCGAATTAGGTCTTGAAGTTTGGAATGGCTGAAACGCAACAAGAACAATTAATCCCAAGTTAATCAATAAATTGTCACAAGCAGAAATTAATAAAGAAGAACAAACATCAAGAAAATAAAGAAAAGTCCTAAGAAGCCTTGAAATCGAGAAAGATTTCACAAATCCCTTCAAACGGCTCTAATCTCCCCTCTAATGTAGAACAATGGCAAGAAGAAGGCTGAAGATGGCTCCCACAATCAAAAAAGATTGTTAAAACTACTTCTAAAAAAAACCCAAGAGAGAATTTTTGGAGAAAACTCAAAGAGAATTTTCACTCAATAAAATCTGATTTCAACGTATAATTCCATGTGTAATAATCTATGTCAAGGGTCGCTGGCCAAGCCATATAAATAGGCCTCTTAACTATTTTCCTAACCCTATTAGGAAAACTAAAAAAAACCCTAATTATTGACTTTTCAAGGGAAATTCGGCCAAGGCCTTTTAATGGGCTTCTTGGGCTAAATTTTTACATAAGAATTTAATTATGAAGTCTAAAAATTAAAACTAAGTACTTAAAGAATTAAAATTTCACAAATTGGGCCACTTTGACAATTTTGGCCTGATTTTCAACTAAGTCTAATTTAAACTTCTTGGTTGGGCTTGGAACATCTTATTGGGCCATGTCTTCAAGAACTTGGGTTTGTAATCCGTTTTTTCCTGAAATTGGTTCATTGATGCTCGTAACTGAGATCCAATGCGCTCTGCAAGATTTGGTTTCTTGGACCATGATTTCCAAGATTTGAAATCTTGATTTTCTTGATTCTTGAAATTGCTCAAAACAGCAAGATTGACCCAAGATTCGGTTTCTTGATTTTCTTGAAAACAAGAAAGTGAATCTTGATTTTCTTTTTCCATTATATACACATCTAACGCCTTGTTAATGAAGCCTTGAATTGTTCCATTTAGTTTCGTACACATTTGGCCTTTGACCTCGTTATTGGGCCTTGTAGCAGTTTAAGCCCATCACATCCTTGAGCTTGAATTGGGCCTTTGTGACTCGTATCACTAAACATATTAATTTATGAGCCGGAACTAAATTAATTAACTTAGCTAAAGCATGAAATTATTCCAGCAACTAAAACAAATAAATTGTGGTTGGAAGAGACGGGTGATTTCTTGTATTATGGCTTGTTCTTGCAAATCGGGTACTCCACCTCCGGGTACATTTCTTCTTGGTTGAAGGTTTCATCCTCCACCAGCAGCATTCGAAGTACCTCCACTTAATACTCAACGTTTCGGGCTTCTCGACATGTTGTTTAACCTGAAAAGAATTATCCTCACCACAAAAACCTCACAATGTCTCTCACAAGAAAAGGATAATCACTCCTCTCGTGTTTCACTCAAATTCAGCTTTTAAATTGATGTAATCTCTCGTGCCTTTTACCTCTCAAACCCAACTCTAAAAATTCTGGAAAGCTACCTTAGACTTATCCACAACTTGTGGGTCGGCTTCAATGTGCTAAGAACAATGGAAAGATTATGTGGTTTAGGTTAGGCTCAAAAGAAAGAAAAGTTTGATTTAGGATGTGGCGTGAAGAATGGATCACTAATTGAAAAAGGAAATCAATTGATCGGAACAACAATCAACACTTACAACTTTTTTTTAATTCGAACCCTTTTTTTATATACAATTTTTTTAAATTTCGTATTATATATACTTTTCTATTTTTTTGAATTTTTTTTCGAGCTCTTGGAAGATTTAGAACTACGTTTACGTTCCTAATTTAACTAGCTCTGATACCAACTGATATGAGCTCTTTTCGAAAGTTGATGACGAGTCGTAATGATGCTCGATCTAAATTAGGAAGTATCAGTTTAGAAGTTTCAAATCAAAGGTTTCAAAAATTAAGTTTTGGGTATGACAAGGTGTTTGGTAGGTTTTTTTTGAAATTTAGAATTAAATTAAAAAAATGATGGAAAAGATAGGATGGATATTCAATGAAACAAGAACGAACCCTTATTAGAGATTAAGGATTCAAGGAAGAAAGGAAGGTAACTGGATTAAACTGAGACCCTCTATGATACGAGCTCATTTCGGATGTAATAACGAGTCGTAATGGATTCCCGATCGAAATTAGGTAGTGTCGACTTTAAACAATTTCAGGTCTTTGCGTTTTAAAAGTTGTATGACTAAAGAAGCAAAGGTGTTTGTTAAATGATGATTGTTGGGTTATTCGATGAAACAAGAACGAACAACTATTAGAAAATAAGGACCCGGGCTTAAAAGGTTTCAAAGAAAAAGGAATGATTTGAATAAAAACTGAGACCCTCTATTTAGCAAAATAGGAACCTTTGGTATAATTTGAACGCCACACCAAGGGTGATAAGTTCTTATACAGGGTTGCGCGCGGACCAAGATCGAGTTGTCAAGTCACGAGAAAACTCCTACGAGGCTCGAAACGAATAGATCTGAAAACAGAACAAAGAATAAGATTAAATCTAATCAGAACTGAAATTAAAATCCTCAAAAGCAACTAAGAACAGCCAAGAATCAAAGAACTCAAGAATAGATGTTTTCGGAATGCAAGAACACAAAATCGACCACCAAGAGTGATTCCTAATCAATCGAACCTGTCAAGAAAACCCAAAAATAGCAAACAAAATAGGAGCGATCAGATTCTTAATAGGATTTAGGGATTGGTGCGATAAGAAGAAAAGAAAGAAAATTGATGAAATAAGTCGAATCTTGAAACCCAAAACAGATTGCGATTCTACACAATTGAGCACCCAAAATAGTTTCCCCAAAATTCAGTAAACGAATTGCACCCAAGAAGACTAAGGATGAATCGGCAAGAACCCTAGAAATTGGGGATTTTAGGCTGAATTCTTTGCTGCCAACAAGAGGGGTATTGGTCGACTCTTTAAGATGGAAAAGAACTAGAAACACAAAGAAAAGCAGCAAATAGATTAGATAAAGATTCGGCACAAGCAGAATTAAAGAAAAGAAATTGAACAGCAAGTAAATTAAACGATAGTCCTAATGATGTGATCCCGATCGCATCATGTAATGACACAACCCAACGCCGTCGAGATTGGCCTAAACATGAGGGCCCCAAGTGCAAGATGAAGCTCATTTTTAGTTCATTCGAGCTCAAGTTAGCTCATTCGAGCTCAAGTCAGCTCATTCGAGCTTAATTTAGCTCATTGAGCTCGTTATTAGCTTTCTAACTCATTTAATTTGATTTGCTGGAATAAATTAAGTTCATTAGTAAATTTCTTAGTTTCAGCATGCACATGATTTAATTTGGGTCTAATAATTTTTATATTAAATTTGCTTTATTTAATACATGATTTAATTATGTCTTCAATTAGTACACATTAATTTGTCCTAGGTTAAGGCATGCATTTAATTTGTTTATGTTCAGCCGAATTTATTATATATGTATTTATGTTGTTTGAATCATAACATGTCTTAAATGTGTCCTAATGTGGCTGTCGAATTTATTATGCTTTGTTGACCATGTGGCAGCCGAATTTAATATGTCTTATTGTTGACTTAATATGCATGAATTCAGCCGAATTAATGAACCACTTTAATGTGTCTTGTGGCTGCCAAATTTAATGTTAACTTAATTCATGTCTAGCCGAATTAATATGGCTAATTAATTTGTCTTGGTTCAAGCATGAGATTAATTATGTTCAAGAAGGGGCTGCCGAAATTAATTGTATTGTGCAGGTATTGACCGAATTTATTGTTGACTGCAGGTCATTGAATTCGGTTAACTTAATGGCAAAGGAGAGCATTAAAAGAAGCATGCATGAACGACATTAAAGGAAGCATTCATGCTGATTCATTGTGTTTCCAGACATCCTTTTTCGTGCACAGCAAAGGACTCATGAAGGGCTGCTGCTGATTACTCTCCTCCATGCATTCTTTCATGAATAGCAAGGACCTTTTTAGAGCTTCCTTTTCACTTTCCAAAGCAGCTCAATTTAGCTCATCAATCACCTTGGAAGACGCCCCAGCAGCTGAATAAATTTTGCTATCTTTTGGCCATTCGGTTTCATGAGTTCACACACAAGGCTGCTCCTATTCGTTGTTCACACCATGGGGCTGTTGGAGACCCTCCCAAAACTTCATTAAAAATGGGCAAGCTGTTCAGTTCACAAGGAGACTTCATTAAGGTGCATTTAGCTCCATTGGCCGAATCAAGACCTCCTATTCAGCTCACCAACACTCTAATTAATGCCAAGCTGAATGGACTCCATCTAGAAGCTGCCCAATTAAATTCTACATGCATGAAGCTTCCCAAAACATCTTAGGAAGGTTGCTGGAAATTTCCAGCCTCTTTTGCTTTAATTTTGGCTGACCATTCAGCATCTCATTAGTCCATTCGGCTACGTTAGGAATTTAGCTATAAATAGTTTACTTTGTAATTGTTTTGGGGTTAGACAATATACTTTTTAAACCTTATATGAAATCTAATTACTTTGTGAGTTTGTTTTCAACTCTCATTGTTCTCCAAAGACTCGTCTGACTTATCAAGTAACCCTTGTGGCGTCAACCCGTCTTTCTTTTCTGAACTTATCACTTTGCACCCAAAGTGTGGCGTTCAAATTATACCGAGGTTCCTATCATCTTTGATAGCGGGTCGAGGTTTCATTTTATTTGTTTTCCATCCATACATCATTTATCCTACCTAAGTATTCCTATAAGTCCTGGGTTAACACACTTATATTGTGTTGGTTCAACTTGAATACTTGGTTTCCGTTCACCTATCAACCTCAATACATTCCATATCCTCTTTTGAACTAAATTTGAGCCTTTATCTCTTCTTTTTTAATCTATTTCGGCCACCCTCAAGTATTACTCCAATTCACGATCAGGCACATCAACGACTCGACTCTCAACACCGAGCCAGATCGTATCATTTGGTATCAGAGCTAGCTGAATTGGAGTAAGAATTGACGTTATCGACATTACGGTATTGTAAAAAAAGAAAAAAATATCAAAAAAATATCAAAAAAATCGAAAAAAATTCAAAAAAAAGTTTGTATTCAATTTATTTTTCCTTTTCTTTTTTGTATTCAGTATTGAAAAAAAAGAGTGAAATTCGAAAAAAAAGTTTGACAAAATTCATTGTTGTTGAATTGTAAAGGTGTAAGTTGCTGCCTGAAGTACTAAAATTCATTTCCAGCCACACTTAACATTTCCATTTCTCCTCTTTGTTTGATAGCCTACCATTTTCAACATCATTACCCACCAAGCCAAATCAATTTTGTAAGCCGACCCCAAACGGTATTGATTTTTTGACCTAGTTTGCGGAGAACTTCGAGAGGTGAAAATCGAGTGGAAAAAAGGCAAGAGCTATTGGTGAGGCCATTCAAGAGAAGTAAAAGCCAAATTGTGTGAAATTTCTTTGAGAGAGAAGAGTGAGTTTTGTTGTGTGATTAAACAAGATGTCAAGAAGTTTTGAAGGGATTGATGGTGAAGAATATGGCGATGTTTTGATCGACCCAACATATCAAACAATTATTCACGAGATGGGTTAAATGCTTCAAAGAAAATTGGAACCAATTAAAGAACGATTGAAGAAATTGGATGAACGATTCCAATGGGAGCGGATCTCTTCAAGTCAAGAGACGAAAACAAGATCATCATGGAGAAAAACATCCAATAACTTGGTGAGAAGAGATTTTCATGATTCCTACTCAAGAAGAGATCCATACCAAGATTACTACTCATCAAAGAATTTGAGTAGAAAAAAAGAAAGTTTTGAGAATGAGGTTTTTCAAGATGATACCCGAGAAAGAAGATATCTCTCTTCAAGTGCATCAAGGCGTTCATCTACAAAGGATTATTTACGAGGAGGCGAATGTGTTTCAAGAGTGTCAAAGTACTCGGCTACGAAAGATCTATCACAAAGAGATGATTGTCATTTGTATGAAGAACCCTTTTCCTATTCTCAACAAAAGGTTTCTCATTTTGATGATTTCTTCTTTTGTAATGAAATCGAAATAGCATGTGAAAAAGAAAAAGAAAAAGAGTGCGAGCGAGAAAATGAAAAAGAAAAAGAAATGAAAGAAAAAGAATATGAGTGTGTGATAGAAAAGAAAATTGAAAATGAGATTGAGAATAAAAACGAGTGTGAAAAAGAAAAGAAAACTGCAAAAGAGAGTGAGATTGAAGAAAGAAATGAGAGTGCAAAAGAAATGAGTGATATGGTAAAAGAAAGAGGATTTGAAAATGAGTTGGAAAAATAAATAAGTGAAAAGGATGAAAGTGAACAAGCAAGGAGTGTTTTTACTAACCATCCTATGAGTTTTCCTTGTATTGTTTCTACTTTTCAGGTTTCTCAAATTCCCATTGATCAATTTCAACTTCAATACTTTTCTGAGGAGAGACGATTTCGATTAGTCGAGAAAGGTAAGATAGTAGATGACCCTAGTCCACAAGTGCTTAAAGGTAAGCCATGTAAGGGTTCCACTGTATTTGAGTCTTCCCAATCTTACTTGATTCTTGATGACAAGATTACCAAAGACTTAGCTTGTGAGAAAGTTTTTCATCTTGATCTGATTGGAAATCATAATTTGATTGTTGATGAATGTATTTTACATAGCAATGCGAAATATCTTTCTGCTCATGAGCCTATCATTGTCAAGATTGATCAAGAAGTAAGTCCAGGTGAGCCCGAACAAAATTTGGTTTTTTGTGATAAAAGGTTGGCATATCACACGTCAAATCTGCTTGTATGTGATGACAATTTGAATTTGCTGATTCGTTTGTGTGATAAAATGTTGAGGAGTAAAATATCTAGCTCATTTGCTTGTGATGGTGGTGAGATGTTACTACTTTGTTTTGTAAATTCTGCCAGTTTCTGTAAGTTAGACCAAGTGAAATTTGATATATCTGGCTGTTCTAGAACAAAGCATGTGAATATTGTTAGCTTGCAAAGCCAAAATTTGATTTATGATTCTGGTAATTGCTCCATACTTTGGTTTAAAAGGTTCGAATATGTTTTGCATAATCATTACTTAAAATTACATCGTTTCCTTTTTATGATACCGATTTTGAAATTGTCATATCAAATTGGAATGGCAAGAGGAAACTTTGTTTTTGACCCCGGTGCATATCATTTTAAATTGTTGTCAAAGGGATTCGAACCATGAAAGTTGACTTCCAAAATTATAGCTATCGAGTGCCTTGTGACTCAGGTTTGTTGCAATCAATGAATTTTTTAATTCATTATGATAAGGTGAGACCAACTTCTATTTTTGATCCCGGCATTGACTCATATGTTCACTTGTTGAATAAGATCTTCAAAAATTCTTTTGAGTTTATAATTTCTAGTGTCACTAACCTGTCTCTTTCTTGTGTAGGTGACACTTTGGAATGGTTCCCTCCGAAAGAGGGAGGGTGTGGAAATAATTCAATTTCTTCTCGAACCATTTGTGATTTTCAAAGTTTTGGAAACGATTCTATTCGGGTCATGAACAAAAGGGTTCGAGATCTTGAAAAAATTTTTCGAGAAAGTGGCCCGATTTGAGGACAAATCGTCTTCAAGAGGGAGGGTATGATGTGATCCCGATCGCATCATGTAATGACACAACCCAACGCCGTCGAGATTGGCCTAAACACGAGGGCCCCAAGTGCAAGATGAAGCTCATTTTTAGTTTATTCGAGCTCAAGTTAGCTCATTTGAGCTCAAGTCAGCTCATTCGAGCTTAATTCAGCTCATTGAGCTCGTTATTAGCTCTCTAGCTCATTTAATTTAATTTGCTAGAATAAATTAAGTTCATTAGTTAATTTGTTAGTTTTAGCATGCACATGATTTAATTTGAGTCTAATAATTTTTATATTAAATTTGCTTTATTTAATACATGATTTAATTATGTCTTCAATTAGTACACATTAATTTGTCCTAGGTTAAGGCATGCATTTAATTTGTTTATGTTCAGCCGAATTTATTATACATGTATTTATGTTGTTTGAATCATAACATGTCTTAAATGTGTCCTAATGTGGCTGTTGAATTTATTATGCTTTGTTGACCATGTGGCAGCCGAATTTAATATGTCTTATTGTTGACTTAATATGCATGAATTCAGCCGAATTAATGAACCACTTTAATGTGTCTTGTGGCTGCCGAATTTAATGTTAACTTAATTCATGTCTAGCCGAATTAATATGGCTAATTAATTTGTCTTGGTTCAAGCATGAGATTAATTATGTTCAAGAAGGGGCTGCCGAAATTAATTGTATTGTGCAGGTATTGACCGAATTTATTGTTGACTGCAGGTCATTGAATTCGGCTAACTTAATGGCAAAGGAGAGCATTAAAAGAAGCATGCATGAACGGCATTAAAGGAAGCATGCATGCTGATTCATTGTGTTTCCAGACATCCTTTTTCGTGCACAGCAAAGGACTCATGAAGGGCTACTGCTGATTACTCTCCTCCATGCATTCTTTCATGAATAGCAAGGACCTTTTAGAGCTTCCTTTTCACTTTCCAAAGCAGCTCAATTTAGCTCATCAATCACCTTGGAAGACGCCCCAGCAGCTGAATAAATTTTGCTATCTTTTGGCCATTTGGTTTCATGAGTTCACACACAAGGCTGCTCCTATTCGTTGTTCACACCATGAGGCTGTTGGAGACCCTCCCAAAACTTCATTAAAAATGGGCAAGCTGTTCAGTTCACAAGGAGACTTCATTAAGGTGCATTTAGCTCCATTGGCCGAATCAAGACCTCCTATTCAGCTCACCAACACTCCAATTAATGCCCAGCTAAATGGACTCCATCTAGAAGCTGCCCAATTGAATTCTACATGCATGAAGCTTCCCAAAACGTCCTAGGAAGGTTGCTGGAAATTTCCAGCCTCTTTTGCTTTAATTTTGGCTGACCATTCAGCATCTCATTAGTCCATTCGGCTACCTTAGGAATTTAGCTATAAATAGTTTACTTTGTAATTGTTTTGGGGTTAGACAATATATTTTTTAAACCTTATATGAAATCTGATTACTTTGTGAGTTTGTTTTCAACTCTCATTGCTCTACAAAGACTCGTCTGACTTATCAAGTAACCCTTGTGGCGTCAACCCGTCTTTCTTTTCTGAACTTATCACTTTGCACCCAAAGTGTGGCGTTCAAATTATGCCGAGGTTCCTATCATCTTTGATAGCGGGTCGAGGTTTCATTTTATTCGTTTTCCATCCATACATCATTTATCCTACCTAAGTATTCCTATAAGTCCCGGGTTAACACACTTATATTGTGTTGGTTCAACTTGAATACTTGGTTTTCGTTCACCTATCAACCTCAATACATTCCATATCCTCTTTTGAGCTAAATTTGAGCCTTTATCTCTTCTTTCTTAATCTATTTCAGCCACCCTCAAGTATTATTCCAATTCACGATCGGGCACATCAATGACTCGACTCTCAACACTGAGCCGGATCGTATCACCTAAGAAGCCTTAAAAACCCGAAAGAATTCACAACTCCCTTCAAACGGCTCTAATCTCCCCTCCAAAGAATATCAATGGCAAAAAGAAGGCTGAAGATGGCTCCCACAATCAAAAGATTGTTAAAACAACTTCTAAAGAAAACTCAAGAGAGAATTCTTGGAGAAAAACTCAAAGAGAATTCTGCACTTAAACAAATCTGAAATTTTTAACATAATTGAGAAGTGAATAACAAGGTGGCCGGCCAAGCCTTTATATAGGCCTCTCAAGTGTTTTCCTAATCTAATTAGAAAACTAAAAATAAAAAACTCCTAATTATTTTAATATTTAAATGGAAATTCGGCCAAGGGCTTTTAATTGGGCCTCTTGGACTGAATATTTACATAAAAATTTAAACTAAGTATTTAAAAAATAAAACTTTACAAATTGGGCCACTTTGACAATTTGGCCTGATTTTCAAGTAAGTATGGTTTGTCTTCTTGTTTGGGCTTTGAATCATCTTATTGGGCCTTGCCTTCAAGAACTTGGGCTTGTATTCCATCTCCTACCGAAATCGATTCGTTGATGCTCGTAATGGAGATCCAATGCGCTTTGGCTGCAAGATTTGGTTTCTTGGACCAAGATTTCCAAGATTTAAAATCTTGATTTTCTTGATTCTTGAAATCGCTCCAAACAGCAAGATTGGGCCAAGATTTGGTTTCTTGATTTTCTTGAAAACAAGAAAGTGAATCTTGATTTTCTCTTTCTTTCATGTATGCATCTAAGGCCTTGCTAACAAACTCCTGAATGGTCCCATTTAGTTTGGAACGCATTTGTCGGGCCTTTGATCTCGTTATTGGGCCTTGTGGTAATTTGATCCCATCACGTTCTTGGGCTTGGGTTGGGCCTTTGTGACTCGTATCATTCCCCCCTTCCTCAAAAAGATTCGTCCTCGAATCTGAAAAATCAAATGGGGACAAGCCAGACACATTAAAAGTAGAACTTACATTGTACTCACCAGGTAGATCAATTTTATAGGCATTGTCATTGATCCGCTCGAGTACTTGGAAAGGCCCATCGCCCCTTGGGTCCAACTTGGTCTTTCTTTTTGTAGGAAATAATTCTTTCCTCAAATGGACCCAAACCCAATCTTTGGGTTCTAGGATAACCTGTTTTCGCCCCTTGTTTGCTTTGTTGGTGTTGGCATCATTTGTCTTGGCTATTCGTTGCCTAGCCTTCTAATGTAAGGATTTCACCAACTCAGCTTTTTGTTCGCCATCTAAATTAACAATGTGTTCAAGTGATAATGGTGCAAGATCAAGTACTGTTAGTGGGTTAAAGCCATAAACAAGTTCAAATGGAGAATAACCAGTTGTAGAATGAATAGATCTATTATATGCAAATTCAACAAATGGCAGGCATTCTTCCCAATTTCTAATATTCTTTCCCATAATAGATCGTAATAAAGTCCCTAAGATCCGATTAACTACTTCAGTTTGGCCATCAGTTTGGGGGTGACATGTAGTAGAATAAAGTAATTTAGTACCAAGCTTACCCCACAAGACCTTCCCAAAATGGCTAAGGTATTTTACATCTCTGTCAGAAACAATTGTTTTAGGGATGCCATTAAGTCTTACCACCTCTTTAAAGAATAAGTGTGCCACATGTGTAGCATCATCTGTTTTGTGACAAGGAATAAAATGTGCCATCTTTGAAAACCTATCAACAACAACAAATATACTATCTCTTCCTTTCTTAGTTCGAGGCAAACCTAGAATAAAATCCATGGATAAGTCTACCCAAGGTGAAGTAGGAATCGGTAAAGGAGTGTAAAGGCCATGAGGCATTACCTTAGATTTTGCTTGTTTACATGTAATGCACTTGGAACATACCTTTTCAACATTCTTCTTCATATATGGCCAATAAAAGTGTTCTTGCAAGATGTCTAGTGTTTTGGCCACTCCAAAATGTCCCATTAAACCTCCACTATGGGCTTCATGAATCAATAAGTCTCTCATGGAACACTTTGGTATGCATAACCTGTTTATTCGAAAAAGAAAGCCATCTACAAGATAAAACTTTTCAAAAGCAGTATGTCCACAATTCTTATAGATATGGCCGAAATCAGCATCATCATCATATAACTCCTTAATATGTTCAAACCCTAAGACTTTAGCATTCAATGTAGTTATTAAAGCATATCGTCTAGACAAAGCATCTGCAACTACATTATCTTTACCTGTTTTATATTTTATCACATAAGGGAATGTTTCACTAAATTCTACCCATCGGACATGTCATTTACTCAACTTACCTTGTCCCTTTAACCATTTAAGGGATTCATGATTTGTATGTATGACAAATTCATTAGGCAGCAAGTAATGTTGCCATACTTGAAGTGCATGAACCAATGCCAATAGTTCTTTGTCATAAGTCGAGTAGTTTAATTGTGCACCATTCAATTTCTCACTAAAATAAGCAATAGGTTGCTTATCTTGCATTAAAACGGCACCGATTCCAATTCCTGAAGCATCACACTCAAGTTCAAAAGTATTAGAAAAATTAGGTAATTTAAGAAGAGGAGCAGAACATAACTTAGCTTTTAGGGTCTGAAAAGCCTTTTCTTGGGTTTCACCCCATTTGAAACCCACTGATTTCTTTACAACCTCTGTTAATGGGGCAGCAATAGTAGAGAAATCTTTCACAAATCGTCTATAAAAACTAGCTAAACCATGGAAAGATCTCACCTCAGTTACCGATTTAGGAGTCGGCCACTCCTTAATTGCCTTGACTTTGTCCTCATCGACATGAGTACCTTGTGCACTAACTATGAAACCTAAGAATATCAGTTTATCACAATAGAATGTGCATTTATCAAGGTTGGAAAATAATTTTTCAGCTCGCAGAATATCCAAAACGGTTCTAACATGGAAAACATGATCATCTAATGTCTTGGAGTAAATTAAAATATCATCAAAGTAAACTACTACAAATTTACCCAAGTGAAACCTTAAAACATGATTCATTAATCTCATAAATGTACTAGGTGCATTAGTAAGGCCGAAAGGCATAACTGACCATTCATACAGTCCAAATTTTGTTTTAAAGGCTATTTTCCATTCATCCCCTTCCCTCATTCGAATTTGATGATAACCGCTTTTTAAATCAATTTTAGTAAATATGACTGAACCATGTAATTCATCAAGCATATCATCAAGTCTAGGAATTGGGTGTCGATACTTTACCGTTATTTTTTTCATTGGACGGCAATCAAAACATATTCGATACGTACCATCTTTCTTTGGTACTAATAAGATAGGAACGGCACAAGGACTTAGGCTCTCACGAATGTACCCTTTGTCTTGTAACTCCTCAACTTGCCTTTGCAATTCCTTTGTCTCCTCGGGATTGCATCTATAGGCTGGTCGATTTGGGATTGAAGCTCCGGGTACTAAGTCAATTTGATGCTCTATCCCTTGTAAAGGTGGTAAACCTTTAGGGGCCTCACTAAAAACATCCTCATAATCCTGCAAAAGAGACTGAAACACACTAGGCAAATTTTCGTTAATGTTAGATAAAGATAAATAATTTTGCCTAAACCTCACAAGGATACAAGGCTGTTTATTGAGTAGGGCTCTCCTCACATCTTTTTTTGTTGCCAAAAAATTTTTCCCGCTCATTTTACCACTTGTGGATTCACTCACCTTTGGGCTTTTTAAATTTTGACTTTTTCCACTACTAGCCTCTTTTCTCTCTGTCTTTTGTACTTGTCCTTTCTCCCTTACCCCCTCACAAAATTTCATCATCTTCAATTAATCTTTATATACATCAGTGGGATTTAAAGTGGCAAAAATGAATTTCCTACCTTTAAACACAAGGGAGTATCGATTAAGTTTACCTTGGTGTGTAACACCGCGATCAAATTGCCAAGGCCGTCCAAGGAGTAAGTGTGCCGCATGCATTGGGACCACATTACACCATACTTCATCCTCATAATTCCCAAGCTTAAAAGTGACCAAGGACTGTTTCGTAACTTTAACTTCGAAACATTCATTAAGCCACTGAAGGTGATATGGCTTAGGGTGTTTGGTACAAGGCAACTTTAAAGACCACCAAATAGCTACTCACTACATTCGAGCAACTCCCACTATCATTAATGAGTGAACATAAGTTACCTTTAATAAAACACCGAGAATGGAAAATATTGGTCCTTTGGTTGTCATCATCTTTCATCTGGATGTTAAGGGTTAGGCAAACTACAAGGCATTGAAAATCAGCAAAGTCCCCTTCTTTTGGTGGTTCGACCAACTGTTCGCCATTATCACAGTCATCCACAAGTTCTGGCATATCTGGATCTGTTTTATCAGAGTCGGAAGTGTACTCACCATTATCTTTTAGAAGAAGTAATCTCGTGTTAGGGCATTCCCTACTATAATAACCACGCCCTTTGCACTTAAAACATTCAATCTCACGAGTCCTCTTCATATGTGAATCACCTAAATTAGGCTGCTTAGAAGGTGTTTGCGCTTTAACAGGAGCCCCTTTTTTCCAATCTGATTGCTTGTTACTCAAAGAAGACTTATTAGTAACAAAAGGTGATTTTGAACTCTTAAAATCAGAATTGGAATTGTTACCTCGGTAATATTGTGAAGTAGAGAAGGACCCAAACCTTTGTTCCTTTAATTGTTGCTCGATCTCAATGGCTTTGTCAACTGCTTCTTCCAAATCAATGTAAGTTTGTAGCCTCAATGTATTAGCTATCGGCCTGTTCAAACCATCAATAAACCGAACCATAGTTGTTTCTTCTTCCTTCTCCACATTAGCTCTCTGAATAAGCATCTCCATCTCCTTAAAATATTCATCCACCGTCCTACTACCTTAAACAAGTCTTCTAAGCTTTGTTTTAATCTCTCTATAGTAGTGAGGTGGAATAAATCTTTTACGCATAATCTGCTTCAACTCATCCCATGTCGAAATCTCGCCTTCATAATTCCGATGACGATTTACCCCAAGTTGAGTCCACCAACTTAATGCATAATCTGAAAACTCTAGTGTTGCTAATGCTACCTTTTCATCATCCGGACATTTATAATATCGAAACATAAATTCAATCTTAGATTCCCATTCACAATAAGCTTCTGGATCATTCTTACCACGAAATTGGGGAATTGTGAACTTCGGTTTTGCCAAAGAAGGTTGCCCACGATCATGAAAATCATCATCAGTTCTAGGAACACGTCGAGGGCCGCGCCTATGTTTAGGAGGCTGGTTTTCCCTATCTTTTTTATTGGATCTCAATGTTGAGGCTCTTGATTCAATCTCACCTCATTGATAGTGGCACTCAACGATCGAAGTAAAGCAGCCTGTTCGTCTAACTGTTGTTGGGATTTCATAAATGTATCATTATGGTCACTATCACCTTGACCAACCTTAGACATTTTCAAAAAAAAAACTGCAAAATAAACACTCAACACTCAAAAAGAAAAATTAGCAAACCTCACCGTTAATCACTCAAAAAGAAAAATTAAATTCTCAATGAGGTAGAATTTAGTCTTGTGAGTTCTTTAGTAGAGTCTGTATCAACCAATTAGAAAGTGTATGAACCTAAACTAACAAAGAGTCCTAATTTGCACTAGAATGCCAAAAACTGACGAGACACCAATTGATTTGTGTCGCACCGAGGAAGAATTGTGCACACTTTAAAATCCTACTAACACAAGAAACAAGAAGGTGTTAGATAGTATAAAGGAAGAATAAAGGCAAACAAATGAAAACCTACAGCTAAGAATTAATAAAAATTGCTGAAATCGAAAAACCCAAAAAACTGTAGAGTAACTTGACAACTTCGTTTGAGGTGTTCTCGTTCTCCAAAAATCACGAAATTAAATCTGGAATGTCCTTAAATATTTAATTTTTTATCTAGAAATTTTGGGCACCAAAATCAACCCGCTGAATCTTTTTTTAAATTTTTATTGGATTTCATCTTTTTCAATTTTTTTGACTTTTTTGACTGACTTTTTTGCGGGAAATATTTTTTTATATTCAATCACAGTGCAAAAAATATGTATGTAAAATTTTAGATCAATTGGACAACGTTTACCAACTCAAATGAATTTTTTTCAAAAAATTTTTCTGGGTAAAACTGCTGTTTGTAGTTTAAAAAATAGAGATCAGTTTAGAAATCAACCAAGAACACCCAAAATGCCCAAAATCTGATACCAAATGATAGAGGGTTGCGCACGGACCAAGATTGAGTTGCCAAGTCACGAGAAAACTCCTACGAGGCTCTAAACGAACAGATCTGAAAACAGAACAAAGAATAAGATTAAATCTAATCAGAACTGAAATTAAAATCCTCAAAAGAAACTAAGAACAGCCAAGAATCAAAGAACTCAAGAATAGATGTTTTTAGAATGCAAGAACACAAAATCGACCACCAAGAGTGATTCCTAATCAATCGAACCTGTCAAGAAAATCCAAAACAGCAAACAAATTAGGAGCGATCAGATTCTTAATAGGATTTAGGGATTGGTGCGATAAGAAGAAAAGAAAGAAAATTGATGAAATAAGTAGAATCTTGAAACCCAAAACAGATTGCAATTCTGCTCAATTGAACACCCAAAATAGTTTCCCCAAAATTCAGTAAACGAATTGTACCCAAGAAGACTCAGGATGAATTGGTAAGAACCTTAGAAATTGCAGATTTTAGGCTGAATTCTTTGCTGCCAACAAGAGGGGTATTGGTCGACTCTTTAAGATGGAAAAGAACTGGAAACACAAAGAAAATCAGCAAATAGATTAGATAAAGATTCGGCACAAGTAGAATTAAAGAAAAGAAATTGAACAGCAAATAAATTAAACGATAGTCCTAAGAAGCCTTGAAAACCCGAAAGAATTCACAACCCCCTTCAAACGGCTCTAATCTCCCTTCCAAAGAATATCAATGGCAAGAAGAAGGCTGAAGATGGCTCCCACAATCAAAAGATGGTTAAAACAATTTCTAAAGAAAACTCAAGAGAGAATTCTTAGAGAAAGACTCAAAGAGAATTCTGCACTTAAACAAATCTGATATTTTTAATATAATTGAGAAGTGAATAACAAGGTGGTCGGCCAAGCCTTTATATAGGCCTCTTAAGTGTTTTCCTAATCTAATTAGAAAACTAAAAATAAAAAACTCCTAATTATTTTAATATTTAAATGGAAATTCGGCCAAGGGCTTTTAATTGGGCCTCTTGGACTGAATATTTACATAAAAATTTAAACTAAGTATTTAAAAAATAAAACTTTACAAATTGGGCCACTTTGACAATTTGGCCTGATTTTCAAGTAAGTATGGTTTATCTTCTTGTTTGGGCTTGGAATCATCTTATTGGGCCTTGCCTTCAAGAACTTGGGCTTGTATTCCATCTCCTTCCGAAATTGGTTCGTTGATGCTCGTAACGGAGATCCAATGCGCTTTGGCTGCAAGATTTGGTTTCTTGGACCAAGATTTCCAAGATTTGAAATCTTGATTTTCTTGATTCTTGAAATCGCTCCAAACAGCAAGATTGGGCCAAAATTCGGTTTCTTGATTTTCTTGAAAACAAGAAAGTGAATCTTGATTTTCTCTTTCTTTCATGTACGCATCTAAGGCCTTGCTAACAAACTCCTGAATGGTCCCATTAAGTTTGGAACGCATTTGTCGAGCCTTTGATCTCGTTATCGGGCCTCGTGGTAATTTGAGCCCATCACATTCTTGGGCTTGGGTTGGGCCTTTGTGACTCGTATCAAGTTCGGAAACAAAGTCATATTGACGCCACTTGTGAAGATAAGTCAATTGAGCTTTGGAGAATAAGGAGAGTGAATTAACTCACCAAAAATATAGTTCCTTCAGAATTTTGGCCAAAAAGTCCTTTTACAAGAAAATCAGCAACTATTTATAGCCTAATGTCTAGTAGCCGAATGGACAGATTCTAGGCTTAATTTCTAAGCAAACATTGCACTAAATTCTAGCTTTCATTCATGAATGATGGCCAATGTAGGTTCGGCTGAATGGTGACCAATAGGCAGCTTCTAAATTAAGCAAATGAATTTTGGAGATTCATGCTGCAGCTAAATTCAGCTAATAAGTTTAATGGACTCATTCATTAAGCATCTCTTGCTGAAAAGTGACCAGCATTAAAGAAGAACTTGAGCAGCCTTTTTAGGTGTGAATGGGTGGTTTTGAAGAGTCCCCATGGTGTGAACATGGCTGAACCGAACAGCCATTGTGTGAATAGCTTAATGCTTCCTTGAGAAGAGAATCGGCCAAGCTTTGAATGGATGAATAGCTTGAACACTCTTGGCTGAATAGTTGCCTTGGAAAGAACGAAAATTAATCAGCTTCAATGCATTTTACCAGCTGCACATTCATCTTCACATACATTGAATCTACATGCATGCACCTAGCCAATGAATCTTCAAATTCGGCTGCACCTAAACAAAGCACATGAACCTCATTAATTTAACTCAAATTCAGCTGAATTAATTTAAAACATAATGTGAACACTCTAATTGACATTGTGACAAATTAAATATTAACTAAACAAGACACATTAATTTAGATGGACATAATTAATTCATGTTTTAACTTAAGACATACTTAATGAAATCTAGACACATTCAATTCAGCTTAACATAATATATTAAACACTTGTACTAATTTAGGACACACTAATGAGCTGTAGTAAACTTAAATAAATGCTTAATTTAAATGTCCAAAAATTCCAGCAACAAATTAATTAGCTGGAACGAAATTTAGCTCCCCAAAAATTGAACACATTGAGCTCGTTTTGAATTCTTTGCTATCATTTTCCACAATTCGTTCCACCACTGCTGCCTCCTTAAATTGTTTAGCTCTAGCTCGCGTTATCGGACCAGTGGGCAGCTTGATAGCTTATTGTTCGATCTCTACTTTGTTTGCAGGCGAGCTCACATCATTCCCCTCCTCTTCAGAATGATTTGTCCTCAAATCGCAATCTGCATCAAACAAAGACAAATCAAGGACTTGAAACGGTCCATCCCCTCTCGGAAGAAGTTTAGATCGTCTTTGCGTAGGAAATCTCTCCTTGCGCATATGCACCCAAACCCAATCTCCCGGCTCGAACACAACACGCTTACGACCTTTGTTAGCTTGTTGTTCATATTTCTTGGTCTTGGCTTCAATGTTGTCTTGAACTCGTTGGTGCAATTGCTTGATGTATTCAGCCTTGCATTTTCCATCTATATGCACAAGTTGGTTAGAAGACAAAGGCATTAAATCAAGTGGTGTTAACGGATTAAAACCATAAACGATTTCGAAAGAAGAAAGTTTGGTAGCCGAGTGAACAGCTCGATTGTACGCAAACTCCACATGCGGTAAACAATCTTCCCATGCCTTCAAATTTTTTCGGATGATTGCTCGAAGCAATGTAGACAAAATTCGGTTGACCACTTCAGTTTGACCGTCCATTTGCGGATGGCAAGTGGTAGAAAACAGCAGCTTGGTTCCAAGTCGCCCCCATAGTGTCCTCCAAAAATGGCTAAGAAATTTCGCGTCACGATCAGGCACGATCGTCCTAGGCATGCCATGCAACCTGACAACTTCTTTGAAAAATAAATTAGTAATATTCACAGCATCATCAGTTTTATTACTTGCTATAAAGTGTGCCATTTTAGAAATCTATCCACAACTACAAATATCGAATCTCGGCCATTTTTACTCCTTGGTAAACCTAGCACGAAATCCATGGATATATCAGTCCAAGGGGTTTCGAGAATGGGTAATGGCTTATACAAACTGTGGGGCTTTATTCGAGACTTAGCCTGTTTGTAGATAATGCATCGATTACAAAATCGTTCAACATCTCATCACATCTTGGGCCAAAAGAAGTGTTTGTGGAGTGTAGCTAAAGTCTTGGCAACTCCGAAGTGCCCCATCAACCCACCACTATGCGCTTCTTCGATCAACACCTCCCGAACGGATCCTTGGGGTATGCAAAGATTTCCCTCTCGGAATAAGTGCCCATCATGTCGATAGTACTTCTCATAGGCTCCCTTTTCGCATAACCTAAAGAATTCACCAAAGTCAGCATCATCGGCATATAAATCTGTAAGAAATACAAACCCCATCAATTTAGCATCCAAAATGTTTAACAACGCATACCTTCGTGATAGCGCATCAGCAACTACGTTTTCCTTACCTTTTTTATATTTAATGACATAGGGAAAAGATTCGAGAAATTCTACCCATTTAGAATACCGCTTGTTCAGCTTGTGCTGCCCTTTCAAATACTTCAAAGATTCGTGATCGGTATGTATTACGAATTCTTTGGGCCAAAGATAGTGCTGCCACGTTTTTAAGGCTCGAATCAATGAATAGAGCTCCTTGTCGTACGTCGGATAGTTTAGTACGGCGCCATTGAGTTTCTCACTAAAATACGCGATAGGGCATCCGTCTTGCATCAATACGGCTCCAATACCTAAACCTAACGCATCACATTCTAACTCGAAAGTTTTATCGAAATTCGACAATGCTAATAAAGGTGCATGAGTTAAACAATCTTTAATTTTCATAAAAGCCTTTTCTTGTTCCTCTCCCCACACAAAGTTAGAATTCTTACGGATAACTCCAGTTAATGGCGCGGCCAATATGCTAAAGTTTGGCCCAAACCGATGATAAAAGCTGGCTAATCCGTGAAAACTTCGAACTTGGGAGATATTTGTCGGACGGGGCCATTCTTGGACCGCCTTGACCTTCTCTTGATCAACTCCAAGGCCCTCCGAGCTAACAACAAATCCTAAAAACACAATTTTGTTAGTACAAAAATCGCATTTCTTCAAGTTAGCATACAAGGTCTCTTTTCTCAAAACTTCCAAAACAGCTGTTAAATGCAATACATGGTCATCCAAAGTCTTGCTATAAATTAATATATCATCAAAATATACCATGCAAAACCTACCAGTAAAAGGTCTTAAAACGTGATTCATAAGTCTCATGAAGGTGCTTGGTGCGTTCGTTAAGCCAAATGGCACAACGAGCCTGATAGAAGGTTGTGCGCAGACCAAGATCAAGTTGTCAAGTCACGAAAAACTCCTACGAAAACTCTAAACGCTTGGATTTGAAACAAAATAGCAAAACTAATTTAGAATTAATTAGATCTGAAACTAAAATAACCAAAACAATAAAAGATCAGCCAAGAATTAAAAACACTTATAGATAGCTAATCTTGGAAGCCAAGAACACGGAATTGAATTCAATAGAGGCCCCAAACAGCCGAATCTGAAAAGAAAAACCCAAAATTTAGCAAATTAAACTTAAACTCAGCAGATCATGAAATCAATTAGATCTAGGGGTTTTGTGAAATCAAAACGTTTCTTGTTGTCCAAGGGTGGTGCCGAACAGATTCTTAAAGGTTGAATGGGGCTGGAAACGCAACAAGAGAGTTTAAACAAGTTAGATATTGAAAAACGACACAAGCAGAAAATTAAAAGATTGAACAGCAAGAAAAATAAAGATAAAGTCCTAAGAAGCCTTGAAATCGAGAAAGATTTCACAACTCCCTTCAAACGGCTCTAATCTCCCCTCCAATGAAGAACAATGGCAAGAAGAAGGCTGAAGATGGCTCCTACAATAAAAAAGATTGTTAAAACTCCTTCTAAAGAAAACTCAAGAGAAAATTCTTGGAGAACTCAAAGAGAATTTTCACTCATCAAACAAATCTGATTTCAATGTATTATTCAAGTGTTTGTCATAAGGTGGCCGACCAAGCCTATTTATTGGCCTTCTAACTATTTTCCTAATCGTATTAGGAAACTAAAAAAAACCTAATTAATAATTTAAAAGGGGAAATTCGGCCAAGGCTTTTAATGAGCTGCTTGGGCTGAATTTTTACATAGGAATTAAATCATAAAGTATAAAAATTAAAACTACGTACTTAAAGAATAATTTTACAAATTGGGCCACTTTGATAATTTGGCCTGATTTTCAACTAAGTTTAATTTAAATTTCTTGATTGGGCCTGGAACATCTTATTGGGCCTTGCCTTCAAGAACTTGGGCTTGTAATCTGTTTTCTACCAAAATTGGCTCGTTGATGCTCGTAACTGAGATCCAATGCGCCTTAGCTGCAAGATTCGGTTTCTTGGACCAAGATTTCCAAGATTTGAAATCTTGATTTTCTTGGTTCTTGAAATCGCTCAAAACATCAAAATTGGACCAAGATTCGGTTTCTTGATTTTCTTGAAAACACGAAAGTGAATCTTGATTTTCTTTTTTCTTCGTGTACGCATCTAAGGCCTTTGTGACTCATATCATGGCCTTTACACTCCTTTGCCGATTCCTACTTCACCATGGGTAGATTTATCCATGGATTTTATTCTAGGTTTGCCACAAACTAAAAAAGGAAGAGATAGTATATTTGTTGTTGTTGACAGGTTTTCCAAGATGGCATATTTTATTCCTTGTCACAAAACAAATGATGCTACACATGTGGCAGACTTTTTTTTTAAAGAAGTGGTAAGAATTCATGGCATCCCTAAAACAATTGTTTTTGATAGAGATGTCAAATTCCTTAGCCACTTTTGGAAGGTATTGTAGGGTAAGCTTGGTACGAAATTACTTTATTCAACTACATGTCACCCCCAAACCGATGGCCAAACTGAAGTTGTTAATCGAATCTTAGGAACCTTATTACGATCTGTTGTGGGAAAGAACATTAGTACCAACGATTGCAAAATCTCACTCAAGGCAACCGAAGCGTCGAGGACTATTATAAAGACATAGAAATCGCTATGATAAGAGCTGACGTGGAGGAGGATCGTGAAGCAACGATGGCGAGATTTTTAGCCGGCCTAAATTGGGATATTGCCAATATCGTCGAGTTACAACACTATGTAGAAGTTATGGACATGGTGCATATGGTAATAAAAGTGGAAAAGCAATTGAAACGGAAAGGACCCACTCGTATCCAACGGCTCCTGCCAACAAGTGGGCTTAAGGGACTAGCAAAGCTCCCAATCGGCCTAAGGAGCCTTTTGTTGCTGCTAAATCCAATCAACCAAGTGGCGAGGCTAGCAAAAATAAAAATGAGGCTGCTTCGAATCATTCTCGCGATATGCGTTTTAAGTGTCAAGGAAGAGGCCACATTGCGAGTCAATGTCCTAATCGACGAGTGATGGTGGTTCGTTCAAATGGCGAGATTGAGTCCGAAGATGAACAAGAAGAGGAGCCTAAAATTTCCGTGGAGGAAGGTGAAGAGCTCGAGCTACCCGTTGAAGGTGAATTACTTATTGTCAAAAGGAGTTTGAATATCCAAGTAACCGAGGAGGAACAACAACGAGATAACATCTTTCACACCCGTTGCCATGTTCAAGGTAAGGTGTGTAGTTTGATTATTGACGGAGGTAGTTGCCCCAACGTTGCAAGTTCTTTGCTTGTTGAAAAACTTGGTTTAGCCACCACAAAGCATCCAACTCCTTACAAGCTACAATGGCTAAATGACGGAGGTGAACTCAAGGTGACGAAGCAAGCAAAAGTGGCGTTTTCCATAGGCAAGTACCAAGACGAGGTGATTTGTGATGTCGTGCCCATGCACGCGGGACATTTGCTATTGGGGCATCCTTGGCAATTTGACCGACGAGTAGTCCACGACGGCTACACAAATCGATATTCTTTCAAGTATTCTGGAAGGAATATTACATTAGCCCCTCTCACACCGAAGCAAGTACATGAAGACCAACTTAAGATGAAACAATCTATTGAGCGAGAAAAAGAAAAAGAGAAAAACAAAAAGAGTGAAAAGAAAAAGAAAGAAACGAATGATGAGAGTGAGATAAAAACAAGGGTGACAAAAGACAAAGAACAAGAGTGTGAAAATAAAAAAACAAGTGTTTTTGCTACAAAAAGAGAGATTCGAAAATTGATGTTGGCAAGGCAACCCATCTTTGTACTTATGTTCAAAGAGTGTTTATTGGAAACTAACGAACTAGAGGATACTTTGCCTACTCCTATCGTTTCTTTGTTGCAGGAATTTGTAGACGTTTTTCCCAAAGAGGTGCCAAATGGCCTACCTCCCATTCGAGGAATCGAGCACCAAATTGACTTTGTGCCCGGTGCTGCAATTCCAAATAGGCCAGCATATAGAAGTAACCCCGAGGAAACGAAGGAATTGGAAAAGCAAGTAGCTGAATTAATGGAGAAGGGCTACATTCGTAAAAGTTTAAGTCCGTGCGCGGTTTCGGTTTTGTTGGTTCCTAAAAAGGATGGATCATGGCGAATGTCCGTTGACTGCCGCGCTATCAACAAAATCACAATAAAATATCGCCATCCTATTCCCCGCCTCGACGACATGCTTGATGAACTTAGTGGAGCCCAATTGTTTTCGAAGATCGATTTGAAAAGTGGGTATCATCAAATCAGAATGCAGGAGGGAGACGAATGGAAAACTGCGTTCAAAACTAAGTATGGTTTGTATGAATGGTTGGTAATGCCATTCGGACTTACCAACGCTCCTAGTACTTTCATGCGTCTCATGAATTATTTTTACATTCGTTCATTGGAAAATTCTGTGTTGTGTATTTTGATGATATTTTAGTTATAGCAAAAGCTTGGAAGATCATATTCAACACCTACGTACGGTGCTTGAAGTGTTGCGAAAAGAGGTACTTTATGCTAACTTGAAGAAATGTTCCTTTTGCACTAATGAAGTTATTTTCTTAGGTTTTGTGGTAAGTGCTCGTGGTTTAGAAGTTGATCAAGAAAAGGTTAAGGCGATCAACGAATGGCCGCATCCAACTAACATCAGCCAAGTGAGGAGTTTTCATGGGTTGGCAAGCTTCTACCGAAGGTTTGTGCCTAATTTTAGTTCTGTAGCTGCCCCCTTGACAGGTATAATTAAGAAAAACTCTCCTTTTGTGTGGACTAATGAACAAGAGAATTCTTTTAATAAGCTTAAAGAATGTCTAACTAATGCACCATTGTTGTCTTTACCTGATTTTAACAAGACATTTGAGATAGAGTGTGATGCTTCAGGTATCGGCATCGGTGCTGCTTTGATGCAAGATGGACAGCCTATTGCGTACTTTAGTGAAAAGTTCAATGGAGCTACATTGAACTACCCAACTTATGACAAGGAATTGTATGCATTGATTCGAGCTCTCGAAACGTGGCAACATTATCTATGGCCGAAGGAATTTGTAATTCATTCGGATCATGAGGCCCTAAAACATCTTAAAGGACAAACGAAGCTCAATAAACGTCATGCCAAGTGGGTGGAGTATTTGGAGTCATTTCCGTACGTGATTAAGTATAAAAAGGGTAAGGAAAATGTTGTAGCCGACGCCCTATCACCAAGGTATGCACTTGTTAATTTGATGGATTCTAAATTGCTTGGTTTTGAATTTATCAAAGATCTTTATAAATTCGATGCTAACTTTGGTGAAATTTATGAGTCTTGTTCGCATGGTGCATTTGAAAAATAATTTCAGCATGAGGGCTATTTATTTCGTGAGGGTAAGCTTTGTGTGCCTCAAAGTTCTGTGCGAAATGTGCTTGTTGAAGAAGCCCATAGTGGTGGACTTATGGGTCACTTTGGGATTGCCAAAACTCTAGCAATTTTGCACGAACATTTCTATTGGCCCAAAATGAAACATGACGTAATAAGGAAATGTGATCATTGCATTACTTTTAAGAAGGCAAAGTCACGAATCAAACCGTATGGTTTATACATACCGTTGCCTATTCCCGATGCTCCGTGGGTAGATATTTCAATGGACTTCGTTCTGGGCCTTCCAAGAACCAAAAGAGGAAGAGATTCAATATTTGTTGTCGTAGACCGTTTTTCAAAAATGGCCCATTTCATACCTTGTAATAAAACTGATGATGCTACTAATGTTGCTAATTTGTTTTTCAAGGAAGTTGTCAGGTTGCATGGAATTCCTCGTACTATCGTTTCTGACCGTGACACAAAGTTTCTAAGTCATTTTTGGAGGACGTTGTGGGGAAAATTGGGTACCAAACTTCTATTTTCGATGACATGCCACCCTCAAACGGATGGCCAAACCGAAGTAGTAAACCGTGTGCTATCGACTTTGCTTCGAGCTATTTTGCAAAAGAATTTGAAAATATGGGAAGAGTGCTTACCTCATGTGGAGTTCGCCTACAATCGAACCGTTCATTCCACTACGAAATTTTCTCCTTTTGAGGTAGTATATGGTTTTAATCCCATTACCCCTCTTGATTTGGTCCCTATGCCTGCTAATGAGTTAGTGCATGTAGATGGTAAAAGAAAGGCCGATTTTGTCAAACAATTGCACAAAAAGGTCAAAGATAATATCGAGAGGAGGACTGAACAATATGTTCGAATTGCTAATAAGGGATGCAAACGAGTTGTATTCAAACCCGGTGACTGGGTTTGGATCCACATGCGTAAGGAACGATTTCCCGAGCAAAGGAAATCCAAATTGCATACAAGGGGTGACGGCCCATTTCAAGTGTTGGAGCGGATTAATGATAACGTTTACAAAATCGACCTACCAGGTGAGTATGGAGTAAGTGTAAGCTTTAACGTTGCTGATCTCTCCCCTTTGATGTAGGTGACGATTCGAGGATGAATCGCTTCGAAGAGAGGGACGATGATATGAGCTCGCCCATGAAGATAGGTGCCAAATCCATGGAGTTGCCTTTGGGACCAATCACTCGAGCACATGCCAAGAAGTTCCAAGATGCTGTAGCAAGCTATATTGCTCGATTGTGGAGTGATGGGTTGATTGCACATAAAACGCCCAGCTCAACTAGTTTGATTCGCACCATCCTACAAGCTGATTTTAGCTCGTGTCAGCTTAATTCAGCTCAATTCGGCACTTAACTAGTTCAAGGAGCTGATTATATTTATTTTGAATAAATTTAATTAGTTGTGTTAGTTTAGAATCAGCTCAAATCATTTAATTAAATAAATGTGTCTTAATCTGGACATTTTTAATTCAGCTTATTAAATATGTTTTATATTAGTACATGCTTTTAATATGTCCATATTAAGTCATAAATTAAATGTGTTTAGTTAATCACAAAGTTTTAATGTGTCTTGACTAAGACAAATTTATTAGTGGCTGCTAATTAATTTGTCTTAGCCGAATTAATGTGCAGAATTTTAATATGTCCAGCTGCTGATTTCATGAGTATTAAACTTGTCTTAACTACATTTATTTGATGTTTTTCAGCTAGCTTAATGGCAAAGGAAGCTCATAAAGAAGGAGCATGTATTTGGGCACATGCATGGACGGCATTTAAAGTGCAGCTACCTTGTGTTTCCAGCTGACTTTTCGTGCAACTCAATGGACTTCAAGCTGATATTTTGAGCTTCTCCAAGGGTCAATTTCGTGGAGAGCAATGGCCAAAGAGTGCTTCATAAATTCCAGCAGCCAATTCATTTGGTGGCTACTCATATTCGGCCAAAGAAGTATAATTTTTGAAGCTGTCCATTTCTCTTCTCCATAGCAGCAATTAAGCTACTTTAAAACATTAGTTGAATGTGAATGTACACCATTAAAGGGCTAGTCGAATCATCTTTTTCTAGAAGGTTAATTTTCAGATTTTGTTCATGAATGTATCTAGGAAAATTCTAGGAAGTGATACGAACGAAGACTTAGCCGAAGAAAGAACCTAGACTAAAGAGTCAGACCCGTTTCTTATATTGGCAAGGATTGCAAAGAAATTGGAAAGAAGGGGATTGGTGTTAAGGAACGTGACCCGTTACCTATGGAAGGTAAGAACCAGCGTTATCAAGATGGAAGTAAGTTTTGGAAGACGCCACAAGCTAGCTTGATAAGTCTCACAAAGCCGGAATAAGAACAAGGAAGAACTTTAATTCTCACAAAATATAAAATGTTCATTAACCTTAAACAGTCCAAATGGCCGAAAATATATAGGCCAAGATGAGTACATGAATGGTCAAAACGTCTTAAAGATGATACATGTATAGCTTGGACATTAATGGCTTCTAGAAGGACCTTTGATGAAACCAAGAAGACAACTTGAAGCTTGATGTTCATCCATGCACCTTGGGGTAGCTTAATGGCCAAAAGACTTGATCTTAATGCCTTGGACGGATGGATGCTTTGTATGGCCGAATGGTCACAATTCCAAAAGTCAAATTCGGCCATGGAAGTCTTTGTATCATGAAGGGTCACCTAGAAACTCGAATGGGCTCATAGGATTCATGGAATGTAATTATGGAAGAACATGCACCACCTTGAATGTTTCTTAAATGCTTTGTATGATTCGGCCCTTGTGCTATCCACTTGAATGGTCATCTTGGGAATGCATGAATGGATAATTATGGTGGTGGCCGAATGGACACATACTTGCCCCCTTGCAACCGTCCACTTTAAAGCTTACCTAGGACACATTAAAACCCAAATTAGTTCACACTCTAGGATAAATTAAACACACGAAATCTAGGTAATAGTTAAGGCATATTAACACCTTATTAAATATATAATGAAAAAACACATACTAATAAATATGTAATAACCTAACATGCTTATGACTTAATTTAAAATATAGAAACACTAAATACTTTAATTAATTAGGCCCAAAACAATCAAGAAAAACGAATTTTAAATAGGCCCAAAAATACCAAAACGGATTTAAGTTTTAATTATCACTAAGAATAAATTATATGGGTTTAAAACTTCTTCTCCTTGAGCCTTTGCTTCACATTCGGCCCAAGCTTGTGAAAGAAGTATTGCCAAGGCCTGCTTGAGTTTTTGGGCTCTAGAACGGGTTATTGGGCCCGTAGGAAGAGGTAAGATGGCTTGGACATCATCTTGGGCTTGTGGTCTCTCAAAGGCCTCCTTTGGGCTTGGGTTCGTATCATTCCCCCCTTCTTGGAAGCGATTTGTCCCCAAATCGACATCTGCATCAAAAGGAGATAAATCAGCTACATTAAAAGTAGCACTCACATTAAACTCACCTGGGAGGTCTATTTGATACGAATTATCATTCAAGCGTTTTAGAACTTGGAAGGGCCCATCTCCTCGAGGCATCAACTTGGACCGTCGTTGAGTAGGAAATCTTTCCTTCCTCATATGTATCCAGACCCAATCTCCGGGTTCAAACACGATTCTTTTCCGACCTTTGTTAGCTTTTTGAGCGTAACGTTCAGTTTGGCGCTCGATATGCTCTTTCACCTTTTTGTGTAACTCCTTAACAAACTCTGCTTTCTTCTTGCCATCTGCATGAACAAACTTATTATTTGGTAAAGGAAGTAAATCAAGTGGAGTTAAAGGATTGAACCCATAGACGACTTCAAAAGGTGTGTGCTGGGTAGTGGACTGCACAGCTCGATTGTAGGCAAACTCCGCATGAGGAATACAATCTTCCCACGACTTCAAATTCTTCTTAATAATGGCACGCAAAAGGGTCGACAAAACTCGATTCACCACCTCAGTTTGTCCATCTGTTTGGGGGTGGCATGTTGTCGAAAATAGCAACTTGGTGCCCAGTTTAGCCCACAACGTCCTCCAAAAATGGCTCAAGAATTTGGCATCACGATCTGACACTATAGACTTAGGCACTCCATGTAAACGCACCACTTCCCTGAAAAACAAAGAAGCAACAAAAGAAGCATCGTTAGTCTTAGTGCAGGGAATAAAATGTGCCATTTTTGAAAATCTATCTACTACAACAAAAATTGAGTCTTTGCCACTTTTGGATCGTGGAAGACCAAGGACAAAATCCATCGATATGTCTTCCTAAGGATGTTCGGGAATAGGAAGTGGCGTGTAAAGCCCATAGGGTTGGACTTTGGACTTTGCCTTTCGGCATTCCAAACAATTGGCACAGATCTTCGCAACACCTTGCTTCATTTTGGGCCAATAAAAATGCTCCTGAAGCATACTTAAGGTCTTGGATACCCCAAAATGTCCCATAAGGCCGCCACAATGCGCCTCTCTTATCAACAATTCTCGCATTGACCCTTGGGGCACGCATAGCTTGTTTTCCTTAAACAAAAATCCATCTTGTCTATAAAACTTGTCATAAGCTCCTTTTTCGCAAGCTACATATACTTCACAAAATTCAGCATCATTCACATACAATTCTTTTAAATGTTCAAAACCAAGTAATTTAGATTCAAGAATACCATATAATGCATACCTTCGTGACAAAGCATCGGCAACAATGTTTTCCTTACCTTTCTTATACCGAATAACATAAGGAAAGGATTCTAAAAATTCAACCCACTTGGCGTGTCTTTTGTTGAGTTTATGCTGACCCTTCAAATGTTTCAAGGCTTCGTGGTCAGTGTGTATCACGAACTCCTTTGGCCAAAGATAGTGCTGCCACGTCTCTAAAGCCCGTATAAGCGCATACATCTCCTTATCATAAACGGGATAATTCAATGTAGCCCCATTTAGTTTCTCGCTAAAATAAGCAATGGGCTTACCATCTTGGGTCAAAACAGCACCTATGCATACACCTGAAGCGTCACATTCTAACTCAAAAGTTTTAGCAAAGTTAGGCAAAGATAAAACAGGTGCATTAGTCAAAGCTTCTTTTATCAAATTAAATGATTGTTCATGCTCCTTATCCCACTTGAACGATAGATTCTTCTTAATAATACCTGTCAAAGGAGCGGCTAGCGTGCTGAAATTGGGTACGAACCTTCGATAAAAGCTTGCTAACCCATGAAAGCTTCGAACTTGACTTACATTCGTTGGGTGCGGCCATTCCTTAATTGCACGGATCTTTTCAGGATCGACATGCAAACCTGCAGCACTTACAACATATCCTAAAAACACAATCTCATTAGTACAAAAAGCACATTTCTTCAAATTGGCATACAATTTTTCTTTTTGCAACACTTCCAAAATCTGCCTCAAATGCAAAACATGATCATTTATCGATTGACTATAAATCAGGATGTCGTCGAAATAAACTACACAACATTTCCCAATGAAGGATCTCAAGACATGATTCATTAAGCGCATAAAAGTACTTGGAGCATTTGTAAGACCGAATGGCATTACCAACCATTCATACAAACCTTGCTTGGTTTTGAAAGCCGTTTTCCATTCGTCACCTTCTCGCATCCTTATTTGATGGTAGCCACTTCGTAGATCAATTTTAGAGAAAATTGTGGCTCCACTAAGTTCGTCAAGCATGTCGTCAAGGCGGGGAATGGGATGCCTATACTTGACAGTAATTTGGTTAATTGCACGGCAATCTACACACATTCTCCAAGTTCCATCCTTCTTTGGAACCAAAAGTACAGGAACAGCGCATGGACTCAAACTTTCCCTAACAAATCCCTTTTCCATAATTCTTTTACCTGTTTCTGTAACTCCTTCGTTTCTTCAGGGTTACTTCGGTACGCTGGTTTGTTAGGCAAAGTGGCTCCCGGTATGAAGTCAATTTGGTGCTCAATGCCTCGAATGGGTGGCAACCCACTAGGCATTTCTTCGGGAAACACATCCTTGAATTCCTGTAACAACGAAACAACAGACAAAGGCAGAGAATCATTTAAATCGTTAGTGTTAAGCAAACCCTCTTTGTACAAGAGTACTAGAATAGGCTGCTTTAAGCATAAGGCCCTCCGAATATCTTTTGATTTTGCAAACACACTCATTTTTCCACTCTCACTCTTTTGTATTTTTTTACTACTTTCTCCTTCATTTTCATATTCTTTCTTTTCTTTACTCATCTCATTTTCTTTTCTCTCTTTATTTTTCTTTTTTTTACAATCAACAATCTTATCTTTTTCAAAAGACTCACGCAATTTAATTTGATCTTCTAATACTTGTTTTGGCGTAAGGGGTGCCAAAGTGATGTTTCTCCCTTGGAACCGGAAAGAGTACCGATTCGTATATCCGTCATGAGTAACTCGCCTATCAAATTGCCATGGTCTTCCTAAAAGTAGGTGACTTGCGTGCATCGGAACCACGTCACATAGAACTTTATCGATATACTTCCCGATCGAAAAGGCAAGTGTTACTTGCTTGGTCACCTTAATCTCGCCACCATCGTTGAGCCATTGAAGTTTGTACGGCTTTGAATGCTTTGTGGTGGCAAGCTGAAGTTTCTCAATCAACAACGTGCTCGCAACATTTGTACAACTCCCACCATCTATTATCACACTACAAACCTTGTTGTGAATATGGCATCTAGTGTGGAAGATGTTTTCTCTTTGGAGTTCCTCCGGGATGGTTTGTGTATTGAGGCTCCGTTTGACAACAAGGGCCTCTCCCTCAACAGCATATTCTAAATTTTCCTCGTCCTCTTCTTCAACAACATCATTTTTGGGAACATCTTCTGAATCAGTTTCAGATTCGACTTCTCCATTCTCAAGAAGTAACATAGTTCTCCGATTGGGGCATTGGTTTGCAAAATGCCCTCGTCCCAAGCACTTAAAGCACTTAACATCGCGAGCTCGATTTTGGTTGGACTCTACAGCCTTGCCTTTGCTCGAATCACCAACGGATGGAGTGGGCTTGTTTGAAGCAGACACTTCTTTGGATCGTGGGGTTTGATCCTTTCTAAAGGTGTTTTGGCCCCATTTATTTGTGGGATGGGAAATAGGATTACTTCGCATCGGGCCTTTTCGTCTTAGTTGACGTTCCACCTTCATAGCCATGTGGACCATGTCAACAAGTTCCACATAATGTTGGAGTTCCACAACGTTGGCTATGTCTCGGTTAAGACCGGATAAGAATCTTGCCATGGTGGCTTCACGGTCTTCATCTACGTTAGCCCTTATCATGGCCATTTCCATTTCCTTGTAATAATCCTCCACGTTATTGGACCCTTGCGTCAAGTTTTGCAACTTTTGAAAGAGGTCCCGATGATAATGGGACGGAATGAAACGCCTCCGCATTATAGCCTTCATTTCAGCCCAACTAGAGACTGGGCGTTCTCCATTTCTTCTTCGATTGGTGGTAAGTTGATCCCACCAAATGCTAGCATAATCGCTGAACTCGATCGCGGCAAGCTTCACCTTTTTGTTCTCCGAATAGTTATGACACTCGAAGATTAAATCGACCTTGCGCTCCCAATCTAAGTATGATTCTGGATCAGTCCTCCCTTGAAAGGGTGGAATAGACAACTTGATGTTGTTTAGATTATCATCCACTCGATCACGGACGTGATGGGGACGGTGTCTACGATCTTGCGGCCGTTCTTCTAAAATAGACTCATGATCACTTGCTTGATCTGGGTTATCATAGAAAGCATTTCGTCGGGGCCTAATTGGTTCTCGGCCTCGCCTTAATTCAAGAGGAGATTGGCCACGTTGTGAACGCTCTTCGACTTGCTCGAGCCTTTCATGAATTGGCTCTAATTCTTCTCGCAACATTCTTTGCATTTCTCTTATCATTGCTTGCATTTGAAGATTTGGAGGATCATCTCCCCATTGTTTCCTTCTCGCATTGGACTTCGAGACATTTTTTTTTTGATTTCACTCTACTCGTGTTTAGCTCTCTATTTTGGCTTTTATTCACTCGAATGATCTCACCTCTCTTGCCTTTTTCCTCTCGAAAGTTCTTTTGCCAAGTTCTTACCGAGGCTTTGTTTACTATATCGAACTGCTTTGAAGCGCCGGTTGTGTCGTTTGGAAGAAACAGAAGGAAGGGTATTTTGGGTGTAAAAAAAATTATTTATATATATATATATTTTTTTCTTCTCAGGATTGACTCAAAATAATGTTTACGGGATTCTGGGAGGGTTTTGAGGTTTTCGGGATGCAGGGGTAAAATTGGAATTTTGGGTCAAAATTTTTTTGATAGCGTCAAATTTCACCAGAAAGGGTATTGGAGGGTATACATGATGATTTTGGGAAAATTTCTATTGATGGACTTCCAGACTCTTTTTTTTTTACGGATCTTTCACGTTCTTTTCGTCCGCACCTAGACCGTATACAATTTTTTTTGATTTTTTTCGAGTTTTTTTCTTTTTTTTGATTTTTTTTTACGTACCTATTTCAAATTGACTTCGAGTGCTCGTACTACTCGTTTTAACCTGCTCTGATACCAAATTGATACGAACGAAGACTTAGCCGAAGAAAGAACCTAGACTAAAGAGTCAGACCCGTTTCTTATATTGGCAAGGATTGCAAAGAAATTGGAAAGAAGGGGATTGGTGTTAAGGAACGTGACCCGTTACCTATGGAAGGTAAGAACCAGCGTTATCAAGATGGAAGTAGGTTTTGGAAGACGCCACAAGCTAGCTTGATAAGTCTCACAAAGCCGGAATAAGAACAAGGAAGAACTTTAATTCTCACAAAATATAAAATGTTCATTAACCTTAAACAGTCCAAATGGCCGAAAATATATAGGCCAAGATGAGTACATGAATGGTCAAAACGTCTTAAAGATGATACATGTATAGCTTGGACATTAATGGCTTCTAGAAGGACCTTTGATGAACCCAAGAAGACAACTTGAAGCTTGATGTTCATCCATGCACCTTGGGGTAGCTTAATGGCCAAAAGACTTAATTTTAATGCCTTGGACGGATGGATGCTTTGTATGGCCGAATGGTCGCAATTCCAAAAGTCAAATTCGGCCATGGAAGTCTTTGTATCATGAAGGGTCACCTAGAAACTCGAATGGGTTCATAGGATTCATGGAATGTAATTATGGAAGAACATGCACCACCTTGAATGTTTCGTAAATGCTTTGTATGATTCGGCCCTTGTGCTATCCACTTAAATGGTCATCTTGGGAATGCATGAATGGATAATTATGGTGGTGGCCGAATGGACATATACTTCCCCCTTGCAACCGTCCACTTTAAAGCTTACCTAGGACACATTAATACCCAAATTAGTTCACACTCTAGGATAAATTAAACACACGAAATCTAGGTAATAGTTAAGGCATATTAACACCTTATTAAATATATAATGAAAAAAACACATACTAATAAATATGTAATAACCTAACATGCTTATGACTTAATTTAAAATATAGAAACACTAAATACTTTAATTAATTAGGCCCAAAACAATCAACAAAAACGAATTTTAAATAGGCCCAAAAATACCAAAACGGATTTAAGATTTAATTATCACTAAGAATAAATTTTATGGGTTTAAAACTTCTTCTCCTTGAGCCTTTGCTTCACATTCGGCCCAAGCTTGTGAAAGAAGTATTGCCAAGGCCTGCTTGAGTTTTTGGGCTCTAGAACGGGTTATTGGGCCCGTAGGAAGAGGTAAGATGGCTTGGACATCATCTTGGGCTTGTGGTCTCTCAAAGGCCTCCTTTGGGCTTGGGTTCGTATCAGTGCCTTAAACAATTTATGTGGTTGTATATGAAGTTTGAGTTCCATTTGACAAAGGTTAACTCAACAACAGAGCTTCGACTACACTATGCCCCCGATGAGCGAAGGTTTGTATTAAATGGAAAAGGTAAAATCGACCCTTATTCTTCTGCTAATAAAGGTAAGATGCTTGAAACTTTTGAAGCACTTTTGTACTCCTCGGATAGTGACAAAGATCGTGTTGATGATTTAATTTTTGTAAAACACTTAGATCGAAATGTGCTTGACTGTCTTATTTTATTTATTGATGATCTATCTGTTTTGATGGTTGATAAAAAGATTCTTGTTTTTGATAATGCATGTGTGAGTGAATCTATAGACCGTCGATTAATGCATGGTATGATTGTGCAACTCTGTGAACCGTGTGAACCTTTTCAAATACCTACTTGTGATGATTATGTTTACCATTTGATTTATTACTCGTGATTTATTCATAGTTTGTGGAAACAATTTGAGATGATTGAATGCCTTAAAACATGTCCATCTTTGTTTCGAATATTTGACGAGGCATTGGCAAGTAAATTAGCTTGTTTGCATGGTAATCTAAATCTATCCATTGGCATGCGTTATACTTGTTTTGTTATGCTTATGTTTGGACTACAAGTTCTACTTTCAAGGTGGTTGACTTATCTCCATTTGATTTTTCAGATTCGAGGATGAATCTTTTTGAGGAAGGGGGAATGATACGAGTCACAAAGGCCCTAGATACGTACACGAAAGAAAAAGAAAATCAAGATTCACTTTCTTGTTTTTAAGAAAATCAAGAAACTGAATCTTGGCCCAATTTTGCTGTTCGGAGCGCTTTCAAGAATCAAGAAAATCAAGATTTCAAATCTTGGAAATCTTGGTTCAAGAAATCGAATCTTGCAGCTAAAGCGCATTGGATCTTCATTACGAACATCAACGAACCAATTTCGGTAGGAGATGGAATACAAGCCTAAGTTCTTGAAGGCAAGTCCCAATAAGATGATTCCAAGCCCAAACAAGAAGACAAACCATACTTACTTGAAAATCAGGCCAAATTGTCAAAGTGGCCCAATTTGTAAAGTTTTATTTTTTAAATACTTAGTTTAAATTTTTATGTAAATATTCAGTCCAAGAGGCCCAATTAAAAGGCCTTGGCCCAATTTCCATTTAAATTAAAATAATTAGGAGTTTTTTTATTTTTAGTTTTCTAATTAGATTAGGAAAACACTTGAGAGGCCTATATAAAGGCTTGGCCGGCCACCTTGTAATTCACTACTCAAATACATTAAATTTTTTAGATTTGTTAAAGTGCAGAATTTTCTTTGAGGTTTTCTCCAAGAATTCTCTCTTGAGCTTTCTTTAGAAGTTGTTTTAACAATCTTTTGATTGTGGGAGCCATCTTCAACCTTCTTCTTGCCATTGATATTCTTTGGAGGGGAGATTAGAGCTGTTTGAAGGGATTTGTGAAGTCTTTCGAGATTTCAAGGATCCTTAGGACTTTAATTTAATTCTTGCTGTTCAAGTTCTTTATTTATTTTTTTTAATTGTGTCGAATCTTGATCTAACTTGTTTCCTGTTCTTTGTCACGTTTCAGATTTGTTTAAACTCCAAGAACTCTTCGTTTAATCGACCTCTTCTTGGCAGCACATAACCGAATCAAAAATTCCCCAATTTCTAGGGTTTTACCGATTGCTACTTCTTCTTTTTGCGTGAATTTCGGTTGCTGAAATTTGGGCATTCTTGGCCGAACCAATTTGTTGGCAGATTCGCATTCTTTCTATATTGCCAAAATCGTTTGATTCATCTATTCTATTTCTTTCCTTCTTGCCGTCCCAATCCCTAATATTCAATTAAATTTCTGATTCGTTTTAATAATTATCCTTTGTTTTGATTTCAGATCTGTTTGTCTAGAGCCTCGTAGGAGTTTTCTCGTGACTTGGTAACTCGATCTTGGTCCGCGCGCAACCCTCTATCATGGGAGGAGTTAAAACAAGTTATGCGTAAAAGATTTATTTCGCCTCATTACTATAGAGAAGTTAAAACAAAGCTTAGACGACTTGTTCAAGGTAGTAGGACGGTGGATGAATACTTTAAGGAGATGGAGATGCTTATTCAGAGAGCTAATGTGGAGGAGGATGATGAAACAACTATGGTTCGATTTATTGATGGTTTGAATAGGCCAATTAGCTAATACATTGATGCTACAAACTTACATTGATTTAGAAGAAGCAGTTCATAAAGCCATTGAGATCGAGCAACAATTAAAGGAACAAAGGTTTGGTTCCTTCTCTACTTCACAATATTACAGAGGTAACACTTCCAATTCTAATTTTAAAAGTTCGAAATCACCTTTTGTTACTAATAAGTCTTCTTTGAGTAATGGAAGTAAGCAATCAGATTGGAAAAAAAAGGCTCCTGTTAAAACGCAAACACCTTCTAAGTAGCCCAATCTAGGCGATTTGAATGTGAAGAGGACTTGTGAGATTGAATGTTTCAAGTGCAAAGGGCGTGGTCATTATAGTAGGGAATGCCCTAACACGAGATTACTTCTCATGAAAGATAATGGTAAGTACACTTTCGACTCTGATAAAATAGATCCAGATATGCTCGTACTTGTGGATGATAGTGATAATGGAGAGGAGTTGGTTGAACCACCGAAAGAAGGGGACTTTGCCGATTTTCAATGCCTTGTAGTTCGCCGTACACTTAACATCCAGATGAGAGACGATGTTGATAACCAAAGGACCAATATTTTTCATCCTCGGTGTTTTATAAAAGGTAACTTATGTTCACTTATTATTGATAGTGGGAGTTGTTCAAATGTAGTGAACAGTTATTTGGTGATATGAGCTCGCCCATGAAGATAGGTGCCGAATCCATGGAGTTGCCTTTGGGACCAATCACTCGAGCACGTGCCAAGAAGTTCCAAGATGCTGTAGCAAGCTATATTGCTCGATTGTGGAGTGATGGGTTGATTGCACATAAAACACCCAGCTCAACTAGTCTGATTCGTACCATCCTACAAGCTGATTTTAGCTCGTGTCAGCTTAATTCAGCTCAATTCGGCACTTAACTAGTTCAAGGAGCTGATTATATTTATTTTGAATAAATTTAATTAGTTGTGTTAGTTTAGAATCAGCTCAATTCATTTAATTAAATAAATGTGTCTTAATCTGGACATTTTTAATTCAGCTTATTAAATATGTTTTATATTAGTACATGCCTTTAATATGTCCATATTAAGTCATAAATTAATTGTGTTTAGTTAATCACAAAGTTTTAATGTGTCTTGACTAAGACAAATTTATTAGTGGTTGCTAATTAATTTGTCTTAGCCGAATTAATGTGCAGATTTTTAATATGTGCAGCTGCTGATTTCATGAGTATTAAACTTGTCTTAACTACATTTATTTGATGTTTTTCAGCTAGCTTAATGGCAAAGGAAGCTCATAAAGAAGGAGCATGTATTTGGGCACATGCATGGACGGCATTTAAGGTGCAGCTACCTTGTGTTTCCAGCTGACTTTTCGTGCAGCTCAATGGACTTCAAGGTGATATTTTGAGCTTCTCCAAGGGTCAATTTCGTGGAGAGCAATGGCCAAAGGGTGCTTCATAAATTCCAGCAGCCAATTCACATGGTGGCTATTCATATTCGGTCAAAGAAGTATAATTTTTGAAGCTGTCCATTTCTCTTCTCCATAGCAGCAATTAAGCTACTTTAAAACATTAGTTTGAATGTGAATGTACACCATTAAAGGGGCCAGCCGAATCATCTTTTTCTAGAAGGTTAATTTTCAGATTTTAGTTTATGAATGTAACTAGGAAATTTCTATGAAGTTTCCTAAGAAACTTAAGGCATAAGAATCTGATTAATAGGCTATTCGGCTACCTTAGTTCAGCCTATAAATAGGCTATGTAATTCACATATTGGAGGTTAATGAACAATTACATAGCTTTGCTAAATTGTGAGTTTGTCTTCAACTCTCATTATTCTCCAAAAACTTGTGAGACTTATCAAATCTCTTTGTGGCGTCAAACTTGTTTTTGTTCCTACCCGAACTTATCACTTTAATCCCAAAAGTGTGGCGTTCGATTCATACTAAGGTTCCTATCAACTTTTGATAGTGGGTCGAAGTTCCTATCCACTTCATAAACCTTCCATCACACCCTACCAACCTAAGCATTCTCCTAAGTTACGGGTTAACACACTACCATTGTGTTAGTTCGGCTTTGAATCCTTAGCCAAATTGCATTCTTTTACCTTTGTTTCATATCCTAAATTAACAAAACTTATTTGAGCCTTATTCACCCTTTTCTTTTAGCCTATTTCGTAAAGCTTTCAAATTACTCTTAATTCACGATCGGGCACTTTCATACGACTCCTTCAACAAACGAGGAAGCGCGTATCAAGTTGGTATCAGATCTGGTCGAATTAGAGTAAGAATCATTGTAATCGGTATTACGAGATTGTAAAAAAAAAAAAATTCGAAAAAAAAAATTCGAAAAAAAAAAATTATTTTTGTGTTTTAAAACGTTCTCTTGTATTCAGCAAAGTGTAAAAAAAAATATATATATAAAAAAAAAATTCGTAGTTGGATTGTAAAAGCATTATTTGCTGCCCGAGGAACCATATCTATACAGCCACACTAATCCCTTCTATTTTTCTTTGTTTGTTAGCCTACCTGAACCTAAAATATCTCCCTACCAAGCCACATCTATTTTGTAAGCCGACCCCAAACGATTTTGATTTGTCAAACTTAGTTTGCGAAGAATTTCGAGAGGCGAAGACCGAGTGGTAAAAGGCAAGAGAGATTAGTGAGACTATTAGAGAGTAGAAAAGCCAAATTGAGTGATTATTCTTTGTGAGTGATCGGTGAGTTCTTGCTGTGAGTTGTTAAAAGAACTTTAAAATGTCACGAAGCCCGGAAAGGAATCCAAATGAGGGAGGTGGACTTCGTCCCATAAGAAACGTTGGAAGTGGAGTGCCAAATCTCACTTTACAAGCCCTTATGCGAGAAATGGAGCAATTGTTTGATCGCAAGCTTGAACCAATCGAAGACCGCTTATATCGAGTTGAACTCCGAGATCAACGAGAAGCGACTCCAGAAAATGCAAGGCGAGAACGAGAGCAACCAATTGACAATTTTGATGAAGGAGAATCTGAAGGTGACCACTTGTCTGAACAAGGAAACCCTCAACGGTTCCAACGAAATCGAGTCCCCAGAAATCGAGAACGTCCCGATGACAATCTTAAAAACATTAAGATGTCTATTCCACCGTTTCAAGGAAAGAATGATCCCGAATCTTACTTGGAGTGGGAAAAGAAAATGGAACTCGTCTTCGAGTGCCATAACTATTCAGAAAATAAAAAGGTCAAGCTCGCTGCCATTGAATTTTCGGATTACGCGATCGTGTGGTGGGATCAATTGGTGACTAGCCGAAGAAGGAATGGGGAGAGGCCTATCTCTACGTGGGCCGAAATGAAGGCTGTCATGCGTAAGCGTTTGTTCCCTCCTACTACCATCGGGAGTTGTACCAACGATTACAAAATCTCACTCAAGGCAACCGAAGCGTCGAGGACTATTATAAAGACATGGAAATCGCTATGATAAGAGCCGACGTGGAGGAGGATCGTGAAGCAACGATGGCGAGATTTCTAGCCGGCTTAAATCGGGATATTGCCAATATCGTCGAGCTACAACACTATGTAGAAGTTATGGACATGGTGCATATGGCAATAAAGGTGGAAAAGCAATTGAAACGGAAAGGACCCACTCGAACCTATCCAACGGCTTCTGCCAACAAGTGGGCCCAAGGGACTAGCAAAGCTTCCAATCGGCCTAAAGAGCCTTTTGTTGCTGCTAAATCTAATCAACCAAGTGGCGAGGCTAGCAAAAATAAAAACGAGGCTACTTCGAGTCATTCTCGCGATATCAAGTGTTTCAAGTGTCAAGGAAGAGGCCACATTACGAGTCAATGTCCTAATCGACGAGTGATGGTGGTTCGTTCAAATGGCGAGATTGAGTCCGAAGATGAACAAGAGGAGGAGCCTGAAATTTCCGTGGAGGAAGGTGAAGAGCTCGAGCTGCCCGTTGAAGGTGAATTACTTGTTGTCAAAAGGAGTTTGAATATCCAAGTAGCCGAGGAGGAACAACAACGAGATAATATTTTTCACACCCGTTGCCATGTTCAAGGTAAAGTGTGTAGTTTGATTATTGACGGAGGTAGTTGCACCAACGTCGCAAGTTCTTTGCTTGTTGAAAAACTTGGTTTAGCCACCACAAAGCATCCAACTCCTTACAAGCTCCAATGGCTAAATGATGGAGGTGAACTCAAGGTGACAAAGCAAGCAAAAGTGGCGTTTTCCATAGGCAAGTACCAAGACGAGGTGATTTGTGACGTCGTACCCATGCACGCGGGACATTTGCTATTGGGGCGTCCTTGGCAATTTGACCGACGAGTAGTCCACGACGGCTACACAAATCGATACTCTTTCAAGTACTCTGGAAGGAATGTTACATTAGCCCCTCTCACACCGAAGCAAGTACATGAAGACCAACTTAAGATGAGGCAATCTATTGAGCAAGAAAAAGAAAAAGAGAAAAACAAAAAGAGTGAAAAGAAAAAGAACGAAAAGAATGATGAAAGTGAGAAAAAAACAAGAGTGACAAAAGAAAAAGAAAAAGAGTGTGAAATTGGAAAAACAAGTGTTTTTGCTAAAAAAAGAGAGATTCGAAAGTTGATGTTGGCGAGGCAACCCATCTTTGTACTTATGTTCAAAGAATGTTTATTGGAAACTAACGAACTTGATGATACTTTGCCTACTCCTGTCGTTTCTTTGTTGCAGGAATTTGGAGACGTTTTTCCCGAAGAAGTGCCAAATGGCCTACCTCCCATTCGAGGAATTGAGCACCAAATTGACTTTGTGCCCGGTGCTGCAATTCCAAATAGGCCAGCATATAGAAGTAACCCCGAAGAAACGAAGGAATTGGAAAAGCAAGTAGCCGAATTAATGGAGAAGGGCTACATCCGTGAAAGTTTAAGTCCGTGCGCGGTTCCGGTTTTGTTGGTTCCTAAAAAGGATGGATCATGGCGAATGTGTGTCGACTGCCGCGCCATCAATAAAATTACCATAAAATATCGCCATCCTATTCCCCGCCTCGACGACATGCTTGATGAACTTAGTGGAGCCCAATTGTTTTCGAAGATCGATTTGAAAAGTGGGTATCATCAAATCAGAATGCGGGAAGGAGACGAATGGAAAACTGCGTTCAAAACGAAGTACGGTTTGTATGAATGGTTGGTAATGCCATTCGGACTTACCAACGCTCCTAGTACTTTCATGCGTCTCATGAATTATGTTTTACGTTCGTTCATTGGAAAATTCTGTGTAGTGTATTTTGATGATATTTTGGTCTATAGCAAAAGTTTGGAAGATCATATTCAACACCTACGTGCGGTGCTTGAAGTGTTGCGAAAAGAGGTACTTTATGCTAATTTGAAGAAATGTTCTTTTTGCACTAATGAAGTTGTTTTCTTAGGTTTTGTGGTAAGTGCTCGTGGTTTAGAAGTTGACCAAGAAAAGGTCAAGGCGATTAACGAATGGCCGCGTCCAACTAACATCAGCCAAGTGAGGAGTTTTCATGGGTTGGCAAGCTTCTACCGAAGGTTTGTGCCTAATTTTAGTTCTGTAGCTGCCCCCTTGACAGGTATAATTAAGAAAAACTCTCCTTTTGTGTGGACTGATGAACAAGAGAATTCTTTTAATAAGCTTAAAGAATGTCTAACTAATGCCCCATTGTTGTCTTTACCTGATTTTAATAAGACATTCGAGATAGAGTGTGATGCTTCAGGTATTGGCATTGGCGCAGCCTTGATGCAAGATGGACGACCTATTGCGTACTTTAGTGAAAAGCTCAATGGAGCTACATTGAACTACCCAACTTATGACAAGGAATTGTATGCATTGATTCGAGCTCTCGAAACGTGGCAACATTATCTATGGCCGAAGGAATTTGTAATTCATTCGGATCATGAGGCCCTAAAACATCTTAAAGGACAAACGAAGCTCAATAAACGTCATGCCAAGTGGGTGGAGTTTTTGGAGTCATTTCCGTACGTGATTAAGTATAAAAAGGGTAAGGAAAATGTTGTAGCCGACGCCCTATCACGAAGGTATGCACTTGTTAATTTGATGGATTCTAAATTGCTTGGTTTTGAATTTATCAAAGATCTTTATAAATCTGATGCTGACTTTGGTGAAATTTATGAGTCTTGTTTGCATGGTGCGCATGAAAAGTATTTTCAACATGAAGGCTACCTTTTTCGTGAAGGAAAACTTTGCGTGCCTCAAGGATCGGTGCGAAACGTTCTTGTCGAAGAAGCTCATAGTGGTGGGCTTATGGGCCACTTCGGAATTGCTAAAACTCTAGCAATATTGCATGAACATTTTTTTGGCCTAAAATGAAACGTGATGTAATAAGGAAATGTGATCGTTGCATTACTTGTAAGAAGGCAAAATCACGAATCAAACCGCATGGTTTATACACACCGTTGCCTATTCCCGATGCTCCATGGGTAGATATTTCAATGGACTTCGTTCTGGGCCTTCCAAGAACCAAAAGAGGAAGAGATTCAATATTTGTTGTCGTAGATCGTTTTTCAAAAATGGCCCATTTTATACCTTGTAATAAAACTGATGATGCTACTAACGTTGCTAATTTGTTTTTCAAGGAAGTTGTCAGGTTGCATGGAATTCCTCGTACTATCGTTTCTGACCGTGACACAAAGTTTCTAAGTCATTTTTGGAGGACGTTGTGGGGAAAATTGGGTACCAAACTTCTATTTTCGACGACATGCCACCCTCAAACGGATGGCCAAACCGAAGTCGTAAACCGTGTGCTATCAACCTTGCTTCGAGCCATTTTGCAAAAGAATTTGAAGATGTGGGAAGATTGCTTACCTCATGTGGAGTTCGCCTACAACCGAACCGTTCATTCCGCTACGAAATTTTCTCCTTTTGAGGTAGTATATGGTTTTAACCCCATTACCCCTCTTGATTTGGTCCCTATGCCTGCTAATGAGTTAGTGCATGTAGATGGTAAAAGAAAGGCCGATTTTGTCAAGCAATTGCACAAAAAGGTCAAAGACAATATCGAGAGGAGGACTGAACAATATGTTCAAACAGCAAATAAAGGACGCAAACGAATTGTATTCGAACCCGGTGATTGGGTTTGGATTCACATGCGCAAGGAACGATTTCCCGAACAAAGAAAATCCAAATTGCAATCACGGGGAGACGGTCCATTTCAAATGTTGGAGCGAATTAACGACAATGTCTATAAGATTGACTTACCGGGTGAGTATGGCGTGAGTGCAAGTTTTAACATTGCTGATCTCTCTCCTTTTGATGTAGGTGACGATTCGAGGACGAATCGCTTCGAAGAGAGGGAGGATGATATGAGCTCGCCCATGAAGATAGGTGCCGAATCCATGGAGTTGCCTTTGGGACCAATCACTCGAGCACGTGCCAAGAAGTTCCAAGATGCTGTAGCAAGCTATATTGCTCGATTTGTGGAGTGATGGGTTGATTGCACATAAAACGCCCAGCTCAACTAGCCTGATTCGTACCATCCTACAAGCTGATTTTAGCTCGTGTCAGCTTAATTCAGCTCAATTCGGCACTTAACTAGTTCAAGGAGCTGATTATATTTATTTTGAATAAATTTAATTAGTTGTGTTAGTTTAGAATCAGCTCAATTCATTTAATTAAATAAATGTGTCTTAATCTGGACATTTTTAATTCAGCTTATTAAATATGTTTTATATTAGTACATGCCTTTAATATGTCCATATTAAGTCATAAATTAATTGTGTTTAGTTAATCACAAAGTTTTAATGTGTCTTGACTAAGACAAATTTATTAGTGGTTGCTAATTAATTTGTCTTAGCCGAATTAATGTGCAGATTTTTAATATGTGCAGCTGCTGATTTCATGAGTATTAAACTTGTCTTAACTACATTTATTGATGTTTTTCAGCTAGCTTAATGGCAAAGGAAGCTCATAAAGAAGGAGCATGTATTTGGGCACATGCATGGACGGCATTTAAGGTGCAGCTACCTTGTGTTTCCAGCTGACTTTTCGTGCAGCTCAATGGACTTCAAGGTGATATTTTGAGCTTCTCCAAGGGTCAATTTCGTGGAGAGCAATGGCCAAAGGGTGCTTCATAAATTCCAGCAGCCAATTCACATGGTGGCTATTCATATTCGGTCAAAGAAGTATAATTTTTGAAGCTGTCCATTTCTCTTCTCCATAGCAGCAATTAAGCTACTTTAAAACATTAGTTTGAATGTGAATGTACACCATTAAAGGGGCCAGCCGAATCATCTTTTTCTAGAAGGTTAATTTTCAGATTTTAGTTTATGAATGTAACTAGGAAATTTCTATGAAGTTTCCTAAGAAACTTAAGGCATAAGAATCTGATTAATAGGCTATTCGGCTACCTTAGTTCAGCCTATAAATAGGCTATGTAATTCACATATTGGAGGTTAATGAACAATTACATAGCTTTGCTAAATTGTGAGTTTGTCTTCAACTCTCATTATTCTCCAAAAACTTGTGAGACTTATCAAATCTCTTTGTGGCGTCAAACTTGTTTTTGTTCCTACCCGAACTTATCACTTTAATCCCAAAAGTGTGGCGTTCGATTCATACTAAGGTTCCTATCAACTTTTGATAGTGGGTCGAAGTTCCTATCCACTTCATAAACCTTCCATCACACCCTACCAACCTAAGCATTCTCCTAAGTTACGGGTTAACACACTACCATTGTGTTAGTTCGGCTTTGAATCCTTAGCCAAATTGCATTCTTTTACCTTTGTTTCATATCCTAAATTAACAAAACTTATTTGAGCCTTATTCACCCTTTTCTTTTAGCCTATTTTGTAAAGCTTTCAAATTACTCTTAATTCACGATCGGGCACTTTCATACGACTCCTTCAACAAACGAGGAAGCGCGTATCATTTGGTGGATTCTTTAAAGTTACCTTGTACCAAGCACCCTAAGCCGTATCACCTTCAGTGGCTCAATGAATGTTCAGAAGTTAAAGTTACAAAACAGTCATTGGTCACTTTTAAGCTCGGGAATTATGAGGATGAGGTATGGTGTGATGTGGTCCCAATGCATGCGGCACACTTACTCCTTGGACGGCCTTGGCAATTTGATCATGATATTACACACCAAGGTAAGCTCAATAGATACTCCCTTGTGTTTAAAGGCCAAAAATTCACTATTGCTCCTTTAAATCCCACTGATGTATATAAAGATCAATTATAGATGATGAAATTTTGTGAGGGGGTGAGGGAGAAAGGACAAATACAAAAGACAGAGAGAAAAGAGGCTAGTTGTGAAAAAAGTCAAAATCTAAATAGCCCAAAGGTGAGTGAATCCGCAAGTGGTAAAATGAGAGTGAAAAATTTGATGGCAACAAAAAAAGATGTGCGGAGAGCCTTACTCAATAAACAGCCTTGTATTCTTGTGAGGTTTAGGCAAAACTATTTATCTTTATCTAACATTAATGAAAATTTGCCTAGTGTGTTTCAGTGTCTTTTGCAGGAACATGAGGATGTTTTTAGTGAGGCCCCTAAAGGTTTACCACCTTTACGTGGGATAAAGCATCAAATTGACGTAGTACTCGGAGCTTCAATACCAAATCGACCAGCCTATAGAAGCAATCTCGAGGAGACAAAGGAATTGCAAAGGCAAGTTGAGGAGTTACTAGACAAAGGGTACATTCGTGAGAGCCTAAGCCCTTGTGCCATTCTTGTCTTATTGGTACCGAAAAAAGATGGTACGTATAGAATGTGTGTTGATTGCCGTCCAATCAACAAAATAATGGTAAAGTATAGACATCCAATTCCTCGACTTGATGATATGCTTGATGAATTACATGGTTCAATTATATTTACTAAAATTGATTTAAAAAGCGGTTATCATCAAATTCGAATGAGGGAAGGGGATGAATGGAAAACAGCCTTTAAAACAAAATTTGGATTGTATGAATGGTTAGTTATGCCTTTCGGCCTTACTAATGCACTGAGTACATTTATGAGATTAATGAATCACGTTTTAAGGCCTCACTTGGGTAAATTTGTAGTAGTTTACTTTGATGATATTTTAATTTATTCAAAGACATTAGATGATCATGTTTTCCATGTTAGAACCATTTTAGATATTCTGCGAGCTGAAAAATTGTTTGCCAACCTTGATAAATGCACATTCTGTTGTGATAAGCTAATATTTTTAGGTTTCATAGTTAGTGCTCAAGGTATTCATGTTGATTAGGACAAAGTTAAGGCAATCAAAGAGTGGCCGACTCCTAAATCGGTAACTGAGGTGAGATCTTTCCATGGTTTAGCTAGTTTTTATAGACGATTTGTGAAAGATTTCTCTACTATTGCTGCCCCATTAACAGAGGTTATAAAGAAATTCGTGGGTTTCAAATGGGGTGAAACTCAAGAAAAGGCTTTTCAGACCCTAAAAGCTAAGTTATGTTCTGCTCCTCTTCTTAAATTACCTGATTTTACTAATACTTTTGAACTTGAGTGTGATGCTTCAGGAATTGGCATTGGCGCCGTTTTAATGCAAGATAAGCAACCAATTGCTTATTTTAGTGAAAAATTGAATGGTGCACAATTAAACTACTCAACTTATGATAAGGAACTGTTGGCATTGGTTCGTGCACTTCAAGTATGGCAACATTATTTGCTGCCTAATGAATTTGTCATACATACAGACCATGAATCCCTTAAGTGGTTAAAGGGACAAGGTAAGTTGAGTAAACGGCATGCCCGATGGGTGGAATTCATTGAAACATTTCCTTATGTGATAAAATATAAAACAGGTAAAGATAATGTAGTTGCAGATGCTTTGTCTAGACGATATGCTTTAATAACTACATTGAATGCTAAAGTATTAGGGTTTGAACATATTAAGGAATTATATAATGATGATGCTGATTTCGGCCATATCTATAGAAATTGTGGACATACTACTTTTGAGAAGTTTTATCTTGTAGATGGTTTTCTTTTTCGTATAAATAGGTTATGCATACCAAAGTGTTCCATGTGAGACTTATTGATGCATGAGGCCCATAGTGGGGGTTTAATGGGACATTTTGGAGTGGCCAAAACACTAGACATCTTGCAAGAACACTTCCATTGGCCACATATGAAGAAGGATGTCGAAAAGGTATGTTCTAAGTGCATTACATGTAAACAAGCAAAATCTAAGGTAATGCCTCATGGCCTTTACACTCCTTTGCCGATTCCTACTTCACCATGGGTAGACGTATCCATGGATTTTATTCTAGGTTTGCCACGAACTAAGAAAGGAAGAGATAGTATATTTGTTGTTGTTGACAGGTTTTCCAAGATGGCACATTTTATTCCTTGTCACAAAACAGATGATGCTACACATGTGGCAGACTTATTTTTTAAAGAAGTGGTAAGACTTCATGGCATCCCTAAAACAATTGTTTCTGACAGAGATGTCAAATTTCTTAGCCACTTTTGGAAGGTATTGTGGGGTAAGCTTGGTACGAAATTACTTTATTCAACTACATGTCACCCCCAAACCGATGGCCAAACTGAGGTAGTTAATCGAATCTTAGGAACCTTATTACGATCTGTTGTGGGAAAGAACATTAGAAATTGGGAAGAATGTCTACCATTTGTTGAATTTGCATATCATAGATCTATTCATTCTACAACTGGTTATTCTCCATTTGAACTTGTTTATGGTTTTAACCCACTAATAGTACTTGATCTTGCGCCATTACCACTAGAACATATTGTTAATTTAGATGGCGAACAGAAAGCTGAGTTGGTGAAATCCTTACATGAGAAGGCTAGGCAACGAATAGCCAAAACAAATGACATCAACACCAACAAAGAAAACAAAGGGCGCAAATGGGTTGTCCTTGAACCTGGAGATTGGGTTTGGGTCCATATGAGGAAAGAACGGTTTCCTAAAAAAAGGAAGACCAAGTTGGACCCAAGGTGATACGGCCACGCCTCAAGTCCTACCTAGCTCGAACAAGGAACCTTTGGAGCTGCCTCAAGGTCCTATCACTCGATCACGAGCTAAACAATTCAAGGAGGCTGTTTCGGCTTTGGTAGACAAAGTTTGGGGCGAGGTTTTGGTTGGGCACATCGAAGAAGCTTGGACCAACTCGAATAGCATTCCTTGCATTCTATTACGAGCAGAACTAACTTCCATTTTAGCTCAATGAGCTTGAATTAGCTCAATTTCAGCTCAAACATTTACAATTCAGCTCAATAGCAACAATGCATTAATATAGTAGCTAAAATAATTATTTGAGTCAATTAATTTAGCTTATTACAGCTTATTAATATGTTTTATGCATGTTTTAAATATGTCAAGTTTTATTACATGATTTAATTTCATTTTAATGCTGCCGAATTTAATGAGCTAATTTTAGTGACATAGTTGACCGAATTAATGTGTCATGGTTCTAATATTAATTTTGTTCAGCTAAATATTACATTAATTTTAGTTCATCTTATTTATGTAGGTTGGCCGAATGTGTGGGATCATTTAGCAAGGTTAGCCAAATTTGGAGATTCATTTTAACAAGGTGCATGCATGTTAGATACATTGCACCTGGCGATACATGCATCAAATTGGTAAGCTGAATTCAACATTCCTAGGTGACTATTCGGCCAAGGGAGCTAATGTTTCCAACTCCAAAGCTGCCCATTAATTCCTTTCACATTTGCTGGATGCATTTTGGCTTTTCGACTCCATGTGTTCACACTCCATGACTCTTCAATGTTGAGCTTTCACACTTGAATTGGCTGCTCATTAGCCTCTTAATTACTGGTCACTTTTCAGCCAAAAGTTGCAACATAAATGAGTTTATTTATGCCCATTGGCCGAACCTAGCTATCCATGCATCATCCAAGTTTTCCCAAGTCCATTGCTTCATCTAGAAGGTGACTAATGGAGCTCCATGTTCAGCCGAATCTAGCTAGTTCATTTAAGTGATTCATTTGCTTAATTTTAAGGGATGTAAGTGACCATTTGGCTAGCTTAGGTACTGATTATAAATAGCTGAAATTTTACTTTGTAAAGGACTTTTTGACATTTTAATTAACGAATTGCTGCCAAATTTGTGAGGCATTTTTCTCTCAAATTTTGTCCGAGACCCGTAAGACTTATCTAGCTCCTAGTGGCGTCTTTCCGAGTCTTATTTCGAACTTATCACTCCCTAAACCCGAGTGTGGCGTTCAACCCTAAATACCTTTGGTTCATACTTACCTAAGTATCGGGTCAAGGTTCTTATCATCCATTTCAACTCATTTAGGTCCTATAAGTTTTGGGTCAACACTCCTCTTAGTGTTGGTTCACTCTTGACCTTTTTGAACCATTTCCATTACCATTTCGCACCAAATTACATCTTTCATTTCGTACCAAATTCTAATTGCCAATTCGTACCAAATTCCAATTGCCATTTCGTACCAAATTCCAATTCCAACTTCGAACCCAAACCAAATCTACTTCTTAATTAGTCCTAAACCGAATTCGACCATCCCTAATCACACCTACTTACCTAAACCAAATCCATATTCCCCTTTGATCGAGCCTACTTAATTTCTTTGAATTTATAATTATATTCTTTCTTCTATTTTCCTAAACTACTTCTTCATTTACGATTGGGAACTAAACGACTCGAGTTCAACTACTAAATCAAGTTTGTATCTTTTGGTATTAGAGCTGGTTAAAACGAGAAGTATGAGCACTCGAAGTCAATTTGAAATAGGTACGTAAAAAAGTTTGAAAAAAATTTTGAAATTAAAAAAATATATACATACGAAACTAAAAAAACGGTGAATTGAAATTAAAAAAAGAAGAAGAAGAAGAGTGTTTCGAGTTTGTAAGTCTGATACTTCTTTCTACTCAACTTCTTTTCTTCTACGCCACACTTATCCTAAAGCCTTTCTTGTTTCTTTTAGCCTACCCGGAACCCAACATCAAACCTTTGTAAACCAATCTGAAGCCGACCCTCTAGAATAAGATCTTGTCACATCGAGTCTCCTACAAAATCACGAGAGGAAATTAAGTGGGAAAAGGCACGAGAGTTACATCAAGTCAAAAGCCTAAATTGAGTGAAACACGAGTGGAGTGTTTAATTTTCTTGTGAGAGACTTAGTGAGATTTTTGTGGTGAGGACATTCTTATATCATTATGTCAAGGAGTCCGAAACGTCGAGCAACAAGTGGAGGAACTTCAAATGCCGCTGGTGGAGGAGTAAATCTTCAACCAAGAAGGAACGTTGCACCTGGAGGAGGTGGAGTGCCGGATTTGGCTTAACAACCCATGATGCTAGAATTTCGACGCATGCTTCGAGAAGAGATGGATTCGTTCAATGAGCGATTGGAACGGGTTGAAGAGAGAACGCAATGAGAACGTACTCCATTAGGGCTGCAAAGGGAGCGAGGCCAATTGGAGCTCAATCAAGATGACCTCTATGATCTGAGTGGAGCCGAAAGTGATCAAGGGTCAAACCAAAGTGAAAGACAAAGAGCTCCAAGGAACCGAGGCAATCGGGATCAAAGACGAATGGATGACGACTTAAGGAACATTAAACTTTCTATTCCATCTTTTTAAGGAAAGTCTGATCCGGAAGCCTATTTGGAATGGGAAAAAGATTGAATTGGTTTTCGATTGTCATAATTATTCCGAGATTAAGAAGGCTAAGTTGGCTGCCATAGAGTTTTCCGATTATGCTATGATATGGTGGGATCAACTCACTACAAGCCGAAGAAGGAATGGGGAACGGCCAATATCCACTTGGGCCGAGATGAAGGCCATGATGCGACGTCATTTCATTCCCTCCTACTACCATCGGGAACTCTATCAAAAGCTTCAAAATCTCACTCAAGGTTCAAGGAGTGTGGAGGATTATTTCAAAGAGATGGAGATTGCGATGATCCGTGCTGATGTCCAAGAAGATCGTGAAGCAACGATGGCGCGTTTCCTTGCTGGTCTCAATCGAGACATTGCCAACGTTGTGGAATTGCAACATTACATAGAGATCGTGGACATGGTACATATGGCCATTAAGGTGGAGAAGCAACTTAAACGCAAGAATAGCACTCGAAGTTATCCTACCCCAAACACAACTAGATGGGGGCAAAGTTCGAGTAAAACTAATCCACCAAGTCGTGCCAAAGAGCCAATGGTGCCTGCCAAAGCAAACAAACCCATGGGCGACACGAGCAAAGGTAAGGCCACCGATTCATTTGCTAATCGTTCAATGGATATTAAATGTTTTAAGTGCCTTGGAAGGGGGCATATCGCGAGTCAATGTCCCAACCGCAACATAATGGTGGTTCGTACAAATGGAGAAATTGAGTCCGAGGAAGAAGAACTTGAAGATGAGCCCAAAATCGTTTCTGACAACGAAGATGAAGTCAAACATGCCCTTGACGGAGAACTCCTCGTTGTTAAAAGAAGTCTAAGCATCCAAAGTGTCGAAGATGAACAACAACGAGAGAACATTTTCCATACGCGTTGTCAAGTACAAGGGAAGCTTTGTAGTGTCATTATCGATGGAGGAAGTTGTACGAACGTGGCTAGCACTCTTATGGTGGAAAAGTTGAATCTACCGACCACCAAGCATCCAAATCCGTACAAACTTCAATGGCTCAACGATGGAGGAGAGTTGAAGGTGACGAAGCAAGTTCTAGTTTCCTTCTCCATCGGGAAATATTGCGACGAGGTGCTATGTGATGTTGTTCCAATGCACACGAGACATCTGTTATTGGGCCGTCCATGGCAATTCGATCGTCGAGTCATGCACGATGGTTACTCAAATCGATATTCTTTCAAGCATATGGGAAGAAATGTAACTTTGGCCCCATTGACGCCAAAGCAAGTTTATGAGGATCAACTTAAGTTGAAAAATTCTGCAGATCAAATGAGAGAAAAAGAAAAGAGCGAAAATACCAAAGAAAAGAAAAATGAAAAAAAGAAAGAAAATTCAAAAAAAGAGAGTGAAAAAAAACGAGAAAAGAAAAAGATGAAAAAGAAAAAACGAGTGAAAAATTGAATGTATTTGCAAAAGAAAGTGACGTTCGAAAGGCGTTTTTGGCAAGACAACTGATCCTTGTACTTATGTTTAAGGAAAACTTGTTTAATACTAACGACTTATCTGGAGATCCCCCTTATTCTGTTTTGACTCTTTTGCAGGATTTCAAAGACGTCTTTCCGGATGAAGTGCCAAGTGGTTTGCCACCACTTCGGGGGATTGAGCACCAAATCGATTTTATGCCCGGAGCCGTTATTCCGAATCGGCCAGCATACCGAACCAATCTCGAAGAAACCAAAGAGCTTCAACATCAAGTTAACGAACTTATGGAAAAAGGCTATATCCGAGAAAGCCTTAGCCCATGCGCCATACCGGTTTTGTTGGTGCCAAAGAAGGACGGAATGTGGCGCATGTGTGTCGATTGCCGCGCTGTAAATAAAATAACTATTAAGTATAGGCATCCCATACCGCGTTTAGATGACATGCTCGATGAGTTAAGTGGCGCCAAATTGTTCTCGAAAATTGATCTCAAAAGCGGATACCATCAGATTCGGATGCGTGAAGGTGATGAGTGGAAGACCGCTTTCAAAACAAAACATGGTTTGTATGAATGGTTGGTAATGCCGTTTGGCTTAACCAACGCCCCTAGTACTTTTATGAGACTTATGAACTATGTTTTACGAAATTTTATTGGTAAGTTTTGCGTTGTGTATTTTGATGATATTCTCATATATAGCAAATCGATGGATGAGCATGTAATGCATTTGTGATCTGTTTTAGAAGTAATTAGGAAGGAGACCTTGTATGCTAATCTTAAGAAGTGTACTTTTTGTTCTGACAAAGTGATTTTTTTAGGTTTTGTGGTCAGCTCGGAGGGCCTTGAAGTCGATAGGGAAAAGATTAAGGCGATTCAGGAATGGCCGAGACCAATGAGTATAAGTCAAGTGCGAAGCTTCCATGGCCTAGCAAGTTTTTATAGGTGCTTCGTACCCAATTTTAGCACGTTGGCCGCTCCATTGACAAGCACCATCAAGAAGAATTCGACTTTTCATTGGGGCGAAGAACAAGAAAATTCTTTTAATCTTATTAAAAACTGTCTTACTAAAGCTCCATTGTTAGCATTACCTGATTTTTCTAAGACATTTGAAATTGAGTGTGATGCCTCAGGTATGGGGATCGGAGCTGTGTTAATGCAAGACGGAAGACCGATCGCTTACTTTAGTGAAAAGTTGAATGGTGCTGTGCTAAACTACCCCGTTTATGACAAGGAGATGTATGCACTTATCCGCGCTCTCGAGACTTGGCAACACTATTTGTGGCCAAAGGAGTTCGTGATCCATTTGGATCATGAAGCGTTAAAGCACATTAAAGGTCAGCACAAATTAAACAAACGTCATGCTAAGTGGGTAGAGTATTTGGAATCATTTTCCTATGTCATAAAATATAAAAAAGGTAAGGAAAATATCGTGGCTGACGCTCTTTCAAGAAGGTATACCCTTTTGCCGTATTTGGACACTAAACTGCTTGGTTTTACATTATTAAAATATTTATATTCTTCTGATGATGATTTTGGAGAAATATTTGTTGCTTGTGAAAGTGTTGCTATTGATAAGTTTTATAGGAGCGACGGTTTCCTTTTTAGAGAAGGGAAATTATGTGTGCCGCGGAGTTCCGTACGAGATTTATTAGTACATGAGGGAGATAGCAGAGGCCTCATGGGTCATTTCGGCATTGGAAAAACTTTAGCAACCCTCTACGAGCATTTCTATTGGCCAAAAATGAAACGGGACGTTGAACGAGTATGTGCGCGATGTGTGACGTGCAAGAAGGCCAAATCCAAGATTAAGCCGCACGGGTTTTATACGCCGCTCCCTATACCCGACGCACCTTGGGAGGACATCTCCATGGATTTTGTCCTTAGATTGCCTAGGACTAAAACGGGGAAGGACTCTATTTTTGTTGTTGTTGATCGTTTCTCCAAAATGTCTCATTTTATTTCTTGTTCAAAAACTGATGATGCCGTTCACATTGCTAACCTTTTCTTTAAGGAAATTGTTCGTTTGCATGGCATCCCGAGGACGATTGTTTCTGATCGAGACGCAAAGTTTTTGAGTCACTTTTGGAGATCACTGTGGGGAAAGCTCGGAACTAAGTTACTGTTTTCAACCACTTGCCATCCCCAAACAGATGGCCAAACGGAAGTGGTCAACCGAGTGCTATCAACTTTGTTACGAGCCATCATACGGAAAAATCTCAAGTCGTGGGAGGAGTGTTTGCCGCATATAGAATTTGCATATAATCGATCCGTTCACTCGGCAACCAAACACTCTCCTTTTGAAATTGTTTATGGATTTAATCCGTTAACTCCTTTAGATTTAGTATCTTTACCTAACGATCAACTTATTCATGCAGATGCTAGAAAAAAGGCCGAGTATGTGAAGGAGTTACATCAGAAAGTTCGAGCCAACATTGAAGCAAGAACCGAAAGTTATGCTAGGAAAGCGAACAAGGGTCGTAAAAGAATTATCTTCGAACCAGGTGGTTGGGTTTGGGTTCACATGAGAAAGGAACGTTTTCCAGCCCAACGTAGATCAAAGCTACTACCGCGTGGCGACGGACCTTTCCAAGTTTTGGAACGAATTAATGAAAATTCTTATCGGCTTGATCTGCCAGGTGAGTATAATATAAGTGCGAGTTTTAATGTGTCTGACTTATCCCCTTTTAATGCAGATTTCGATTTGAGGGCAAATCGCTTTGAAGAGGGGGAGGATGATACGGCCACGCCTCAAGTCCTACCTAGCTCGAACAAGGAACCTTTGGAGCTGCCTCAAGGTCCTATCACCCGATCACGAGCTAAACAATTCAAGGAGGCTGTTTCGGCTTTGGTAGACAAAGTTTGGGGTGAGGTTTTGGTTGGGCACATCGAAGAAGCTTGGACCAACTCGAATAGCATTCCTTGTAATGTGAGCTCGTCTATGAACAAAGTAAAGCTCGAACAAGAAGCTATCAAGCTACCTATTGGTCCGATAACGCGAGCTAAAGCTAAACGATTCAAGGATGCTATTTCAGCAATGGTGGAACGAATTGTGGAAAATGATAGCAAAGAAATCAAAAACGAGCTCAACATGTTCAATATTTTGGAAGCTGAATTTCGTTCCAGCTAATTAATTTGCTGCTGGAATTTTTGGAACATTTAAATAAGCATTTAATTAAGTCTTACTACAGCTTATAAATATGTTGTTATTTAGTACAAGTGTTTAATATGTTATTTTAGCTGAATTGAATGTGTCTAGATGTCATTTAATTTGTCTGAATATAATACATGTTAATTATGTCTAGCTGAATTAATATGTCTTGTTTAGTTTTAATTTAATTTGTTCTAATGTTAATTAGTATGTTCATATTATATTCAGCTGAATTGAGTTAAATTAATGAAGTTCATTTGTTTTGTTTAGGTTCAGCCGAATGTGAAGATGCATGGGAAAGGTTGGCCGAATGTGGAGTGCATTAAAAAAGATGCATGCATGTTTGATTCATGCACCTAGCGATACATGCATGAACTACATTAAAAATGGTGTGCTGATTTTTGATGTTCTTTAGGTGACCATTCGGCAAAAGAGATGATTATTCATTCTTTAAAGCTGCCATTTATTTCTTTCACATTGCTGGAAATCTTTTGGCTATTCGGTTCATGGTGTTCACACTCTAAGACTCTTCAATGCTTTGCTTTCACACTCCAAATGGCTGCTCATGTTCCTATTAATTCCTGGTCATTTTTCAACCAAAAGATACAACTTAAATGAGTCTATTTATGCTCATTGATCGAACCTAGCCCATTCATGCACTATCCAAGATGTTCAAGGTTCATTTGCCCATCTAGAAGATGACCATTGGAGCTCTCATTCAGCCGAACCTACCTTGGGCTCCATTCATGAAATTAAAGCTGAATTTTAATTCATTGTTTGCTTAGAAATTAAGTCTTAAACTTGTCCATTTGGCTACTTGTAGAAAGATTATAAATAGTTTCTGATTTTATTGTAAAAGGACTTTTTGCCAAAATTTGAATGAATTATAATATCGGTGAGTTAATTCACTCTCCTTATTCTCCAAAGCTCAATTGACTTATCTTCACTAGTGGCTCAATCTGACTTTGAATTCGAACTTATCACCCGTTGGTGTGGCGTTCTTTATACCGAAGGTTCCTATTTCACTAAATAAAGGGTCTCGATTTTATCCCTATTCCTTTCCTTTCTTTGAAACCTTTAAGCCCGGGTCCTTATTTGTTAATAAGGGTTCGTTCTTGTTTCATTGAATTTTCCAGCAAACTTCAAACCAACAAACACCTTTGCCTTCTAAGCCATTTAACTTTCAAAACATCAAAGGATTGCATTTCGTACCAAACCGACAATACCTAATTTCGATCAGAAATTATTACGACTCGTCACATTTTCTGAAATGAGCTCGTATCAGTTGGTATCAGAGCCAGGTTAAATTAGGTACGTAAATTGTAGTTTCGAAAAAAATCAAAAAAATCAAAAAAATCGAAAAAAATTTGACAATAAAGGGAAGAATATATATATTACGAAATTCATTAAAAAAGAATTTTGAATTTAAAAAAAGAATTTCGAGTAAAAAAATTTTGCAAGTGTTGATTGTTGTTCCGAACAAGTGGTTCTTCTTTTCTAAGTATTGAATTCATTCTATGCGCTACATCGTCAAACCTTTCTTTTCTTTCGAGCCTACCCTAAACCATATCATTCTCCTTTGTTTAGCCCCTTGAAGCCGACCCACAAGTGTGGAAAAGTCTAAGTAGCTTTTTAGAATATCGAGAGTTGGATTTGAGAGGTAAAAGGCAAGAGAGTACATCAAGATAAAAGCCGAAAATAGAGTGAAACACGAGAGGAGTGAATTCTTTTCTTGTGAGAGAAATTGTGAGGTTTTGTGGCGAGGATAATTTCTTAATTTTAATCATCATGTCTAGGAGCCCGAAACGGCGAACAACAAGTGGAGGAGCTTCAAATGCCGCTGGTGGTGGAGTAAACCTTCAACCAAGAAGGAATGTTCCCGGAGGCGGAGTGCCCGATCTTCAAGTCCAAGCAATCGTGCGAGAAATTTCTCGTTTGTTCCAACCCCAATTCGATTCCCTTAATGACCGAATGGAACAAATAGAGGAACGAAGTCAACGCGCGAACACCCCTCCTATCCTGAGAAGAGAGCAAGAACGTCCATGGCAACATGCAAATGATTTATATGAAGCAAGTGACGTTGAAAGTGATCGAGCTTCGCAACAAAGTGCAAGGCAACAAGGCCAACGAGCACGGGGACAAAGAGATCGAGAGCAGCCTAATGATGATTTAAAGAATATTTAAATGGCGATTCCTGCTTTTCAAGGAAGGTCGGATCCTGAGGCCTATCTTGAATGGGAGAAAAAGGTTGAGTTAGTCTTCGAGTGTCACAATTACTCTGAGAGTAAGAAGGTGAAGCTAGCTGCCATAGAATTCTCTGATTATGCCATAATATGGTGGGATCAACTCACTTTGAGTCGAAGACGCAATGGAGAACGTCCAGTGTGACGTGATCCGACTCGATGATGTAGAGTTGAGTCACTTGTTTGCCCGATCGTCGACGAGAAGAGTCATTCGTTTGATGAGAAAATGTATTTTGATTAAGCGGAAGTTGGCAAAAGGGTTCAAAGGATAGGTGATGTTTGATGATTGATGTTAGGTTTGGTTTTAACAAGGAAACAAAGTTTATAATTTTTAAAGTTAAAATAGAGATGGTAAAGTGAACTCAAGCTGAAGAACGATTCAATACTATATGAAGTATTGCCCCGGGACTTATATTGCTTAAGGTGAAATTGATGGATAGTCAAAGATTGACCTTGACCCGTTACCTATATAGAGGTAAGAACCAAAGGTATAAAAAGGTGGAGAACACCACACCAGAATGGTGATAAGTTCAAGGAGTCGGGTTGACGCCACTAGCGAGCTAGATAAGTCAGAATGAGACTCGAACGAAATTGGATAGGAGGAATCCTCACAATCAAGTTTTCAATAAATCAAATTCTGTAACCTTTCACAATAAACAAGTAGGCTATTTATAATCTACTAAGGATAGCAGAATGGACAATTTGTACAAACTTAAAGGCTAAATTAATTTGGCTATAATTAAGTTAAATGAACTTCCTAATAACTATGTCTATATTCGGCTGGAAGAAGAATGAATGGACAGCTTCATAGCTAAGTAATGACTTGGTGAATGTATGGGTGAGCAATGGGCATGTCTAGGTTCGGCCAAGGTGTGAATGGACACTCCAAAAGATGCCTTTTGACCGAATAGGTACTTAGGAGATCAATGGACAGCAACCGATGCATGTAAGTGAATATTCATGCATTCTTCCATTCATTGTATTGAATCATTCATGCATCATCTTTAAGGCAACCATTCGTTGTAGGTAGTCATGCATGCATCCATACGTTCATTGAACCAGCCCATTCATGAATCATCTTTAATTGTGTTCCCACATCATGCATTGAAAGTAGACGTTCATGCACCTAGCTTGAATGAATCTCCACATTCGGCTGTACCTACATGAAACATGAACACATTAATTTAAAATAGACATATTAATTTAACACATAATTTAAAATAGACAAATTTAATAAAGTCTTAAGTAAGACATATTAAATTCAGCTAAGACACCTTTAAAACATGGAATAAATCAAAACATAATTATGAGCTGTAATAATTTAAACTAAGTTAATAAAATACTTAATTATTCAACCAATAAAATAAATGAGCTGAAATGTAGCTAAATTGAGCTCGAATGAGCTAAATTGAGCTCAAATGAGCTGGTTGGAGCTGAAACGAGCTAGAGGAGCTAAAATGGAGCTGAAGTGAGCTTGCACGAGAATGCATGGATTTGAGGAAAGGTTGACTTGAGATCCTTCTTTGGTTTTGAGCTGATTCTCATTCCAAAGTTCAATGAATAAAGCCAAAATAGCTTCTTGGAAGAGCTTAGCTCGATCTCGGGTCATTGGCCCCTTTGGAAGCTCGATGGACTCAACACATTGGCTTGGTGGAGCTAGGGACGTGGTCACGTCACCGTGTCTACATGGGCGGAAATGAAGGCGATAATGAGAAAGCGATTTATTCCTACTTATTACCACCGAGAGTTGTATCAAAAACTCCAAAGTCTAACTCAAGGCCAACGAAGCGTGGAGGATTATTACAAGGAAATGGAAGTGGCCATGATCCACGCCGATGTGGAGGAAGATCGAGAAGCCACCATGGCTCGATTTCTCGCCGGCCTTAACCATGATATCACAAATATTGTGGAGCTACACCACTATGTCGAGGTCATTGATATGGTCCATATGGCCATAAAGGTTGAAAAACAATTAAAGAGAAAAGGTACGTCACGAACTTTCCCTAACACTTCTTCTACGTCTAGGTGGGGGCAAGGGACCAACAAACGTGACATGCTGAGCCGGAATAAAGAAGTAAGTGGTGCCACCAAGTTTAACAAACCGATTGCCAAATCGAGTAAATGAAAGATGGATGCCCAACCAAATAGATCCCGAGACATAAAGTGCTTCAAATGCCTTGGAAGGGGCCACATCGCAAGCCAATGTCTGAACCGAAATGCGATGTTTGTTCAAGATGATGGAAAGATTGAGTCTGAAAGTGAACAAGAGAATGAGGCTATTGAACCAATCGAAGAAGAGGAAGAAGTCGAACAAGCCGAGAATGGAGAAATCTTGGTTGTGAAAAGAAGCCTTACTTTGCAAGGCGCTGAAAATGATCAACAACGCGAGAACATCTTCCATATGCGATGTCAAGTGATTTGTTGTGTTATCATTGATGGGGGAAGCTGTACAAATGTGGCTAGCACATTGATGGTGGAAAAACTCGGATTGGCCACCACCAAACATCCCCATCCGTATAAACTCCAATGGCTTAACGATAGTGGAGAATTGAAGGTAACAAAGCAAGTGCTTATCTCGTTCACAATTGGAAAATATCAAGATGAAGTAATGTGTGACGTTGTACTGATGCATGCGAGGCATCTTCTTTTGGGACGGCCTTGGTAATTCGACAAGCAAGCGATTCACGATGGTTACACAAACTGATTCTCTTTCAAACATATGGGACGAATGGTGACGCTAGCTCCATTATCACCGAAACAAGTTTATGAAGATCAACTCAAAATGAGGAGTTCTATTGAAAAATCAAAAGAAAATGAGCGAGAGCAAAAGATTGAAAAGAATAAAGAAAAGAGTATGGAAAAGAAGAAAAACAAAAAGATGAGTGACAAAAAAAGAGAGAGTTCTAAAGAAAAGAAATGAGTGATGAAAATGAAAAAAAGAATTTGTTTGTCAAAGAGAGGGAAGTTCAAAAATCGATGTTATTGAAACAACCATTGTTGGTTCTTTTGTAAAAAGAAAGCTTGTTGAGTACTAACGAATTTGATGACAAGTTACCCTCTTCTGTTTTGTCTGTATTGCAGGATTTTAAAGATGTTTTCCCAGAAGAAATCCCGAGTGGGTTACCACCTATTCGTAGAATTGAACACCAAATAGATTTTGTGCCGGGAGCCGCAATTCCAAATCGTCCTGCTTACCGGAGTAATCCTGAAGAGACGAAAGAACTACAAAAGCAAGTAAATGAACTTCTTGAAAAGGGCTATGTGCGTGAAAGCCTTAGTCCATGCGCCGTGCCTGTTTTGCTTATCCCGAAGAAGGATGGAACGTGGAGGATGTGTGTGGATTGCCGTGCTATAAACAAAATAACTATCAAGTATCGTCATCCTATACCACGATTGGATGATATGCTTGACGAGTTAAGTGGCGCAAGTTTGTTTTCAAAAATCGATCTTAAGAGCGGTTATCACCAAATACGGATGCGCGAGGGAGATGAGTGGAAGACTGCTTTCAAAACAAAGCATGGGCTTTATGAATGGCTCGTTATGCCATTTGGCTTAACGAACGCCCCAAGCACGTTCATGAGGCTTATGAATCACGTTTTAAGACCTTTTATTGGTAGATTTTGCGTAGTATATTTCGATGATATATTAGTTTATAGTAAAAATTTGGATGATCATGTTTTACATTTAAAGGCTGTTTTGGAAGTATTGAGGAAAGAAACCTTGTATGCTAATTTGAAGAAATGTGATTTTTGCACTAATAAGGTTGTGTTTTTAGGTTTTGTTGTTAGTTCGGAGGGCCTTGAAGTTGATCAAGAGAAGGTCAAGGCGATCCAAGAATGGCCTCGTCCGACAAACATCTCCCAAGTTCGAAGTTTCATGGATTAGCAAGTTTCTACCGTCGATTCGTGCCAAACTTCAGCACCTTAGCTGCACCCTTAACTGGGGTTATTCGAAAGAATTCCAATTTCATTTGGGGAGAGGAGCAAGAAAAATCCTTTCTAAAAGTTAAAGATTGTCTAACTCATGCACCGTTATTAGCTTTGCCTAATTTTGATAAAACTTTCGAGTTAGAATGTGATGCATCAGGTTTAGGCATTGGAGCCGTGTTGATGCAAGATGGTCGTCCTATTGCCTATTTTAGCGAGAAACTCAATGGTGCCGTCTTAAACTATCCGACGTATGACAAAGAGCTCTACTCGTTGATCCGAGCCTTAGAAACGTGGCAACACTATCTTTGGCCCAAAGAATTCGTCATACACACCGATCATGAGTCCTTGAAGTATTTGAAAGGGCAGCACAAGTTGAATAAGCGACACGCTAAGTGGGTAGAATTTCTTGAATCTTTTCCCTACGTTATTAAATATAAGAAAGGTAAGGAAAACGTAGTGGCTGATGCACTATCTCGAAGGTATGCGTTGCTAAATATTTTGGATGCAAAATTGATGGGGTTTGTATTTCTTAAAGATTTATATGCCGATGATGCTGACTTTGGTGAACATTTCAGGTTATGCAAAAAAGGAGCTTATGAGAAGTACTATCGACATGATGGGTGCTTATTCTGAGAAGGGAAGCTTTGTATACCCCAAGGGTCCGTTCAAGAGGTATTGATTGAGGAAGCGCATAGTGGTGGATTAATGGGGCACTTCGGAGTTGCCAAGACTTTAGCCACGCTCAACGAACACTTCTTTTGGCCCAAGATGCGACGAGATGTCGAACGACATTGTAATCGATGTATTGTTTGCAAACGGGCTAAGTCACGAATAAAGCCCCACGGTTTGTATAAGCCATTGCCCATTCCCGAAACCCCTTGGTCTGATATCTCAATGGATTTCGTGCTAGGTTTACCAAGGAGTAAAAATGGCCGAGATTCAATATTTGTGGTTGTAGATAGGTTTTCTAAAATGGCCCATTTTATAGCTTGTCATAAAACTGATGATGCCGTTAATATTGCTAACTTATTTTTCAAAGAGGTGGTCAGGTTGCATGGCATGCCTAGGACGATCGTATCCGACCGAGACGTGAAATTTCTTAGCCATTTTTGGAGAACACTATGGGGGCATCTTGGAACCAAGCTGCTATTTTCAACCACTTGCCATCCGCAAACGGACGGCCAAACTGAAGTGGTCAATCGGATCTTATCTACATTGCTTCGAGCTATCATTTGGAAAAATTTGAAGGCTTGGGAGGATTGTCTACCACATGTGGAGTTTGGGTATAATCGAGCTATTCATTCAGCTATCAAATTTTCTCCTTTTGAAATCGTTTATGGTTTCAATCCGTTAACACCACTTGATTTAATGCCATTGCCTTCTAATCAACTTATACATGTAGATGGCAAACGCAAAGCTGATTTTGTCAAGCAATTGTACCAACGAGTTCGAGACAATATTGAGGCCAAGACCAAGAACTATGAACAACATGCTAACAAAGGTCGTAAGCGAGTTGTGTTCGAGCTGGGAGATTGGGTTTGGTTGCATTTGCGCAAGGAAAGATTTCCTATGCAAAGACGATCGAAACTTCTTCCGAGAGGGGATGGACCGTTTCAAGTCCTTGAACGAATTAACGATAATTCTTATAAGTTGGACTTGCCTGGTGAATAAAATGTTAGCGCGACCTTTAATGTTTCTGATTTATCTCCGTTTGATGCAGATTGCGATTTGAGGACAAATCGTTCTGAAGATGAGGGGAATGATGTGAGCTTGTCCATGAACAAAGTAGAGCTCGAACAAGAAGCTATCAAGCTACCTATTGGTCCGATAACGCGAGCTAAAGCTAAACGATTCAAGGATGCTATTTCAGCAATGGTGGAACGAATTGTGGAAAATGATAGCAAAGAAATCAAAAACGAGCTCAACATGTTCAATATTTTGGAAGCTGAATTTCGTTCCAGCTAATTAATTTGCTACTGGAATTTTTGGAACATTTAAATAAGCATTTAATTAAGTCTTACTACAGCTTATAAATATGTTGTTATTTAGTACAAGTGTCTAATATGTTATTTTAGCTGAATTGAATGTGTCTAGATGTCGTTTAATTTGTCTGAATATAATACATGTTAATTATGTCTAGCCGAATTAATATGTCTTGTTTAGTTTTAATTTAATTTGTTCTAATGTTAATTAGTATGTTCATATTACATTCAGCTGAATTGAGTTAAGTTAATGAAGTTCATTTGTTTTGTTTAGGTTCAGCCGAATGTAAAGATGCATGGGAAAGGTTGGCCGAATGTGGAGTGCATTAAAAAAGATGCATGCATGTTTGATTCATGCACCTAGCGATACATGCATGAACTACATTAAAAATGGTGTGCTGATTTTTGATGTTCTTTAGGTGACCATTCGGCAAAAGAGATGATTATTCATTCTTCAAAGCTGCCATTTATTTCTTTCACATTGCTGGAAATCTTTTGGCTATTCGGTTCATGGTGTTCACACTCTAAGACTCTTCAAAGCTTTGCTTTCACACTCCAAATGGCTGCTCATGTTCCTATTAATTGCTGGTCATTTTTCAGCCAAAAGATGCAACTTAAATGAGTCTATTTATGCTCATTGACCGAACCTAGCCCATTCATGCACTATCCAAGATGTTCAAGGTTCATTTGCCCATCTAGAAGATGACCATTGGAGCTCTCATTCAGCCGAACCTACCTTGGGCTCCATTCATGAAATTAAAGCTGAATTTTAATTCATTATTTGCTTAGAAATTAAGTCTTAAACTTGTCCATTCGGCTACTAGTAGAAAGACTATAAATAGTTTCTGATTTTCTTGTAAAAGGACTTTTTGCCAAAATTTGAATGAATTATAATATCGGTGAGTTAATTCACTCTCCTTATTCTCCAAAGCTCAATTGACTTATCTTCACTAGTGGCGTCAATCTGACTTTGAATTTGAACTTATCACCCGTTGGTGTGGCGTTCTTTATACCGAAGGTTCCTATTTCACTAAATAAATGGTCTCGGTTTTATCCCTATTCCTTTCCTTTCTTTGAAACCTTTAAGCCCGGGTCCTTATTTGTTAATAAGGGTTCATTCTTGTTTCATTGAATTTTCCAGGAAACTTCAAACCAACAAACACCTTTGCCTTCTAAGCCATTTAACTTTCAAAACATCAAAGGATTGCATTTCGTACCAAACCGACAATACCTAATTTCGATCGGGAATTATTATGACTCTTCACATCTTCCGAAACGAGCTCGTATCACCTTGCATTCTATTACGAGCTGAACTAACTTCCATTTCAGCTCAATGAGCTTGAATTAGCTCAATTTCAGCTCAAACATTTACAATTCAGCTCAATAGCAACTATGCATTAATATAGTAGCTAAAATAATTATTTGAGTCAATTAATTTAGCTTATTACAGCTTATTAATATGTTTTATGCATGTTTTAAATATGTCAAGTTTTATTACATGATTTAATTTTATTTTAATACTGCCGAATTTAATGAGCTGATTTTAGTGACATAGTTGACCGAATTAATGTGTCATGGTTCTATTATTAATTTTGTTCAGCTAAATATTACATTAATTTTAGTTCATCTTATTTATGTAGGTTGGCCGAATGTGTGGGATCATTTAGCAAGGTTAGCCGAATTTGGAGATTCATTTTAACAAGGTGCATGCATGTTAGATACATTGCACCTGGCGATACATGCATCAAATTGGTGAGCTGAATTCAACATTCCTAGGTGACTATTCGGCCAAGGGAGCTAATGTTTCCAACTCCAAAGCTGCCCATTAATTCCTTTCACATTTACTGGATGCATTTTGGCTTTTCGGCTCCATGTGTTCACACTCCATGACTCTTCAATGTTGAGCTTTCACACTTGAATTGGCTGCTCATTAGTCTCTTAATTGCTGGTCACTTTTCAGCCAAAAGTTGCAACATAAATGAGTTTATTTATGCCCATTGGCCGAACCTAGCTATCCATGCATCATCCAAGTTTTCCCAAGTCCATTGCTTCATCTAGAAGGTGACTAATGGAGCTCCATGTTCAGCCGAATCTAGCTAGCTCATTTAAGTGATTCATTTGCTTAATTTTAAGGGATGTAAGTGACCATTCGGCTAGCTTAGGTGCTGATTATAAATAGCTGAAATTTTACTTTGTAAAGGGCTTTTTGACATTTTAATTAACGAATTGCTGCTAAATTTGTGAGGCATTTTTCTCTCAAATTTCGTCCGAGACCCGTAAGACTTATCTAGCTCCTAGTGGCGTCTTTCCGAGTCTTATTTCGAACTTATCACTCCCTAAACCCGAGTGTGGCGTTCAACCCCAAATACCTTTGGTTCATACTTACCTAAGTATCGAGTCAAGGTTCCTATCATCCATTTCAACTCATTTAGGTCCTATAAGTTTCGGGTCAACACTCCTCTTAGTGTTGGTTCACTCTTGAGCTTTTTGAACCATTTCCATTACCATTTCGCACCAAATTACATCTTTCATTTTGTACCAAATTCCAATTGCCAATTCGTACCAAATTCCAATTCCAACTTCGAACCCAAACCAAATCTACTTCTTAATTAGTCCTAAACCTAATTTGACCATCCCTAATCACACCTACTTACCTAAACCAAATCCATATTCCCCTTTGATCGAGCCTACTTGATTTCTTTGAATTTATAATTATATTCTTTCTTCTATTTTCCTAAACTACTTCTTCGTTTACGATCGGGAACTAAACGACTCGAGTTCAACTACTAAACCGAGTTCGTATCACAAGGGGCGATGGGCCTTTTCGTGTACTCGAGTGGATCAACGATAATTTATACAAAATTGATCTACCCGGGGAGTACAATGTAAGTTCTACTTTCAATGTGGCTGACTTATCTCCATTTGATTTTTCAGATTCGAGGACGATGCGTACACGAAGGAAAAAGAAAATCAAGATTCATTTTCTTGTTTTCAAGAAAATCAAGAAACCGAATCTTGGTCCAATTTTGCTGTTTGGAGCGATTTCAAGAATCAAGAAAATCAAGATTTCAAATCTTAGAAATCTTGGTCCAAGAAATCGAATCTTGCAGCTAAGGCGCATTGGATCTCCGTTACAAGCATCAACGAACCAATTTCGGTAGGAAACGGACTACAAGCCCAAGTTCTTGAAGGCAAGGCCCAATAAGATGTTCCAAGCCCAATCAAGAAAGTTAAATGAGACTTAGTTGAAAATCAGGTCAAATTGTCAAAGTGGCCCAATTTGTAAAATTTTAATTCTTTAAATACCTAGTTTAATTTTTAGACTTTATGATTAGTTTCTATGTAAAAAAATTCAGCCCAAGCAGCCCATTAAAAGTGATGCGATCCAGCCTCGGTTGAATGAGTTGAGTCACTTTCGTTGCCGATCGTCTAACGAAGAAGTTTCGTTCATCTTGAGTCAAAGAAATATATTTGTTCAAAGAAGATGTTTATGGTTCAATTAAGGTTCAAGGGAAGTGGTTTACGTAATTTGTTTTGGTTAAGAAAGAAAGAATAACGTTGAAAGAGTATTGAACTTCGGTTTAATGGGAGATGGAAAGATTGGCTTAAAAATAAGAAAGAACCAACACTATAGGAAAGTGCTGACCTGAATCTTATACGTTCTTAAGATGGAAAATGGACGAAGATAAAGGACCTCGACCCACTATCTATCAAAGATAGGAACCTCGGTATAAGTTGAACGCCACACTTTGGTTGAAAGTGATAAGTTTGGTTTTTGCAAAGAGCAGGGTTGATGCCACTAACTAGTAGATAAGCCAACGGAGTCTTTGGATGAAATTGAGAGAAGAAAATTCTCACAAAAATATGCAATATTTATAAAATTGGCAAAAAGTCCCTTTACAATGAAAATCAGCAACTATATATAGCCTAATGTCTAGTAGCCGAATGGACATGTTCAAGACTTAATATCTAAGCAAACATTGAACTAAATTCCAGCTTTAATTCATGATTGAAGACCAAGGTAGATTCGGCTGAATGGAGAATAAAAATCAGCTCCTCAATTAAGCAAATGAATCTTGAAAGTTCTTGGCAGCAACTAAATTCAGTTAATGATCTTAATTTGGCCCATTTATGAAGCAACTCTTGCTGAAACATCACCAGTATTTAAGGAGAATTTCAGCAGCCCTTGAAAGTGTGAATGGACGGTTTTGTAAAGCCTCATGGTGTGAACAAGCTGAACCAAACAGCCAAGGTGTGAACAAATGGTGTGAAAAGAATTATGTTGCTTTGAGAAGAGAATCGGCCACGTCTTGGAGAGATGAATGGCTGCTGTCTCTTGGCCGAATAGTTGCATTGGAGAGAGCCAAAATTAATTAGCTTCAATGCATTGTACCAGCTGTACATACATCTTGACATTCATTGAATCTACATGCATGAATCTGCCCAATGTATCTTCAAATTTGGTTGCACCTAAACAACACACATGCACTTAATTAAATTAAACAAATTCAGCTGAACCAATTTAAAACATAATGTGAACATACTAATTAACATTGGAACAAATTAAATTATAACTAAACAAGACACATTAATTCGGTTGGACAGAATTAAAACATGTATTAAATTAAGAGAAACTTAATTAAATCTGGACACATTTATTTCAGCTAAGACAAAACATATTAAATACTTGTAATAGTTTCGGACACACTTATGAGCTGTAGTAATGCTTAAATAAATGCAAATATAAAGACCGAAAATTCCAGCAACCGAATTAGCTAGCTGAATAAAATTTAGTTTCCAGCAAAATAAATATAAACTAAAATGAGCTGAAATTGAACTTCATCTTGCACTTGGGACCCTCGTGTTTAGGCCAATCTCGATGGCAACGAGTGGTGCCATAACATGATGTGATTGGGATCACATCATACCCTCCCTCTTGAAGACGATTTGTCCTCAAATCAGGCCACTTGCTCGCGAAAAATCGTTCAAGATCATGAAGCCTTTTATTCATGAACCTGGAAAAGACATTTCCCAAAACGTTAGAATCACAAAGGGTTTGTAAAGAAAGAAAAATATTTGCACTCCCTCCCTCTTTAGATGAGAACCATTTCGATTTGTCACCTACACAAAATTGAAACAAATTAGTGACATTGTAAGTTGTGGGCTTAAAATAACTCGTTGGCATCTTACTCAAAAATGAATCGCATGAGCCAATGTCAAAATAAAGATGAGGAGTTGGTTTTACCCATTTATAATGAAACAAAAGCTTTACCGGTGGTAACAAACTAGACTCATTGATGCGATCCCAGTCGCATCATGTTACGACACAACTTGATGCTACCGATATTGGCCCAAACTCGAGGGGCCCAAGTGTAAAATGAAGTTTTTTAATTTCAGTTTTTCAATTTGGCTGCTGGAAAATAAGGACTTTGATTCATTAATTTTTAGTTATTTTAGTTTGTGTTTTTAATTATGTCATAGTTTGCACATCATTAATATGTGTTCTGCATTAATAAAGTCATGCATTATGTAACTTTCATGTTAGTTAAGTTTGCATCATTAAATTAAGTCAAGTTAGTTTAATTATGTAGCTTTCATGTTAGTTAAATTTGCATTTCAAAACCATGCATTTAAGCATCTTAGTTTAATAAATGAGTTGCTGGACATTTATTCAACTCATCTTAGTTTTAATTAATAAGTGTTTTTGTTGAACTTTATTTAAGAAGTGTTGTTCTTAATTGATCTAGTTCCTAGGATTATTTATTGATGCATAAATTAAGTTCTTTTAATTATGCTTCTTTAATTAAACTATGATACGAGCTCGGTTATGGATGCCTCGAGTCGTATGTATTGCCCAATCGTGAATTCGAGTAAGAAGTGGCTTGTTCGAGAATCGATTAGTTTTGGTAGCAAAATTAATTACTAAAACAGAAGGAAAGGTTTTCAAATGAAAGTTTGAAAGGTGAATAATGGAATGGATAGATGGGTTTCGACTAAGGCCAAAGAAAGAACCAACAATAAATAAATTGTCGACCCGAATCTTAACAGGACACTTAGGCAACTTTGGTTCGGAAATGGAAGGTTAAACTTTGACCCTCTACCAAGAATGATAGGAACCAAAGGTATGAGAACGCCACACCGGTAAAGGTGATAAGTTCGGTTTCAAGGAAAAGAATTGACGCCACAAGAAGTTTGATAAGTCGATTCAGTTCCAGAAAAGAACAAGGAGAATTGGATAATCTCTCAAGTCTCAAATTTAACATAAATTTTGCAAAAGTCCCTTCAACAAGCCATTTACAACATATTTATAGCCCATAAGGTGCCCAGCTGAATGGTCACAAAAATTCAGATTAAATGAGCTAATTTAATGAACAAAAATAGCTTAAGAACTAAATTCATTCCTTTGAAGAATCCTAGACCTTGGGGACGGCAAAGGCATCAAAAATCTTTATTATCCTTCACTAAATTAACCTTGGAAATTCGGATGGCCAGCAGCAGCACTAAATGATGTCTTGGGCACACAAATCAGCTCCTCAATACTTTCAATCGGTTTTAATGAGCTGGAAAAATTTGCAAGTCCTTTGGTGTGTTCAAGACAACAAAAACATCAGCTTTGGAACCTGAAGTCGGCCTTTAATGCTCCTTGGAAGCATGAAACGTCAGCCTTGGTTTTAAACAACCCACATGCTTTGACGCCACCTTGGGAATTCACTAATAGCCACTCTTTGATGTACCTGAAGCAATGAGCTGGAAATTTAATGCCTTGAGCATTGGTCTCCATGGGAAAAGAAGAAAGAAAATTCGGCTACTTAATGCTGTTCAAGGACGTCCCAACATGCTGGTCACACAATTAAATGCTTTGCTGCACATAGAGAACATGCCCATTAATGCCGTCCATGCACCAAGCAAACCACCTACATGTTACATTAAAATTCGGTTAGGCATATTAAATAAACTCAATTAAGTTGTCTCAACTCAAGACACTTTTAATGCTGCACACAAGACAAATTAAATGAGTTGAAGGCAACTTAATTTGCTGTAGTAATCTAGACAAACTAACTAACTTAAACACTCATATTGCTGTAATAATTTGAACAAATTAAATAAAATAGTTTATCAAACAAATTAAACACATTAAATCAACTAAATTACTAATTTTTATTCCAGCAAATTAAATGACTAATTAAGCTAAAATTCAGCTTGAAGTAAGCTGCATGGAACGCCTAAGGAACTGCTCCAGGCTTGATCGTTTGATGCCGCAACTTGTTCTCCCCACGCTCGGTCCACGTAAATTGATATCGCCTCTTGTAACTTCTTTGCTCGAGACCTAGTGATAGGTCCTTGGGGCAGCTCAATATGATCGATGGAAGATTCACAAGTGGAGTTTGCATCATTCCCCCCTTCTTCGAAGCGATTTGTCCCCAAATCGTCACCTACATCGAAAAAGGATAAGTCAGCAACATTGAAAGTAGCGCTCACCCCATACTCACCAGGTAAATCAAGCTTGTAGGCATTGTCGTTAATTTTTTCCAAAATCTGAAAAGGACCGTCTCCCCTTGGCAAAAGTTTGGACCGCCTTTGGTTTGGAAATCTCTCCTTGCGCATGTGGATCCAAACCCAATCTCCAGGTTCGAACGTTACTCGCTTGCATCCCTTGTTGGCTTTACGAGCATATTGCTCGGTTCTTCGCTCAATGTTTTCCCTTACTCGTTGGTGTAATTGTTTCACAAAATCAGCCTTTTTCTTTCCGTCTACATGCACCAATTGATTAGAAGGTAAAGGTAACAAGTCTAACGGAGTTAAGGGATTGAAACCATATACCACTTCAAACGGAGAATGCTTAGTTGAGGAATGCACCGAACGATTATTTGCAAACTCTACATGAGGTAAACACTCCTCCCAAGCCTTTAAGTTCTTCCGAATGATTGCACGAAGAAGTGTGGATAAAACTCGGTTTACAACCTCCGTTTGGCCATCAGTTTGGGGATGGCATGTCGTTGAAAATAATAGTTTGGTTCCAAGTTTGCCCCATAAGGTTCTCCAAAAATGACTTAGGAATTTGCGTCTCGGTCCGACACAATGGTTCTTGGAACTCCATGTATCCGCACGACTTCCCTAAAAAATAAATTAGCAATATTCAAGGCATCGTCAGTTTTATTGCATGCTATAAAATGGGCCATTTTGAGAATCTATCTACTACAACAAACACCGAATCTTTGCCATTCTTGGATCTAGGAAGCCCTAGAACGAAATCTATAGAAATATCCATCCATGGGGCTTCAGGGATTGGTAATGGCGTGTATAGCCCATGGGGTTGGATTTTTGATTTCGCCTTTTTACAAACAAGGCAGCGCTCACATACTTTAGCAACGTCACGCTTCATCTTCGGCCAATAAAAATGTTCTTGAAGTACAGCCAAGGTCTTGGCTATGCCGAAGTGACCCATTAAACCTCCTCCATGTGCCTCATGAATGAGCACGTCTCTAGTGGAGCCTTGGGGTATACATAACCTATTTTCTCGGAAAAGAAATCCATCTTGCTGGAAATATTTGTCAAATGCTCCTTGCACACATAACTTATACATCTCTCCAAAATCAGAGTCGTTAGCATACAAATCCTTTAAATGAGCAAAACCAAGTAATTTAGCATCCAAACAATTTAAAAGAGTGTACCTTCGTGATAACGCGTCAGCCACTATATTCTCCTTACCTTGCTTGTATTTGATCACGTACAGAAACGACTCTAAAAATTCAACCCATTTGGCGTGGCGTTTATTTAGCTTAGTTTGCCCTTTTAGATGCTTCAAGGATTCATGGTCCGTATGTATAACGAACTCTTTTGGCCAAAGATAGTGCTGCCAAGTTTCTAATGCACGAATTAACGCGTACATTTCTTTGTCGTAGGTGGGATAATTAAGGGTGGCCCCGTTAAGCTTTTCACTGAAATATGCCACCGGACGCCCATCTTGAGTTAGGACAGCACCTATCCCTATGCCAGAGGCATCACATTCCACCTCGAAAGTTTTATTAAAATCAGGTAAACAAAGAAGTGGAGCATTAGTTAAACATTCCTTAATTTTAATAAAAGCTGACTCTTGCTCGTCAGACCAATTAAAAGGAGAGTTCTTTTTTATGATACCGGTTAATGGTGCTGCAAGGGTGCTAAAATTTGGCACAAACCTACGATAGAAGCTCGCGAGACCGTGAAAGCTCCTAACTTGGCTGATGTTGCTTGGTCGGGGCCATTCTTGGATTGCTTTGATTTTTTCTTGATCCACCTCGAGTCCATTTGCACTCACAATAAAGCCTAAAAACACAACTTTGTTAGTAACTACATTTTTTTAGATTAGCATAAAGTACTTCCTTACGCAGAACTTCTAATACCGCTCGCAAGTGCTGAACATGTTCTTCTAACGTCCTACTGTAAATCAAAATATCATCAAAATAAACCACGCAAAATTTTCCAATGAAGGCACGCAATACATGGTTCATTAACCTCATAAACATACTAGGGGCATTCGAAAGACCGAATGGCATTACCAACCATTCGTACAAACCATACTTCATCTTAAATGCTGTCTTCCATTCGTCTCCCTCCCGCATGCGAATCTGATGATACCCGCTCTTTAGATCGATCTTTGAGAATAATTGAGCTCCGCTTAGTTCATCGAGCATATCATCAAGTCAGAGAATGGGGTGCCTATACTTGATGGTTATTTTATTGATAGCGCGGCAGTCAACGCACATTCACCACGATCCGTCCTTTTTAGGCACTAACAGCACAGGTACCGCACACGGACTCAAACTTTCTCGGAGGTAACCTTTCTCCATCAATTCAGATACTTGCTTTTGCAATTCTTTTGTCTCTTCGGGGTTGCTCCGATAAGCTGGTCGATTGGGTATTGTGGCGCCAAGCACGAAATCGATTTGATGCTCGATGCCTCGGATGGGGGGTAATCCACTGGGCACTTCTTCCGGAAATACATCTTCAAATTCCTATAACATTGAAATAACAGAAGAAGGCACAGAAGTTTCTAATTCGTTAATATCAAATAAGCACTCCTTGTACATAAGTACAAGCACAGGTTGTCGCATAAGCAAAGATTTCCTCACTTCTCTCTTCCTTGCAAATACACTCATTTTTCCATTTTCTTTTGCTTTTAGACCTTCTCTTTCCTCTCGTGCTTTTACCTCCACTTTCTCACTTCTTTTTTTCTTTTTCTCATCATTCTTTTCTTTTTCTTTTTTAACCTTTTCTTTTGCTTTTGGGGTAAGTGGGGCTAATGTGACATTCTTGCCTAAATGCTTAAACGTGTATCGATTTGTATATCCGTCATGAATTACACGTTTGTCAAATTGCCATGGACGGCCCAAAAGAAGGTGACCCGCATGCATTGGAACTATGTCACACACTACTTCATCTTGGTACTTTCCGATGGAAAATGCTATCACGGCTTGCTTCGTTACCTTAAGTTCCCCTCCGTCGTTCAACTATTGCAATTTATACGGGGTTAGATGCTTCGTCGTAGCTATCCCGAGCTTTTCAACTAACATGCTACTAGCGACGTTAGTACAGCTTCCACCGTCGATAATCATGCTACACACCTTACCTTGGATGTGGCACCAGGTGTGAAAGATATTTTCCCTTTGCTGCTCGGTTTCGGCACTTTGGATGCTAAGGCTTCTTTTTACCACAAAGATTTCTCCTTCAACCGGATACTCCAAAGTTTCTTCTTCATCTGATTTTGCTTCAGCATCATTTTCAATTTCTTCCTCGGATTCAAATTCACCATCGGCCCGAACCACCATAACTCTTCGGTTTGGGCATTGACTTGCGATATGCCCTCGTCCTTGGCACTTGAAGCATTTGATGTCCCTCGTGCGACTTGTTACAGATTCATTTTTATTTCTACTTGGTTCACCTGAGGGAGAATTAGACTTACCCGGAATAGCAGGCTCTTTGGCTCGAATGGTGGGTTTACTAGTGCCTTGACTCCACTTGTTGGTGGATGGATTAGTGTACGAACAGCTCACTCCTTTTCGTTTAAGTTGCTTTTCAACTTTTATGGCCATATGAACCATATCCGTTACCTCGACATAGTGTTGGAGTTCGACTATGTTGGCAATGTCCCGGTTTAGGCCCGCAAGAAATCTCGCCATTGTCCCTTCTCGATCTTCCTCGATGTCAGCCCGAATCATCGCTACTTCCATTTATTTATAATAATCTTCAACACTTCGATTACCTTGGGCGAGGCTTTGAAGTCGTTGATAAAGGTCGCGATGGTAGTACGAGGGGATAAATCACTTTCGCATAACGGATTTCATTTCAGCCCATGTAGATATAGGTCTCTCACCGTTTCGTCTTCGGCTCGTCAAGATTTGGTCCCACCATACAATAGCATAATCTGAAAATTCAATAGCCGCAAGTTTCACCTTTTTATTCTCTGAATAGTTGTGGCAATCGAAGACTAATTCGATCTTCTTCTCCCACTCCAAGTATGCTTCGGGGTCATTCTTGCCTTGAAAAGGGGGTATAGCCAATTTGATATTTTTAAGGCTATCGTCTTCATGTTCTCTCCTCGTTGTCTTCGGTTTCTTTGACCTTGTTGACGAACACTTTGAATGGAAGAATTTTCGCTCTCATGGCGTTAAGCTCGCATAGGTCTTCTCGATTTGGCCTAGGACGACCTCGCCCTTGCCTTTGGTGTTGAGGGGTTCCTCCACGTTGTACTTGTTCATCTAATTGTTCCAAATGTTCATGGATTGGTTCTACGGCTTCTCGGAGCATCCTTTGAAATTCACGTAACATGGCTTGTTGCGTCAAATCGGGAACTCCACCAGTGTTTCAATTTCTTTCCGGACTTCTTGACATGTTCAAACTCTCCACAAAAAAAAAACCTCACAAATCCTCTCACAAAGAAACCACTACTTTGGCTTTTTTTCACACTCTATTGCTCTCACAACTCACTTGCCTTTTTCCTCTCAATCCTTTTCTCGAAGTTCTTTAAGGGAACTACTTGGACTTAAAAACGATCTATAGTGGGTCGGCTTGCAATGATAATTGGTATGATTGGGAAAGTTGATGTCGGTTTTAGGGTGGGTTAGAAATAATGAAGGCCGGTATTGAATGTGGCTATGTAGCAAAATCAATAGACAACTTTAGGCAGTAGGTAAGCTCTTGAAATTTTATAACAAATAACCCCTTTTTTTTATAACTTCTTCATACAATGGAAGAAACGAAATTCAAATTTTTTTCGATTTTTTTTTACAATACCGTAATTTTGAAAATGTCAATCTTACTCCGATTCAGCTAGCTCTGATACCAAATGATACGAGCTCGGTTATGGATGCCTCGAGTCGTATGTATTGCCTAATCGTGAATTCGAGTAAGAAGTGGCTTGTTCGAGAATCGATTAGTTTTGGTAGCAAAATTAATTACTAAAACGGAAGGAAAGGTTTTCAAATGAAAGTTTGAAAGATGAATAATGGAATGGATAGATGGGTTTCAACTAAGGCCAAAGAAAGAACCAACAATAAATAAATTGTCGACCCGAATCTTAACAGGACACTTAGGCAACTTTGGTTCGGAAATGGAAGGTTAAACTTTGACCCTCTACCAAGAATGATAGGAACCAAAGGTATGAGAACGCCACACCGGTAAAGGTGATAAGTTCGGTTTCAAGGAAAAGAATTGACGCCACAAGAAGTTTGATAAGTCGATTCAGTTCCAGAAAAGAACAAGGAGAATTGGATAATCTCTCAAGTCTCAAATTCAACATAAATTTTGCAAAAGTCCCTTCAACAAGCCATTTACAACATATTTATAGCCCATAAGGTGCCCAGCCGAATGGTCACAAAAATTCAAATTAAATGAGCTAATTTAATGAACAAAAATAGCTTAAGAACTAAATTCATTCCTTTGAAGAATCCTAGACCTTGGGGACGGCAAAGGCATCAAAAATCTTTATTATCCTTCACTAAATTAACCTTGGAAATTCGGATGGCTAGCAGCAGCACTAAATGATGTCTTGGGCACACAAATCAGCTCCTCAATACTTTCAATCGGTTTTAATGAGCTGGAAAAATTTGCAAGTCCTTTGGTGTGTTCAAGACAACAAAAACATCAGCTTTGGAACCTGAAGTCGGCCTTTAATGCTCCTTGGAAGCATGAAACGTCGCCTTGGTTTTAAACAACCCACATGCTTTGACGCCACCTTGGGAATTCACTAACAGCCACTCTTTGATGTACCCGAAGCAATGAGCTGGAAATTTAATGCCTTGAGCATTGGTCTCCATGGGAAAAGAAGAAAGAAAATTCGGCTACTTAATGCTGTTCAAGGACGTCCCAACATGCTGGTCACACAATTAAATGCTTTGCTGCACATAGAGAACATGCCCATTAATGCCGTCCATGCACCAAGCAAACCACCTGCATGTTACATTAAAATTCGGTTAGGCATATTAAATAAACTCAATTAAGTTGTCTCAACTCAAGACACTTTTAATGCTGCACACAAGACAAATTAAATGAGTTGAAGGCAACTTAATTTGCTGTAGTAATATAGACAAACTAACTAACTTAAACACTCATATTGCTGTAATAATTTGAACAAATTAAATAAAATAGTTTATCAAACAAATTAAACACATTAAATCAACTAAATTACTAATTTTTATTCCAGCAAATTAAATGACTAATTAAGCTAAAATTCAGCTTGAAGTAAGCTGCATGGAACGCCTAAGGAACTACTCCAGGCTTGATCGTTTGATGCCGCAACTTGTTCTCCCCACGCTCGGTCCACGTAACTTGATATCGCCTCTTGTAACTTCTTTGCTCGAGACCTAGTGATAGGTCCTTGGGGCAGCTCAATATGATCGATGGAAGATTCACAGGTGGAGTTTGCATCAAACTAGTTGCTGGAATAATTATTGCATATATGTTTTAGTTCATTTATTTAAGTAAGTTTAATGTGTGTTATGATTAATAAGTGTTTTCATTTGTTTAATAAACTCATTTTAATGTGTTTTTTGCAGGTGACTTTTTAGCTTATAGTGGTTACAATTCAAGGCTGTTACACATTTAATTAAGTGGCTGTTCAAGTTCTTTTGAGTTACAATTAAAGGGGCTGTTATAAAAGGAGCTTAAAAATCATTAAAGGAGTTTTTAAAGAGCATTTTATGCCCTTTAAAATTCGGTAGCAACTCTTCCACTTCCAGCCTTTTTTGGAGCTTTCAAGAGAAATTAATCAAGCCTTTGAATGTCATTAAGGAGCTGGTTAAGAGATGGTGTCTATTCAACTAGCCAAGGACAACTCAAGAGTCATTTTCTAAGCCATTAAAGACATTCAAATCAGCTGAATTAAAGTGATTTTATGGAAGGAGTTATTTGGTTCAAAGAATAAGAAAAGACATCAATTTTTATGGCACATTAAGTGGATGTTTTTGACCATTCGGTTACCTTGTTCTAGCATTATAAATAGTTGTAATCAGCCTTAAAAAAGAGACTTTTGCTGAATATAGATGAAATATTTGAATTGTGAGCTATCCAATTCTCTTTGTTCTTACGGAATTGATTTGACTTATCAAGCATAGCTTGTGGCGTCCATCTTTTCTTTGTTGCTGAACTTATCACCTTTGGTGTGGCGTTCTATATACTTTTGGTTCCCATCATAGTTGATAGTGGGTCCAGGTTCCTTGTTGTTTCTTTAAACCGAAAAACACCTAAGAACCATTTTGAGACTCGGGTCAACAATTCATTATTGTTGGTTCATTCTCGGTCTTAGCCAATTAATTTGTTATTGTTTCCTATCTATTTTGTTTATTACCTTTGATTGAAGTCATTATCTTTATTTTGTTTCTTTTAAACCGAAACGATTCTATTCTACTCATTCACGATCGGGTATCACTAACGACTCGAATCAAACATGAAACGAGATCGTATCAAATTGGTATCGGAGCTAGCGAATTTAGAGTAAGAATCAACATTATCGGCATTACGGTATAGTAGTTTCTTTGAAAAAAATTCGAAAAAAATTCGCAAAAAGAAAAATTCAAAAAAAATTTGAAAAAAAAATTTAGTTTCCATTCAAACTCAAAAGATTGGATATCAAGTTGAAAAAAAAATCGTGAAAAAAAAATTGTGAAAAAAAAAGAAAAGCTAGTTTTGAAATTTTGTTGTTGTTTGCTGCCCAAATTTTTAGTTATTACCACCTTTTATTGTTTCGCCACACCCAACCTTTTCATTTCTTTGTTTCAAGCTTATTTTCCTTTGTCCTACAATAATCTTACCAAGCCCAAACATCAAGTTTGTAAGCCGACCCACAACAATTGCTTTTTAAGTTTAAATAATTCCTAAGAACTTAGAGAGGAGGAGTGAGTGGAAAGAGGCAAGAGAGTGGTGAGTTTATTCGAGAGTATAAAAGCCAAGTGAGTGAGATTTCTTTGTGAGTGGATAGTGAGAGTATTTGTTGTGAGTTCATTTTAAAATAAATGTCACGAAGTCCGGAAAGAAATCAAAATGTGGAAGGAGGGTTACGTCCCGTAAGAAATGTTGGAAGAGCGGAGTCATCGAGCAAGAACCCAACGGGAGCAAATTTATCCAAATGAAAGGACGGAAATGAGATCATCAAGGAGACGAACATTCGACGAATATGTGAAAAGAGACCCTTATCAAGATTCCTATTCTTCAAGGAATTTAGGCCGAAATAAATCTAGCTACGAGTATGAAGCCTATCAAGGTAACGAACGAGAAAGCACAAGTCATTTTTCGTATGCATCAAAGTATTCATCTACGGAAAAATCCTTACGAAGAAGTGAATGTGTTTCGTATACGAACTCATCCATGGAGGTTTATTCACGAAGAGTTGATCGTGACTCTTATGAAGATTCTTCCACTTCTTTCCAACGAAAAGTATATTGTTCTGATTCTTTTGTATTATCTCCATTTTGTAATAAAGTTGAGAAGAAAAAGAGAGACGAGAGAAAAAGAAACCGAAAAAGAAACGACAATTGAAAAAGAAAAAAGATTGGAGAAAGAAAAGAAAGAGTGCGAGAAACAAGTGTTGTCAAAAATGAAAGAGAATTGATGAGTGAAAGTGAGTTTTCAACAAACAAAGAGATTGTGGAAAAAGAAAGAGAAGTTGAAAAAGAAACGAGTGGAAAAGATGAAAGTCAATAAGAAAAAGCGAGGAATGTTTTTACTAACCAATCTGCGAGTTGTCCTCGTATTGTTTCTTCTTTTCAGGTTTCTAGAGATTCAAATGACAAGTTTCAACTTAATTACCTTCCTGATGAGAGACGATTCTATTTGATCAAAAAAGGTAAGGTTCAAGCGCTTAAAGGTAAGTAAGGTAAGGAGTTTTTAGCCAATGAATCATGGCAATCAGGTTTGAAAGTTGTCGATAAAATTTTCGATAACTTAGTTTTTAAAAGATCTCCTTATTTTGATTTGGTTAATTGTTACTCGCTATTTGTGGTTGATAAATTCGTTTTAAGTGGAGGCATGAAGAGTTGTTCACTCAATAAGTTTTGTGTTGAAAAATCTTTTGATGTTGTTCAATTAAATCCACAAATACAAAATCTGATCATGTTTGATAAAGAGTTTTCATGTGAAACGCTCAATCTGTTTGATTGTGATGGTAATGAAAATTTTTTAACTCTTAGTGTGAAATCTTCGTATATTTGCATGAGATTTGAGAGATTTGATTGTTTGAATTTATTTTTGCCTACATCTTCTTTATTTGGCATGTGTGATGTCTTGGTGAAAGTGAAGTTTTTGTTACGTTACAGAACGACCGATCAAAACCATGTTTTTAAACCTAGAGCCTATATTCCTAAGTTGACGTCAAGCGAAGGTGAGTATCAAAATTGTATTTTGAATCAATGTGCTGACCCCTTCTATTTGCTTCAAGTTTTATCTTTATTTAGTTTGAAAACCAAACATGTGAATTTCGTTGGCTTGCCAAGTCAAAATCAAATTTTTGATTCTGGAGGTTGTTGTATATTGTTGCTTAATGGATTCGAACATGTGTTGCATGATTTTAACTTTAATGTGCTTCAAGTTCTTCATAAGTTACTAGCCACGAATTTTTCTGGACGAATTGAAATGGTGAACAAAAACTTTGTCTTTGATCTCGATGAATGCTGTTCCATATCATTGTTCAAGGGATTTGGACCATGGAATTCTAATTTTCGAAACTATAATCTTCAAATACCTTGTGAATCAGGTTTGTTTCCATCGAAGAAAAAGGTAAAACTAATTTCTATTTTTGATCTCGGTATTGATTCATGTGTTGTTCTTTTGAATTTATTTGTTCAAGTTGTGACTAAAATCTTGGAAAGTTCTTTTGTGTTTAACATTCATTATGTCACTGATTTGTTTTCTTGTTTTGTAGGTGACGATGTTAGGTGGTACCCTCCTAAAGAGGGAGGGCATGCAAATGACCTTCTTTCTTGCCGAGCCATTTGTGGTTCTCAAAATTTTGAAAATAATTCTGTGCGGATCATGAACAAAGGGGTCATGATCTTGAAAAATTTTTCTCGAGCAAGTGGCCCGATTTGAGGACAAATCGTTTTCAAGAGGGAGGGTATGATGCGATCCCAGTCGTACCATGTTACGACACAACTCGATGCTACCGAGATTGGCCCAAACTCGAGGGGCCCAAGTGTAAAATGAAATTTTTTAATTTTAGTTTTTCAATTTGGCTGCTGGAAAATAAGGACTTTGATTCATTAATTTTTAGTTATTTTAGTTTGTGTTTTAATTATGTCATAGTTTACACATCATTAATATGTGTTCTGCATTTAATAAAGTAATGCATTATGTAACTTTCATGTTAGTTAAGTTTGCAGCATTAAATTAAGTCAAGTTAGTTTAATTATGTAACTTTCATGTTAGTTAAATTTGCATTTCAAAACCATGCATTTAAGCATCTTAGTTTAATAAATGAGTTGCTGGACATTTATTCAACTCATCTTAGTTTTAATTAATAAGTGTTTTTGTTGAACTTTATTTAAGAAGTGTTGTTCTTAATTGATCTAGTTCCTAGGATTATTTATTGATGCATAAATTAAGTTCTTTTAATTATGCTTCTTTAATTAAACTAGTTGCTGGAATAATTATTGCATATATGTTTTAGTTCATTTATTTAAGTAAGTTTAATGTGTGTTATGATTAATAAGTGTTTTCATTTGTTTAATAAACTCATTTTAATGTGTTTATTGTAGGTCACTTTTTAGCTTATAGTGGTTACAATTCAAGGCTGTTACACATTTAATTAAGTGGCTGTTCAAGTTCTTTTGAGTTACAATTAAAGGGGCTGTTATAAAGGGAGCTTAAAAATCATTAAAGGAGTTTTTAAAGAGCATTTTATGCCCTTTAAAATTTGGCAGCAACTCTTCCACTTCCAGCCGTTTTTTGGAGCTTTCAAGAGAAATTAATCAAGCCTTTGAATGTCATTAAGGAGCTGGTTAAGAGATGGTGTCTATTCAACTAGCCAAGGACAACTCAAGAGTCATTTTCTAAGCCATTAAAGACATTCAAATCAGCTGAATTAAAGTGATTTTATGGAAGGAGTTATTTGGTTCAAAGAATAAGAAAAGACATCAGTTTTTATGGCACATTAAGTGGATGTTTTTGACCATTCGGTTACCTTGTTCTAGCATTATAAATAGTTGTAATCAGCCTTAAAAAAGAGACTTTTGCTGAATATAGATGAAATATTTGAATTGTGAGCTATCCAATTCTCTTTGTTCTTACGGAATTGATTTGACTTATCAAGCATAGCTTGTGGCGTCCATCTTTTCTTTGTTGCTGAACTTATCACCTTTGGTGTGGCGTTCTATATACTTTTGGTTCCCATCATAGTTGATAGTGGGTCAAGGTTCCTTGTTGTTTCTTTAAACCAAAAAACACCTAAGAACCATTTTGAGACTCGGGTCAACAATTCATTATTGTTGGTTCATTCTCGGTCTTAGCCAATTAATTTGTTATTGTTTCCTATCTATTTTGTTTATTACCTTTGATTGGAGTCATTATCTTTATTTTGTTTCTTTTAAACCGAAACGATTCTATTCTACTCAATTCACGATCGGGCATCACTAACGACTCGAATCAAACATGAAACGAGATCGTATCACTTACAAAGCATTCGGCAATTAAGCTCTTGGGAAAGGAAATTTCTTCGTTCAAATCCCTTGAACAGAAACATAAAACAATAATCTCCAGGGTCAAAAACAAAGCTTTCTCTTATTGTTTCATTGTGACATAAGGATTGCATAAATGGTAACAAGGATGGCATTTGAAACGATCAAAATTTATAAATATGCAAAAGAAGCCTCAATGCTGTTGGTAAAACATGAAGCAAATAAAAATGACCAACATATCTATACAAATTAAAATGATGGTGCTCACTTTCTCTCGTCAACAACTTAGAAAAATATGCTCTAGGGTTAAACACTTGATTTGAACTTTTTGCCTAGAAATAATTCACAATTGTTAAACGAATAAGAATTAAGCGTCGATATATTCAAACAATCAAACGTTGCAAAAATCTTTCGAATAAACAGAGGGATCCACAAAATTTCATTACATTGATGGAAAGAATTCACGTAGCAGTCAAACCCAAATAGATTAAACAGTTTACATGAATACTTTTGAAATGAATTCAACAACAAGGCACAAGTTACCTTGCACTTTAACACATATCGAAAGATGAAGGAAATTCTCCAAATCATTGTTCAAGTCAAATTCGACAACTTCAACCAATATATAATAACTAAACAAGTCTTTGCATAGAATTTTTTTAAAGTCAACAATATGAATAGGTTTGTCAATGACATTCAAGAGTTTCCAATGTGATTGAATCATAGAAGATGCCTTACCTTGCTTACCTTGAAAAATTGGAAGAATGATATCTTGCAATTGATCGTGATGGGAATCAATAGGAAAATGTTGATTAGAGCATTGCAAGACTCTTTTCAAGGAAAAATCAACATTTCGATCCAAGGTTAAACAACAAAACAAATGTTTGAGTGGACTTTTTCTAAGACCAACAAAATGACTGAATTGGTCAATAGAAATCAAATGTAGTCACATCATCCAACTTACCTTTTTCAATTAATTGAAAACGTCATGTGTCAGAAAGATAATGAAGTTGGAACCAGTCTGTGGGTGGAATTTTGCAAACCTGAAACGAAGAAGAATTAAAAGGGAAACTCAAACGGGGGTTAGCAAAAATATTCCTTGCTTCTTCTTATTTGCTTTCTTCACTCGTTTCTTTTGCAGACTCTTTTTCAATTTCTTTTTCCACTCTTTCTTTTTCTTCTCTTTCAATTTCTTTTTCAATCTCTTTTTTCTTTTCGCTCTCTTTTGTTTTTGAAATCTCATTTTCATCTTTTTCTTTTTCATTTCTTTCAATTTCTTTTTCAATGTTCTTTTCTCACTCACGTTCTTGTACAACCGAATTTTTCAGTTTGATTTGGTCCTCATGGACTTGTTCCGGTGTGAGCGGCGCTAAGGTGATTTTCCTTCCTTGATGCTTGAAGGAATACCTATTGGTACGTTCATCGCGAGTGACCTTTCGATCCAATTGCCATGGCCTTCCCAGCAACAAATGGCAGGTATGAATAGGCACCACGTCGCAAATAACTTTGTCTTGATACTTACCGATAGAAAAGGCGATGCGCACTTGTTGCGTGACCTTAAAATTGCCTTCAAAGCCAAGCCCTTACAGTTGATAAGGTTGTGGATGCTTGGTAGTGGTCAAGCCAAGTTTTTCCACCATTCGAATACTAGCCACGTTTGAATTAATTTCACCATTAACAATGATGCAACAGATTTTATCATGGACACAGCATCGAGTATGAAACAGATTCTCACGTTGCGGTTCGTTCTCCAATCGTTGAAGACTTGAACTCATTTTGATGTCAACGTTAACAGGTGTCAAATCTTCTTTATCTTTGTAGGCTGGTACTTGGAGTTCTCTTTCTTGTATTCGTCGGAATTCATACTGCATTATCCTTTACATTTCTCGCTTCCACATTTGGAATTCAAATTCAGAAAATTCTTCAGACATGTTTTAACAAAATGTTAGAAAACAAAAGATAAATTAGAAAGAAAAATAATCCTCACCACAAAAACTCACGTTCACTCAGAAAAGAAAGAAAGAACGACACTCACACTCGTATTTACACTCTTTTGGCTTTTACCTCCTCTAAGATGTGCTCACACACTCGTGCCTTTTTCCTCTCGTTTCTTCTCTTGTAATTTCATATAAGACTCGGTAAGGCTTGATCCTTAGTTTAGAGGGTCGGTTTCAAAGAATTACAAAGGAAGGTAGATGTAAGGGAGATGGGTAGGCTTGAAAGAAAAGAGAAATGGTTTTAGATGTGGCGTATAAGGATGAATAAAATGTAAATTGAATTTTGCTGACCAGGAAACACAAAGAATGAATAAAAAATTCCAACACTTCACTTTTTTTTTGAATTTTTTATACTTCATACTTTTTTTTGTTCTCAATTTTTTCCGTAATTTCCTCTTCTTTTTTTTTTTCAATTACAATAGATGAAATACAAAGGAAAAAAAATTACAACTTGAATTTTTTTACAAAGTCACTCTGAACTTGTTCCGAACGTCCAAACTCCTCCCTTTAATAGCTCTGATACCAAATGATGCGATCTAGCCTCGGTTGAATGAGTTGAGTCGCTTTCGTTGCCCGATCGTCTAATGAAGAAGTTTCGTTCGTTTTGAGTCAAAGAAATATATTCGTTCAATGAAGATGTTTATGGTTCAATTAAGGTTCAAGGGAAGTGGTTTATGTAATTTGTTTCGGTTAAGAAAGAAAGAGTAATGTTGAAAGGGTATTGAACTTGGTTTAATGGGAGATGGAAAGATTGGCTTAAAAACAAGAAAGAACCAACACTATAGGAAAGTGTTGACCTGAATCTTATATGTTCTTAAGATGGAAAATGGACGAAGATAAAGGACCTCCACCCACTATCTATCAAAGATAGGAACCTTGGTATAAGTTGAACGCCACACTTTAGTTGAAAGTGATAAGTTTGATTTTTGCAAAGAGCAGGGTTGACGCCACTAACTAATAGATAAGCCAACGGAGTCTTTTGACGAAATTGAGAGAAGAAAATTCTCACAAAAATATGCAATATATTATAAAATTGGCAAAAAGTCCCTTTACAATGAAAATCAGCAACTATATATAGCCTAATGTCTAGTAGCCGAATGGACATGTTCAAGACTTAATATCTAAGCAAACATTGAACTAAATTCCAGCTTTAATTCATGACTGAAGACCAAGGTAGATTCGGCTGAATGGCGAATAAAAATCAGCTCCTCAATTAAGCAAATGAATCTTGAAAGTTCTTGGCAGCAACTAAATTTGGTTAATGATCTTAATTTGGCCCATTTATGAAGCAACTCTTGCTGAAACATCACCAGTATTTAAGGAGAATTTAAGCAGCCCTTAGATGTGTGAATCGACGGTTTTGTAAAGCCTCATGGTATGAACAAGCTGAACCAAACAGCCAAGGTGTGAACAAATGGTGTGAAAAGAATTATGTTGCTTTGAGAAGAGAATCGGCCATGTCTTGGAGAGATGAATGGCTACTGTCTCTTGGATGAATAGTTGCATTGGAGAGAGCCAAAATTAATCAGCTTCAATGCATTGTACCAGCTGCACATACATCTTCAAATTCATTGAATCTACATGCATGAATCTGCCCAATGTATCTTCAAATTCGGTTGCACCTAAACAACACACATGCACTTAATTAAATTAAACAAATTTAGCTGAACCAATTTAAAACATAATGTGAACATACTAATTAACATTGGAACAAATTAAATTATAACTAAACAAGACACATTAATTCGGCTGGACAGAATTAAAACATGTATTAAATTAAGAGAAACTTAATTAAATCTGGACACATTTATTTCAGCTAAGACAAAACATATTAAATACTTGTAATAGTTTCGGACACACTTATGAGCTGTAGTAATGCTTAAATAATTGCAAATATAGAGACCGAAAATTCTAGCAACCGAATTAGCTAGCTGAATAAAATTCAGTTTCCAGCAAAATAAATATAAACTAAAATGAGCTAAAATTGAACTTTATCTTGCACTTGGGACCCTCGTGTTTAGGCCAATCTCGATGGCAACGAGTGGTGCCATAACATGATGTGATTGGGATCACATCAAAAAGCCTTGGGTGAATTTTTCCCTTTAAATTTAATAATTAGGTTTTTTTTTTTTGTTTTCCTAATAAGATTAGGAAAATAGTTAGAAGGCCTATTAATAGGCTTGGCCGGACACCTTGTGATTACACTTGAATAATACATTGAAATCAGATTTGTTTGATGAGCAAAAATTCTCTTTGAGTTCTCCAAGAATTTTCTCTTGAGTTTTCTTTAGAAGGAGTTTTAACAATCTTTTTGATTGTGGGAGCCATCTTCAGCCTTCTTGTTGCCATTGTTCTTCATTGGAGGGGAGATTAGAGCCGTTTGAAGGGAGTTGTGAAATCTTTCTCGATTTCAAGGCGTCTTAGGACTTTATCTTTATTTTTCTTGCTGTTCAATCTTTTAATTTTCTGCTTGTGTCGATTTCAATATCTAACTTGTTTAAACTCTCTTGTTGCATTTCCAGCCCCGTTCAACCTTCAAGAATCTGTTCGGCACCACCCTTGGACAATAAGAAACGTTTTGATTTCACAAAACCCATCTTTCTTGCCGTCCAAACCCTAGATCTAATTGATTTCGTGATCTGCTGAGTTTAAATTCGACTGTTTGGGGCCTCTATTGAATTCAATTCCGTGTTCTTGGCTTCCAAGATTAGCTATCTATAAGTGTTTTTAATTCTTGGTTGATCTTTCATTGTTTTGGTTATTTTCGTTTCAGATCTAATTGATTCTAAATTAGTTTTGCTATTTCATTTCAGATCCAAGCATTTAGAGTTTTCGTAGGAGTTTCTCGTGACTTGACAACTCGATCTTGGTCCGAGCGCAACCCTCTATCACTGGCACATAAAGGTAAGAAAGGTAAGGGTTCTATGTTAGTCGAGCTTCAACAAATTCATATGCGTGATAATGGTGAAATTGCTAAAGACTTAGTTAGTAAAAGACTTTCCTATCTTGATTTGTCTAAGTATCAATTTTTGATTGGTGATAACTTTGATTGGGATAATGGTTTGAAGAATTTTCCTCAAGATTGTCTGGTGTGTTGATTAAAACAACACAAATAAAATTTGGGCTTGTGTGATAAAAAGTTGACATCTAATCTGTTTGCTTGTGTTGATCATGTGAATTATCTAATTTGTGGTGTGAAACTTCCATGTTTACATGTGCAAATGAAATATGAAGGGTTTGATTGCTCGAATGTATGTATGCCTAAATCCTATTTGCTTGACATGTGTGAAGTCTTGGTCAAGATGAAATTTTTGTTGCATTGTGAAACGACTGATGAAAATCGCGTTTTTAAACCCGGGGTATATATTCCTAAGTTGACATCAAGCCAAGGTGAGTATTAAAATTGTGTTTCGAACCAATGTGTTGACCCCTTCTATTTGCTTCCAACGTTATCTTTATCTAGTTCGAAAATAAAGCATGCGAATATCATTGGCTTGCAAAGCCAAAATTCGATTTGTGATTCTAAAAATTGCTCCATGTTGTGGTTTAAAGGGTTTGAACATGTTTTGCATAAAAATGACATAGGATTGCATTTCATCCTTTCGATAATGCCAATCTTGAAATTGTCACATCAAATTGAAATGGCAAGAGGAAGCTTTGTTTTTTACCCCGGAGATTATTATTTTTTGTTCTTGTTAAAAGGGCTTGGATTTTGTGATTCTGACCTTCGAGATTATGCCTTTCGACTGTTTTGTGGTTCGGGTTTGTTTCTATCTATGAACTTTTTGATTCATTTTGGAAAGGTAAGGCCGATTTTCATTTTTGATCCTGGCATTGGGTTAAGCATCCCAATTTTGAATAAGAATCTGAAAAGATCATTTGTGTTTATAATTCTTAGTGTCCCTAATTCAGTCCATTCTCACTTAGGTGACACTCTAAAATGGTTCCCTATTAAAGAGGGAGGGCATGAATACAATCTATTTTCTATTCGAGTTATATTTGATTTTTAGGTTCTTGGGAACTTTGTCCCAATCATCAGCAAAGGGGTTTGTGACGAAGAAATATTTTTCGCGAGCAAGTAGCCCGATTTGAGGACAAATCGCTTCAAAGAGGGAGGGAATGATACGATCCCACCCGAGAACACCCTTGGATCAGCTTCCCAAGCGAGGCTTGTGGTCTTTTGCAAGCTGATTTTAGCTCAATTCCAGCTTCCCAAGTTTATTTCAGCTCCAATCAGTTCACTTGAGCTTAAATCAGCTCGTTTAAGCTCAAATTAGCTAACTTTCAGCTCGTTTCTTTTATCATTTAAATAAATTAAGTATTGGCTTTAATTTATTCACTTTCATACAGCTCATGACCAAATTTCCTAGCTCAACTTAGTTCATAAATTATTTCACATCTTTTTGAGCTAGCCTAATTTAATTACTAGCTAGACATTTATTTAAGTGTTTTTAATTTGTCCTAGCATATTATTTAATTTGTTTACATGTTGTTTTATCCAAGATCAGCTGAATCTATAACCATTTAAATTGTTTGAATCCCTTGCAGGTTCATCCGAATGTGAAAGGGAGCAATTAAGGTTGATTCATGCACGGTTTGGTTCAATGGATGGCATTTAAAGGAGCACATGCATTTGGGACGTTCATGCAAGAGGGAGTTACTGAATGTTCATGTATTTAAAGATTCATGGATTGTATTTAAGGAGGAAAATACATTGGGACGTTTCATGCCTGATTCATGCATTTTCAAGATGACCATTCAAGTATTTCAGGCACATTAAGGCTCATTCGGCCAAGGGAGATGTATGAGCATTAAAGGGCTGCACGTTCATGGAATTATGGAGATTCTTCAAGGCTAAGGATGCATGAATCCATCAAGTGAAGACATGATGGTTCGTCCAATTCATGCACCATCTTCAAGCATGAACCGATTTTAAATGCCTTTGTGTGAACATGTTAAAAATGAATGTGAACAGAATTTAAGTTAGTGTGAACAACATAGATGCCGAATATGAATAGGCATTTTAGGTCTATAAATAGTTTACTCATCTTTGTAAAAAGAGGTTAGATAGAATTTGAATATAAAAACTTAATAGAACTTTTGTTCTTGTGAGGTTACCTCCTGTCTTCTTTCATTCGAGTCTCAAAGCGACTTATCTAGCTTGCTAGTGGCGTCAATCCGAACTCCATTGAACTTATCACCGAACCGGTGTGGCTTTCAACCATATTATTATACCTTTGGTTCTTACCTCCATATAGGTAATGGGTCAAGGTCCGCTTCTATCCTTCATCTAACTCACCTTAAGCAATATAAGACTTGGGGCAATACTTTTTAGTATTGAAACATTCTTGAACCTTGAGTTCAATTTCCATTCCATCTTTATCTATCAACTTATAATTTATTTCTTTCTTAAACTGAACCTATCGATCATCAATCCAAGCCATCTTTTGAACTCAAATTGCCTGCTTCTGCTTATACATATCCATAACTCAATTTTCATACGACATCAAAACGAAAACTTCTCGTCGACGATCGGGCAATTAAGTGAATCGACTCAATCACCTGGGCCGGATCACATCATCTTCTTAACCTATTGATGCAATTTCTTCACGTAGTCTACTTTTGCTTTACCGTCCCTGTTCATCACCTGTTCCTGTGGCAAAGGCAACATATCTAGAGGCGTAATAGGATTAAAGCCATAAACAATCTCGAAAGGTGACATCTTAGTAGCGGAAAGTACAGCATGGTTATAAGCGAATTCAACATGTGGCAAACAGTCTTCCCAAGTTTTGATGTTCTTTTTAATGATGGAACGAAGTAAAGTAGATAAAACTCTGTTAACAACCTCAGTTTGCCCATCAGTCTGTGATGCGAACCGGCTCAGTGATGAGAGTCGAGTCGTTGATGTGCCCGATCGTGAATTGGAGTAATATTAAGGTTTGTCGAAGATAGATTAAGAAAAAAGAGATAAAGGCTCAAATTTAGTTCAAAAGAGGTTATGGAATGCATTGAGGTTGATAGGTGAACGAAAACCAAGTATTCAAGTTGAACCAACACAATATAAGTGTGTTAACCCGGGACTTATAGGAATACTTAGGTAAGATAAATGATGTATGGATGGAAAACGAATAAAATGAAACCTCGACCCGCTATCAAAGATGATAGGAACCTCGGTATAATTTGAACGCCACACTTTGGGTGCAAAGTGATAAGTTCGGAAAAGAAAGACGGGTTGACGCCACAAGGGTTACTTGATAAGTCAGACGAGTCTTTGGAGAACAATGAGAGTTGAAAGCAAACTCACAAAGTAATCAGATTTCATATAAGGTTTATGATAGAGGGTTGCGCGCGGACCAAGATCGAGTCGTCAAGTCACGAGAAACTCTTACGAAAGCTCTAAACAATCAGATTTGAAACGAAACAGAAAATTAAAAGATTAGAACTTTGAATTTCTAGATCTAAAATAAAATCTCCAAATCAGCCAAGAGTCAAATTGAGAATAGAAATAAGTGTCAATAAGGGTTCTTGAAACCCTAAAGGAGGTTGCGATTCTGCCCAATTGAACACCAAGGTAATTTTCCCCAAATTTCGGCAATCTAATTTCACCCAAAAAGAGTATGGATGAATCTGCAAGAACCCTAGAAATTGGAGATTTTTGGCTGATTCTTAAGATAGAAAAAAAGGCCGAAAATAAGAACAACAAATAAATTAGATAAAGAATCGGCACAAGCAGAAATAAAGAAAGGATTGACAGCAAGAAATTAAAAGATAAGTCCTGAGAAGCCTTGAAATCCCGAAAGATCTCACAACTCCCTTCAAACGGCTCTAATCTCCCCTCCAAAGAATATCAATGGCAAGAAGAAGGTTGAAGATGGCTCCCACAATCAAAAGATTGTTAAAACAACTTCTAAAGAAAGCTCAAGAGAGAATTCTTGGAGAAAACCTCAAAGAAAATTCTGCACTTTAACAAATCTAAAATTTTCATGTATTTGAGTAGTTAATAACAAGGTGGCTGGCCAAGCCTCTATATAGGCCTCTCAAGTGTTTTCCTAATCTAATTAGAAAACTAAAAATAAAAAAACTCCTAATTATTTTAATATTTAAATGGAAATTTGGCCAAGGGCTTTTAATTGGGCCTCTTGGACTGAATATTTACATAAAAAATTTAACTAAGTATTAAAAAAAATAAAACTTTACGAGTTGGGCCACTTTGACAATTTGGCCTGATTTTCAATTAAGTATGGGTGGGCTTCTTGATTGGGCCTGGAATCTTCTCATTGGGCATCGCCTTCAAGAATTTGGGCTTGTGATCCATCTCCTACTGAAATTGGGTCGTTGATGCTCGTAACGGAGATCCAATGCGCTTTGGCTGCAAGATTCGGTTTCTTGGACCAAGATTTCTAAGATTTGAAATCTTGATTTTCTTGTTCTTTTGCGTACGCATCTAAGGCCTTGCTAACAAATTCTTGAATGGTCTCATTTAGTTTGGAATGCATTTGTCAGGCCTTTGATCTCGTATCATTCCCCCCTTCCTCAAAAAGATTTGACCTCGAATCTAAAAAATCAAATGGGGACAAGTCAGCCACATTAAAAGTAGAACTTACATTGTACTCACCAGGTAGATCAACTTTATAGGCATTATCGTTGATCCTCTCGAGTACTTGGAAGGGCCCATCTCCCCTTGGGTCCAATTTGGTCTTTCTTTTTGTAGGAAATCGTTCTTTCCTCATATGGACCCAAACCCAATCTCCGGGTTCTAGGACAACCCGTTTGCGCCCCTTGTTTGCTTTGTTGGTGTTGGCATCATTTGTTTTGGCTATTCGTTGCCTAGCCTTCTCATGTAAGGATTTCACCAACTCAGCTTTCTGTTCGCCATCTAAATTAGCAATGTGTTCAAGTGGTAATGGCACAAGATCAAGTACTGTTAGTGGGTTAAAACCATAAACAAGTTCAAATGGAGAATAACCAGTTGTAGAATGAATAGATCTATATTATATGCAAATTCAACAAACGGTAGGCATTCTTCCCAATTTTTAATGTTCTTTCCCACAACAGATCATAATAAAGTCCCTAAGATCCGATTAACTACTTTGGTTTGGCCATCAGTTTGGGGGTGACATGTAGTGGAATAAAGTAATTTAGTACCAAGCTTACCCTACAATACCTTCCAAAAGTGGCTAAGGAATTTGACATCTCTGTCAGAAACAATTGTTTTAGGGATGCCATGAAGTCTTACCACCTCTTTAAAGAATAAGTCTGCCACATGTGTAGCATCATCTGTTTTGTGACAAGAAATAAAATGTGCCATCTTTGAAAACCTGTCAACAACAACAAATATACTATCTCTTCCTTTCTTATTTCGAGGCAAACCTAGAATAAAATCCATGGATAAATCTACCTAAGGTGAAGTAGGAATCGGTAAAGGTGATACGAACGAAGACTTAGCCGAAGAAAGAACCTAGACTAAAGAGTCAGACCCGTTTCTTATATTGGCAAGGATTGCAAAGAAATTGGAAAGAAGGGGATTGGTGTTAAGGAACGTGACCCGTTACCTATGGAAGGTAAGAACCAGCGTTATCAAGATGGAAGTAGGTTTTGGAAGACGCCACAAGCTAGCTTGATAAGTCTCACAAAGCCGGAATAAGAACAAGGAAGAACTTTAATTCTCACAAAATATAAAATGTTCATTAACCTTAAATAGTCCAAATGGCCGAAAATATATAGGCCAAGATGAGTACATGAATGGTCAAAACGTCTTAAAGATGATACATGTATAGCTTGGACATTAATGGCTTCTAGAAGGACCTTTGATGAACCCAAGAAGACAACTTGAAGCTTGATGTTCATCCATGCACCTTGGGGTAGCTTAATGGCCAAAAGACTTGATTTTAATGCCTTGGACGGATGGATGCTTTGTATGGCCGAATGGTCACAATTCCAAAAGTCAAATTCGGCATGGAAGTCTTTGTATCATGAAGGGTCACCTAGAAACTCGAATGGGTTCATAGGATTCATGGAATGTAATTATGGAAGAACATGCACCACCTTGAATGTTTCGTAAATGCTTTGTATGATTCGGCCCTTGTGCTATCCACTTGAATGGTCATCTTGGGAATGCATGAATGGATAATTATGGTGGTGGCCGAATGGACACATACTTCCCCCTTGCAACCGTCCACTTTAAAGCTTACCTAGGACACATTAATACCCAAATTATTTCACACTCTAGGATAAATTAAACACACGAAATCTAGGTAATAGTTAAGGCATATTAACACCTTATTAAATATATAATGAAAAAAACACATACTAATAAATATGTAATAACCTAACATGCTTATGACTTAATTTAAAATATAGAAACACTAAATACTTTAATTAATTAGGCCCAAAACAATCAACAAAAACGAATTTTAAATAGGCCCAAAAATACCAAAACGGATTTAAGTTTTAATTATCACTAAGAATAAATTATATGGGTTTAAAACTTCTTCTCCTTGAGCCTTTGCTTCACATTCGGCCCAAGCTTGTGAAAGAAGTATTGCCAAGGCCTGCTTGAGTTTTTGGGCTCTAGAACGGGTTATTGGGCCCGTAGGAAGAGGTAAGATGGCTTGGACATCATCTTGGGCTTGTGGTCTCTCAAAGGCCTCCTTTGGGCTTGGGTTCGTATCATTCCCCCCTTCTTGGAAGCGATTTGTCCCCAAATCGACATCTGCATCAAAAGGAGATAAATCAGCTACATTAAAAGTAGCACTCACATTAAACTCACCTGGGAGGTCTATTTGATACGAATTATCATTCAAGCGTTTTAGAACTTGGAAGGGCCCATCTCCTCGAGGCATCAACTTGGACCGTCGTTGAGTAGGAAATCTTTCCTTCCTCATATGTATCCAGACCCAATCTTCGGGTTCAAACACGATTCTTTTCCGGCCTTTGTTAGCTTTTTGAGCGTAACGTTCAGTTTGGCGCTCGATATGCTCTTTCACCTTTTTGTGTAACTCCTTAACAAACTCTGCTTTCTTCTTGCCATCTGCATGAACAAACTTATTATTTGGTAAAGGAAGTAAATCAAGTGGAGTTAAAGGATTGAACCCATAGATGACTTCAAAAGGTGTGTGCTGGGTAGTGGACTGCACAGCTCGATTGTAGGCAAACTCCGCATGAGGAATACAATCTTCCCACGACTTCAAATTCTTCTTAATAATGGCACGCAAAAGGGTCGACAAAACTCGATTCACCACCTCAGTTTGTCCATCTGTTTGGGGGTGGCATGTTGTCGAAAATAGCAACTTGGTGCCCAGTTTAGCCCACAACGTCCTCCAAAAATGGCTCAAGAATTTGGCATCACGATCTGACACTATAGACTTAGGCACTCCATGTAAACGCACCACTTCCCTGAAAAACAAAGAAGCAACAAAAGAAGCATCGTTAGTCTTAGTGCAGGGAATAAAATGTGCCATTTTTGAAAATCTATCTACTACAACAAAAATTGAGTCTTTGCCACTTTTGGATCGTGGAAGACCAAGGACAAAATCCATCGATATGTCTTCCCAAGGATGTTCGGGAATAGGAAGTGGCGTGTAAAGCCCATAGGGTTGGACTTTGGACTTTGCCTTTCGGCATTCCAAACAATTGGCACAGATCTTCGCAACACCTTGCTTCATTTTGGGCCAATAAAAATGCTCCTGAAGCATACTTAATGTCTTAGATACCCCAAAATGTCCCATAAGGCCGCCACAATGCGCCTCTCTTATCAACAATTCTCGCATTGACCCTTGGGGCACGCATAGCTTGTTTTCCTTAAACAAAAATCCATCTTGTCTATAAAACTTGTCATAAGCTCCTTTTTCGCAAGCTACATATACTTCACAAAATTCAGCATCATTCACATACAATTCTTTTAAATGTTCAAAACCAAGTAATTTAGATTCAAGAATACCATATAATGCATACCTTCATGACAAAGCATCGGCAACAATGTTTTCCTTACCTTTCTTATACCGAATAACATAAGGAAAGGATTCTAAAAATTCAACCCACTTGGCGTGTCTTTTGTTGAGTTTATGCTGACCCTTCAAATGTTTCAAGGCTTCGTGGTCAGTGTGTATCACGAACTCCTTTGGCCAAAGATAGTGCTGCCACGTCTCTAAAGCCCGTATAAGCGCATACATCTCCTTATCATAAACGGGATAATTCAATGTAGCCCCATTTAGTTTCTCGCTAAAATAAGCAATGGGCTTACCATCTTGGGTCAAAACAGCACCTATGCCTACACCTGAAGCGTCACATTCTAACTCAAAAGTTTTAGCAAAGTTAGGCAAAGATAAAACAGGTGCATTAGTCAAAGCTTCTTTTATCAAATTAAATGATTGTTCATGCTCCTTATCCCACTTGAACGATAGATTCTTCTTAATAATACCTGTCAAAGGAGCGGCTAGCGTGCTGAAATTGGGTACGAACCTTCGATAAAAGCTTGCTAACCCATGAAAGCTTCGAACTTGACTTACATTCGTTGGGTGCGGCCATTCCTTAATTGCACGGATCTTTTCAGGATCGACATGCAAACCTGCAGCACTTACAACATATCCTAAAAACACAATCTCATTAGTACAAAAAGCACATTTCTTCAAATTGGCATACAATTTTTCTTTTTGCAACACTTCCAAAATCTGCCTCAAATGCAAAACATGATCATTTATCGATTGACTATAAATCAGGATGTCGTCGAAATAAACTACACAACATTTCCCAATGAAGGATCTCAAGACATGATTCATTAAGCGCATAAAAGTACTTGGAGCATTTGTAAGACCGAATGGCATTACCAACCATTCATACAAACCTTGCTTGGTTTTGAAAGCCGTTTTCCATTCGTCACCTTCTCGCATCCTTATTTGATGGTAGCCACTTCGTAGATCAATTTTAGAGAAAATTGTGGCTCCACTAAGTTCGTCAAGCATGTCGTCAAGGCGGGGAATGGGATGCCTATACTTGACAGTAATTTGGTTAATTGCACGGCAATCTACACACATTCTCTAAGTTCCATCCTTCTTTGGAACCAAAAGTACAGGAACAGCGCATGGACTCAAACTTTCCCTAACAAATCCCTTTTCCATCAATTCTTTTACCTGTTTCTGTAACTCCTTCGTTTCTTCAGGGTTACTTCGGTACGCTGGTCGGTTAGGCAAAGTGGCTCCCGGTATGAAGTCAATTTGGTGCTCAATGCCTCGAATGGGTGGCAACCCACTAGGCATTTCTTCGGGAAACACATCCTTGAATTCCTGTAACAACGAAACAACAGACAAAGGCAGAGAATCATTTAAATCGTTAGTGTTAAGCAAACCCTCTTTGTACAAGAGTACTAGAATAGGCTGCTTTAAGCATAAGGCCCTCCGAATATATTTTGATTTTGCAAACACACTCATTTTTCCACTCTCACTCTTTTGTATTTTTTTACTACTTTCTCCTTCATTTTCATATTCTTTCTTTTCTTTACTCATCTCATTTTCTTTTCTCTCTTTATTTTTCTTTTTTTTACAATCAACAATCTTATCTTTTTCAAAAGACTCACGCAATTTAATTTGATCTTCTAATACTTGTTTTGGCGTAAGGGGTGCCAAAGTGATGTTTCTACCTTAGAACCGGAAAGAGTACCGATTCGTATATCCGTCATGAGTAACTTGCCTATCAAATTGCCATGGTCTTCCCAAAAGTAGGTGACTTGCGTGCATCGGAACCACGTCACATAGAACTTTATCGATATACTTCCCGATCGAAAAGGCAAGTGTTACTTGCTTGGTCACCTTAATCTTGCCACCATCGTTGAGCCATTGAAGTTTGTACGGCTTTGGATGCTTTGTGGTGGCAAGCTGAAGTTTCTCAATCAACAACGTGCTCGCAACATTTGTACAACTCCCACCATCTATTATCACACTACAAACCTTGTTGTGAATATGGCATCTAGTGTGGAAGATGTTTTCTCTTTGGAGTTCCTCCGGGATGGTTTGTGTATTGAGGCTCCGTTTGACAACAAGGGCCTCTCCCTCAACAGCATATTCTAAATTTTCCTCGTCCTCTTCTTCAACAACATCATTTTTGGGAACATCTTTTGAATCAGTTTCAGATTCGACTTCTCCATTCTCAAGAAGTAACATAGTTCTCCGATTAGGGCATTGGTTTGCAAAATGCCCTCGTCCCAAGCACTTAAAGCACTTAACATCGCGAGCTCGATTTTGGTTAGACTCTACAGCCTTGCCTTTGCTCGAATCACCAACGGATGGAGTGGGCTTGTTTGAAGCAGACACTTCTTTGGATCGTGGGGTTTGATCCTTTCTAAAGGTGTTTTGGCCCCATTTATTTGTGGGATGGGAAATAGGATTACTTCTCATCGGGCCTTTTCGTCTTAGTTGACGTTCCACCTTCATAACCATGTGGACCATGTCAACAAGTTCCACATAATGTTGGAGTTCCACAACGTTGGCTATGTCTCGGTTAAGACCGGACAAGAATCTTGCCATGGTGGCTTCACGGTCTTCATCTACGTTAGCCCTTATCATGGCCATTTCCATTTCCTTGTAATAATCCTCCACGTTATTGGACCCTTGCGTCAAGTTTTGCAACTTTTGAAAGAGGTCCCGATGATAATGGGACGGAATGAAACGCCTCCGCATTATAGCCTTCATTTCAGCCCAACTAGAGACTGGGCGTTCTCCATTTCTTCTTCGATTGGTGGTAAGTTGATCCCACCAAATGCTAGCATAATCGCTGAACTCGATCGCGGCAAGCTTCACCTTTTTGTTCTCCAAATAGTTATGACACTCGAAGATTAAATCGACCTTGCGCTCCCAATCTAAGTATGATTCTGGATCAGTCCTCCCTTGAAAGGGTGGAATAGACAACTTGATGTTGTTTAGATTATCATCCACTCGATCACGGACGTGATGGGGACGGTGTCTACGATCTTGCGGCCGTTCTTCTAAAATAGACTCATGATCACTTGCTTGATCTGGGTTATCATAGAAAGCATTTCGTCGGGGCCTAATTGGTTCTCGGCCTCGCCTTAATTCAAGAGGAGATTGGCCACGTTGTGAACGCTCTTCGACTTGCTCGAGCCTTTCATGAATTGGCTCTAATTCTTCTCGCAACATTCTTTGCATTTCTCTTATCATTGCTTGCATTTGAAGATTTGGAGGATCATCTCCCCTATTGTTTCCTTCTCGCATTGGACTTCGAGACATTTTTTTTTTGATTTCACTCCACTCGTGTTTAGCTCTCTATTTTGGCTTTTATTCACTCGAATGATCTCACCTCTCTTGCCTTTTTCCTCTCAAAAGTTCTTTTGCCAAGTTCTTACCGAGGCTTTGTTTACTATATCGAACTGCTTTGAAGCGCCGGTTGTGTCGTTTGGAAGAAACAGAAGGAAGGGTATTTTGGGTGTAAAAAAATTATTTATATATATATATATTTTTTTCTTCTCAGGATTGACTCAAAATAATGTTTACGGGATTCTGGGAGGGTTTTGAGGTTTTCGGGATGCAGGGGTAAAATTGGAATTTTGGGTCAAAATTTTTTTGATAGCGTCAAATTTCACCAGAAAGGGTATTGGAGGGTATACATGATGATTTTGGGAAAATTTCTATTGATGGACTTCCAGACTCTTTTTTTTTTACGGATCTTTCACGTTCTTTTCGTCCGCACCTAGACCGTATACAATTTTTTTTGATTTTTTTTCGAGTTTGTTTTTTCTTTTTTTGATTTTTTTTACGTACCTATTTCAAATTGACTTCGAGTGCTCGTACTACTCGTTTTAACCTGCTCTGATACCAAATTGATACGAACGAAGACTTAGCCGAAGAAAGAACCTAGACTAAAGAGTCAGACCCGTTTCTTATATTGGCAAGGATTGCAAAGAAATTGGAAAGAAGGGGATTGGTGTTAAGGAACGTGACCCATTACCTATGGAAGGTAAGAACCAGCGTTATCAAGATGGAAGTAGGTTTTGGAAGACGCCACAAGCTAGCTTGATAAGTCTCACAAAGCCGGAATAAGAACAAGGAAGAACTTTAATTCTCACAAAATATAAAATGTTCATTAACTTAACAGTCCAAATGGCCGAAAATATATAGGCCAAGATGAGTACATGAATGGTCAAAACGTCTTAAAGATGATACATGTATAGCTTGGACATTAATGGCTTCTAGAAGGACCTTTGATGAAACCAAGAAGACAACTTGAAGCTTGATGTTCATCCATGCACCTTGGGGTAGCTTAATGGCCAAAAGACTTGATCTTAATGCCTTGGACGGATGGATGCTTTGTATGGCCGAATGGTCACAATTCCAAAAGTCAAATTCGGCCATGGAAGTCTTTGTATCATGAAGGGTCACCTAGAAACTCGAATGGGCTCATAGGATTCATGGAATGTAATTATGGAAGAACATGCACCACCTTGAATGTTTCTTAAATGCTTTGTATGATTCGGCCCTTGTGCTATCCACTTGAATGGTCATCTTGGGAATGCATGAATGGATAATTATGGTGGTGGCCGAATGGACACATACTTCCCCCTTGCAACCGTCCACTTTAAAGCTTACCTAGGACACATTAAAACCCAAATTAGTTCACACTCTAGGATAAATTAAACACACGAAATCTAGGTAATAGTTAAGTCATATTAACACCTTATTAAATATATAATGAAAAAACACATACTAATAAATATGTAATAACCTAACATGCTTATGACTTAATTTAAAATATAGAAACACTAAATACTTTAATTAATTAGGCCCAAAACAATCAACAAAAACGAATTTTAAATAGGCCCAAAAATACCAAAATGGATTTAAGTTTTAATTATCACAAAGAATAAATTATATGGGTTTAAAACTTCTTCTCCTTGAGCCTTTGCTTCACATTCGGCCCAAGCTTGTGAAAGAAGTATTGCCAAAGCCTGCTTGAGTTTTTGGGCTCTAGAACGGGTTATTGGGCCCGTAGGAAGAGGTAAGATGGCTTGGACATCATCTTGGGCTTGTGGTCTCTCAAAGGCCTCCTTTGGGCTTGGGTTCGTATCAGGAAGTTTCCTAAAGAAACTTAAGGCATAAGAATCTGATTTCATAGGCTATTCGGCTGCCTTAGTCCAACCTATAAATAGGCCATGTAATTCACATTTTGGGGGTTAATGAACAATTTTATAGCTTTGCTAAATTGTGAGGTTGTTTTCAACTCTCGTTATTCTCCAAAAACTTGTGAGACTTATCAAACTTCTTTGTGGCATCAAACTTGTTTTTGTTCCCACCCGAACTTATCACTTTAATCCCAAAAGTGTGGCGTTCGATTCATACTAAGGTTCCTATCATCTTTTGATAGCAGGTCGAAGTTTCTATCCACTTCACAAACCTTCCATCACACCCTACCAACCTAAGCATTCTCCTAAGTTACGGGTTAACACACTACCATTGTGTTAGTTCGGCTTTGAATCCTTAGCCAAATTGCATTCTTTGACCTTTGTTTCATTTTCTAAATCAACAAAACTCATTTGAGCCTTAATCACCTTTTTCTTCTAGCCTATTTTGTAAAGCTTTTCAAATTACTCTTAATTCACGATCGGGCAATTTCTACGACTCAATTCGTTAACGAGGCGAGGGCGTATCAAACAACCTTGAATTGTGACTATTAAAGCGCACGATGAGTCTTGTCCATTGGTGTGCACGAAGGGTCTTGAGCTGAACAAGCTTGGTGCAATGAACAGCTGGAGTTATTACCCTTGGAGATGCAGTATACATGCACAATAATTGAATGAAGAGTGTAGCATTTAAATGGACATGGTGTGAACATTCGAATTGAAAATTAAAACAACAGGTTTAGCTCCCTTGCCGATTAATCATCTATAAGATTGGATAGTTCATCATCAAAGTGCATGCATGACTGAATGCATGTTCTCCATTTAATGTTGATGCAATCGAGACCCATGAGCTATCAAGTGTTAACGACAATTCTCTCGAGCTGCACAAAGGACCCATTACTCGAGCTAGGGCTAAGAAGTTCAAGGATGCAATTTCAACCTTGGTGGATCGGGCTTGGGGAGAATCCGTGGCTGGTCTACTTAAAAACTCATGGACCAGCAAGATGAGCAATCCGTGCATTCTACTTCAAGTTCATTCAGCTCAATTTTAGCTCATCGAGCTCACTCTTAGCTCAATCAGCTCATTTTAAGCTCATTTGAATTTACATTTAGTTTGTTGGAATAATTATTTTAATTGCCATTAGTTTAAGTAATCAAGTAATTAATTAAGTCTAAATTCTGGACAAAATAATTATTGAGTGTTATTTAATATGTCCTAATTAGTTTAGTGTCTTAAATATGTCCTAAACTCCAACAAATATTTATTTAGTACACCGAATTAAGTGAGCAGATTTTTACATTTATTTGCTGCCGAATTTAATGTATTTGTTGCATGATTAATTTGTTGATTTATTTTGGTGCAGGAATTTTCCTTGGACGGCATGGGTGCATGCACCTTAGATTCGTTGCATTTGGCCGATACATGCATGGCACCCCAAATGAATGTTCAGCCGAATTTGCCATCTTTAAAAGCTCATTTTAAGTATTCACATGAGGGACTATTCAGCTGATGATGTTCACACACATTTGACTCTTCAAAACTAACTTTTCACACTTGTGTGGCTGTTCAACAACTCTCTTTAATGTTTCTATCTTTTCAGCCAACAAGCGCCAATTTAAGGAGTTATTTAAGGGCATGGCCGAACCTAGACATGGCCATTTGGTTACCGGTGCATTCATCTCTACAAGGTTCATTTGCTTAATGCTTAACCTGCCCTTTGGAGCTCCCTTTCAACCAAACCTTACTAGTGAATTAATTCTGGAATATTCATGAATTTTCCTTAGTTATTAAGTGTGTCTATTCGGCTAGCTTATGGAAGACTATAAATATTTGTTTGTTAATTTGTAAAAGGAATTTTGCCATTTTGAGAATCAAATTAAGTATTTTGTGAGAATTTCTTCTCTCAATTTCGTCCAAAGACTTAGTTGGCTTATCTACTAGTTAGTGGCATCAACCTTTGCTCTTTGCAACCCAAACTTATCACTTTCAACCAAAGTGTGGCGTTCAACTATACCGAGGTTCCTATCTACGTTAGATAGTGGGTCGAGGTCCTTTTTACATCTCTCTTAATCCACCTTAAAGACATATAAGAATCGGGTCAACTTTATCCCTTAAAGTTGGTTCACTTTTGTTTTTAAGCCTATCTTTCCATCTCACCCTAAATCGAAAACTCCAAACCTTTAATAGTCGTTTCTTTCATTCTTAGCCGAAATACCTTACAAACCATTGCCTTTTAACCTTAATTGAACCATTAACATCTTTATTGAACGAATATATCATTTTGAATCAAGACGAACGAAACTTCATCGTTAGAACGATCGGGCAACGAAAATGACTCGAATTCATCCACGAGATCGGGGCTTATCATTTGGTATCAGAGTTACTTAAAACGAGGAGTTCAGACGTTCGGAACAAGATCGGAGTGAATTTGTAAAAAAATAAAAAAAATTCAAAAATTCAAAGGTATTGTATTGAATTTAGCTTGTGTATTTGATTATATTGTTAAAAAAAATCTAGCAAGAGTGTTCGTGGTTGATTTCCCGATCAACAAAATCTGATTTACATTTTAATCATCCTTATATGCCACATCTAAAATCATTTTCTTCCTTTTCTTTCAAGCCTACCCATCTCCCTTACATTAACTTTCCTTTGAAAATTCTTTGAAATCGACCCTCTAAACTAAGGATTTAGCCTTACCGAGTCTTATAGAAATTACAAGAGAAGAAATGAGAGGAAAAAGGCACGAGTGTGTGAGCACATTTGAGAGGAGGTAAAAGCCGAAAGAGTGTAAACACGAGTGTGAGTGTCATTCTATCTTTCCTTTCTGAGTGATCGTGAGTATTTGTGGTAAGGAATTTTACTATGTCTCAAAACCTCGAGCAAAATATGGCGGAAAGACCCGAAAGGCAACTGGTAAGAAATGTTGCACCTGGAGGAGGAGGAGTCCCCGATTTGGGCCAACAAGCCCTCTTAAGGGATTTCAACGAATGCTTTGAAGTGAACTTGAATCCATTAATGAGAGACTTGATCGAGTGGAAGGAGGCCCAACACGAGAAGGAACCCCTCAAGGACCGAGACGGGAGCGAGGACGAGCAAGACCTTTTGAGGATGATCCCTATGAACCAAGCGAGGTGAAAAGTGACCAAGCGTCGAATCAAAGCGAGAGGCAACGGGGTTAAAGGAATAGGGGTCCTAGAGAACGAGGCCAAGTTGATGATGACTTAAAGAATATCAAGCTTTCTATTCCCCCATTCCAAGGGAAATCCGATCCAGAAGCCTACCTAGAATGGGAGAGGAAAATCGAGATGGTCTTCGAGTGTCACAACTACTCGGAGAGCAAAAAGGTGAAATTGGTAGCAATCGAGTTCTCCGATTACGCAATGATATGGTGGGATCAACTCACCACGAGTCGAAGAAGGAACGGGGAGCGGCCAATCTCATCTTGGGCTGAAATGAAAGCCATAATGCGTAAGCGATTTATACCCTCTTACTATTATCGTGAACTTTATCAAAAGTTGCAGAATCTTATGCAAGGAAATCGAAGTGTGGAGGACTATTTTAAAGAAATGGAGATTGCCATGATTCGTGCGAACGTGGATGAAGATCGTGAAGCAACCATGGCCTGATTTTTAGCCGGTCTTAATCGTGACATAGCTAATGTGGTGAAACTTCAACACTACGTCGAAGTTGTTGATATGGTGCATGTTGCCATCAAAGTCGAGAAACAATTGAAAAGAAAAAGTTCTAGCCGAGCCTTTCCTAGCACTAACAATTCTCCAAGGTGGAACCAAGGCACAGGTAAGAAAGATTTTTCTAATCGCAATAAAGATCAACCTTTGTCATCTAAGATGAATAAACCAGTTGGCGAAACAAGCAAAGGCAAAGAAGTTTCCATGCCGAATCGATCACGAGAAATAAAGTGTTTCAAGTGTTTAGGGAGGGGCCACATTGCGAGTCAATGCCCTAACCGAAGCAACATGATCGTACGGACTAATGGAGAAATCGAATCGGAAGAAGAAGATAACGAAGAACCCTATGAAATGGCCGAAGAAGAAGAAGAAGAGGATGAACTTGAATACGCCGTTGATGGCAAAATTCTCGTTATTAAACGAAGTCTTAGTCTTCAAAGTGTTGAAAACGAACAACAAAGGGACAACATTTTTCATACACGTTGCCATGTACAAGGCAAGGTGTGTAGCTTGATCGTGGATGGCGGAAGTTGTACAAATGTGGCCAGCACCTTAATGGTTGAAAAACTCGGCTTGCCAACAACTAAGCACCTTCAACCTTACAAACTTCAATGGCTTAATGACGGAGGGGAGTTGAAGGTAACTAAGCAAGTTTTGGTGCCATTCACTATCGAAAAATATTCCGACGAGGTTCTATGCGACGTGGTACCCATGCACGCTGGTCACATGTTATTGGGTCGTCCGTGGCAATTCGATCGTAAAGTCATTTATGATGGTTTCACGAACCGCTACACTTTCAAATATGATGGGAAAATGTAACCTTAGTTCCCATGACGCCAAGGCAAGTTTATGAAGATCAATTGAAATTAAGAGATTCTGTAGAGAAATTTCGAGAGAATGTACAAAAAGAAAAGAATGAAAAAGAAAGAAAAATGAAAAACGTGAGAGAAAAAAATAAATCGAATGAACAAAAAAAGAGAGAAGAAAAAGAGCAAAAAAAATGAGTGTATATGCGAAAGGGAGTGATTTTAGGAAATCTTTCTTGATGAAGCAATCGATTTTTGTACTTGTGTACAAGGAAACTCTTTTGAACACTAACGATTTGGATCAAAATTTGCCCTCTTCGATTGTTTCCCTTTTGCAGGAGTTCGAGGACGTGTTTCCGGAAGACATTCCTAGTGGGTTGCCACCCATTCGGGGAATAGAACATCAAATCGACTTCATTCCCGGATCGTCTATTCCAAATCGTCCAGCTTATCCTACTAATCCCAAAGAGACCAAAGAGTTGCAAAAGCAAGGTAATGAACTTATGGAAAAGGGATATATACGGGAAAGCCTTAGTCCATGTGCTGTACCGGTGTTATTGGTGCCAAAGAAGGACGGAACATGGCGTATGTGCGTAGATTGTCGCGCGGTGAATAAGATCACTATTAAGTATCGACATCCGATACCACGACTAGATGACATGTTAGATGAATTGAGTGGTGCTCAATTGTTTTCTAAAATTGATTTAAAGAGCGGATACCACCAAATTTGAATGCATGAAGGGGACGAGTGGAAAACTGCCTTTAAGACGAAGCATGGACTTTACGAGTGGCTGGGCATGCCATTCGGGCTTACCAATGCGCCTAGCACTTTCATGCGATTGATGAACCATGTCCTTCGATTCTTTATTGGGAAATTTTGTGTTGTTTATTTTGACGACATACTCATCTATAGCAAGTCTTTAGATGAACATTTGCTGCATTTAAAATCTGTGTTGGATGTGCTTAGAAAAGAATCTTTGTATGCTAATCTTAAGAAATGTACCTTTTGTACTAACAAGGTTATTTTCTTAGGTTTCATGGTTAGCTCGAAAGGACTGGAGGTTGACCAATATAAGGTGAAAGCCATTCGAGAGTGGCCTAGACCCACGAGCATCAGCCAAGTGAGGAGCTTCCATGGATTGGCAAGCTTCTATCGTCGATTTGTTCCAAATTTCAGCACGTTGGCAGCACCTTTAACTAGTGTGATCAAGAAGTCTTCTACCTTCTATTGGAATGAGGAACAAGAATCTTTTATTGCTATTAAATCTTGTTTAAGGAATGCTCCATTGCTTGTGTTGCCTGATTTTGCTAAAATGTTTGAAGTTGAATGTGATGCATTAGGTGTCGGAATTGGAGCCGTCCTAACGCAAGATGGAAGGCCCGTGGCATACTTTAGTGAGAAGTTAAATGGAGCCGTTCTCAACTATCTGATGTACAACAAGGAAATGTACGCCCTAATTGATACGACCACGCCCCGGGCACACTTTTGGACCAGCTCCCTAAGCTTTGCATGTAAACCCATGCGAGCTGACTTAGCTCGATTCCATCTCGTTGAGCTCCATTTAGCTCATTTCCAGCTCTATGAGCTCGAATAATCTCAAATTCAGCTTGGTTTAATTTTATGCTTTTAGTTTGCTGGAATAAATTTTATTTAATTCAGCTCGTTTGAGCTCGTTTTAATTCCTTTCAGCTCATTTTAGTTTATATTTATTTTTTTTGCTGGAAGATGAATTTTATTCAGCTTGCTAATTCGATTGCTGGAATTTTCGGACTTTATATTTGCATTTATTTAAGCATTACTACAACTCATAAGTGTGTCCTAAACTATTACAAGTATTTAATATGTTTTGTCTTAGCTGAAATAAATGTGTCCAGATTTAATTAAGTTTGTCTTAATACATGTTTTAATTTTGTCCAGCCGAATTAATGTGTCTTGTTTAGTTATAATTTAATTTGTTCCAATGTTAATTAGTATGTTCACATTATGTTTTAAATTGGTTCAACCAAATTTGTTTAATTTAATTAAGTTTATGTGTGTTGTGTAGGTGCATCCGAATTTGAAGATACATTGCAGATTTTTTTTACATTCATTTGCTGCTGAAATTAATTTGTTTAATTTGCTGCAGGTACATTCATCTCTTGGATGGCAAGGTGCATGGATAAAATTAATTAGTGAGCTGATTGTTGGTGCTTTCCAAGTGATTATTCAGCCAAGCTTTCCAACTCTCCAAGAATGAACATTCGGCTGCCCAAAGCTCCTTTAAAGGCTGTTCACACCAACCGAATATACCTTTCACATTGGGGGCTGTTCATTTTCGTGTGTTCACATTGCTTGATCATTCAAATTCTTTTGTTCACACCTTTTTGGCTATTGAAGTGCTCCAAGCAGCCCAATTAATATCAAGAATGTTCAGCTGAATCAAAGAACCTAATTAAGTGACATTCAAGCATATGGCTGCACCCAAATTAAAGCCAATCAGCCCTCCAACGTTTTATTCATTGTTCCAGCTGATTTGTTACATCTAGAAGCTCTCCATTACCGTTCCCTATGGTTATGAAGCTTCAAGAAAGTTTCCTTTAGAATTTTTGGAATTTTTAGCTGACTATTCAGCTCCTTAAAGAGCCTATTCAGCTAACTCATGTAGAGCCTATAAATAAAGGCTTATTTCACCATGTAAAGGACTTTTTGCCAATTTGATAATATATTGAATATTTGTGAGATTTTCTTCTCTCAATTTCGTCCAAAGACTCCGTTGGCTTATCTACTAGTTAGTGGCGTCAACCCTGTTCTTTGCAACCGAGCTTATCATTTTCAACCAAAGTGTGGCGTTCTTTTGATACCGAGGTTCCTATCTTCGATAGATAGTGGGTCGAGGTCCTTTTAACATCATCCATCTTCCACCTTAAGAACCTATAAGACTCGGGTCAACACTTTCCTATAGTGTTGGTTCTTTCTTGTTTTTAAGCCAATCTTTCCATCTCCCATTAAACCGAAGTTCAATACCCTTTCAACGTTACTCTTTTTTTCTTAACCAAAACAAATTACATAAACAACTCCCCTTGAACCTTAATTGAGCCATAAACATCTTCATTGAACGAATATAATTCTTTGACTCAAAACAAACGAAACTTCTTCGTTAGACGATCGGGCAACGAAAGCGACTCAACTCATTCAACCGAGGTGGGGCGTATCACTAATTTGAGCTCTCGAAACTTGGCAGCACTACTTATGGCTAAAAGAGTTTGTCATACACTCAGATCATGAGGCGTTGAAACAAATCATGAGTCAAGCAAAATTGAATAAGCGACACGCCAAATGGGTAGAGTATTTAGAATCTTTTCCTTATATCATCAAATACAAAAAGGGTAAGGAAAATATTGTGGCTGACGCATTATCTCGACGATATACTTTGTTATCACATTTGGATGCAAAGTTGCTTGGTTTTGTCTTTTTGAAGGAAATGTATGTTGACAATGTAGATTTTGGTGCTATCTATAAATCTTGTGAAAACAAAGCTGTTGACAAGTTTTTTAGGTTCGATGGATTCCTTTTCCGCGAAGGTAAGCTTTGTGTGCCGCAAAGCTCAATAAGGAAATTGTTGGTAATCAAGGCACATGGTGGTGGACTCATGGGCCATTTTGGGGTGGCCAAGACGTTGTCAACCCTCAATGAACATTTCTTTTGGCCTGGAATGAGAAGAGATGTTGAACGGGTTTGTAGCCAATGTATAACTTGTAAGAAGGCCAAGTCCAAGATCAAACCGCATGGACTTTACAAACCATTGCCCATATCTGACACACCATGGGTTGATCTTTCAATGGATTTCGTCCTAGGACTTCCAAGGACTAAAACGGGGAAGGACTCAATTTTTGTTGTTGTTGATAGATTTTCAAAAATGTTACATGTTATAGCTTGCTCTAAAACTGACGATGCTGTCCATATTGCTAATTTGTTCTTTAGGGAGGTTGTACGACTTCACAGAATTCTGAAGACAATCGTATCCGACGAGATACAAAGTTCCTAAGTCATTTCTGGGGAAGGTTAGGAACGAAGCTACTGTTTTTAACAACATGTCATCCTCAAACGGATGGACAAATGGAGGTAGTGAATCGTGTGCTATCAACTCTATTGCGAGCAATCATTCGAAAGAATCTCAAAACGTGGGAGGAGTGTCTACCGCATGTGGAATTTGCTTACAATAGAACCATCCATTCTGCTACTAAACATTCACCATTTGAGGTTGTGTATGGGTTCAATCCTCTCACTCCGTTAGACTTGCTTCCATTGCCCAATGTTCAGCTTGTTCATCCTGAAGCTAAGAGAAAAGCCGATTATGTGAAGCAACTCCATCAAAGGGTGAAGACCAATATCGAAGCTCGTACCAAACAATATATGCGAGTTGCAAATAAAGGAAGAAAACAGATAGTGTTCGAACCCGGAGATTGGGTTTGGGTGTACATGCAAAAGGAATGTTTCCCGGCCCAACGAAGGTCAAAGCTGCTACCAAGGGGAGATGGTCCCTTTCAAGTGTTAGAACGAATTAATGAAAATTCTTACAAGCTTGATCTCCCAGGTGATTATCACATTAGCGTAAGTTTTAACATGGCTGATTTATCTCCTTTTGATGCAGGTAGCGATTTGGGGACAAATCGCCTCGAAGAGGGAGGGAATGATGCAATCGAGACCCATGAGCTATCAAGTGTTAACGGCAATTCTCTCGAGCTGCCCAAAGGACCCATTACTCAAGCTAGGGCTAAGAAGTTCAAGGATGCAATTTCAACCTTGGTGGATCGGGCTTGGGGAGAATCCGTGGCTGGTCTACTTAAAAACTCATGGACCAGCAAGATGAGCAATCCGTGCATTCTACTTCAAGTTCATTCAGCTCAATTTTAGCTCATCGAGCTCACTTTTAGCTCAATCAGCTCATTTTAAGCTCATTTGAATTTACATTTAGTTTGCTGGAATAATTATTTTAATTGCCATTAGTTCAAGTAATCAAGTAATTAATTAAGTCTAAATTCTGGACAAAATAATTATTGAGTGTTATTTAATATGTCCTAATTAGTTTAGTGTCTTAAATATGTCCTAAACTCCAACAAATATTTATTTAGTTCACCGAATTAAGTGAGCAGATTTTTACATTTATTTGCTGCCGAATTTAATGTATTTGTTGCATGATTAATTTGCTAATTTATTTTGGTGCAGGAATTTTCCTTGGACGGCATGGGTGCATGCACCTTAGATTCATTGCATTTGGCCGATACATGCATGGCAACCCAAACGAATGTTCAGCCGAATTTGCCATCTTTAAAAGCTCATTTTAAGTGTTCACATGAGGGACTATTCAGCTGATGATGTTCACACACATTTGACTCTTCAAAACTGACTTTTCACACTTGTGTGGCTGTTCAACAACTCTCTTTAATGTTTCTATCTTTTCAGCCAACAAGTGCCAATTTAAGGAGTTATTTAAGGGCATGGCCGAACCTAGACATGGCCATTTGGTTACCGGTGCATTCATCTCTACAAGGTTCATTTGCTTAATGCTTAAGCTGCCCTTTGGAGCTCCCTTTCAGCCGAACCTTACTAGTGAATTAATTCTGGAATATTCATGAATTTTCCTTACTTATTAAGTGTGTCTATTCGACTAGCTTATGGAAGACTATAAATATTTGTTTGTTAATTTGTAAAAGGACTTTTGCCATTTTGATTATTGAATTAAGTATTTTGTGAGAATTTCTTCTCTCAATTTCGTCCAAAAACTTAGTTGGCTTATCTACTAGTTAGTGGCGTCAACCTTTGCTCTTTGCAACCCGAACTTATCACTTTCAACCAAAGTGTGGCGTTCAACTATACCGAGGTTCCTATCTACGTTAGATAGTGGGTCGAGGTCCTTTTTACATCTCTCTTAATCCACTTTAAAGACATATAAGAATCGGGTCAACTTTATCCCTTAAAGTTGGTTCACTCTTGTTTTTAAGCCTATCTTTCCATCTCACCCTAAATCGAAAACTCCAAACCTTTAATAGTCGTTTCTTTTATTCTTAGCCGAAATACCTTACAAACCATTGCCTTTTAAACTTAATTGAACCATTAACATCTTTATTGAACGAATATATCGTTTTGAATCAAGACGAACGAAACTTCATCGTTAGAACGATCGGGCAATGAAAACGACTCGGATTCATCCACGAGACCGGGGCCTATCAAATGTGTTCATTGTATCGACAAATGCATGTATTTTCTAGCAGCCAACTTAATCCATCTGTTAAGACACATTAATCAAACAATTAGGACACATAATAAATATGTAATTAACTAACAAAACAGAAATTAAATATGTCCTATTTTGAACACGTTTAATGACTAGTCTAGACATGATTTTAATATGTAAGAAGCTAAGACAAAAATTAAATATGCAACATGTTTTAAACTTATTAAAACTAATAATAAAGACTCAAAACATTCAGACAAATCAAAGTTGTAGGAATCAAGGCATAATTAAAATAAATAATTAGAATGTCTAAGAATTTGCTAGTCGAACTAGCTAGCTGATTTGATCTCAGCTTCGAGTAAATTATAAATATTCCTAGCTGAGCCATCCAGCATTCTATCTTCCTTCCAAACGCATCCCACCATAGCTGAAATAGCATCTTTCCGTTGTATGGCACGTGCACGAGTAATTGGTTCTTTAGGCAACTCAATAGGATCTTGATTGGCTTGATTAGCATCAATGAAATTCCTAGGCGAATTCGTATCAAGTTGTGAGCTTATTAGAGTGTTGAAAAAACCAATATATTGAGTGCAAACACGAGTGAAGTGCCATCTTATTTTTTTCCTTTGTGAGTGACTAGTGAGCCTTTGTGGTGAGGTTTAAAAAAAAATATGTCTCTAAGTTTCGAAAGGAAAGTTGCTGTTGTCGGTGGTTGTTTCGATCCATCATATCAAACATTCAATCAAAGCAAAAGGTGACGTATTCATAGAAATCGAGGCTTTAGAGAGCATGAACGTATTGATGGCAATTTGAAGAGTAACAAGATAGCCATTCCACCATTTCAAGGTCGATCTGACCCGGAGGCATACCTTGAATGGTAAAAGTAAATAGAATTGGTTTTCAAGTGCCATGACTACTCGGAGGGCAAGAAAGTGAAGCTTACGACAAACGGGTTCTCCGATTATGCCATGATTTGGTGGGATCAATTCACCACGAGTCGGAGACGAAATGAAGAGCGATCGATATCAACTTGGTCTGAAATGAAAGTCGTGATGCGTAAGTGATTCCTCCCATCTTCCTACCATCGGGAGTGAATTCTTCAAGCCAAAGGGCAAAAATGAGATTGTCAAGGAGTTTAGCATCCAACGATTGTTTACAAGGAAAGCCCTATTGAGATTCCTATTCAACAAGGAGTTCAAATCGAAATAACTCAAATTTTGAGTTTGAAGCCTACTACTAATAGAGGGTTGTGTGCGGACCAAGATCGAGTTGTCAAGTCACGGGAAAATCCTACGAAAACGATAGTGATACGAGTCACAAAGGCCCAACTCAAGCTCAAGAACGTGATGGGCTTAAACTACCACAAGGCCCAATAACGAGATCAAAGGCCAAGCAAATGCATACGAAATTAAATGGAACCATTCAAGACTTCATTAGTAAGGCCTTAGATGCATATACGAAGGAAAAAGAAAATCAAGATTCACTTTCTTGTTTTCAAGAAAATCAAGAAACCGAATCTTGGTCCAATTTTGCTGTTTTGAGCGATTTTAAGAAGTAAGAAAATCAAGATTTCAAATCTTGGAAATCTTGGTCCAAGAAACCGAATCTTGCAGCCAAGGCGCACTAGATCTCAGTTACGAGCATCAACGAACCAATTTCAGGAAAGAACGGATTACAAGCCCAAGTTCTTTCCCAATCAAGAAAGTTAAATGAGACTTAGTTGAAAATCAGGCCAAATTGTCAAAGTGACCCAATTTGTAAAATTTTAATTCTTTAAATACCTACTTTAATTTTTAGACTTTATGATTAGTTTCTATGTAAAAAAAATTCAGCCCAAGCAGCCCATTAAAAGCCTTGGCTGAATTTTTCCCTTTAAATTTAATAATTAGGTTTTTTTTTTAGTTTTCCTAATAAGATTAGAAAAATAGTTAGAAGGCCTATTAATAGGCTTGGTCGGCCACCTTGTGAAGACACTTGAATAATACATTGAAATCAGATTTGTTTGTTGAGTGAAAATTCTCTTTGAGTTCTCCAAGAATTTTCTCTTGAGTTTTCTTTAGAAGGAGTTTTAACAATCTTTTTGATTGTGGGAGCCATCTTCAGCCTTTTTCTTGCCATTGTTCTTCATTGGAGGGGAGATTAGAGCCGTTTGAAGGGAGTAGTGAAATCTTTCTCGATTTCAAGGCTTCTTAGGACTTTTCTTTATTTTTCTTGCTGTTAATCCTCTTTAAATTTTTGTGATTGTGCCGATCTATTGATTAACTTATTTTAATCTCTTTTGTTGTGTTTCCAGCCATTATACTCTTCAAGAATCTGATCGGCACCCTTCTTGGCAGCAAGAAATGTTCCTTAGTCATCTTTTTCAATTGATCTTGCCGTCCTATCATTCTAAATCTGATTCAATTCGTTTTGCCGGACTTTTGAATTTAATTTGCTGTTGGGTGTTATTCTTTCAGATCCGGCTGTTTGGAGTCTCTTTTGAATTCAATTCTGTGTTCTTGGCTTCCAAGATTAGCTATCTATAAGTGTTTTTTGTAATTCTTGGCTAATCTTTTATTGTTTTGGTTATTTTGTTTCAGATCTAATTGATTCTAAATTAGTTTGCTGTTTGATTTCAGATCCAAGCGTTTAGAGTTTTCGTAGGAGTTTCCCGTGACTTGACAACTTGATCTTGGTCCGCGCGCAACCCCCTATCATTTGGTATCAGACTTTGGGCATTTTTGGTGTTCTTTGTTGATTTCTAAACTGATTTCCAGCAAACAGTAGTTTTTACCTAGATATAGTTTTGGAAAAAAATTCATTTGAGTGGGTAAACGTTGTCCGATTGGTCTGAAATTTTATATGCATATTCGTGGCACTGTGATAGAATATAAAAAAATATTTCCTGCAAAAAAATCAGTAGAAAAAGTCAAAAAACTAGAAAAATATGAAATCAAATAAAAATTAAAAAAATATTCAGTAGGTTGAGTTTAGTGCCGAAACTTTTTAGATCAAAAATACAATATTTAAGGACATACCAGTTTAAATTTCGTGATTTTTGGAGATCAAGAACACCTCGAACGAAGTTGTCAAGTTACTCCGCAGTTTTTCGGGTTTTCGGGTGTCAGCAATTTTTATTGATTCTTAGCTGTAGGTTTTCATTTGTTTTGCTTTTATTCTTCCTGATACGAGTCTCAAAGGCCCAACCCAAGAACGTGATGGGCTCAAATTACCACAAGGCTCAATAACGAGATCAAAGGCCCGACAAATGCGTTCCAAACTAAATGGGACCATTCAAGAGTTTGTTAGCACGGCCTTAGATGCGTACACAAAAGAACAAGAAAATCAAGATTCACTTTCTTGTTTTCAAGAAAATCAAGAAACTGAATCTTGGCCCAATTTTGCTGTTTGGAGCAATTTCAAGAATTGAGAAAATCAAGATTTCAAATCTTGGAAATCTTGGTCCAAGAAATCGAATCTTGCAGCCAAAGCGCATTGGATCTCCGTTACGAGCATCAACGACCCAATTTCGGTAGGAGATGGATTACAAGCCCAAATTCTTGAAGGCGAGGCCCAATAAGCAAATTCCAGCCCAATCAAGAAATCCATACATACTTAGTTGAAAATCAGGCCAAAATGTCAAAGGGCCCAATTTGTAAACATTTTAATTGTTTAATTTAATTTTTAGGCTTTAGGAATATTACATGTTAAATTCGGCCCAAAACAGCCCATTTGAGTGCATGGCCGAATTTTCCCTTTATTTTTATTAATTAGGTTTAATTTTTTTAAGTTTACTTATGAGATTAGGATTAGTTGAGGCCTATATAAGTGATGGCCGGCCACCCCTTGTAAACACACTACTTAGAATTTATCAAATTTCAAATTTGTTGAGAGTAGATTTTCTTTGAGGTTTTCTCCAAGAATTCTATCTTGAGTTTTCTTTAGAAGTTGTTTTAACAATCTTTTGATTGTGGGAGCCATCTTCAACCTTCTTCTTGCCATTGATTTTCATTGGAGGGGAGATTAGAGCCGTTTGAAGGGAGTTGTGAATTCTTTCGGGAATTCAAGGCTTTCTAGGACTTTTCTTTAAATTAGTTGCTGTTCAATTTCTTTTCTTTAATTCTACTTGTGCCGATTCTTTTTCTAATCCCTTTACTATTCTTGTTTGTGTTTCAGTCCTGATTAAACTCCAAGATCTCTCAATTATTCAAACCGAACGGCTCCTTTGATCTTAGCAACCAAAAATCGTCAAGATCCCTAAATTCTTAATCGTTGCTGATTTCTTTATTTTCATCTTTGGTGGTTTTGATTGTTGGAATTTTGGGGGATAACTTAATCTGCTGTTTCAATTTTATCAATTTGTCATTCCCTTGCGATTTGAAGATTGTTTGATCCTCAATTCTTTAATTGTTCTTGCCGTTCTAAATCTTATCTTGTTTCCATCGATTTGTTGAATTTCAGGACTAACTTGCTGTTCGTGTTTATTCTTCTCAGATTCGGCAGATTGGGAATTAGTTTGATCACAAATCCGTTTTCTTTGCAACCAATAATTGATATTCTTGAGGGCGTTTGTTTTCTTGGCTGCTACTTTATTGATTTTGGGGATTTAATTTTAGATCTGATTCGTTTAAGTTTATTCTTTGTTTTGATTTCAGATCTGTTCGTTTAGAGCTTTCGTAGGAGTTTCTCGTGACTTCACGACTCGATCTTGGTCCGCACGCAACCTTCTATCACTTCCTTTACACTATCTAACACCTTCTTGTTTCTTATGTTAGTAGGATTTAAAAGTGGGCACAATTCTTCCTCGATGCGACACAAATCAATTAGAGTCTCGTCACTTTTTGGACTCCTAGTGCAATTAGGATTCTTTGGTAGTTACGGTTCATATACTTTCTAATTGATTGATATAGACTCTACTAAAGAACTTGACGTGATCAGGCTCGATGATGTAGAGTCGAGTCACTTGTTTGCCCGATCGTCGACGAGAAGAGTCATTCGTTTGATGAGAAAATGTATTTTGATTAAGCGGAAGTTGGCAAAAGGGTTCAAAGGATAGGTGATGTTTGATGATTGATGTTAGGTTCGGTTTTAACAAGGAAATAAAGTTTATAATTTTTAAAGTTAAAATAGAGATGGTAAAGTGAACTCAAGTTGAAGAACGATTCAATACTATATGAAGTATTACCCCGGGACTTATATTGCTTAAGGTGAAATTGATGGATAGTCGAAGATGGACCTTGACCCGTTACCTATATAGAGGTAAGAACCAAAGGTATAAAAAGGTGGAGAACGCCACACCAGAATGGTGATAAGTTCAAGGAGTCGGGTTGACGCCACTAGTGAGCTAGATAAGTCAGAACGAGACTCGAACGAAATTGGATAGGAGGAATCCTCACAATCAAGTTTTCAATAATCAAATTCTGTAACCTTTTTACAATGAGAAATAAACTATTTATAGTTTCTAAAAGATAGTCGAATTGACAAAATAAACAAGCTTTAATGACTAACAATTTCGGCTATAAATGTGTTAAACTAATCTAAAAAATGTATCTCATAGAGCTATGTCTACATTCGGCTGAATAGATCTTCAATGGACAGCTTCATGATTAAGGAAATGAATTTGATGGCTGATGAATGCATGGAAGGTTAATAGCCTTGTCTAGATTCGGCCAAAGGGTGAATGGACACTCCAAAAGATGTCTTTTGGCCGAATAAACACAAAGGAGATTAATGGGCAGCAACCGATGCATGTAGATGAACATTCATGCACTTCTTCCATTCAATGTATTGAGCCATACATGCATCTCCATTAAGGCTTTCATTCATTGTAGGTAGTCATGCATGCATCCGTACGTTCATTGAACCAGCCCATTCATGAAACATCTTTAATTGTGTTCCCACATCATACATTGAAAGTAGACGTTCATGCACCTAGCTTGAATGAATATCCACATTCGGCTGTACCTACATGAAACATGAACACATTAATTTAAAATAGACATATTAATTTACCACATAATTTAAATAGACAAATTTAATAAAGTCTTAAGCAAGACATATTAAATTCGGCTAAGACATCTTTAAAACATGGAATAAATCAAAACATAATTATGAGCTGTAATAATTTAAATTAAGTTAATAAAATACTTAATTATTCAACCAATAAAATAAATGAGCTAAAATGTAGCTAAATTGAGCTCGAATGAGCTAAATTGAGCTGGTTGGAGCTAAAACGAGCTAGAGGAGCTAAAATGGAGCTGAAGTGAGCTTGCACGAGAATGCATGGATTTGAGGAAAGGTTGACTTGAGCTCCTTCTTTGGTTTTGAGCTGATTCTCATTCCAAAGTTCAATGAGTAATGCTGAAATAGCTTCTTAGAAGAGCTTAGCTCGAGCTCGAGTCATTGGCCCCTTTGGAAGCCCGATGGACTCAACACGTTGGCTTGGTGGAGCTAGGGACATGATCACGTCATTCCCCCTTCTTCAAAACGACTTGTCCTCAAGTCGAGCTGTTTGTTCACTAGAAAATAATTCTCCTTATACGACTTTGCTTGGACGAATGAGATGAAGGGTGCCACATAAATCTGAAAGAATATTATCATTGAATCTTGTAATTGTGGTTTGGCTATATTCTTGCCAACGAATCTGTTATCATCATATGTTTCAACAGCAAAAATCTCCTTATCAATCACGATAGATAGATCATCATCAAGAAAAATAGAACATTCAACCACAATAGGATTCAAGCAATTTTCAGCATTTAGAGTATTAACAAAAATTTCATCATCAATCAAAGAATGATAGGTAACCACACCAAAGTTCAAATTCTTTCTAAAAACCAAATCATCGGCAAGGGTTCCATCAACAATCGAATAAGGAGGAGGTGCTTTAAAATTTTCAACATTCATACCTTGCTTACCTTTTGGCATAAGCGAACTTGGATCGTTGAGAACATTACCTTTTCCAACCAAAGTGAACCTTCTCTCCTTGGGAAGGTACTGAAGTCGAAGCTCATTATCCAATCCTTGAGAAACCTGAAATGAGGGTAAACACAAAGACAACTTGTTCCTTTCAAAGTGTTGTGTTGACAGTAATGAAAGAGGATACTGTCACCATGGACGATGGACTCATAGGAACATGCTAAAACACTATTCACATATTGAGCATATGTAACGATACCAGGTTCAAAAACAAGAGTTGATCTTACCTTTTCGAAATGAAAAATGAATTTCATGTACAGCCACATAAAATGATCAAAGAACAATTTTAAATTATAATCAGAATCTTTAAATTTCAAAGGCCAAGCACCAAACAAACATAAACTTGTCGCACAAAAATTAGGATGCTTGAGTTCCGCACATATCAACCTAAAATAAGAAATTCCAGGTAGTTTGATTACTTATGCCAAGGTGTAACAAAGGTTTCATTAAATCAAACTTGTTAAACCAATAGGATTTTCGCATACACACCAACATACATTCAAAACTCTTTTCATTCTTCAAAACGGATTTGCACAAATTCGCAAATTTTTCACAAGACAATAATTGATGCACAAAATTATCATAATCGAAAAATTTAATCGCTTTCCGTGAAAAATCGTCATCACGCACAATTAAACCTTTAGTTTGTCGATCGGACCAAACATCAACCACATTCAAAGAGTAGCAATTAATCAGGCCAAAATAAGGAGAGCGTTTAAAAACTAAGTCACTAGAAACTATTTCAACAACTTTCAAACCTGGTGACCGTGACTCGGTTGTTAAAATTTCCTTACCTTGCTTATCAAGCACTTGTGGTTGGATTTCACCTTCAATCTTACCTTCGTCGGTCAATTGGAATTGCCTCTCATTAGGAAGATATTGAAGTTGAAATTTGTCAATCGATTCTTCAAAAACCTGAGAAGAAACAACATGAGGAAAACTCATATGTTGGTTAGTGGAGACAATCCTCACTTTTTCTGGTTCACTCATCTCTTTTTCTTTTGTTTCTTTTTCATCATCTTTTTCTTTTTCAATTTTTTTCTCAATCTCAATTTCTCTTCCAATTTTCTTTTCTTCGATTTCTTTTTCTCTCACTTTCATTTGGGTAACAGAGGACTTCAACCTTACTTGATCTTCAAAAACTTGCTTTGGTGTCAATGGAACGAGCGTGAAATTCTTTCCCAAATACTTGAATGTGTACCGATTTGTATATCCATCATGGATAACTCTTCGGTCATACTGCCACAGTCTTCCTAATAGTAAATGACTTGCATGCATTGGAACAACATCGCAAAGCACTTCATCTTCATATTTTCCAATTAAAAAGGTAATACGAACTTGTTTAACTACCTTGATTCACCACCTTCATTGAGCCATTGGAGTTTATATGGACTCAGATGTTTAGTGGTTTGGAGGCCAAGTCGATCTACCATGAGGGAATGATACGAGTCAAAAGGCCCAACCCAAGCTCAAGAATGTGATGGGCCCAATCAAGAAATCCACCCATACTTAGTCGAAAATCAAGCCAAATTGTCAAAGTGGCCCAAGTTGTAAAGTTTTATTTTTATTTTTATTTTATTTTATTTATTTATTTATATTTACTTAGTTTAAATTTTTATGTAAATATTCAGTCCAAGAGTTCCAAATAAAGACCCTTGGCCGAATTTCCATATTAAAATAATTAGGAGTTTTTTTATTTTAGTTTTCTAATTAGATTAGGAAAACACTTGAGAGGCCTATATAAAGGCTTGGCTGGCCACCTTGTTATGAACTTCTCAATTATATTAAAAATCTCAGATTTGTTTAAGTGCAGAATTCTCTTTGAGTTTTTTCTCCAAGAATTCTCTCTTGGGTTTTCTTTAGAAGTTGTTTTAACAATCTTTTGATTGTGGGAGCCATCTTCAGCCTTCTTCTTGACATTGATATTCTTTGGAGGGGAGATTAGAGCCGTTTGAAGGGAGTTGTGAGATCTTTCGGGATTTCAAGGCTTCTTAGGACTTATCTTTTAATTTCTTGTTGTCAATTCTTTCTTTATTTCTGCTTGTGCCAAATCTTTATCTAATTTATTTGCTGTTCTTATTGTGTTTCCAGCCTTTTTCTATCTTAAAGAATCAGCCGAAAATCCCCAATTTCTAGGGTTCTTGCCGATTCATCCATACTCTTTTTGGGTGAAATTAGATTGCCGAAATTTGGGGAAAACTATCTCGGTGTTCAATTGGGCAGAATCGCAATCTCCTTTGGGGTTTCAAGAACCCTTATTAATACTTATTTCTATTCTCAATTTGATTCTTTGCTGATTTGGGGATTTTATTTCAGATTTGAAAATTCAAAGTTCTAATCTTTTAATTTTATGTTTCGTTTCAGATCTGATTGTTTAGAGCTTTCGTAGGAGTTTCCCGTGACTTGGCAACTCGATCTTGGTCCGCGCGCAACTCTATATCATTTGGTATCAGATTTTGGGCGTTTTGGGTGTTCTTGGTTGATTTCTAAACTGATCTCAATTTTTTAAAGCTCAAACAGTAGTTTTACCCAGAAAAATTTTCAAAAAAAAATTCATTTGATTGGGTAAACGTTGTCCGATTGATCTGAAATTTTACATATATATTTGTGGCACTGTGATTGAATATAAAAAAAATTTTCCAGCAAAAAAAATTAGTCAAAAAAGTCAAAAAAATTGAAAAAGACGAAATCCAATAAAAATTTAAAAAAATATTCAGCGGGTTGAGTTTGGTGCCCAAACTTTCCAGATCAAAAATTCAATATTTAAGGACACTCCAAATTTAATTTCGTGATTTTTTGAGATCGGGAACACCTCGAACGAAGTTGTCAAGTTACTCCGCAGTTTTTCGGGTTTTCTGTTTTCAGCAATTTTTATTGATTCTTAGCTGTAGGTTTTCATTTGTTTGCTTTTTATTCTCCCTTTACAATATCTAACACCTTCTAGTTTCTTGTGTTAGTAGGATTTAAATGTGTGCACAATCCTTCCTCGGTGCAACACAAATCAATTGGTGTCTCGTCAGTTTTTGGCATCCTAGTGCAAATTAGGATTCTTTGGTAGTTCGGTTCATACACTCTCTAATTGGTTGATATAAACTCTACTAAAGCACTCACAAGACTGAATTCTACCTCATTGAGAATTTGATTTTTTCTTTTGAGTGATTAATGGTGAGGTTTGCTAACTTTCCTTTTGAGTGTTAAGTGTTTATTTTGCAGGTTTTTGAAAATGTCTAAGGTTGGTCAAGTTGATAATGACCAAAATGATGTATTCCAACAACAGTTAGATGAACAGGCGGCCTTACTTCAAACTTTGAATGCTACTATCAATGAGGTGCGATTGAATCAAGAGCCTCAATATCGAGATCCAAATAAAAAAGATGTGGATAATCAGCCTTCTGTTCATAGGGGCGCTCCTAGACGTGTCCCTAGAATCAAATATGATTTTCGTGATCGTGGGCAACCCTCTTTGGTCAAACCAAAGAGCGAGCAGCAACAGGAACATCTCTTTCATACCCGCTGCCATGTACAAGGTAAGATTTGTAGAGTTATTATTGATGGTGAAAGTTGCTCGAACGTAGCCAGCACGACGATGGTGGAAAAGCTTTGCTTAAACACTACCAAGGATCCACGACCTTATCAACTACAAGGGCTTAGCAACGAAGGCCAATTTAAGGTCACTCAACAAGTGCGCATCGCCTTTTCTATCAGTAAGTATCAAGACAAAGTCGTGTGCGACGTAGTGCCTATTCAAGCCTGCCATTTGTTGCTAGGAGAACCATGGCAAATGGATCGAAAGGTCACTCACGATGGTCGTACCAATAGGTATTCTTTCAAGCATCAAGGAAGGAAAATCACCTTAGTGCCACTCACTCCAGAACAAGTCCATGAGGACCAAATCAAACTGAAAAATTCTGTTAAAACAAGTGAGGAAAAAGAAAAAGAGAATGAAAAAGAGCAAAAAGAGATTAAGAGTGAAAAAGAAATTGAAGAAAGAAGAGAAACTGAATTAGAAAAAGAAACAAAAGAAAAAGACGAGGAAAGGGTAGTGAGGAATGTTTCCACTAACCAAGATATGAATTTTTCTTGTGTTGCTACTTTTCAGGTTCCCGAAAAACTGAAAGATAACTTTCAACTTCAATACCTCTCAAATGAAAGACGCTTTCATACGTTCAACATAGGCAAAGATGAAATCAAACTACATGAGCCCGAAGGTAAATGAGGTAAGGAAATTTTAGCAACCAAGTCTCATGCAGATTTGAAAATTATTGATAAAACTTTTGGTGACTTAATTCTTAAAAGATCCCCTTATTTTGATCCAATTAATTGTTATTCTTCGATTGTGGTTGATAAAGTCATTACGAAAGGAAGCGTGAGTCGCTATTCTCTTGATTTGCCTTGTGTAAAATTCCCAAATTTGTGCAAACCTGTTTTGGTAAATAAGGTAACGAAATTTGCCAAATTTGTTATCAATTTATATTCGTGCCTTAAACAGTTTATGTGGTTGTACATGAAGTTTGAGTTCCATTTGACAAAGGTCAACTCAACAACGGAGCTTCGACTACACTATGCCCCCGATGAGCGAAGGTTTGTATTAACTGGAAAAGGTAAAATCGACCCTTGTTCTTCTGCTTATAAAGGTACGATGCTTGAAACTTTTGAAACACTCCTGTACTCTTCCGATAGTGACAAAAATCGTGTTGATTTAGATCGAAACGTGCCTGACTGTCCCATCTTTCTTATTGATGATCTATCTATTTTGATGGTTGATAAAAAAATTATTTTTTTGATAATTTTTATGATGCATGCGTGAGTGAATATATAGTCCATCGATTAATGCATGGTAATCTGAGTCTGTCCATTCGCATGCGTTATATCTGTTTTGTTATGCTCATAATTGGACTACAAGCTTGTTTGCGTTGCTATTTACTATTTCATGGCTATTCTTTTCAGTGGACTCAATTGCCATTAGTCCCGTTCGATCGCGGAAAGTCGAGTCCATTTGATTTTTTAGATTCGAGGACGAATCTTTTTGAGGAAGAGGGGAATGATACGAGTCAAAAGGCCCAACCAAAGCTCAAGAATGTGATGGGCCCAATCAAGAAATCCACCCATACTTAGTCGAAAATCAGGCCAAATTGTTAAAGTGGCCCAAGTTGTAAAGTTTTATTTTTATTTTTATTTTATTTATTTATTTATTTATTTTTACTTAGTTTAAATTTTTATGTAAATATTCAGTCCAAGAGTCCCAAATAAAGACCCTTGGCCGAATTTCCATATTAAAATAATTAGGAGTTTTTTTTATTTTAGTTTTCTAATTAGATTAGGAAAACACTTGAGAGGCCTATATAAAGGCTTGGCCGGCCACCTTGTTATGAACTTCTCAATTATATTAAAAATCTCAGATTTGTTTAAGTGCAGAATTCTCTTTGAGTTTTTTCTCCAAGAATTCTCTCTTGGGTTTTCTTTAGAAGTTGTTTTAACAATCTTTTGATTGTGGGAGCCATCTTCAGCCTTCTTCTTGCCATTGATATTCTTTGGAGGGGAGATTAGAGCCGTTTGAAGGGAGTTGTGAGATCTTTCGGGATTTCAAGGCTTCTTAGGACTTATCTTTTAATTTCTTGCTGTCAATTCTTTCTTTATTTCTGCTTGTGCCGAATCTTTATCTAATTTATTTGCTGTTCTTATTGTGTTTCCAGCCTTTTTCTATCTTAAAGAATCAGCCAAAAATCCCCAATTTCTAGGGTTCTTGTCGATTCATCCATACTCTTTTTGGGTGAAATTAGATTGTCGAAATTTGGGGAAAACTATCTTGGTGTTCAATTGGGCAGAACCGCAATCTCCTTTGGGGTTTCAAGAACCCTTATTAATACTTATTTCTATTCTCAATTTGATTCTTTGCTGATTTGGGGATTTTATTTAAGATTTGAAAATTCAAAGTTCTAATCTTTTAATTTTATGTTTCGTTTCAGATCTGATTGTTTAGAGCTTTCATAGGAGTTTCCCGTGACTTGGCAACTCGATCTTGGTCTGCGCGCAACTCTATATCAGGGAACTTGCCACATTAGTACAACTTCCTCCATCAATAATCAAGCTACATACCTTTTCTTGCACTTGACATCGGGAATGAAAGATATTTTCTCTTTGCGGCTCGTTTTCCGAATGTTGAATACTTAGACTTCGCTTCACAACAAGCAACTTGTTAGAACATTCGACCATCGATTCCATGCTTCAAACAAATTTGTAAACCTTTCACAATTACCTCACTTACAAATACTCACAGTTCACTCAAAAAGAAAATAATTGTCACACACACTCGTGTTTACACTCTTTTAGTCTTTTTCTTTGATGTAAAACACTCGTGCCTTTTACCTCTCGACCTCGTCTCACAATTTCATAATTTGTCTCGGTAGACTTAATTTGCTGCTTGAGGGTCGGTTTCAAAATGGTAACAAAGGGAATAATGAAATGGTGTAGGGTAGGCTGAAATGAAATAAAATTAAGGCTAAGTGTGGCGTTGGGGAAGTAGAATAAGAAAGATAAAAAAAAAACTTCTTGTGATCGGTACTTACAAGAATGATAAAAAAATTTCCAACACTTTTTTTCTTTTTTTTTATTACTCGAATTTTTTTTTACTTACAATAAAAGAAATAATACAATAGTGCCTTTTTTTTGCACGATTTTTTTCAATTTACGAACCTAATTCGAATTCTTTGATCTTCAACACTCCTCGTTTTCAAGCTCTGATACCAAATAACGTGATCCGGCTCGATGATGTAGAGTCGAGTAACTTGTTTGCCCGATCGTCGATGAGAAGAGTCATTCGTTTGATGAGAAAATGTAGTTTGATTAAGCAGAAGTTGGCAAAAGGGTTCAAAGGATAGGTGATGTTTGATGATTGATGTTAGGTTCGGTTTTAACAAGGAAATAAAGTTTATAATTTTTAAAGTTAAAATGGAGATGGTAAAGTGAACTCAAGCTGAAGAACAATTCAATACTATATGAAGTATTGCCCCGGGACTTATATTGCTTAAGGTGAAATTGATGTATAGTTGAAGATGGACCTTGACTCGTTACCTATATAGAGGTAAGAACCAAAGGTATAAAAAGGTGGAGAACGCCACGCCAGAATGGTGATAAGTTCAAGGAGTCGGGTTGACGCCACTAGCGAGCTAGATAAGTCAGAACGAGACTCGAACGAAATTGGATAGGAGGAATCCTCTCAATCAAGTTTTCAATAATCAAATTCTGTAACCTTTTTACAATGAGAAATAAACTATTTATAGTTTCTAAAAGATAGTCGAATTGACAAAATAAACAAGCTTTAATGACTAACAATTTCGGCTATAAATGTGTTAAACTAATCTAAAAAATGTATCTCATAGAGCTATGTCTACATTCGGCTGAATAGATCTTCAATGGACAGCTTCATGATTAAGGAAATGAATTTGATGGCTGATGAATGCATGGAAGGTTGATAGCCTTGTCTAGATTCGGCCAAAGGGTGAATGGACACTCCAAAAGATGTCTTTTGGCCGAATAAACACAAAGGAGATTAATGGGCAGCAACCGATGCATGTAGATGAACATTCATGCACTTCTTCCATTCAATGTATTGAGCCATACATGCATCTCCATTAAGGCTTTCATTCATTGTAGGTAGTCATGCATGCATCCGTATGTTCATTGAACCAGCCCATTCATGAAACATCTTTAATTGTGTTCCCACATCATACATTGAAAGTAGACGTTCATACACCTAGCTTGAATGAATATCCACATTCGGCTGTACCTACATGAAACATGAACACATTAATTTAAAATAGACATATTAATTTAACACATAATTTAAAATAGACAAATTTAATAAAGTCTTAAGCAAGACATATTAAATTGGCTAAGACACCTTTATAACATGGAATAAATCAAAACATAATTATGAGCTGTAATAATTTAAACTAAGTTAATAAAATACTTAATTATTCAACCAATAAAATAAATGAGCTGAAATGTAGCTAAATTGAGCTCGAATGAGCTGAATTGAGCTCAAATGAGCTGGTTGGAGCTGAAACGAGCTAGAGGAGCTAAAATGGAGCTGAAGTGAGCTTGCACGAGAATGCATGGATTTGAGGAAAGGTTGACTTGAGCTCCTTCTTTGGTTTTGAGCTGATTCTCATTCCAAAGTTCAATTCTTCTTGGAAGAGCTTAGCTCGAGCTCGGGTCATTGGCCCCTTTGGAAGCCCGATGGACTCAACACGTTGGCTTGGTGGAGCTAGGGACGTGATCACGTCAGAACTCCAAGACTGAATTCTACCTCTTTGAGAATTTCATTTTCCTTTTTGAGTGATTAACGGTGACGTTTGTTAATTTTTTTTTGAGTGTTGAGTATTTTTTTTACAGGTATTCCAAAAAGAAAAAAATAAGATGCCAAAACTGATACGACCACCCCCGAAAAAGTCTTTGGTTCAGCTCATCAGGCGTTATTTGTAATTTTTCGCAAGTTGATCCAGCTTTTTCCAGCTCAATCGGAGCTTTATTCGAGCTGAATCTAGCTCATTGAGTTTGAACTTCGATTTATTTTAATTTATGCTTTTACATAGTTGCTGGAATAAATTAATTAAGTTAGTTTAATTAGTTAAATAGTTTAAGTTAATAAATTTGTTTTAAAAATCTGGACATATTAATTTTTCATGTTAAATGTGTTTTATTTGTTTTTAATGCATGCTTTAATTTGTCTAAGTCTATTGCATGTTTTTAATGTGTCCTACTCCAGCCGAAATTAATATGGTTAATTAATTTGTCTTGTTTCATGCATGAGTTAATTATTTATTAAAGGAGGCTGCCGAATTTAATGTGCCTAAGTGTCTTGTTTTACTTTATCCAAAACATGATTAATGAGCTGAATTAGTTGTGTCTTAACTTAAATAAATGTGTCTAAATGTTAATCAATGTTTTTACTTCTTTAATTTAATGCGTCCTGCTGATGCAGAATTTTAATATGTCTTGTTGATTGAAATTCTTGTCCAGCCGAAATTTAAAGAACCATATAATGTGCAGGTTTAATTCTTTGCTGCCGAATTTAATGCTGAATCAATTCATGCTGGTACATCCTCCCTTGGACGGCATTAAAAGGAGTTGCTGGTGTTTTTTTTTCCTATGTGCTTATTTAATGGAAGGTATTTAATGGAGAAGCACGCACTTTGACTTGCATTGAAGAAGAGGCTGCTGATTGATTCTCTCCAAGTACCTTTTTCGTGGGAATACATGAATTAAAGGATGTGATAAGTTCTATTGGCTTCCCAAGGCTTGGCCGAACCTTTTCCCAAACCAGCACCATTATTTTCACATTTTCTACTCACACCATGCCCATTCGTTTCTGACATGTTCACACTATGAAGACCTTTAAAAACCGGCCATTCACACTCCAAATGGCTGTTCAAGACCTCCTTTATTACTGGTACAAGTAATGGACGGCACATGCATGTTTGGTAATTAAAGTTGGGTTGCTGTTTGGTGTCTCCTATGTGACTATTCGGCCAAAGGGGTTGCTGATTTATTTTCCCAAGCTGTTCATTTAGCCGAATCTACTCCTTTCACATTGCTCAGCATATGTTCACACATAATGACAATTAGCCAAGAGTTACATCTTAATGAGCTCATTTAAGCTCATTGGCCGAACCTAGCTGCTGCCATGCACATTTCCAAGCAATCCAAATTCATTTGCTTAGTCTAGAAGCTGACTATTGGACTCCATTCAGCTGAATTTAGCTACAGCAACTTGATGCTTCAATTCTGGAATTTTCTTGTTCATTCTAGTTTAATTTGCTTAGCCATGAAGATGACCATTCGGCTAGCTAGTACTTAGTCTATAAATAGTTTGCTATTTCATTTTGTAAAGGACTTTTTGCCAATTTTATATTTAATCTGAATATTTTGGTGAGATTTCTTCTTTCAATTTTGTCCAAAGACTCCGTTGGCTTATCTACTAGTTAGTGGCGTCAACCCTGCTCTTTGCAAAACCGAACTTATCACTTTCAACCAAAGTGTGGCGTTCAACTTATACCGAGGTTCCTATCTCCGATAGATAGTGGGTCGAGGTCCTTTATCTTCCTCCATTTTCCATCTTAAGAACATATAAGATTCGGGTCAGCACTTTCCTATAGTGTTGGTTCTTTCCTATAGTGTTGGTTCTTTCTTGTTTTTAAGCTAATTCATCCATCTTCCATTCAAACCGAATTTTATCCTTTCCAAACTAAGTCTTTCATCCAAACCTGAACCTTTAACACCTATTCAACTCCATTGAACCCCATTGAACCGTAATTGACTTTCCAAAAAAATATACTTTTCCTTGGCACCAAAATGAACGGGACTTCTTCGTTAGACGATCGGGCAATGAAAGTGACTCAACTCATTCAACCGAGGCTGGATCGTATCATTTGGTGTTAGAGCTACTAAAATGAGGAGCACCTACGTTCGTATCAAGCTCGGAGTAGGTTCGTAACGTGAAAAAACTCAAAAAAATTTTCAAGTTGTAATTTTTTTCTCCTTTGTATTTCATCTATTGTAATTGAAAAAAAAGAAGAAGAGGAAATTATGAAAAAAAATTAAGAAAAAAAGTACAAAGAATAAAAAAAATTAAAAAAAAAGTGAAGTGTTGGAATTTTTTTTTTGTTTTATTCATTCTTTTTGTCCCAATCATCAAGTTTTCCCCTCCTACCATTATTTACCCATCCCAACGCCACACTTTAAACCAAAATTTTTCTTTGTTCAGCCTATCCTACACCCGACGTTATCCCTTGTAACCCATTTTGAAACCGACCCTCTAAACTAAAGGTTAAACCTTACTGAGTCTTATACGAAGTTACAAGAGGAGAAACAAGCGGTAAAAGGTATGAGTGAAAATACATCAAGATAAAAGCCAAAATAAGAGTGAAACACGAGTGGAGTGCCATCTATTTTTTTTTCTTTCTGAGAGAATTTGTGAGATTTTGTGGTGAGGATTATTTTTCTTTCTAATTTATCTTTTGTGTTCTAACCTTTTGTTGAAACATGTCCGAGGAATTTTTTGAATTTGATTCCAAATGTGGAAGCGAGAAATGCAAAGGATAATACGGTCTGAATTCCGACGAATACAAAAAAGAGAACTGCAAGTACCATTCGACAAAGATAAAGAAGATTTGACACCTGTTAACGTTGACATCAAAATGAGTTCAAGTCTCCAATGATTGGAGAACGAACCGCAACATAAGAATCTATTTCATATTCGATGCCGAGTCCACGATAAAATCTGTTGCATCATTGTTAATGGTGACATTAGTTCAAATGTGGCCAGCATTAGAATGGTGGAAAAACTTGGCTTACTCGTTACCAAGCATCCTCAACCTTATAAGCTGCGGTGGTTTAACGACAAAGGTGAATTTGAAGTTACTCAACAAGTGCGTGTTGCATATTCCATCGGCAGATACCAAGACGAAGTCGTTTGTAATGTGGTACCTATTCAAGCCTACCATTTGTTGCTAGGAGCACCATGGCAATTGGATCGCAAGGTCACTCACGATGAATGTACCAATAGGTATTCCTTCAAGCATCAAGGAAGGAAAATCACCTTAGCACCGCCCACACCGGAGCAGGTCCATGCGGACCAAATCAAACTGAAAAATTTGGTTGTACAAGAACGTGAGCGAGAAAAGAACATTGAAAAAGAAATTGAAAGAAATGAAAAAGAAAAATATGAAAATGAGATTTCAAAAACAAAAGAGAGTGAAAAGCAAAAAGAGATTGAAAAAGAAAGAGTGGAAAAAGAAATTGAAAGAGAGCTTGAAAAGAAATCGAGTAGAAAAGAAAAAGAGTTTGCAAAAGAAAATAGTGAAAAGGACGAGAGAGAACAAGAAAAGGAGAACGAAATTTTAACTAACCACCGTTCAAGTTTGCTTTCTGATTCTTCTTTGTTACAGGTTTGTAAATTTCCAATCCAAGACAAGTTCCAACTTCATTACCAACCACATGGACGACGCTTTCGATTAATTGAAAAAGGTAAGTTGGATGATGAGATTACCTTTCAAAAATTCAAAGGTAAGTCAGGTAAGAAACCTTGTGAAATTCAATTTGGTTGTGGTTTGATTCCTTTTGACATATTCGTCCATTATGTTTGTCTCAAAGAAAATCCTTTCAATCGATTGTTCTGTTGTTTAACCTTGAAGCAAATTGATGAATCTGTTCTGAAAGGTGTCTTACAATGCTCTAATCATCAGTTATTTCCTATTGATTCACATCATGTCCAATTGCAAGATATCATCCTTCCAACTCTGCAAGGTAAGCAAGGTAAGGTATCTTTTGATATTCATTCTGATTGGAATTTGTTGACTTTCGTTGATAAACGTGCTCATGTTGTTAATCTTAACGAAATTCATTATACTGCTTTGTCTGGTTGCTATAAATTGAATCGATTTGTTGATTTTGATCTGATTAGTATCTTGGGATTTTCTTCTCATCATTTGTTCCATGTCGATTCAAATAACCTCGAGTTGTAAGTTAAATTGGTTGCTGATAATGTTGGCCTGATTCTAAGTCAGCAAAACGTGTTTGTCATATGTGATAAAAATTATTCATGTAAAATGATTAATTTGATTGGTTTTAATTGCTACATGAATTCTTTCAATCAATGCAATGAAGTTTTGTGTATACCTCTGATTGTTCGAAAGATTTTTGCGAGGACTGATTGCTTGAATCTATCCATGCTTAAATCTTATTCGTTTAACATTGGTGAACTATTGTTGATTAAAAAGTTTTCATTGTATTCGCAAACAAGTGACCCGAATCGTGTGTTTAACCCTGGAACATATTTATCTAAGTTGTTGGTAAGAGAAGGTGAGCATTGTAGTCTTCTTTTGATTAAACATTCCGACCCCTTCTATTTGTTCCATTTTTTATCATTTGATTTGAAAACAACACATGTGAACTCAGCTGGTGTACATAGTCAAAATCAATTCATTGCTTGCGAGAATTTCATTTTCCTATATTATAACCTTCGAATGCTTTCTGATTTTGGCATGTTAATATTGGTGAAGTTTTTGATTCATTATGTTAAGGTACGGTCGATTTCTATTTTTGATCCCGGTATTGGTTTACTTGTTCGAGTTGTGAATAAACTCTCAAAAGGTTTCTTTGTGATTGATCGTGTTACTAATTGGTTTTATTCTTTTGTAGGTGACGCCTTGAAATGGTTGCCTCGTAAAGAGGGAGGGCATAGAAATCCATTACTTTCTTATCGAGTCATGTTTGATTGTCAGTTTCGTGGGAGCAATTTTGTCAAAGTCACTAACCAAGGTGCTGCTGAAGTTGAAAAATTTTTCTCGAGCAAATGGCCCGATTTGGGGACAAATCGCCATAAAGAGGGATGATACGACCACGCCCCCAAAAAAGTCTTTGGTTCAGCTCATCAGGCGTTATTCGCAATTTTTCGCAAGTTGATCCAGCTTGTTCTAGCTCAATCGGAGCTTTATTCGAGCTGAATCTAGCTCATTGAGTTTGAACTTCGATTTATTTTAATTTATGCTTTTACATAGTTGCTGGAATAAATTAATTAAGTTAGTTTAATTAGTTAAATAGTTTAAGTTAATAAATTTGTTTTAAAAATCTGGACATATTAATTTTTCATGTTAAATGTGTTTTATTTGTTTTTAATGCATGCTTTAATTTGTCTAAGTCTATTGCATGTTTTTAATGTGTCCTACTCCAGCCGAAATTAATATGGTTAATTAATTTGTCTTGTTTCATGCATGAGTTAATTATTTATTAAAGGAGGCTGCCGAATTTAATGTGCCTAAGTGTCTTGTTTTATTATATCCAAAACATGATTAATGAGCTGAATTAGTTGTGTCTTAACTTAAATAAATGTGTCTAAATGTTAATCAATGTTTTTACTTCTTTAATTTAATGCGTCCTGCTGATGCAGAATTTTAATTTGTCTTGTTGATTGAAATTCTTGTCCAGCCAAAATTTAAAGAACCATTTAATGTGCAGGTTTAATTCTTTGCTGCCGAATTTAATGCTGAATCAATTCATGCTGGTACATCCTCCCTTGGATGGCATTAAAAGGAGCTGCTTGTGTTTTTTTTTCCCATATGCTTATTTAATAGACGGTATTTAATGGAGAAGCATGCACTTTGACTTGCATTGAAGAAGAGGCTGCTGATTGATTCTCTCCAAGTACCTTTTTCATGGGGAATACATGAATTAAAGGATGTGATAAGTTCTATTGGCTTCCCAAGGCTTGGCCGAACCTTTTCCCAAAGCAGCACCATTATTTTCACATTTTCTGCTCACACCATGCCCATTCTTTTCTGCCATGTTCACACTATGAAGACCTTTCAAAACCGGCCATTCATACTCCAAATGGCTGTTCAAGACCTCCTTTATTGCTGGTACAAGTAATGGACAGCACATGCATGTTTGGTAATTAAAGTTGGGTTGCTGTTTAGTGTCTCCTATGTGACTATTCGGCCAAAGGGGTTGCTGATTTATTTTCCCAAGCTATTCATTCAGCCCAATCTACTCCTTTCACATTGCTCAGCATATGTTCACACATAATGACTATTAGCCAAGAGTTACATCTTAATGAGCTCATTTAAGCTCATTGGCCGAACCTAGCTGCTGCCATGCACATTTCCAAGCAATCCAAATTCATTTGCTTAGTCTAGAAGCTGTCTATTGGACTCCATTCAACTGAATTTAGCTACAGCAACTTGATGCTTCAATTCTGGAATTTTCTTGTTCATTCTAGTTTAATTTGCTTAGCCATGAAGATGACCATTCGGGTAGCTAGTACTTAGTCTATAAATAGTTTGCTATTTCATTTTGTAAAGGACTTTTTGCCAATTTTATAATTAATCTAAATATTTTGGTGAGATTTCTTCTCTCAATTTCGTCCAAAGACTCCGTTGGCTTATCTACTAGTTAATGGCGTCAACCCTGCTCTTTGCAAAACCGAACTTATCACTTTCAACCAAAGTGTGGCGTTCAACTTATATCGAGGTTCCTATCTCCGATAGATAGTGGGTCGAGGTCCTTTATCTTCGTCCATTTTCCATCTTAAGAACATATAAGATTCGGGTCAGCACTTTCCTATAGTGTTGGTTCTTTCCTATAGTGTTGGTTCTTTCTTGTTTTTAAGCTAATTCATCCATCTTCCATTCAAACCGAATTTTATCCTTTCCAAACTAAGTCTTTCATCCAAACTTGAACCTTTAACACCTATTCAACTCCATTGAACCCCATTGAACCGTAATTGACTTTCCAAAACAAATATACTTTTCCTTGGCACCAAAACGAACGGGACTTCTTCGTTAGACTATCGGGCAATGAAAGTGACTCAACTCAATCAACCGAGGCTGGATCGCATCATTTGGTATCAGAGCTACTAAAACGAGGAGCATCGACATTCGTATCAAGCTCAGAGTAGGTTCGTAACGTGAAAAAAATCAAAATAATTTTTTTCAAGTTGTAATTTTTTTTCTCCTTTGTATTTCATCTATTGTAATTGAAAAAAAAAGAAGAGGAAATTACGAAAAAAATTGAGAAAAAAATTACGAAGTATAAAAAAATTGAAAAAAAAGTGAAGTGTTGGAATTTTTTTTTTGTTTTATTCATTCTTTTTGTCCCAATCATCAAGTTTTCCCTTCCTACCATTATTTACCCATCCCAACGCCACACTTTAAACCAAAATTTTTCTTTATTCAGCCTACCCTACACCCGACGTTATCCCTTGTAACCCATTTTGAAACCGACCCTCTAAACTAAAGGTTAAACCTTACTGAGTCTTATACAAAGTTACAAGAGGAGAAACGAGCGGTAAAAGGTACGAGTGAAAATACATCAAGATAAAAGCCAAAATAAGAGTGAAACACGAGTGGAGTGCCATCTATTTTTTTTCTTTCTGAGAGAATTTGTGAGATTTTGTGGTGAGGATTATTTTTCTTTCTAATTTATCTTTTGTGTTCTAACCTTTTGTTGAAACATGTCCGAAGAATTTTCTGAATTTGATTTCCAAATGTGGAAGCGAGAAATGCAAAGGATAATGCGGTCTGAATTCTGACGAATACAAAAAGGAGAACTCCAAGTACCATTTGACAAAGATAAAGAAGATTTGACACCTGTTAACGTTGACATCAAAATGAGTTCAAGTCTTCAATGATTGGAGAACGAACCGCAACATAAGAATCTGTTTCATACTCGATGCCGAGTCCACGATAAAATCTGTTGCATCATTGTTAATGGTGACATTAGTTCAAATGTGGCCAGCACTAGAATGGTGGAAAAACTTGGCTTACTCGTTACCAAGCATCCTCAACCTTATAAGCTGCGGTGGTTTAACGACAAAGGTGAATTTGAAGTTACTCAACTAGTGCGTGTTGCATATTCCATCGGCAGATACCAAGACGAAGTTGTTTGTGATGTGGTACCTATTCAAGCCTGCCATTTGTTGCTAGGAGCACCATGGCAATTGGATCGCAAGGTCACTCACGATGAACGTACCAATAGGTATTCCTTCAAGCATCAAGGAAGGAAAATCACCTTAGCACCGCGCATACCGGAACAAGTCCATGCGGACCAAATCAAACTGAAAAATTTGGTTGTACAAGAACGTGAGCGAGAAAAGAACATTGAAAAAGAAATTGAAAGAAATGAAAAAGAAAAATATGAAAATGAGATTTCAAAAACAAAGGAGAGTGAAAAGCAAAAAGAGATTGAAAAAGAAAGAGTGGAAAAAGAAATTGAAAGAGAGCTTGAAAAGAAATCGAGTGGAAAAGAAAAAGAGTTTGCAAAAGAAAATAGTGAAAAGGACGAGAGAGAACAAGAAAAGGAGAACGAAATTTTAACTAACCATCGTTCAAGTTTGCTTTCTAATTCTTCTTTGTTACAGGTTTGTAAATTTCCAATCCAAGACAAGTTCCAACTTCATTACCGACCGTATGAACGACGCTTTCGATTAATTGAAAAAGGTAAGTTGGATGATGAGACTACCTTTCAAAAATTCAAAAGTAAGTCAGGTAAGAAACTTTGTGAAATTTAATCTGATTGTGGTTTGATTCCTTTTGACATATTCGTCCATTATGTTTGTCTCAAAGAAAATCCTTTCAATCGATTGTTCTGTTGTTTAACCTTGAAGCAAATTGATGAATCTGTTCTGAAAGGTGTCTTACAATGCTCTAATCATCAGTTATTTCCTATTGATTCACATCATGTCCAATTGCAAGATATCATCCTTCCAACTCTGCAAGGTAAGCAAGGTAAGGTATCTTTTGATATTCATTCTGATTGGAATTTGTTGACTTTCGTTGATAAATGTGCTCATGTTGTTAATCTTAACGAAATTCATTATACTGCTTTGTCTGGTTGCTATAAATTGAATCGATTTGTTGATTTTGATCTGATTAGTATCTTGGGATTTTCTTCTCATCATTTGTTCCATGTCGATTCAAATAACCTCGAGTTGTAAGTTAAATTGGTTGCTGATAATGTTGGCCTGATTCTAAGTCAGCAAAACGTGTTTGTCATATGTGATAAAAATTATTCGTGTAAAATGATTAATTTGATTGGTTTTAATTGCTACATGAATTCTTTCAATCAATGCAATGAAGTTTTGTGTATACCTCTGATTGTTCGAAAGATTTTTGCGAGGACTGATTGCTTGAATCTATCCATGCTTAAATCTTATTCGTTTAACATTGGTGAATTGTTGTTGATTAAAAAGTTTTCATTGTATTCGCAAACAAGTGACCCGAATCGTGTGTTTAACCCTGGAACATATTTATCTAAGTTGTTGGTAAGAGAAGGTGAGCATTGTAGTCTTCTTTTGATTAAACATTCCGACCCCTTCTATTTGTTCCATTTTTTATCATTTGATTTGAAAACAACACGTGAACTCAGCTGGTGTACATAGTCAAAATCAATTCATTGCTTGCGAGAATTTCATTTTCCTATATTATAACCTTCGAATGCTTTCTGATTTTGGCATGTTAATATTGGTGAAGTTTTTGATTCATTATGTTAAGGTACGGTCGATTTCTATTTTTGATCCCGGTATTGGTTTACTTGTTCGAGTTGTGAATAAACTCTCAAAAGGTTTCTTTGTGATTGATCGTGTTACTAATTGGTTTTATTCTTTTGTAGGTGACGCCTTGAAATGGTTGCCTCGTAAAGAGGGAGGGCATAGAAATCCATTACTTTCTGATCGAGTCATGTTTGATTGTCAGTTTCGTGGGAGCAATTTTGTCAAAGTCACTAACCAAGGTGCTGCTGAAGTTGAAAAATTTTTCTCGAGCAAATGGCCCGATTTGGGGACAAATCGCCATAAAGAGGGATGATACGACCACGCCCCCAAAAAAGTCTTGGTTCAGCTCATCAGGCGTTATTCGCAATTTTTCGCAAGTTGATCCAGCTTGTTCCAGCTCAATCGGAGCTTTATTCGAGCTGAATCTAGCTCATTGAGTTTGAACTTCGATTTATTTTAATTTATGCTTTTACATAGTTGCTGGAATAAATTAATTAAGTTAGTTTAATTAGTTAAATAGTTTAAGTTAATAAATTTGTTTTAAAAATCTGGACATATTAATTTTTCATGTTAAATGTGTTTTATTTGTTTTTAATGCATGCTTTAATTTGTCTAAGTCTATTGCATGTTTTTAATGTGTCCTACTCCAGCCGAAATTAATATGGTTAATTAATTTGTCTTGTTTCATGCATGAGTTAATTATTTATTAAAGGAGGCTGCCGAATTTAATGTGCCTAAGTGTCTTGTTTTATTATATCCAAAACATGATTAATGAGCTGAATTAGTTGTGTCTTAACTTAAATAAATGTGTCTAAATGTTAATCAATGTTTTTACTTCTTTAATTTAATGCGTCCTGCTGATGCAGAATTTTAATTTGTCTTGTTGATTGAAATTCTTGTCCAGCCAAAATTTAAAGAACCATTTAATGTGCAGGTTTAATTCTTTGCTGCCGAATTTAATGCTGAATCAATTCATGCTGGTACATCCTCCCTTGGATGGCATTAAAAGGAGCTGCTGGTGTTTTTTTTTCCCATGTGCTTATTTAATAGACGGTATTTAATGGAGAAGCATGCACTTTGACTTGCATTGAAGAAGAGGCTGCTGATTGATTCTCTCCAAGTACCTTTTTCATGGGGAATACATGAATTAAAGGATGTGATAAGTTCTATTGGCTTCCCAAGGCTTGGCCGAACCTTTTCCCAAAGCAGCACCATTATTTTCACATTTTCTGCTCACACCATGCCCATTCTTTTCTGCCATGTTCACACTATGAAGACCTTTCAAAACCGGCCATTCATACTCCAAATGGCTGTTCAAGACCTCCTTTATTGCTGGTACAAGTAATGGACGGCACATGCATGTTTGGTAATTAAAGTTGGGTTGCTGTTTAGTGTCTCCTATGTGACTATTCGGCCAAAGGGGTTGCTGATTTATTTTCCCAAGCTATTCATTCAGCCCAATCTACTCCTTTCACATTGCTCAGCATATGTTCACACATAATGACTATTAGCCAAGAGTTACATCTTAATGAGCTCATTTAAGCTCATTGGCCGAACCTAGCTGCTGCCATGCACATTTCCAAGCAATCCAAATTCATTTGCTTAGTCTAGAAGCTGTCTATTGGACTCCATTCAACTGAATTTAGCTACAGCAACTTGATGCTTCAATTCTGGAATTTTCTTGTTCATTCTAGTTTAATTTGCTTAGCCATGAAGATGACCATTCGGGTAGCTAGTACTTAGTCTATAAATAGTTTGCTATTTCATTTTGTAAAGGACTTTTTGCCATTTTTATAATTAATCTAAATATTTTGGTGAGATTTCTTCTCTCAATTTCGTCCAAAGACTCCGTTGGCTTATCTACTAGTTAGTGGCGTCAACCCTGCTCTTTGCAAAACCGAACTTATCACTTTCAACCAAAGTGTGGCGTTCAACTTATATCGAGGTTCCTATCTCCGATAGATAGTGGGTCGAGGTCCTTTATCTTCGTCCATTTTCCATCTTAAGAACATATAAGATTCGGGTCAGCACTTTCCTATAGTGTTGGTTCTTTCCTATAGTGTTGGTTCTTTCTTGTTTTTAAGCTAATTCATCCATCTTCCATTCAAACCGAATTTTATCCTTTCCAAACTAAGTCTTTCATCCAAACTTGAACCTTTAACACCTATTCAACTCCATTGAACCCCATTGAACCGTAATAGACTTTCCAAAACAAATATACTTTTCCTTGGCACCAAAACGAACGGGACTTCTTCGTTAGACTATCGGGCAATGAAAGTGACTCAACTCAATCAACCGAGGCTGGATCGCATCATTTGGTATCAGAGCTACTAAAACGAGGAGCACCGACGTTCGTATCAAGCTCAGAGTAGGTTCGTAACGTGAAAAAAATCAAAATAATTTTTTTCAAGTTGTAATTTTTTTTCTCCTTTGTATTTCATCTATTGTAATTGAAAAAAAAAAGAAGAGGAAATTACGAAAAAAATTGAGAAAAAAATTACGAAGTATAAAAAAATTGAAAAAAAAAGTGAAGTGTTGGATTTTTTTTTTGTTTTATTCATTCTTTTTGTCCCAATCATCAAGTTTTCCCTTCCTACCATTATTTACCCATCCCAACGCCACACTTTAAACCAAAATTTTTCTTTATTCAGCCTACCCTACACCCGACGTTATCCCTTGTAACCCATTTTGAAACCGACCCTCTAAACTAAAGGTTAAACCTTATTGAGTCTTATACAAAGTTACAAGAGGAGAAACGAGCGGTAAAAGGTACGAGTGAAAATACATCAAGATAAAAGCCAAAATAAGAGTGAAACACGAGTGGAGTGCCATCTATTTTTTTTCTTTCTGAGAGAATTTGTGAGATTTTGTGGTGAGGATTATTTTTCTTTCTAATTTATCTTTTGTGTTCTAAACTTTTGTTGAAACATGTCCGAAGAATTTTCTGAATTTGATTTCCAAATGTGGAAGCGAGAAATGCAAAGGATAATGCGGTCTGAATTCCGACGAATGCAAAAAGGAGAACTCCAAGTACCATTCGACAAAGATAAAGAAGATTTGACACCTGTTAACGTTGACATCAAAATGAGTTCAAGTCTTCAATGATTGGAGAACGAACCGCAACATAAGAATCTGTTTTATACTCGATGCCGAGTCCACGATAAAATCTGTTGCATCATTGTTAATGGTGACATTAGTTCAAATGTGGCCAGCACTAGAATGGTGGAAAAACTTGGCTTACTCGTTACCAAGCATCCTCAACCTTATAAGCTGCGGTGTGTTTTAACGACAAAGGTGAATTTGAAGTTACTCAATAAGTGCGTGTTGCATATTCCATCGGCAGATACCAAGACGAAGTCATTTGTGATGTGGTACCTATTCAAGCCTGCCATTTGTTGCTAGGAGCACCATGGCAATTGGATCGCAAGGTCACTCACGATGAACGTACCAATAGGTATTCCTTCAAGCATCAAGGAAGGAAAATCACCTTAGCACCGCTCACACGGGAACAAGTCCATGCAGACCAAATCAAACTGAAAAATTTGGTTGTACAAGAACGTGAGCGAGAAAAGAACATTGAAAAAGAAATTGAAAGAAATGAAAAAGAAAAATATGAAAATGAGATTTCAAAAACAAAGGAGAGTGAAAAGCAAAAAGAGATTGAAAAAGAAAGAGTGGAAAAAGAAATTGAAAGAGAGCTTGAAAAGAAATCGAGTGGAAAAGAAAAAGAGTTTGCAAAAGAAAATAGTGAAAAGGACGAGAGAGAATAAGAAAAGGAGAACGAAATTTTAACTAACCATCGTTCAAGTTTGCTTTCTGATTCTTCTTTGTTACAGGTTTGTAAATTTCCAATCCAAGACAAGTTCCAACTTCATTACCGACCGTATGAACGACGCTTTCGATTAATTGAAAAAGGTAAGTTGGATGATGAGACTACCTTTCAAAAATTCAAAAGTAAGTCAGGTAAGAAACCTTGTGAAATTTAATCTGATTGTGGTTTGATTCCTTTTGACATATTCGTCCATTATGTTTGTCTCAAAGAAAATCCTTTCAATCGATTGTTCTGTTGTTTAACCTTGAAGCAAATTGATGAATCTGTTCTGAAAGGTGTCTTACAATGCTCTAATCATCATTTATTTCCTATTGATTCACATCATGTCCAATTGCAAGATATCATCCTTCCAACTCTGCAAGGTAAGCAAGGTAAGGTATCTTTTGATATTCAATCTGATTGGAATTTGTTGACTTTCGTTGATAAACGTGCTCATGTTGTTAATCTTAACGAAATTCATTATACTGCTTTGCCTGGTTGCTATAAATTGAATCGATTTGTTGATTTTAATCTGATTAGTATATTGGGATTTTCTTCTTATCATTTGTTCCATGTCGATTCAAATAACCACGAGTTGTAGGTTAAATTGGTTGCTGATAATGTTGGCCTGATTCTAAGTCAGCAAAACGTGTTTGTCATATGTGATAAAAATTATTCGTGTAAAATGATTAATTTGATTGGTTTTAATTGCTACATGAATTCTTTCAATCAATGCAATGAAGTTTTGTGTATACCTCTGATTGTTCGAAAGATTTTTGCGAGGACTGATTGCTTGAATCTATCCATGCTTAAATCTTATTCGTTTAACATTGGTGAATTGTTGTTGATTAAAAAGTTTTCATTGTATTCGCAAACAATGGACCCGAATCGTGTCTTTAACCCTGGAACATATTTATCTAAGTTGTTGGTAAGAGAAGGTGAGCATTGTAGTCTTCTTTTTATTAAACATTCTGATCCCTTCTATTTGTTCCATTTTTTATCATTTGATTCGAAAGCAACACATGTGAACTCAGCTGGTGTACATAGTCAAAATCAATTCATTGCTTGCGAGAATTTCATTTTCCTATATTATAACCTTCGAATGCTTTCTGATTTTGGCATGTTAATATTGGTGAAGTTTTTGATTCATTATGTTAAGGTACGGTTGATTTCTATTTTTGATCCCGGTATTGGTTTACTTGTTCGAGTTGTGAATAAACTCTCAAAAGGTTTCTTTGTGATTGATCGTGTTACTAATTGGTTTTATTCTTTTGTTGGTGATGCCTTGAAATGGTTGCCTCGTAAAGAGGGAGGGCATAGAAATCCATTACTTTCTTATCGAGTCATGTTTGATTGTCAGTTTCGTGGAAGCAATTTTGTCAAAGTCACTAACCAAGGTGCTGCTGAAGTTGAAAAATTTTTCTCGAGCAAATGGCCCGATTTGGGGACAAATCGCCATAAAGAGGGAGGGGATGATACGACCACGCCTAGAAAAAGTCTTTGGTTCGGCTTATCAGGCGTTATTTGCAATTTTTTGCAAGTTGATCCAGCTTGTTCCAGCTCAATCGGAGCTTTATTCGAGCTGAATCTAGCTCATTGAGTTTGAACTTCGATTTATTTTAATTTATGCTTTTACATAGTTGCTGGAATAAATTAATTAAGTTAGTTTAATTAGTTAAATAGTTTAAGTTAATAAATTTGTTTTAAAAATCTGGACATATTAATTTTTCATGTTAAATGTGTTTTATTTGTTTTTAATGCATGCTTTAATTTGTCTAAGTCTATTGCATGTTTTTAATGTGTCCTACTCCAGCCGAAATTAATATGGTTAATTAATTTGTCTTGTTTCATGCATGAGTTAATTATTTATTAAAGGAGGCTGCCGAATTTAATGTGCCTAAGTGTCTTGTTTTATTTTATCCAAAACATGATTAATGAGCTGAATTAGTTGTGTCTTAACTTAAATAAATGTGTCTAAATGTTAATCAATGTTTTTACTTCTTTAATTTAATGCGTTCTGCTGATGCAGAATTTTAATTTGTCTTGTTGATTGAAATTCTTGTCCAGCCGAAATTTAAAGAACCATTTAATGTGCAGGTTTAATTCTCTGCTGCCGAATTTAATGCTGAATCAATTCATGTTGGTACATCCTCCCTTGGACTGCATTAAAAGGAGCTGCTAGTGTTTTTTTTCCCATGTGCTTATTTAATGGACGGTATTTAATAGAGAAGCATGCACTTTGACTTGCATTGAAGAAGAGGCTACTGATTGATTCTCTCCAAGTACCTTTTTCATGGGGAATACATGAATTAAAGGATGTGATAAGTTCTATTGGCTTCCCAAGGCTTGGCCGAACCTTTTCCCAAAGCAGCACCATTATTTTCACATTTTCTGCTCACACCATGCCCATTCGTTTCTGCCATGTTCACACTATGAAGACCTTTCAAAATCGGCCATTCACACTCCAAATGGCTGTTCAAGACCTCCTTTATTGCTGGTACAAGTAATGGACGGCACATGCATGTTTGCTAATTAAAGTTGGGTTGCTCTTTGGTGTCTCCTATGTGACTATTCAGCCAAAGGGGTTGCTGATTTATTTTCCCAAGCTGTTCATTCAGCCGAATCTACTCCTTTCACATTGCTCAGCATATGTTCACACATAATGACTATTAGCCAAGAGTTACATCTTAATGAGCTCATTTAAGCTCATTGGCCGAACCTAGCTGCTGCCATGCACATTTCCAAGCAATCCAAATTCATTTGCTTAGTCTAGAAGCTCTCTATTGGACTCCATTCAGCTGAATTTAGCTACAGCAACTTGATGCTTCAATTCTAGAATTTTCTTGTTCATTCTAGTTTAATTTGCTTAGCCATGAAGATGACCATTTGGCTGGCTAGTACTTAGTCTATAAATAGTTTGCTATTTCATTTTGTAAAAGACTTTTTGCCGATTTTATAATTAATCTGAATATTTTGGTGAGATTTCTTCTCTCAATTTCGTCCAAAGACTCCGTTGGCTTATCTACTAGTTAGTGGCGTCAACCCTGCTCTTTGCAAAACCGAACTTATCACTTTCAACCAAAGTGTGGCATTCAACTTATACCGAGGTTCCTGTCTCCGATAGATAGTGGGTCGAGGTCCTTTATCTTCGTCCATTTTCCATCTTAAGAACATATAAGATTCGGGTCAGCACTTTCCTATAGTGTTGGTTCTTTCCTATAGTGTTGGTTCTTTCTTGTTTTTAAGCTAATTCATCCATCTTCCATTCAAACCGAATTTTATCCTTTCCAAACTAAGTCTTTCATCCAAACCTAAACCTTTAACACCTATTCAACTCCATTGAACCCCATTGAACCGTAATTGACTTTCCAAAACAAATATACTTTTCCTTGGCACCAAAATGAATAGGATTCTTCGTTAGACGATCGGGAAACGAAAGCAACTCAACTCATTCAACCGAGGCTGGATCGCATCAAAAAGAAGGGGACTTTACCGATTTTCAATGCCTTGTAGTCCGCCGCACCCTTAACATCCAAATGAGAGACGATTTTGATAACCAAAGGACCAATATTTTCCATTCTAGGTGTTTTATAAAAGGTAACTTATGTTCACTTATTATTGATAGTGGGAGTTGTTCGAATGTAGTTAGCAGTTATTTGGTGGATTGCTTAAAGTTACCTTGTACCTAGCACCCTAAGCCGTATCACCTTTAGTGGCTTAAGGAATGCTCGAAAGTTAAAGTTACAAAACAGGCCTTGATCACTTTTAAGCTCGAGAATTACGAGGATGAGGTATGGCGTGATGTGGTCCCAATGCATGCGACACACTTGCTCCTTGGACGGCCTTGGCAATTTGATCGTGATGTTACACACCAAGGCAAGCTCAATAGATACTCGCTTGTGTTTAAAGGCCAAAAATTCACTTTTGCTCCTTTAAATCCCAATGATGTATATAAAGATCAATTAAAAATGATGAAATTTTGTGAGGGGGTGGGGGAGAAAGGACAAATAAAAAAGACAGAGAGAAAAGAGGCTAGTAGTGAAAAAAGTCAAAATTTAAATGGCCCAAAGGTGAGTGAATCTGTGATGTGATCCCGATCCCATCATGTAATGACACAACCCAATGTCGTCGAGATTGGCCTAAACACGAGGGCCCCAAGTGCAAGATGAAGCTCATTTTTAGTTCATTCGAGCTCAAGTTAGCTCATTCAGCTCGTTATTAGCTCTCTAGCTCACTTAATTTAATTTGCTGGAATAAATTAATTAGTTGAGTTAGTTATTTTAGCTCAAATAATTACTAAGTATTTAATTAAGTAATCTGGACATTTTAATTATGTTTGTTTAATGCATGTTTAATTTGTTTTAATTATTACATAGCATAAATGTGTTTGTCTTATTACAATTAATTAATGTGTCTTATTGCTAATTTATTATGCCTAAGCTGTTATTTAATGTTCAGCCGAATTTAATTAACTTGTCTAGGCTGCTGAATTAAATGTGCCTTAGGTTGCCAAATTTATTGTGCATATATTCTCATATTTTGTGCAGCCGAATTTATATTATGTTTCCAACTAACACTTAAGTGCAGGTTATTAATATGCTGTAGTTAATGTTGTGTTTACTGCCGAATTAATGTGTGTCTAAATGTTGGCCGAATTTAATGTGCAGCAAAACATGTATTAAATGAGATGTTCAGCATGCAAGGAACGGCATTTAAAGGGAAGGTGGCTGCTGCATTTTTCCTAAACAGCCGAATTTAATGTGCTCACAATGGATTCAATTTGCTGGTACATCTTCCCTAGGACGGCATTAAAAGCTGTTGATGGTGTTTTTTTTCATGTGGCCATTCAATGGATGCTGAAATGCATTAAAGAAGCTGCTACCGAATTCAATGTGTTAAATTCATCTTTAATTGATCCATGCATGAACGGTAATTAAAAGAATTGAGCTGCTGTTTTCTTTCTTCTAAGTGACCATTCGGCCAAGGAACAGCAGCCCCATGAATTTTCCAAGTTTGGCTGATCTATTTCCCAAAACAGCATCATACCGTTCACATTTGGTGTTCTCACCAAAGACCATTTAGCTGAACGTGTTCACACCTAGAAGACTCTTCAAGGATGACTTTTCACAGTCATTTGGCTGTTCAAAGACCACCTTTAATGCTCATCACCATTCAGCCAAAAGATGCCAATTTAAGGAGTCATTCAAGACTATGGCCGAATCTAAACATGACTATTGGTCTCCTGATGCATTCATCTTTTTTAAAGTGGCTGTTCGGCTAGCTTAATCTTTAGCTATAAATAGTTTGCTTTGTAATTGTTTTAGGTTAGACAATATACTTTTTAAACCTTATATGAAATCTGATTGCTTTGTGAGTTTGTTTTCAACTCTCATTGTTCTCCAAAGACTCGTCTGACTTATCAAGTAACCCTTGTGGCGTCAACCCGTCTTTCTTTTCCGAACTTATCACTTTGCACCCAAAGTGTGGCGTTCAAATTATACCGAGGTTCCTATCATCTTTGATAGCGGATCGAGGTTTCATTTTATACATTTTCCATCCATACATCATTTATCCTACCTAAGTATTCCTATAAGTCCCCGGTTAACACACTTATATTGTGTTGGTTCAACTTGAATACTTGGTTTTCATTCACCTATCAACCTCAATACATTCCATAACCTCTTTTGAACTAAATTTGAGTCTTTATCTTTTTTTCTTAATCTATCTTCGACAAACCTTAATATTACTCCAATTCACGATCGGGCACATCAACGACTCGACCCTCAACACCGAGCCAGATCATATCATTTGGTATCAGAGCTAGCTAAATCGGAGTAAAAATTGAAGTTATCGGCATTACGGTATTGTAAGAAAATCAAAAAATTCAAAAAAATTGAAAAAAAATTTTGAAAAACAAATTGTATTCAATTTATTTTTTTCCTTGTCTTCTTTTGTATTTAGTATTGAAAAACAAAAGGAAATTTGAAAAAAAAGAAGAAAAAAAAGTTTCGAAATTAAAAAAAAAGTGATTGAAATTCATTTTGAGTTTGTAAAGCATTGTTTGCTGCCCGAAGTACTAAATTCATTTCCAGCCACACTTAACATTTCCATTTCTCCTCTTTGTTTGATAGCCTACCATTTTCGACATCATTACCCACCAAGCCAAATCAATTTTGTAAGCCGACCCCAAACGGTATTGATTCGTTTATCTAGTTTGCGGAGAACTTCGAGAGGCAAAAATCGAGTGGTAAAAGGCAAGAGCGATTGTGAGGCCATTCGAGAGAAGTAAAAGCCAAATTGTGTGAATTTTCTTTGTGAGAGAAGTGTGAGTTTTGTTGTGTGATTAAATAAGATGTCAAGAAGTTTTGAAGGGATTGATGGTGAAGAATATGGCGATGTTCTTATCGACCCAACATATCAAACAATTATTCACGAGGTGGGTCAAATGCTTCAAAGAAAATTGGAACCAATTAAAGAACGATTGAAGAAGTTGGATGAACGATTCCCAAGGGAGCGAATTTCTTCAAGTCAAGAGACGAAAATAAGATCATCATGGAGAAAAACATCCAATAACTTGGTGAGAAGAGATTTTCATGATTCCTACTCAAGAAGAGATTCATACCAAGATTACTACTCATCAAAGAATTTGAGTAGAAAAAAAGAAAGTTTTGAGAATGAGGTTTTTCAAGATGATACCCGAGAAAGAAGATATCTCTCTTCAAGTGCATCAAGGTGTTCATCTACGAAGGATTATTTACGAGGTGGCAAACGTGTTTCAAGAGTGTCAAAGTACTCGGCTACGAAAGATCTATCACAAAGAGATGTTTGTCATTTGAATGAAGAACCCTTTTCCTATTCTCAACGAAAGGTTTCTCATTTTGATGATTTCTTCTTTTGTAATGAAATCAAAATAGCATGTGAAAAAGAAAAAGAAAAAGAGTGCGAGTGAGAAAATAAAAAAGAAAAGGAAATGAAAGAAAAAGAAGATGAGTGTGAGATAGAAAAGAAAATTGAAAATGAGATTGAGAATAAAAACGAGCGTGAAAAAGAAAAGAAAACTGAAAAAGAGAGTGAGATTGAAGGAAGAAACGATAGTGCAAAAGAAATGAGTGATATGGTAAAAGAAAGAGGATTTGAAAATGAGTGGGAAAAAGAAATAAGCGAAAAAGATGAAAGTGAACAAGCAAGGAGTGTTTTTACTAACCATCCTATGAGTTTTCCTTGTATTGTTTCTACTTTTCAGGTTTCTCAAATTCCCATTGATCAATTTCAACTTCAATACTTTTCTGAGGAGAGACGATTTCGATTAGTCGAGAAAGGTAAGATCGTAGATGACCCTAGTCCACAAGTGCTTAAAGGTAAGCCATGTAAGGGTTCTACTGTATTTGAGTCTTCCCAATCTTACTTGATTCTTGATGACAAGATTACCAAAGATTTAGTTTGTGAGAAAGTTTTTCATCTTGATTTGATTGGAAATCATAATTTGATTGTTGATGAATGTATTTTACAAAGCAATGCGAAATATCTTTCTGCTCATGAGCCTATCATTGTCAAGATTGATCAAGAAGTAAGTCCAGGTGAGCCCGAACAAAATTTGGTTTTTTGTGATAAAAGGTTGGCGTATCACACGTCAAATCTGCTTGTATGTGATGACAATTTGAATTTGCTGATTCGTTTGTGTGATAAAATGTTGATGAGTAAAATATCTAGTTCATTTGCTTGTGATGGTGGTGAGACGTTACTGCTTTGTTTTGTAAATTCTTCATGTTTGTGTAATTTAGACCAAGTGAAATTTGATATATCTAGCTGTTCTAGAACAAAGCATGTGAATATTGTTAGCTTGCTGACGTGCTCACGTCCCTAGCTCCACCAAGCCAATGTGTTGAGTCTATCGGGCTTCCAAAGGGGCCAATGACCCGAGCTCGAGCTAAGCTCTTCCAAGAAGCTGTTTCGGCATTACTCATTGAACTTTGGAATGAGAATCAGCTCAAAACCAAAGAAGAAGCTCAAGTCAACCTTTCCTCAAATCCATGCATTCTCGTGCAAGCTCACTTCAGCTCCATTTTAGCTCCTCTAGCTCGTTTCAGCTCCAACCAGCTCGTTTGAGCTCAATTCAGCTCATTCGAGCTCAATTTAGCTACATTTCAACTCATTTATTTTATTGGTTGAATAATTAAGTATTTTATTAACTTAGTTTAAATTATTACAGCTCATAATTATGTTTTGATTTATTCTATGTTTTAAAGGTGTCTTAGCCGAATTTAATATGTCTTGCTTAAGACTTTATTAAATTTGTCTATTTTAAATTATGTGTTAAATTAATATGTCTATTTTAAATTAATGTGTTCATGTTTCATGTAGGTACAGCCGAATGTGGATATTCATTCAAGCTAGGTGCATGAACATCTACTTTCAATGTATGATGTGGGAACACAATTAAAGATGTTTCATGAATGGGCTGGTTCAATCAACGTACGGATGCATGCATGACTACCTACAATGAATGAAAGCCTTAATGGAGATGCATGTATGGCTTAATACATTGAATGGAAGAAGTGCATGAATGTTCATCTACATGCATCGGTTGCTGCCCATTAATCTCCTTTGTGTTTATTCGGCCAAAAGACATCTTTTGGAGTGTCCATTCACCCTTTGGCCGAATCTAGACAAGGCTATTAACCTTCCATGCATTCATCAGCCATCAAATTCATTTCCTTAATCATGAAGCTATCCATTGAAGATCTATTCAGCCGAATGTAGACATAGCTCTATGAGATACATTTTTTTAGATTAGTTTAACACATTTATAGCCGAATTTGTTAGTCATTAAAGCTTGTTTATTTTGTCCATTCGACTATCTTTTAGAAACTATAAATAGTTTATTTCTCATTGTAAAAAGGTTACAAAATTTGATTATTGAAAACTTGATTGTGAGGATTCCTCCTATCCAATTTCGTTCGAGTCTCGTTCTGACTTATCTAGCTCGCTAGTGGCGTCAACCCGACTCCTTGAACTTATCACCATTCTGGTGTGGTGTTCTCCACCTTTTATACCTTTGGTTCTTACCTCTATATAGGTAACGGGTCAAGGTCCATCTTCGACTATCCATCAATTTCACCTTAAGCAATATAAGTCCCGGGGTAATACTTCATATAGTATTGAATCGTTCTTCAGCTTGAGTTCACTTTACCATCTCCATTTTAACTTTAAAAATTATAAACTTTATTTCCTTGTTAAAACCGAACCTAACATCAATCATCAAACATCACCTATCCTTTGAACCCTTTTGCCAACTTCCGCTTAATCAAAATACATTTTCTCATCAAACGAATGACTCTTCTCATTGACGATCGGGCAAACAAGTGACTCAACTCTACATCATCGAGCCGGATCATGTCATTTGGTATCAGATCTTGAAAACGAGGAGTGTTGAAGATCGAAGAATTCGAATTAGGTTCGTAAATTGAAAAAAATCGTGCAAAAAAAGGCACTATTGTATTATTTCTTCTATTGTAAGTAAAAAAAAAATTCGAGTATTAAAAAAAAAGAAAAAAAAAGTGTTGGAAATTTATTTATCATTCTTGTAAGTACCGATCACAAGAAATTTTTTTTTATCTTTCTTATTCTACTTCCCCAACGCCACACTTAGCCTTAATTTTATTTCATTTCAGCCTACCCTACACCATTTCATTACTCCCTTTGTTACCCATTTTGAAACCGACCCTCAAGCAGCAAAATCAAGTCTATCGAGACGAATCACGAAATAGTGAGACGAGGTCGAGAGGTAAAAGGCACGAGTGTTTTACATCAAAGAAAAAGCCATAAAGAGTGTAAACACGAGTGCGAGAGAATATTATTTTTCTTTTCGAGAGAACTGTGAGTATTTGTAAGTGAGGTAATTGTGAAAGGTTTACAAATTTGTTTTGAAGTATGGAATCTGACGAGATCACGTCCCTAGCTCCACCAAGCCAACGTGTTGAGTCCATCGGGCTTCTAAAGGGGCCAATGACTCGAGCTCGAGCTAAGCTCTTCCAAGAAGCTGTTTCGGCATTACTCATTGAACTTTGGAATGAGAATCAGCTCAAAACCAAAGAAGGAGCTCAAGTCAACCTTTCCTCAAATCCATGCATTATCGTGCAAGCTCACTTCAGCTCCATTTTAGCTCCTCTAGCTCGTTTCATCTCCAACCAGCTCATTTGAGCTCAATTCAGCTCATTCGAGCTCAATTTAGCTACATTTCAGCTCATTTATTTTATTGGTTGAATAATTAAGTATTTTATTAACTTAGTTTAAATTACTACAGCTCATGATCGAATTCTCTAGCTCAATTCAGCTCATTAAGAATTTCATCTAATATTGAGCTAGCCGAATTTATTAGCTATGTTTTATTTATGTGTTTTAATTTGATAATTTATTATGTCTTGATGTTATTTAGTCTTAGTACAGCCGAATATACATTTTAATTAATTTGTTCATGTTTCATGTAGGTTCGGCCGAATGTGGATATTCATTCAAGCTAGGTGCATGAACGTCTACTTTCAATGTATGATGTGGGAACACAATTAAAGATGTTTCATGAATGGGCTGGTTCAATGAATGTACGGATGCATGCATGACTACCTACAATGAATGAAAGCCTTAATGGAGATGCATGTATGGCTCAATACAATGAATGGAAGCAGTGTATGAATGTTCATCTACATGCATCGGTTGCTGCCCATTAATCTCCTTTGTGTTTATTCGGCCAAAAAACATCTTTTGGAGTGTCCATTCACCCTTTGGCTGAATCTAGACATGGCTATTAACGTTCCATGCGTTCATCAGCCATCAAATTCATTTCCTTAATCATGAAGCTGTCCATTGAAGATCTATTCAGCCAAATGTAGACATAGCTCTATGAGATACATTTTTTAGATTAGTTTAACACATTTATAGCCGAAATTGTTAGTCATTAAAGCTTGTTTATTTTGTCCATTCGACTATCTTTTAGAAACTAAAAATAGTTTATTTCTCATTGTAAAAAGGTTACAGAATTTGATTATTGAAAACTTGATTGTGAGGATTCCTCCTATCCAATTTCGTTCGAGTCTCGTTCTGACTTATCTAGCTCGCTAGTGGCGTCAACCCGACTCCTTGAACTTATCACCATTCTGGTGTGACATTCTCCACCTTTTTTACCTTTGGTTCTTACCTCTATATAGGTAACGGGTCAAGGTCCATCTTCGACTATCCATTAATTTCACCTTAAGCAATATAAGTCCCGGGGCAATACTTCATATAGTATTGAATCGTTCTTCAGCTTGAGTTCACTTTACCATCTCCATTTTAACTTTAAAAATTATAAACTTTATTTCCTTGTTAAAACCGAACCTAACATCAATCATCAAACATCACCTATCCTTTGAACCCTTTTGCCAACTTCCGCTTAATCAAAATACATTTTCTCATCAAACTAATGACTCTTCTCATCGACGATCGGGCAAACAAGTGACTCGACTCTACATCATCGAGCCGGATCACGTCATTTGGTATCAGAGCTTGAAAACGAGGAGTGTTGAAATCGAAGAATTCAAATTAGGTTCGTAAATTGAAAAAAAATCGTGCAAAAAAAGGCACTATTGTATTATTTCTTCTATTGTAAGTAAAAAAAATTCGAGTATTGAAAAAAAGAAAAAATAGTGTTGGAAATTTATTTATCATTCTTGTAAGTACCGATCACAAGAAATTTTTTTTTTATCTTTCTTATTCTACTTCCCCAACGCCACACTTAGCCTTAATTTTATTTCATTTTAGCCTACCCTACACCATTTCATTATTCCCTTTGTTGGCATTTTGAAACTGACCCTCAAGCAGCAAATTAAGTCTACCGAGATAAATTACGAAATTGTGAGACGAGGTCGAGAGGTAAAAGGGACAAGTGTTTTACATCAAAGAAAAAGCCTAAAAGAGTGTAAACACGAGTGTGTGTGACAATTATTTTCTTTTTGAGTGAACTGTGAGTATTTGTAAGTGAGGTAATTGTGAAAGGTTTACAAATTTGTTTGAAGCATGGAATCGATGGTCGAATGTTCTAACAAGTTACTTGTTGTGAAGCGAAGTCTAAGTATTCAACATTCAGAAAACGAGCCGCAAAGAGAAAATATCTTTCATTCTCGATGTCAAGTGCAAGAAAAGGTATGTAGCTTGATTATTGATGGAGGAAGTTGTACTAATGTGGCAAGTTCCCTCATGGTAGATCGACTTGGCCTCCAAACCACTAAACATCCGAGTCCATATAAACTCCAATGGCTCAATGACGGTGGTGAAATCAAGGTAGTTAAACAAGTTCGTATTACCTTTTCAATTGGCAAATATGAAGATGAAGTGCTTTGCGATGTTGTTCCAATGCATGCAAGTCATTTACTATTAGGAAGACCGTGGCAGTATGACCGAAGAGTTATCCATGATGGATATACAAATCGGTACACATTCAAGTATTTGGGAAAGAATTTCACGCTCATTCCATTGACACCAAAGTAAGTTTTTGAAGATCAAGTAAGGTTGAAGTCCTCTGTAACCCAAATGAAAGTGAGAGAAAAAGAAATTGAAGAAAAGAAAATTGGAAAAGAAATTGAGATTGAGAAAAAAATTGAAAGAGAAAAAGATGATGAAAAAGAAACAAAAGAAAAAGAGATGAGTGAACCAGAAAAAGTGAGGATTGTCTCCACTAACCAACATATGAGTTTTCCTCATATTGTTTCTTCTCAGGTTTTTAAAGAATCTGATACGAGTCACAAAGGCCCAACCCAGGTTCAAGAAAGTGATGGGCTGAAATTGCCACAAGGCCCAATAACAAGATCAAAGGCCCGACAAATGCGGTCCAAATTAAATGGGACCATTCAAGAGTTTGTTAGCAAGGCCTTAGATGCATACACGAGAGAACAAGAAAATCAAGAATCACTTTCTTGTTTTCAAGAAAATCAAGAAACCAAATCTTGGCCCAATTTTGCTGTTCGAAGAGATTTCAAGAATCAAGAAAATCAAGATTTCAAATCTTGGAAATCTTGGTCCAAGAAACCAAATCTTGCAGCCAAAACACATTGGATCTCCGTTACGAGCGTCAACGACCCAATTTCGGTAGGAGATGGATCACGAGCCCAAATTCTTGAAAGCGAGGCCCAATAACCAAATTCCAGCCCAATCAAGAAATTCCTTCATACTTAGTTGAAAATCAGGCCAAAATGTCAAAGGGCTCAATTTGTAAACATTTTACTTGTTTAATTTAATTTTTTAAGTTTTAGGAACATACATGTAAAATTCGGCCCAAAATAGCCCATATATGTGCATGGCCGAATTTCCTCTTTTTATTTTATTAATTAGGTTTAATTTTATTAGCTACTTGTTAGATTAGGATTACTTGAGGCCTATTTAAAGGCATGGCCAGCCACCCCTTGTACACACAACACTTAGATTCATTCTTAAATTTCAGATTTGAGAGAGCAGAATTTTCTTTGAGTTTTCTCCAAGATTTCTCTCTTGAGTTTTCTTTAGAAGTTGTTTTAACAATCTTTTGATTGTGGGAGCCATCTTCAACCTTTTTCTTGCCATCGATATTCTTTGGAGGGGAGATTAGAGCCGTTTGAAGGAATTTGTGAATTCTTTCGGGAATTCAAGGGTTCTTAGGACTTTTCTTTAATTCCTTGCTGTTCAATTTATTTTCTTTATTATTGGTTGTGCCGATTCATTATCTAATCCTTTTGCTGTTCTTGCTTGTGTTTCCAGCCTTGATGAAACTCAAGATCTCATCGTTTTATGCTATTCTCCTATTGGCAGCACACATTCGAATCTAAAAATCCACAATTCCTAGGGTTTGGCCGATTGGATCTTTTTCAATTTGGGGATCAATTGATTGCTGGAAATTAGGCATTCTTGGCAGAATCAATTCCTTGGCAGATTCACATCTTTCTTTCTTCTAAATTTCGTTTGGTTTTTGATTCTATTTCTTTTCTTCTTGCCGACCAAAACCTTAATTTAATCCTATTGATTTGCTGAATTTTTAAGATTAAGTTGCCGTTGTGTTTGTTTCTTCAGATTCGGTAGATTGGTTCTTTTCCTTGATTGCTAAATCGAGCTCTTGGCTTCCAAGAAACTCCTTTCATAAGTGTTTCGATTCTTGTTTAAATCTTACTATTTTAGTGTTCTTTTTCCAGATCTTAATTTTCCAGATTTAATTTCATTATTTGTTTTAATTTCAGATCTGTTCATTAGAGCTTTCGTAGGAGTTTCCCGTGACTTGACGACTCGATCTTGGTCCGCGCGCAACACTATATCATTTGGTATCAGATTTTGGGCGTTTTGGGTGTTCTTGGTTGATTTCTAAACTGATCTCTATTTTTTAAAGCACAAACAGCAGTTTTACCCAGAAAAATTGTCAAAAAAATTCATTTGAGTGGGTAAACGTTGTCTGATTGATCTGAAATTTTACATACATATTTGTGGCACTATGATTGAATATAAAAAAATTAATCCCGCAAAAAAATAGTCAAAAAAGTCAAAAAAATCAAAAAAGACAAAATTTAATAAAAATTTAAAAAAAGATTCAGCGGGTTGAATTTGGTGCCCAAACTTTCCAGATAAGAAATTCAATATATAAGGACATTCCAGATTTAATTTCGTGATTTTTAGAGATCGGGAACACCTCGAACAAAGTTGTCAAGTTACTCCGCAGTTTTTCGGGTTTTCTGTTTTCAGCACTTTTTATTGATTCTTAGCTGTAGGTTTTCATTTGTTTGCCTTTATTCTTCCTTTACGCTATCTAACACCTTCTTGTTTCTTGTGTTAGTAGGATTTAAACGTGTGCACAACTTCTTCCTCGGTGCAACACGAATCAATTGGTGTCTCGTCAGTTTTTGGCATCATAGTGCAAAGTAGGATTCATTGGTAGTTCGGTTCATCCACTCTCTAATTGGTTGATATAAACTCTCCTAAAGGACTCACAAGACTGAATTCTAGCTCATTGAGAATTTAAATTTTCTTTTTGAGTGATTAACGGTGAGGTTTGGTAACTTTTATTTTTGAGTGTTGAGTGTTTTGCAGGTTTTTAGAAAATGTCTAAAGGTGATAATAATGATGATACATTTATGAAAGTCCAACAATAGTTAGAGGGACATGCTGCTGCAATCACGCAAATAAATGCTACACTACAAGCATTGAATGCTACTTTGAATGAGGTACGATTGAATCAAGAATCTCAGTATCGAGATCTAATTAAGGAAGATAGGGATAACCAGCCAACTCATCATAGGCGCGGTCCTCGACGTGTCCCTAGAATGGATGATGATTTTCATGATCGTGGGCAACCTTCTTTGGCAAAACTGAAATTCACAATTCCCCAATTTCGTGGTAAGAATGATCCTGAAGCCTATTGTGAATGGGAATGTAAGATTGAACTAATGTTTCGGTATTATAAATGTCCGGATGATGAAAAGGTTGCGTTAGCAACACTGGGGTAAACCGCCATCGGAATTATGAAGGTGAGATTTCGACATGGGATGAGTTGAAACAGATTATGCGTAAAAGGTTTATTCCACCTCACTACTATAGAGAAATTAAAACAAAGCTGAGAAGACTTATCCAAGGTAGTAGGACGGTGGATGAATATTTTAAAGAGATGGAGATGCTCATTTAGAGAGCTAATGTGGAGGAGGATGAAGAAACAACTATGGTTCAATTCATTGATGGTTTGAACAGGCCGATAGCTAATACATTGAGGCTACAAACTTACATTGATTTGGAAGAAGCAGTTCACAAAGCCATTGAGATCGAGCAACAATTAAAGGAACAAAGGTTTGGGTCCTTCTCTACTTCACAATATTACCGAGGTAACAATTCCAATTCTGATTTTAAGAGTTCAAAACCACCTTTTGTTGCTAATAAGTCTTCTTTGAGTAACAAGCAATCAGATTGGAAAAAAGGGGCTCCTGCTAAAATGCAAACAACTTCTAAGTAGCCCAATTTAGGTGATTCGAGTGCGAAGAGGACTCGTGAGATTGAATGCTTTAAGTGCAAAGGGCGTGGTCATTATAGTAGGGAATGCCCTAACACGAGATTACTTCTTCTAAAAGATAATGGTGAGTATACTTCTGACTCTGATAAAACAGATCCAGATATGCCAGAACTTGTGGATGATAGTGATAATGGCGAAGAGTTGGTCGAACCACCAAACGAAGGGGACTTTGCTGATTTTTCGTGCCTTGTAGTTCGCCGAACACTTAACATCCAAATGAAAGATGATGACAACCAAAGGACCAATATTTTCCATTCTCGGTGTTTTATTAAAGGTAACTTATGCTCAATCATTATTGATAGTGGGAGTTGCTCGAATGTAGTGAGTAGCTATTTGGTGGATTCTTTAAAGTTGCCTTGTACTAAACACCCTAAGCCATATCACCTTCAATGGCTTAATGAATGCTCTGAAGTTAAAGTTACAAAACAGTCCTTGGTCACTTTTAAGATGGGCAATTATGAGGATGAAGTATGGTGTGATGTGGTCCCAATGCATGCGGCACATTTGCTTCTTGGACGGCCTTGGCAATTTGATCGTGATGTTACACACCAAGGTAAACTTAATCGATACTCCCTTGTATTTAAAGGTAAGAAATTCACTTTTGCTCCTTTAAATCCTACTGATGTATACAAAGATCAATTGAAGATGATAAAATTTTGTGAGGGGGTAAGGGAGAAAGAGCAAATACAAAAGACAGAGAGAAAAGAGGCTAATAGTAAAAAAAGTCAAAATTTAAAAAGCCCAAAGGTGAGTGAATCAACAAGTGGTAAAATGAGCGAAAAAAATCTTTTGGCAACAAAAAAAAGATGTGAGGAGAGCCCTACTCAATAAACAGCCTTGTATCCTTGTGAGGTTTAGGCAAAATTATTTATCTTTATCTAACGTTAACAAAAATTTGCCTAGTGTGTTTCAATCTCTTTTGCAGGATTATGAGGATGTTTTTAGTGAGGCCCCTAAAGGTTTACCACCTTTACGAGGGATTGAACATCAAATTGACTTAGTACCTGGAGCTTCGATTCCGAATCGACCAGCCTATAGATGTAATCCTGAAGAGACAAAAGAATTGCAAAGGCAAGTTGAGGAGTTACTAGACAAAGGGTACATTCGTGAAAGCCTAAGCCCTTGTGCTGTTCCTGTCTTATTGGTGCCAAAGAAAGATGGTACGTTTCGTATGTGTGTTGATTGTCGCCCAATCAACAAAATAACGGTAAAGTATCAACATCCAATTCCTAGACTTGATGATATGCTTGATGAATTACATGGTTCAATTATATTTACAAAAATTGATTTAAAAAGCGGTTATCATCAAATTCGAATGAGGGAAGGGGATGAATGGAAAACAGCCTTCAAAACAAAATTTGGATTGTATGAATGGTTAGTTATGCCTTTCGGCCTTACTAATGCACCTAGTACATTTATGAGATTAATGAATCATGTTTTAATGTTTCACTTGGGTAAATTTGTAGTGGTTTATTTTGATGATATTTTAATTTACTCAAAGACAATAGATGATCATGTTTTCCATGTTCGAACCGTTTTGAATATTCTACGAGCTGAAAGATTATTTGCCAACCTTGATAAATGCACATTCTGTTGTGATAAACTAATATTTTTAGGTTTCATAGTTAGTGCTCAAGGTATTCATGTCGACGAGGACAAAGTCAAGGCAATTAAGGAGTGGATGACTCCTAAATCGGTAACTGAGGTAAGATCTTTCCATGGTTTAGCTAGTTTTTATAGACGATTTGTGAAAGATTTCTCTACTATTGCTACCCCATTGACAGAGGTTATAAAGAAATCAGTGGGTTTCAAATGGGGTGAAACCCAAGAAAAGGCCTTTCAAACTCTAAAAGCTAAGTTATGTTCTGCTCCTTTGCTTAAATTACCTGATTTTGCTAAAACTTTTGAACTTGAGTGTGATGCTTCAGGAATTGGAATCGGCTCCGTTTTAATGCAGGATAAGCAACCCATCGCTTATTTTAGTGAAAAATTGAATGGTGCACAGTTAAACTACTCGACTTATGACAAAGAACTATTAGCATTAGTTCGTGCACTTCAAGTATAGCAACATTACTTGCTACCCAATGAGTTTGTCATACATACAGATCATGAATCCCTTAAATGGTTAAAGGGACAAGGCAAATTGAGTAAACGGCATGCCCGATGGGTAGAATTCATTGAAACATTTCCTTATGTAATACAATATAAAACAGGTAAAGATAATGTAGTTGCAGATGCTTTGTCTAGACGATATGCTTTAATAACTACATTGAATGCTAAAGTCTTAGGGTTCGAACATATTAAGGAACTATATGATGATGATGCTGATTTCGGCCATATCTATAAGAATTGTGGACATACTGCTTTTGATAAATTTTATCTTGTAGATGGCTTTCTTTTTCGAATAAACAGGTTATGCATACCAAAGTGTTCCATGAGAGATTTATTTATTCATGAAGCCCATAGTGGAGGTTTAATGGGACATTTTGGAGTGGCCAAAACACTAGATATCTTGCAAGAACACTTTCATTGGCCACATATGAAGAAGGATGTGGAAAAGGTATGTTCCAAGTGCATTACATGCAAACAAGAAAAATCTAAGGTAATGCCTCGTGGCCTTTACACTCCTTTACCGATTCCTACTTCACCTTGGGTAGATTTATCCATGGATTTTATTCTATGTTTGCCTCAAACTAAAAAAGGAAGAGATAGTATATGTGTTGTTGTTGACAGGTTTTCAAAGATGGCACATTTTATTTCTTGTCACAAAACAGATGATGCTACACATGTGGCAGACTTATTCTTTAAAGAGGTGGTAAGACTTCATGGCATCCCTAAAACAATTGTTTCTGATAGAGATGTCAAATTCCTTAGCCACTTCTGGAAGGTATTGTGGGGTAAGCTTGGTACTAAATTACTTTATTCTACTACATGTCATCCCCAAACTGATGGACAAACTGAAGTAGTTAATCGAATCTTAGGGACTTTACTGCGATCTGTTGTGGGAAAGAACATTAGAAATTGGGAAGAATGCCTACCATTTGTTGAATTTGCATATAATAGATCTATTCATTCTACAACTGGTTATTCTCCATTTGAACTTGTTTATGGTTTTAACCCACTAACAGTACTTGATCTTGCGCCATTACCTCTTGAACACATAATTAATTTAGATGGCGAACAGAAAGCCGAGTTGGTGAAATCCTTACATGAGAAGGCTAGGCAACGAATAGCCAAAACAAATGATGCCAACACCAACAAAGCAAACAAGGGGTGCAAACGGGTTGTACTAGAACCCGGAGATTGGGTTTGGGTCCATTTGAGGAAAGAACGATTTCCTACTGAAAGAAAAACCAAGTTGGACCCAAGGGGCGATGGGCCTTTCCAAGTACTCGAGAGGATCAACGACAACGCCTATAAAATTGATCTACCTGGTGAGTACAATGTAAGTTCTACTTTTAATGTGGCTGACTTGTCCCCATTTGATTTTTTAGATTCGAGGATGAATCTTTTTGAGGAAGGGGGGAATGATACGAGTCACAAAGGCCCAACCCAAGTTCAAGAAAGTGATGGGCTCAAATTGCCACAAGGCCCAATAACGAGATCAAAAGCCCGAAAAATGCGGTCCAAATTAAATGGGACCATTCAAGAATTTGTTAGCAAGGCCTTAGATGCATACACGAGAGAACAAGAAAATTAAGATTCACTTTCTTATTTTCAAGAAAATCAAGAAACCGAATCTTGGCCCAATTTTGCTGTTCGAAGAGATTTCAAGAATAAAGAAAATCAAGATTTCAAATCTGGGAATCTTTGTCCAAGAAACCAAATCTTATAGCCAAAACGCATTGGATCTCCGTTACGAGCGTCAACGACCCAATTTCGGTAGGAGATGGATCACGAGCCCAAATTCTTGAAAGCGAGGCCCAATAACCAAATTCCAGCCCAATCAAGAAATTCCTTCATACTTAGTTGAAAATCAGGCCAAAATGTCAAAGGGCCCAATTTGTAAACATTTTACTTGTTTAATTTAATTTTTTAAGTTTTAGGAACATACATGTAAAATTCGGCCCAAAACAGCCCATATATGTGCATGGCCGAATTTCCTCTTTTTATTTTATTAATTAGGTTTAATTTTATTAGTTACTTGTTAGATTAGGATTACTTGAGGCCTATTTAAAGGCATGGCCGGCCACCCCTTGTACACACAACACTTAGATTCATTCTTAAATTTCAGATTTGAGAGAGCAGAATTTTCTTTGAGTTTTCTCCAAGATTTCTCTCTTGAGTTTTCTTTAGAAGTTGTTTTAACAATCTTTTGATTGTGGGATCCATCTTCAACCTTCTTCTTGCCATCGATATTCTTTGGAGGGGAGATTAGAGCCGTTTGAAGGAATTTGTGAATTCTTTCCGGAATTCAAGGTTTCTTAGGACTTTTCTTTAATTCCTTGCTGTTCAGTTTATTCTTTATCATTGCTTGTGCCGATTCATTATCTAATCTTTTTGCTATTCTTGCTTGTGTTTCCAGCCTTGATTAAACTCAAGATCTCATCGTTTTATGCTATTCTCCTATTGGCAGCACACATTCGAATCTAAAAATCCCCAATTCCTAGGGTTTGGCCGATTGGATCTTTTTCAATTTGGGGATCAATTGATTGCTGGAAATTAGGCATTCTTGGCCGAATTAATTCCTTGGCAGATTCACATCTTTCTTTCTTCTAAATTTCGTTTGGTTTTTGATTCTATTTCTTTTCTTCTTGCAGACCAAAACCTTAATTTAATCCCATTGATTTGCTGAATTTTTAAGATTAAGTTGCTGTTGTGTTTGTTTCTTCAGATTCGGCAGATTGGTTCTTTTCCTTGATTGCTAAATCGAGCTCTTGGCTTCCAAGAAACTCCTTTCATAAGTATTTCGATTCTTGTTTAAATCTTACTGTTTTAGTGTTCTTTTTCCAGATCTTAATTTTCCAGATTTAATTTCATTATTTGTTTTAATTTCAGATCTGTTCATTAAAGCTTTCGTAGGAGTTTCCCGTGACTTGACGACTCGATCTTGGTCCGTGCGCAACACTTTATCAGAATTGATTGACAAATTTCAACTTCAATACCTTCCTAATGAGAGGTGATTCCAATTGACCAACGAAGGTAAGATTGAAGGTGAAATCCAACCACAAGTGCTTGATAAGCAAGGTAAGGAAATTTTAACAACCGAGTCACGGACACCAGGTTTGAAAGTTGTTGAAATAGTTTCTAGTGACTTAGTTTTTAAACGCTCTCCTTATTTTGGCCTGATTAATTGCTACTCTTTGAATGTGGTTGATGTTTGGTCTGATCGACAAGCTAAAGGTTTAATTGTGCGTGATGATGATTTTTCACAGAAAGCGATTAAATTTTTCGATTATGATAATTTTGTGCATCAATTATTGTCTTGTGAAAAATTTGCGAATTTGTGCAAATCCGTTTTGAAGAATGAAAAGAGTTTTGAATGTATGTTGGTGTGTATGCGAAAATCCTATTGGTTTAACAAGTTTGATTTAATGAAACTTTGTTACACCTTGGAATAAGTAATCAAACTCGTGTGTTCAAACCTGGAATTTCTTATTTTAGGTTGATATGTGCGGAACTCAAGCATCCTAATTTTTGTGCGACAAGTTTATGTTTGTTTGATGCTTGGCCTTTGAAATTTAAAGATTCTGATTATAATTTAAAATTGTTCTTTGATCATTTTATGTGGCTGTACATGAAATTCATTTTTCATTTCGAAAAGGTAAGATCAACTCTTGTTTTTGAACCTGGTATCGTTACATATGCTCAATATGTGAATAGTGTTTTAGCATGTTCCTATGAGTCCATCGTCCATGGTGACAGTATCCTCTTTCATTACTGTCAACACAACACTTTGAAAGGCACAAGTTGTCTTTGTGTTTACCCTTCATTTCAGGTTTCTCAAGGATTGGGTAATGAGCTTCGACTTCAATACCTTCCCAAGGAGAGAAGGTTCACTTTAGTTGAAAAAGGAAATGTTCTCAACGATCCAAGTTCGCTTATGCCAAAAGGTAAGCAAGGTATGAATGTTGAAAATTTTAAAGCACCTCCTCCTTATTCGATTGTTGATGGAACCCTTGCTGATGATTTGGTTTTTAGAAAGAATTTGAACTTTGGTGTGGTTACCTATCATTCTTTGATTGATGATGAAATTTTTGTTGATACTCTAAATGTTGAAAATTACTTGAATCCTATTGTGGTTGAATGTTCTATTTTTCTTGATGATGATCTATCTATCGTGATTGATAAGGAGATTTTTGCTGTTGAAACATATGATGATAACAGATTCGTTGGCAAGAATATAGCCAAACCACAATTACAAGATTCAATGATAATTTTCTTTCAAATTTATGTGGCACCCTTCATCTCATTCGTCCAAGGAAAGTCGTATAAGGAGAAATATTTTCTAGTGAACAAACAGCTCGACTTGAGGACAAGTCGTTTTGAAGTAGGGGGGAATGACATGATCACGTCATTTACTCCACCAAGCCAACGTGTTGAGTCCATCGGGCTTCCAAAGGGGCCAATGACCCGAGCTCGAGCTAAGCTCTTCCAAGAAGCTGTTTCGGCATTACTCATTGAACTTTGGAATGAGAATCAGCTCAAAACCAAAGAAGGAGCTCAAGTCAACCTTTCCTCAAATCCATGCATTCTCGTGCAAGCTCACTTCAGCTCCATTTTAGCTCCTCTAGCTCGTTTCAGCTCCAACCAGCTCATTTGAGCTCAATTCAGCTCATTCGAGCTCAATTTAGCTACATTTCAGCTCATTTATTTTATTGGTTGAATAATTAAGTATTTTATTTACTTAGTTTAAATTATTACATCTCATAATTTTGTTTTGATTTATTCCATGTTTTAAGGTGTCTTAGCCGAATTTAATATGTCTTGCTTAAGACTTTATTAAATTTGTCCATTTTAAATTATGTGTTAAATTAATATGTCTATTTTAAATTAATGTGTTCATGTTTCATGTAGGTACAGCCGAATGTGGATATTCATTCAAGCTAGTTGCATGAACGTCTACTTTCAATGTATGATGTGGGAACATAATTAAAGATGTTTCATGAATGGGCTGGTTCAATGAACGTACGGATGCATGCATGACTACCTACAATGAATGAAAGCCTGAATGGAGATGCATGTATGGCTCAATACATTGAATGGAAGAAGTGCATGAATGTTCATCTACATGCATTGGTTGCTGCCCATTAATCTCCTTTGTGTTTATTCGGCCAAAAGACATCTTTTGGAGTGTCCATTCACCCTTTGGCCGAATCTAGACAAGGCTATTAACCGTCCATGCATTCATCAGCCATCAAATTCATTTCCCTAATCATGAAGCTGTCCATTGAAGATCTATTCAGCTGAATGTAGACATAGCTCTATGAGATACATTTTTTTAGATTAGTTTAACACATTTATAGCCGAATTTGTTAGTCATTAAAGCTTATTCGACTATCTTTTAGAAACTATAAATAGTTTATTTCTCATTGTAAAAAGGTTACAGAATTTGATTATTGAAAACTTGATTGTGAGGATTCCTCCTATCCAATTTCGTTCGAGTCTCGTTCTGACTTATCTAGCTCTCTAGTGGCGTCAACCCAACTCCTTGAACTTATCACCATTCTGGTGTGGCGTTCTCCACCTTTTTATACCTTTGGTTCTTACCTCTATATAGGTAACGGGTTAAGGTCCATCTTCGACTATCCATCAATTTCACCTTAAGCAATATAAGTCCCGGGGCAATACTTCATATAGTATTGAATCGTTCTTCAACTTGAGTTCACTTTACCATCTCTATTTTAACTTTAAAAATTATAAACTTTATTTCCTTCTTAAAACCGAACCTAACATCAATCATCAAACATCACCTATCCTTTGAACCCTTTTGCCAACTTCTGCTTAATCGAAATACATTTTCTCATCAAACAAATGACTCTTCTCGTCGACGATCGGGCAAACAAGTGACTCGACTCTACATCATCGAGCCGGATCATGTCACTTGCAAAGCCAAAATTTGATTTATGATTCTAGTAATTACTCCATACTTTGGTTTAAAAGGTTCGAATATGTTTTGCATAATCATTACTTAAAATTGCATCGTTTCCTTTTTATGATACCGATTTTGAAATTGTCATATCAAATTGGAATGGCAAGAGGAAACTTTGTTTTTGACCCCGGTGCATATCATTTTAAATTGTTGTCAAAAGGATTCGAACCATGTGAAGTTGACTTCCAAAATTATAGCTATCGAGTGCCTTGTGACTCAGGTTTGTTGCAATCAATGAATTTTTAATTCATTATGATAAGGTGAGACCAACTTCTATTTTTGATCCTGGCATTGACTCATATGTTCACATGTTGAATAAGATCTTTAAAAATTCTTTTGAGTTTATAATTTCTAGTGTCACTAACCTATCTCTTTTTTGTGTAGGTGACACTTCGGAATGGTTCCCTCCAAAAGAGGAAGGACGTGGAAATAATTCAATCTTTTCTCGAACCATTTGTGATTTTCAAAGTTTTGGAAATGATTCTATTCGGGTCATGAACAAAAGGGTTCGAGATCTTGAAAAAAATTTTCGAGCAAGTGGCTCGATTTGAGGACAAATCGTCTTCAAGAGGGAGGGTATGATGTGATCCCGATCCCATCATGTAATGACATAACTCAACACCGTCGAGATTGGCCTAAACACGAGGGCCCCAAGTGCAAGATGAAGCTCATTTTTAGTTCATTCGAGCTCAAGTTAGCTCATTCAGCTCGTTATTAGCTCTCTAGCTCACTTAATTTAATTTGCTGGAATAAATTAATTAGTTGAGTTAGTTATTTTAGCTCAAATAATTACTAAGTATTTAATTAAGTAATCTGGACATTTTAATTATGTTTGTTTAATGCATGTTTAATTTGTTTTAATTATTACATAGCATAAATATGTTTGTCTTATTACAATTAATTAATGTGTCTTATTGCTGATTTATTATGCCTAAGCTGTTATTTAATGTTCAGCCGAATTTAATTAACTTGTCTAGGCTGCTGAATTAAATGTGCCTTAGGTTGCCGAATTTATTGTGCATATATTCTCATATTTTGTGCAGCCGAATTTATATTATGTTTCCAACTAACACTTAAGTGCAGGTTATTAATATGCTGTAGTTAATGTTGTGTTTACTGCCGAATTAATGTGTGTCTAAATGTTGGCCGAATTTAATGTGTAGCAAAACATGTATTAAATGAGACGTTCAGCATGCAAGGAACGGCATTTAAAGGGAAGGTGGCTGTGCATTTTTCCTAGACAGCCAAATTTAATGTGCTGACAATGGATTCAATTTGCTGGTACATCTTCCCTAGGACGGCATTAAAAGCTGTTGATGGTGTTTTTTTTCATGTGGCCATTCAATGGATGCTGGAATGCATTAAAGAAGCTGCTACCGAATTCAATGTGTTAAATTCATCTTTAATTGATCCATGCATGAACGGTAATTAAAAGAATTGAGCTGCTGTTTTCTTTCTTCTAAGTGACCATTCGGCCAAGGAACAGCAGCCCCATGAATTTTCCAAGTTTGGCTGATCCATTTCCCAAAACAGCATCATACCGTTCACATTTGGTGTTCTCACCAAAGACCATTCAGCTGAACGTGTTCACACCTAGAAGATTCTTCAAGGATGACTTTTCACACTCATTTGGCTGTTCAAAGACCACCTTTAATGGTCATCACCATTCAGCCAAAAGATGCCAATTTAAGGAGTCATTCAAGACTATGGCCGAATCTAGACATGACTATTGGTCTCCTGATGCATTCATCTTTTTTAAAGTGGCTGTTCGGCAAGCTTAGTCTTTAGCTATAAATAGTTTTCTTTGTAATTGTTTAGGTTAGACAATATACTTTTTAAACCTTATATGAAATCTAATTACTTTGTGAGTTTGTTTTCAACTCTCATTGTTCTCCAAAGACTCGTCTGACTTATCAAGTAACCCTTGTGGCGTCAACCCGTCTTTCTTTTCTGAACTTATCACTTTGCAACCAAAGTGTGGCGTTCAAATTATACCGAGGTTCCTATCATCTTTGATAGCAGGTCGAGGTTTCATTTTATACGTTTTCCATCCATACATCATTTATCCTACCTAAGTATTCCTATAAGTCCCCGGTTAACACACTTATATTGTGTTGGTTCAACTTGAATACTTGGTTTTCATTCACCTATCAACCTCAACACATTCCATAACCTCTTTTGAACTAAATTTGAGTCTTTATCTTTTTTTTCTTAATCTATCTTCGACAAACCTTAATATTACTCCAATTCATGATCGGGCACATCAATGACTCGACTCTCAACACCGAGCCAAATCATATCAATCTGCAAGTGGTAAAACTAGAGTGAAAAATTTAATTGCAACAAAAAAAGATGTGCGGAGAGCCCTACTCAATAAACAGCCTTGTATCCTTGTGTGGTTTAGGCAAAACTATTTATCTCTATCTAACATTAATGAAAATTTGCCTAGTGTGTTTCAATGTCTTTTGCAGGATTATGAGGATTTTTTTAGTGAGGCCCCTAAAGGTTTACCACCTTTACATGGGATAGAACACTTCCATTGGCCACATATGAAGAAGGATGTCGAAAAGGTATGTTCTAAGTGCATCACATGTAAACAAGCAAAATCTAAAGTAATGCCTCACGGCCTTTACACTCCTTTGCCGTTTCCTACTTCACCATGGGTAGACTTCTCCATGGATTTGATTCTAGATTTGCCACGAACTAAGAAAGAAGAGATAGTATATTTGTTGTTGTTGACAGGTTTTCCAAGATGGCACATTTTATTCCTTGTCACAAAACAGATGATGCTACACATGTGGCAGACTTATTTTTAAAGATGTGGTGAGACTTCATGGCATCCCTAAAACAAGTGTTTCCGACAAAGATGTCAAATTCCTTAGCCACTTTTGGAAGGTCTTGTGGGGTAAGCTTGGTACGAAATTACTGTATTCAACTACATGTCACCCCAAACCGATGGCCAAACTGAGGTAGTCAATCGAATTTTAGGAGCCTTATTACGATCTGTTGTGGGAAAGAACATTAAAAATTGGGAAGAATGTTTGCCATTTGTTGAATTTGCATATAATAGATCTATTCATTCTACAACTAGCTATTCACCATTTGAACTTGTTTATGGTTTTAACCCACTAACAGTACTTGATCTTGCGCCATTACCACTAGAACATATTGTTAATTTAGATGACGTACAGAAAGCTGAGTTGGTGAAATCCTTACACGAGAAGGCTAGGCAACGAATAGCCAAAACAAATGACATCAACACCAACAAAGAAAATAAGGGGCGCAAACGGGTTATCTTTGAACCCGAATATTGGGTTTGGGTCCATATGAGGAAAGAACGATTTCCTACAAAAAGAAAGACCAAGTTGGATCCAAGAGGCGATGGGTCATTCCACGTACTCGAGCAGATCAATGATAATGCATACAAAATTGACGTACCCGATGAGTACAATGTAAGTTCTATTTTCAATGTGGCTGACTTATCTCCATTTGATTTTTCAGATTCGAGGATGAATCTTTTTGAGGAAGGAGGGAATGATACGAGTCACAAAGGCCCAACTAAAGCTCAAGAACGAGATGGGCTTACACTACCACAAGGCCCAAAAACGAGATCAAAGGCCAAGCAAATGCGTACGAAACTAAATGGAACCATTCAAGACTTCATTAGCAAGGGCTTAGATGCGTATACAAAGGAAAAAGAAAATCAAGATTCACTTTCTTGTTTTCAAGAAAATCAAGAAACCGAATCTTGGTCCAATTTTGCTGTTTTGAGCGATTTTAAGAATCAAGAAAATCAAGATTTCAAATCTTGGAAATCTTGGAAATCTTGGTCCAAGAAACCAAATCTTGCAGCCAAGGCGCATTGGATCTCAGTTACGAGCATTAATGAACCATTTTCGGGAAAGAACGGATTACAAGCCCAAGTTCTTGAAGACACGACCTAATAAGATGTTCCAAGCCCAATCAAGAAAGTTAAATGAGACTTAGTTGAAAATCAGGCCAAATTGTCAAAGTGGCCCAATTTGTACAATTTTAGTTCTTTAAATACCTAGTTTAATTTTTAGAGTTTATGATTAGTTTCTATGTAAAAAAACTTCAGCCCAAGCAGCCCATTAAAAGCCTTGGCCGAATTTTTCCTTTTAAATTTAATAATTAGGTTTTTTTATAGTTTTCCTAATAAGATTAGAAAAATAGTTAGAAGGCCTATTAATAGGCTTGGCCAGCCACCTTGTGAAGACACTTGAATAATACATTGAAATCAGATTTGTTGGTTGAGTGAAAATTCTCTTTGAGTTCTCCAAGAATTTTCTCTTGAGTTTTCTTTAGAAGGAGTTTTAACAATATTTTTGATTGTGGGAGCCATCTTCAGCCTTCTTCTTGCCATTGTTCTTCATTGGAGGGGAGATTAGAGCCGTTTGAAGGGAGTTGTGAAATCTTTCTCGATTTCAAGGCTTCTTAGGACTTTTCTTTATTTTTCTTACTGTTAATCCTCTTTAAATTTTTCTGATTGTGCTGATCTATTGATTAACTTATTTTAATCTCTTTTGTTGTGTTTCCAGCCATTATACTCTTCAAGAATCTGATCGGCACCCTTCTTGGCAGCAAGAAATGTTCCTTAGTCATCCTTCTCAATTGATCTTGTCGTCCTATCATTCTAAATCTGATTCAATTCGTTTTGCTGGACTTTTTAATTTAATTTGCTGTTTGGTGTTATTCTTTCAGATTCGGCTGTTTGGAGTCTCTTTTGAATTCAATTCCGTGTTCTTGGCTTCCAAGATTAGCTATCTGATAGGGGATTGCACGCGGACCAAGATCGAGTCATCAAGTCACGGGAAACTCCTATGAAAGCTCTAAACAATCAGATCTGAAACGAAACAGAAAATTAAAAGATTAGAACTTTGAATTTCCAGATCTGAAATAAAATCCCCAAATCAGGAAAGAGTCAAATTGAGAATAGAAATAAGTGTTAATAAGGGTTCTTGAAACCCTAAAGGAGGTTGTGATCCTGCCCAATTGAACACCAAGATAGTTTTTCCCAAATTTCGGCAACCTAATTTCACCCAAAAAGAGTATGGATGAATCGGCAAGAACCCTAGAAATTGGGAATTTTTTGGCTAATTCTTTAAGATAGAAAAAAGGCTGGAAACACAATAAGAACAACAAATAAATTAGATAAAGATTCGGTACAAGCAGAAATAAAGAAGGAATTGACAGCAAGAAAACTAAAAAAACCTAATTGTTGACTTTTAAAGGGAAATTTGGCCAAGGCCTTTAAATGGGCCTCTTGGACTGAATGTTTACATAAAAATTTATTCATAAAGTCTAAAAATTAAAAACTAAGTATTTAAAGAATTAAAACTTAACAAATTGGGCCACTTTGACAATTTGGCCTAATTTTCAACTAAGTCTAGTTTAAACTTCTTGGTTGGGCTTGGAACATCTTATTGGGCCGTATCTTCAAGAACTTGGGCTTGTAATCCGTTCTCTCCTGAAATTGGTTCATTGATGCTCGTAGCTGAGATCCAATGCGCCTTAGCTACAAGATTCAGTTTCTTGGACCAAGATTTCTAAGATTTGAAATCTTGATTTTCTTGATTCTTGAAATCACTCAAAACAACCAAATTGGACCAAGATTCGGTTTCTTGATTTTCTTGAAAACAAGAAAGTGAATCGTGATTTTCTTTTTCCTTTGTATACGCATCTAAGGCCTTGCTAATGAAGTCTTGAACGGTTTCATTTAACTTCATACGCATTTGCCTGGCCTTTGACCTCGTTATTGGGCCTTGTGGTAATTTGAACCCATCACGTTCTTGAGCTTGAATTGGGCCTTTGTGGCTCGTATCATTCCCCCTTCCTCAAAAAGATTTGTCCTCGAATCTAAAAAATAAAATGGAGATAAGTCAGCCACATTAAAAGTAGAACTTATATTGTACTCACCGGGTAGGTCAATTTTGTATGCATTATCATTGATCCGCTCGAGTACTTGGAAAGGCCCATCACCTCTTGGATCCAACTTGGTCTTTCTTTTTGTAGGAAATCGTTCTTTCCTCATATGGACCCAAACCCAATCTCCGGGTTCAAAGATAACCCGTTTGCGCCCCTTATTTGCTTTGTTGGTGTTGATGTCATTTGTTTTGGGTATTCGTTGCCTAGCCTTCTCGTGTAAGGATTTCACCAACTCACCTTTCTGTTCGCAATCTAAATTAACAATATGTTCTACTGGTAATGGCACAAGATCAAGTACTGTTAGTGGGTTAAAACCATAAACAAGTTCAAATGGTGAATAACCAGTTATAGAATGAATAGATCTATTATATGCAAATTCAACAAATGGTAAACATTTTTCCCAATTTTTAATGTTCTTTCCCACAACAGATTGTAATAAGGCTCCTAAAATTCGATTGACTACCTCAGTTTGGCCATCGGTTTGGGGTGACATGTAGTTGAATACAGTAATTTCGTACCAAGCTTACCCCACAATACCTTCCAAAAGTGGCTAAGGAATTTGACATCTCTGTCGGAAACACTTGTTTTAGGGATGCCATGAAGTCTTACCACATCTTAAAAAAAAAGTCTGCCACATGTGTAGCATCATCTGTTTTGTGAAAAGGAATAAAATGTGCCTTCTTGGAAAACCTGTCAACAACAACAAATATACTATCTCTTCTTTTCTTAGTTCGTGGCAAATCTAGAATAAAATCCATGGAGAAGTCTACCCATGGTGAAGTAGGAAACGGCAAAAGAGTGTAAAGGCCAATGGAACGGCAAAGGAGTGTAAAGTCTACCCTTAGATTTTGCTTGTTTACACGTGATGCACTTAGAACATACCTTTTCGACATCCTTCTTCATATGTGGCCAATGGAAGTGTTCTATCCCACGTAAAGGTGGTAAACTTTTAGGGGCCTCACTAAAAACATCTTCATAATCCTGCAAAAGACATTGAAACACACTAGGCAAATTTTCATTAATGTTAGATAGAGATAAATAGTTTTGCCTAAACCTCACAAGGATACAAGGCTGTTTATTGAGTAGGGCTCTCCGCACATCTTTTTTTGTTGCAATTAAAATTTTCACTCTAGTTTTACCACTTGTGGATTCACTCACCTTTGGGCCATTTAAATTTTGACTTTTTTCACTACTAGCCTCTTTTCTCTCTGTCTTTTTTATTTGTCCTTTCTCTCCTAGCCCCTCACAAAATTTCATCATTTTTAATTGATCTTTCTATACATCATTGGGATTTAAAGGAGCAAAAGTGAATTTTCGGCCTTTAAACACAATTGAGCTTGCCTTGGTGTGTAACATCACAATCAAATTGCCAAGGCCGTCCAAGGAGCAAGTGTGTCGCATGCATTGGGACCACATCACACCATACCTCATCCTCGTAATTCCCGAGCTTAAAAGTGATCAAGGCCTGTTTTGTAACTTTAACTTTCGAGCATTCATTAAGCCACTGAAGGTGATACGGCTTAGGGTGCTAGGTACAAGGTAACTTTAAGGAGTCCACCAAATAACTGCTAACTACATTCGAACAACTCCCACTATCAATAATAAGTGAACATAAGTTACCTTTTATAACACACCTAGAATGGAAAATATTGGTCTTTTGGTTATCAAAATTGTCTCTCATTTGGATGTTAAAGGTGCGGCGGACTACAAGGCATTGAAAATCGGCAAAGTCCCCTTCTTTTGGCATCTTATTTTTTTCTTTTTGGAATACCTGCAAAACAAATACTCAACACTCAAAAAAAAATTAACAAACCTCACCGTTAATCACTCAAAAAGGAAAGTCAAATTCTCACAGAGGTAGAATTCAATCTTGTGAGTTCGTTAGTAGAGTCTATATCAATCAATTAGAAAGTGTATGAACCGTAACTACCAAATAATCCTAATTGCACTATGAATCCAAAAAGTGACTAGACACCAATTGGATTGTGTTGCACCGAGGAAGAATTGTGCACACTTTTAAATCCTACCAACACAAGAAACAAGAAGGTGTTAGATAGTGTAAAGGAAGAATAAAAGCAAAACAAATGAAAACCTACAGCTAAGAATCATAAAAATTACTGACACCCGAAAACCTGAAAAATTGCGGAGTAACTTGACAACTTCGTTTGAGGTGTTCTCGATCTCAAAAAATCACGAAATTTAAACTGGAATGTCCTTAAATATTGTATATTTGATCTGGAAAGTTTTGGCACTAAACTCAACCCGCTGAATATTTTTTAATTTTTATTTGATTTCATCTCTTTTCTATTTTTCTGACTTTTTCTACTGATTTTTTTGGGAAATATTTTCTAATATTCTATCAAAGTGCCGCAAATATGCATATAAAATTTTAGAGCAATCGGACAACATTTACCCACTCAAATGAATTTTTTTTCAAAAATTTTTCTGGGTAAAAACTGCTATATGCTGTTTTTTAAAGGAAATCAGTTTAGAAATCAACCAAGAACACCGAAAACGCCCAAAATCTAATACCAAATGATAGAGGGTTGTGCGCAGACCAAGATCGAGTTGTCAAGTCACGGGAAAAGTCCTACAAAAGCTATAGACACTTGGATCTGAAACAGAAACAGAAAACTAACATTAGCAGCAAAAGAAACCGAAATTTAATAGGGTTTCTTGGAAGCAAAGAAACTGAAATTTAACTCTGAAAGTGATACGAGACACAAAGGCCTTAGATACGTATACGAAGAAAAAAGAAAATTAAGATTCACTTTCTTGTTTTCAAGAAAATCAAGAAACCGAATCTTGGTCCAATTTTGCTGTTTTGAGCGATTTCAAGAATCAAGAAAATCAATATTTCAAATCTTGGAAATCTTGATCCAAGAAGCTAAATCTTGCAACTAAGGCGCATTGGATCTCAGTTACGAGCATTAACAAGCCAATTTTGGGAGAGAACAGATTACAAGCCCAAGTTCTTAAAGACAAGGCCCAATAAGATGTTCCAAGCCCAATCCAGAAATTTAAATCAGATTTAGTTAAAAATCAGGCCAAATTGTCAAAGTGGCCCAATTTGTAAATTTTAATTCTTTAAATACTTAGTTTTAATTTTTAGACTTTATAAATAAATTTCTATGTAAAACTTCAGCCCAAAGAGGCCCATTAAAGGCCTTGGACGAAATTCCCTTGAAAATCAATAATTAGTTTTTTTTTTTTTAGTTTTCCTATTAGGGTTAGGAAAATAGTTAGAAGGCCTATATATATGGCTTGGCCAGCCACCCATAGAACACATGGATTATATTTTGCAATCAGATTTTTGTTGAGTGAAAATTCTCTTTGGGTTTTCTTCAAGAATTTTCTCTTGAGTTTTCTTTAGAAGTAGTTTTAACAACCTTTTTGATTGTGGGAGCCATCTTCAGCCTTCTTCTTGCCATTGTACTTCATTGGAGGGGAGATTAGAGCCTTTTGAAGGGAGTTGTGAAATCTTTCTCGATTTCAAGGCTTCTTAGGACTTTTTCTTTATTTTTCTTGTTGTTCATTCATCCTAATTTTCTGCTTGTACCAATTTATTGATTAACTTGGGATTAACTATTCTTGTTGCGTTTCAGCCATTCCAAACTTCAAGATCTGATTCGACATCATTCTTAGGCATCAAGAAACGTTTTTATTCATAATTTCCAGATTTCTTGCCGCCCAAGTATTTCTTATTATATTCGATTTGGGTTTCTTGATCTGTCAAGTTTAATTCTTTGTTTTCTATTTTCATTGTAGCCAAGTTGTTTAGTGCTTTCGTAGGGATTTCCCGTGACTTGACAACTCAATCTTGGTCCACGCGCATTCCTCTATCAGAAAGACTCCCAAAAAACTGAATGTTTATTGACGCCAAAGAATGTTGCCAAAACAGATCTTGAAGTTTTGGAATGGCTGAAACGCAACAAGAACAATAAAACAAAGTTAATCAATAATTCGGCACAAGCAGAAAAATTTAAAGAGAAATAAACAGCAAGAAAGATAAAGAAAGCCCTAAGAAGCCTCAAAATCACGAAAGATTTCACAACTCCCTTCAATCGGCTCCAATCTACCCTCCAATGTAGAAACACGGCAAGAAGAAGGCTGAAGATGGCTACCACAATCGAAAGATTGTTAAAACTACTTTTAAAAAAAAAAACTCAAGAGAGAATTCTTGGAGAAAACTCAAAGAGAATTTTTCACTCAATAAAAATCTGATTTCAATGTGTTGTGTCAAAGGGTGGCCGGCCAAGCCATATATATAGGCCTTCTAACTACTTTCCTAGTACTACAAGGAAAACTAAAAAAAACCTAATTGTTGACTTTTAAAGGGAAATTCGGCCAAGGCCTTTAAATGGGCCTCTTGGACTGAATGTTTACATAAAAATTTATTCATAAAGTCTAAAAATTAAAAACTTAGTATTTAAAGAATTAAAACTTCACAAATTGGGCCACTTTGACAATTTTGGCCTGATTTTCAACTAAGTCTAGTTTAAACTTCTTGGTTGGGCTTGGAACATCTTATTGGGCCGTATCTTCAAGAAATTGGACTTGTAATCCATTCGCTCCCGAAATTGGTTCGTTGATGCTCGTAACTGAGATCCAATGCGCCTTAGCTGCAAGATTCAGTTTCTTGGACCAAGATTTCCAAGATTTGAAATCTTGTGATATGAGTCACAAAGGCTCAACTTAAGCTCAAGAATGTGATGGGCTCAAATTACCACAAGGCCCAATAACGAGGTCAAAGGCCAGACAAATGCGTTCAAAACTAAATGGAACCATTCAAGAATTTATTAGCAAGGCCTTAGATGCGTACACGAAGGAAAAAGAAAATCAAGATTCACTTTCTTGTTTTCAAGAAAATCAAGAAACCGAATCTTGGTCCAATTTTTCTGTTTGGAGCGATTTCAAGAATCAAGAAAATCAAGATTTCAAATCTTGGAAATATTGGTCAAGAAACCGAATCTTGCAGCTAAGGCGCATTGGATCTCCGTTACAAGCACCAACGAACCAATTTCGGTAGAAAACAGACTACAAGCCCAAGTTCTTGAAGGCAAGGCCCAATAAGATGTTCCAAGCCCAATCAAGAAAGTTAAATGAGACTTAGTTGAAAATCAGGCCAAATTGTCAAAGTGGCCCAATTTGTAAAATTTTAATTCTTTAAATACCTAGTTTAATTTTTAGACTTCATGATTAGTTTCTATGTAAAAAAATTCAGCCCAAGCAGCCCATTAAAAGCCTTGGCCGAATTTTTCCCTTTAAATTTAATAATTAGATTTTTTTTAGTTTTCCTAATAAGATTAGGAAAATAGTTAGAAGGCCTATTAATAGGCTTGGCCGGCCACCTTGGGATTACACTTGATTAATACATTGATTATACATTGAAGTCAGATTTTTGTTGAGTGAAAATTCTCTTTGGGTTTTCTCTAAGAATTTTCTCTTGAGTTTTCTTTGGAAGTAGTTTTAACAATCTTTTTGATTGTGGGAGCCATCTTTAGACTTCTTCTTGCCATTGTTCTTCATTGGAAGGGAGATTAGAGCCATTTGAAGGGAGTTGTGAAATCTTTCTTGATTTCAAGGCTTCTTAGGACTTTTTTTTATTTTTCCTTGCTGTTCATTCTTCCTAATTTTCTGCTTGTGTCGATTTCATCAACTAACTTGTTTAAACTTTCTTGTTACGTTTCCAGAACTCTCAACCATCAAGAATCTATTCGGCACCATCCTTGGTCAACAAGAAATGTTTTTGATTCACAAATTCCTCCTTTCTTGCCGCCCAAACCCTAGATCTAATTTCAATTTGATTTTGTGATCTGTTGAGTTTGATTCGATTCTGTCTTGTGTTATTCTTTTCAGATTCGGTTGTTGGGAATCTCTCTTGAATTCAATTTCATGTTCTTGGCTTCCAAAAATAGCTATTCACAGGTGTTTTTGTTTCTGGGTCGATCTTTTATTGTTTTGGGGTTTTTATTTCAGTTCTGGAATTTTAAGACTTTGCTTTCTCTATTTCGTTTCAGATTCGAGTGTCTAAAGCTTTCTTAGGGATTTTCTCGTGACTTGGCAACTCAATCTTAGTCCGCGTACAACCCTCTATCATCTTGTTTTTCTTGACTCTTGAAATCGCACAAAACAGCCAAATTGGACCAAGATTCGGTTTCTTGATTTTCTTGAAAACAAGAAAGTGAATCTTGATTTTCTTTTTCCCTTGTATACGCATCTAAGGCCTTGCTAATGAAGTCTTGAATGGTTCCATTTAGTTTCGTACGCATTTGCCTGGCCTTTGACCTCGTTATTGGGCCTTGTGGTAATTTGAACCCATCACGTTCTTGAGCTTGAATTGGGCCTTTGTCACTCGTATCAATTACAGTGACGAACAAGAAGGTCCTAGTAATTTTTCGTATACACTAAGGTATTCACCCATGAAGACTCAATCTCGAAGAGATGATCGTGTTTCGTATGAAGATCCCTCCTCTCTTTCCCAACGAAAGGTTTCTCATTTTGATTTTTTCTTGTTTTCTTGTTCTTGTAATGAAAAAAAAAAGAAGAAGAAATTGAAAAGGAAAAAAAGTAAAAGAAAGATAAAAAAGATTGAGATTGTGATAGAGGGTTGCGCGCGGACCAAGATCGAGTTGCCAAGTCACGAGAAATCTCTTACGAAGCTCTAGACGATCAGATCTAAAAACAAAACAGAGAGTTAAGATTAGATCCAATCAGATCTGAAAACAAAATTCCCTAATTCAATTAATGGGCAGCAAGCATTAAAACGCCCCAAGAGATGTCAATTCTTGGAAGCCAAAAACCCGATTTGATTTTTAAGAGAATTCCCCAAACAGCCGAACCTATCAGCACCAAAAGAAAAAAAACGAATTAGAAATCAAATCAGAAGAAAACAATCAGATTTAATAGAAAACTAGGGTTTGGGGTGGCAAGAGAAAAGAAAGATTGATGAATCAAAAATGATCTTTGATGCTCAAGAAGATTGCGATTTGCCCAAATTGAAACAGCAAGATAATTTCCCCAAATTCCAGCAACCGAATTTAACCAGAATGAGAAAGAATAATCGGCAAGAACAATTGAAAAGATGGAGTTTGATCGATCTTTGCTGCCAAGAAAGGGTACCGATTGGTTTCTCTAATGAAGAGGGTTGGAAAACACAACAAGAAGATTCAAGAAATTAGGATGAGAAATCGGCACAAAAACCAGAAAATTAAAAGGAAATTGAACAGCAAGAAATTAAAATAAAGTCCTAAGAAGCCTTGAAATCCCAAAAGATTTTACAACTCCCTTCAAACAGCTCTAATCTCCCCTCCAATGAAGATCAATGGCAAGAAGAAGGCTAAAGATGGCTCCCACAATCAAAAAGATTGTTAAAAATACTTCTAAAGAAAACTCAAGAGAAAATTCTTGGAGAACTCAAAGAGAATTTTCACTCAAAACAAATCTAAAATTTTCAATGTAATTGTAATGTCTTTGACAATGTGGCCGGCCATGCCTATTAATAGGCCTTCTAACTATTTTCCTAATCTCATTAGGAAAACTAAAAAAAAACCCTAATTAATAAATTGAGAGGGAAATTTCAGCCAAGCCATTTAATGGGCTGCTTGGGCCGAATTTTACATATATAATAATCCCAAAGTCTAAAAATTAAACTAGGTATTTAAACAATTAAAATTTTACAAATTGGGCCACTTTAATAATTTGGCCTGATTTTCAACTAAGTATGGTTTGAATTTCTTGGTTGGGCTTGGAACCTCTTTTTGGGCCTTGCCTTCAAGAACTTGGGCTTGTAGTCCATCTCCTACCAAAATTGGTTCGTTGATGTTCGTAACGGAGATCCAATGCGCGTTAGCTGCAAGATTCAGTTTCTTGGACCAAGATTTCCAAGATTTGAAATCTTGATTTTCTTGATTCTTGAAATCGCTGCAAACAGCAGAATTAGGCCAAGATTCGATTTCTTGATTTTCTTGAAAACAAGAAAGTGAATCTTGATTTTCTTTTTCTTTCGTGTACACATCTAAGGCCTTGCTTACAAATTCTTGAATGGTTCCATTCAGTTTTGAACGCATTTGTCTGGCCTTTGACCTCGTTATTGGGCCTTGTGGTAATTTGAGCCCATCACGTTCTTGAGCTTGGGTTGGGCCTTTGTGACTCGAATCAGATTGCAAAAGCAGGCGAGCAAGAAAAGAAAGAGAGATTGAAGAAAGAAAAGAAAGTGTCCAAGAAACGAGTGTAGTTGTTGAAAAAGAAAGCAAAATAAAGAATGAAAGTGAGTTTTCAACAAAAAAAATATTGTGGAAAAAGAAAGAGAATTTGAAAAAGAAACAAGTGAAAAAGTCGAGAGAGAACAAGAAAAAGCGAGGAATGTTTTAACTAACCAACGAGTGAGTTGTCCTCGTGTTGTTTCTTCTTTTTAGGTTTCTCAAGATTCGAATGATAATGATGTGAACCAGTTCGGTGATGTTGAGTCGAATCACTTTAATTGCCCGATCGTCAACGAGAAAAGTCGTTCATTTTGTAAGAAGTTGGATTTTGGTTAACTTATAAACGAAAGTTGGCAAAGAGGTTCAAATGATAGGCTAGGTTCGATATTTGATAGTTAACAAAGAAATGGAGTAAATAATTGTTAGATATGAGGGAATGGATAAGTGAACTCAAGCTTCAAGATCGATTCAATACTATAACGAGTATTGTCCCAGGACTTATATCGCTCAAGGTGGTTAAATGGATAATAGATGATGGACTTTGACCCGTTACCTAAAGAGGTAGGAACCAAAGGTATAAATAACTGGATGAACGCCACACCAAGGTTGGTGATAAGTTCAAAGAGTTCGGGTTGACGCCACTAGCAAGCTAGATAAGTCAATTCGAGACTCAAACGAAATAGAGAGGAAGAAACCTCATAAGAACAATAGTTCATTCAATAATTTGGCAAAAAGTTCTTGCAAATGTTTACAAGAAAGCTATTTATAGACATAAAGATGACTACTCAAATTCGTCATCTATATGTTCACACAATAAGAAAAATGTTCACACTAAAACATTAAAATTCGGTTCATGTTTGAAGATGGTGCATGAATTGGCTGAACCATCATGTTGCTTCACTTGATGCATTCATGCATACTTAGCCTTGAAGAATAGCCATAATTCCATGAATGTGCAGCCCTTTAATGCTCCTGATACGCCCTGGCCTCGTAGATTAATCCGAGTCGTATAGTTGCCCGATCGTTAAAACAAAGAAGAATTATTTGAGATGGAATGAAGTCGGATATTAAGCTAAATGTGGTTTAAGGATGTCAAGGATAGGCTTAAGAATAATATGGCTAATCGAATTATTGAGGCTTGGTTGTAAAATAAAAGAAAACTCGGTAATTAGAATTAAAATGGTAACTTAAGAACAAGAGTGACACTTCAATTGAAGGTTGACCCAAAACTTATAGGTTCTAAAGTTGTTTAGGAGATGGATAGGGAAACCTCGACCCACTATCTATAATAGATAGGAACCTTGGTATAATTTAGGATGAACGCCACACGAAATCGTGATAAGTTCAGTTGAAAAAAAACCGGTTGACGCCACTAACTAGTTAGATAAGTCAACGAAGTTTTTGGACGAAATTTAAGAGAAGAATTCTCTCCACAATTTGACAGCGATTCATTAAGGTTCAAAAGTCCATTACAAAATGAAATTTTCAACTATTTATAAGCAAGGACTAAGCTAGCCGAATAGCCACATGTATTCTTAAAAACTAAGCAAATGAATCTATTTAATTAGGCTAACAACATTCAGCTGAATGTGAGCTTGAATGGATAGCTTCTAGAATGAAAAATGGACTTGGAAGCTGAGAAAGGTGCATGGCAGCAGCTTGATTCGTTTAATGGACTTAAATAAGCTCATTTATATTGTAACTATTGCTGGAAAGTGGCCAACAATTAAGGAGTTACTGATCAGCCATTTTGTAGTGTGAAAACCTTGAACCGAACAGCCACAATGTGTGAACATTTGCCCAACAATGTGAAAAGAATAATTTTGGCTGAATGGGCATCTTGGGAGTATGAAACAGCAGCTCCCTTGGCCGAATGGTCACCTAAAAGACTTCAAACAGTAGCCAACTTTAATTCCCCAAACATGCATGTGTCGTCCCTTGCATGTACTTTCTTTTAATTCCTTTCATGCACCAAGGACGTCCAAATATGATCTACCTGCAGCAAATTCATTCAATAAATTAGATGCATTTTTAGACACAATAAATTGGCAGCAACAAACACTAAATTCCTGCACAATAACTTCGGCAGCCCCTTAGGACACAATTAAAACATGTTTGATTTTGGACAACATAAATTCGGCTTGACTTAGACATCATTAAAGCATGTAATAAAATTAGACACATTAATAACATATAATAAAAACACATTTAACACAAAATTTAGTATGTCCAAATTTTATTAATTAAATTAGCTAATTAACTATTTAACTAATTTAGCAACTAAAGTGATTTATTCCAGCAAATTTAATGAACATTAAAAGTGAACTCCTTGAGCTAAGTTTGAGCTAATTGAGCTTGAAGGAGCTGGAAATGAGCTAAATGGAGCTCCATGAAATGAAATTGAGCTACGTTCAGCTTGCAAAAATGACGAGCCTCGCTTGTAGGCTGAACCAATGGCCGTTCTCGGGGTGGGTTCGTATCATTCCCCCTCTTCAAAATAACTTGTCCTCAAGTCAGGCCACTTGCTCGCGACAAATCTTTCCTCATCACAAGTCCCTTGGTTGACAACGTTGCTCCCAAAAATCTGAGGATCACAAATTTCTTGAAAATAAAGTTAAACATGGTTCCTCCCTCTTTAGGGATATAACATTTAAATGGATCATCTATATAAAAGAGAAAGGACTTGGGGACACAACGAATGAAGGACTTACAAACTCGCACAGAAATGTCAATCGGGACTTGAACAAGTAAGCCATTGCTGAGTTTAAGAATATAAATGGGTCTTACCTCCTCAATTTGACTCCCCATATTTGGCAATAGGAAATGCAAAGGATTCAAGTTCAAGTTGCATCCACAAGACTTGGAAAAATTAGTCACTCGATTAGGAACACTTGGTTCCATTTGATCGCAACTTGCAAACTTCAAATCTTCAAACATTCTCGATATGCCATTATTATAACCAAGTGAACTCAATCGAATCAAATGATAATCAATTAAATATTTTCGCACACAATCAAACTCAACAATGCGCTTCCATAACTTTTCAACATGATCAGTTAAAATGAACAACTTATACGAGCTTTCATCTTGCGCATTCTCAACATGCATTTCATTGTAAGTTAAAGACAAACAACCAATACCATCAAGAAAATAGTATTTTTCAAATATCAAAGCATCAACAAAGTGTTCATCAACATGCGAATAAGACAAAGATGTCTTAGAATTTTCCAAAGTCATTTCCTGGTTACCTTTAAGAGTAGGAAGAAAAATTTCGGTGTTACCTTTTTTTATCAACACAAACCTTCTCTCCTCCGCAATATAATGTAATCACAATTCCTTGCTTGATTTAACCTGAAAGGATGAAGAAACATGAAGACAATGGTTAATCAAAACATTTTTCTTTCTCTCACTCAAATTTCTTTCACTTTTTCTCCACTCTTGTTTTCTTCACTACTAGACTTGTTTTCACTCAATTTTCCTTTCGTTCTCTCTTTTGATTCTTTACTCTCTTTTTTTAACCTCTCCATGGATTGTTTAATTCTTTGCTGATCCTTCATACTTGTTGTGGCGATAGTGGTGCTAGAGTTACGTTCCTACCATGGTGCTTAAAAGTGTATTGATTTGTGAATCCGTTGTGTTTGACTCTCCGATCAAATTGCCATGGTCTTCCTAATAACAAATATCCCGCATGCATGGGTACCACATCGCATAGAACCTCATCACGGTACTTTCCGATGGAAAATGCAACAAGGGCCTATTTGGTTACCTTGAGTTCGATACCCACTTGTAGGGACTCGGGTGTTTAGTAGTTAGAAAGGCAAGTTTCTCCACCAAGAGCGTGCTTGCTACATTTGTACAGCTACCTCTATCGATCACCAAACTACAGACCTTGTCTTGAACGTGACAACGAGTATGAAACAAGTTTTCACGTTGCGGTTCACTCCCGGTGCTTTGTGCACTTAGGCTCCTTTTAACAATGAGCATCTCTCCCTCCACTGCGTATTCTATCTCTTCTTCTTCATCTGTAGGGATATCAGCTTCGTTTTCTCTTTGCCCTTCCTCTCCCTCAGATTCGATGTCACCGTTGGAAAGCACGATCATCGTGTTACGATTCGCGCATTGACTCGCTATGTGCCCTCTCCCTTGGCATTTAAAACACTTGATGTCTCGAGAGCGAGTTTGAACATTTTCAAGGGCCTTACCTTTACTAGATTCGGCCACAAGCTTGTTGGACTTCATGGGCACCACAGGTTCTTTTGATTGATTCGTTGAAACATTCTTACTTGCCCCTTGGTTCCATTTGGATGCACTCGAAGAGGAGTAACCACGTACGACTCCTTTCATCTTGAGTTGCTTTTCGACTTTGATCGCCATGTGAACCATATTGACGATCTCTACATAATGTTGCAATTCGACGACATAGGCTATGTCTCGATTCAATCCTGCCAAAAATCATGCCATGGTGGCCTCACGGTCTTCTTGCACATCTGCACGTATCATAGCCACTTCCATTTCTTTATAGTAATCCTCCACACTCCTCGTTCCTTGTGTAAGATTTTGGAGTTTTTGGTAGTACGAAGGAATAAAACGTCATCACATTACAGCCTTCATCTCAGTCCATGTTTGGATAAGACGCTCGCCATTTCGTCTTCGGCTAGTCATAAGTTGGTCCCACCAAACCATTGTGTAGTCAGAAAACTCAATAGCAGCCAACTTAACTTTCTTGGCCTCAGAATAGTTATGGCATTCAAATATGAGCTCGATCTTTTTATCCCACTCGAGATAAGCTTCGGGATCAGATCGAACTTGGAATGAAGGGATTGACAACTTAATGCTTTTCAAGTCATCATCGAACCTCTCTCGGTTTCGTTGGCCTCGGTTGGGTAGGCCTCTCCGTTGGACATTCGCATTGGACCCTTGATCACTTTCGTGTTCAATCGGCTCAGAAGATTCATCATCTAAATTAGATTTTCGTCCTCGATTTCTCGGAGGGCTTAAGGGAGTTCTTCTTCATTGGGCTCTTCCTTCCACACGATCAAGTCTATCTTGAATCGGTTCCAACTTTTGATCGAACAATCGTTCTATCTCGCATAGCAGTGCTTCCAAATTCAAGTCTGGCACATTCCGAAAAGGTTTCCTTTCCGTCATGTTTCTCGTAGGGCTTCTTGATATATGAAATTATAACCTCACAACAAAAACTCTCAATTCACTCAAAAAGAAAACAATTCGGCACTCCACTTGTGTTTACACTCTTTAATGGCTTTTACCTCCACTCTATTGTGCTCACTCACTCACGCCTTTTCCCTCTCGTATCTTCTCTTGTGATTTCGTATAAAACTTCGTAAGACTAGATCTTCTAGTTTAGGGGGTAGTTTTAAGAAGTTTGCAAAGGGAACTATATAAGGGATGTAGGTGGGCTAAAATAACGATATTGGGTTATCAAGTGTGGCGTGAAGGTGGATGGTGTTAGGAATAAGAAATCGTTGATCAGGAATGACCAAAAGATGTATTTACCACTTGCAACAAATTTTTTTTCGAATTTTCTCTTTTTTTTTATGAACTACAATACAATATGCTAATTTACAAATAAAAATAAATACAACCCCTTTTTTAAAATACAATTTTTTTTACGATTTTTTTCTACAAATCTACTTACTCTGGCTATTCTCGAATGTCCGTTCTTCTCGTTTTAAATAGCTCTAATACCAAATGATACACCTTGACCTCGTAGATTAATCCGAGTCGTATAGGTGCTCGATTGTTAAAACAAACAAGAATCATTTGAGATGGAATAAAGTCGGATATTAAGCTAAATGTGGTTTAAGGATGTCAAGGATAGGCTTAAGAATAAGATGGCTAATCGAATTATTGAGACTTGGTTGTAAAATAAAAGAAAACTCGATAATTAGATGACAGAGGGTTGCACATGGACCAAGATCGAGTTATCAAGTCACGGGAAAATCCTACGAAAGCTTTAGACGCTTAGATCTAAAATGAAACAGAAAAAGTAAATCTTAAAATTCCAGATCTGAAATAAAAACCCCAAAACAATAAAGAATCAGCCAAGAAACCAAAAACACTTGTGAATAGCTATTTTGAAAGCCAAGAACATGAAATTGAATTCAAGAGAGACTCCCAACAGCCGAATCTGAAAAGAATAACACAAAACAGAATCAAATCAAACTCAGCAGATCACAAAATCAAATTGAATTAGATCTAGGGTTTGGACGGCAAGAAAAGAGGAATTTGTGAATGAAAAATGTTCTTGTTGACCAAGGATGGTGCCGAACAGATTCTTGATGGTTGAGAGTACTGGAAACGCAACAAGAAAGTTTAAACAAGTTAGTTAATGAAATCGACACAAGCAGAAAATTAGGAAGAATGAACAGCAAGAAAAGAGTAAAGAAAAAGTCCTAAGAAGCCTTGAAATCGAGAAAGATTTCACAACTCCCTTCAAACGGCTCTAATCTCCCCTCCAATGAAGAACAATGGCAAGAAGAAGGCTGAATGATACGATCCCGGCCAGGGACGCCCATGATTTTAGCTTGAATTCAGCTCCTCAAGCTCTATTTAGCTTGGTTCAGCTCATTCGAGCTCAAGTTAGTACAATCGAGCTCAATTCAGCTCATTAAGCTCGTTATTAGCTCTTTAATTTCTGGAATAAATTAAATATTTAAGTTAATTAGTTAATTTAGTTACAGCTCTTAATTACTTGTCAGCTTATTACATGTTTTAAATATGTTGTGTTAGCCGAATTTAATTAGGTGGCTGGACTATAATTAATTTGTCTCAATTTAGTTAGTATGATAATTAGTGTTTAATTTCTCTTGATGCCATTTAGTTCAGCCGAACATACATTTGAACCTAATTTAGTTCATGTGTTTCTTGTAGGATGGACAAAATACATGAAAGAGCATTAAAGTCCAAGTGCATGAATAGATTGGTGCAATGTATGGGAGTGTGCATGCACAATTGAGGTTCAATGGAAGGCATTTAATGGAGCACAAGTACTTGGGACGTTCATGCAAGAGGGGGTTGCTGAATGTTCATGCATTTGCACATTTATGGACCGAATTTATAGAAGAACATACCATGGGACGTTTTAGGCCTGTCCATGTATTTTCCAAGATCACTATTCAAGTTTTCAAGGCACTTTAAAGCTCCATTCAGCCAAGGGAGATGTTGGAACAATTAAGGGGCTGCACATCCATGGAATTGAGCTCTCTTCAAGGTTAAGGATGCATGAATGCATCAAGTGAAGCAACATGATGATTCGGCCAATCCATGCATCATCTCCAAGCATGAACCAAATTTTTAATGCTTCATTCATGCACATTCAACCGAATTTAGCTACAGCAAATTAATGATTTCTTTCTAGAATTTTCTAGCATATTCATGGCTGAATTCTTAGCCATTAGGTTTCCCATTCGGCTAGCCATGACTGGTTCTATAAATAGTTGTTTATTTTCATTGTAAAGGACTTTTTGTCAAATTCCTGAATGAACTATTGTTCTTGTGAGGTTTCTCCCTCTCATATTTTGTGTGAGTCTCGATTTGGCTTATCTAGCGTGCTAGTGGCGTCAACCGAACTCTTTCTGAACTTATCACCAATCCTGGTGTCGCGTTCATCCATTTCAATATACCTTCGGTTCTTACTTTGCTAAGTAACGGGTCGAGGTCCATATTCCTGTTTCCATCTTTTCACCTTAAACCATATAAGATTTGGGGTGATACTTATCTTAGTATTGAAACTTTCTTGACGTTTAAGTTTTACTATCCATATCCATCAATTACCTTTTCTATCCTACCTTGTTCTATTCTAAACCGAACCTACCAACACCAAACCACTCATCTAAACCCCTTTAAAAGCTTCCGCAACCTTTAGCCTAAATCACCTAATTTTGACAACTCCAACTACTCCTCGTCGACGATCGGGCAACTACGTGAAATGACTCGATTAACCCGGGCCGGATCGCATCACTGAAGATGGCTCCCACAATCAAAAAGATTGTTAAAACTATTTCCAAAGATAACTCAAGAGAAAATTATTGGAGAAAACCCAAAGAGAATTTTCACTCAACAAAAAATCTGATTGCAAAATATAATCCATGTGTTCTATGGGTGGCTGGCCAAGCCATATATATAGGCCTTCTAACTATTTTCCTAACCTTAATAGGAAAACTAAAAAAAAAAACCTAATTATTGATTTTCAAGGGAATTTCGTCCAAGGCCTTTAATGGGCCTCTTTGGGCTGAATTTTTACATAGAAATTTATTTATAAAGTCTAAAAATTAAAACTAAGTATTTAAAGAATTAAAATTTTACAAATTGGGCCACTTTGACAATTTGCCCTAATTTTCAACTAAATCTGATTTAAATTTCTGGATTGGGCTTGGAACATCTTATTGGGCCTTGTCTTTAAGAACTTGGGCTTGTAATCCATTCTCTCCCGAAATTGGCTTGTTAATGCTCGTAACTGAGATCCAATGCACCTTAGTTGCAAGATTCAGTTTCTTGGATCAAGATTTCCAAGATTTGAAATCTTGATTTTCTTGATTCTTGAAATCGCTCAAAACAGCAAAATTGGACCAAGATTCGGTTTCTTGATTTTCTTGAAAACAAGAAAGTGAATCTTGATTTTCTTTTTTCTTCGTATACGCATCTAAGGCCTTTGTGACTTGTATCATTCCCCCTTCCTCAAAAAGATTCGTCCTCGAATCTGGAAAATCAAATGGAGATAAGTCAGCCACATTGAAAGTAGAACTTGTAGTCCAATCATAAGCATAACAAAACAAGTATAACGCATGCGAATGGACAGATTCAGATTACCATGCAAACAAGCTACTTTACTCGCCAATGCCTCGTCAAATATTCGAAACAAAGATGGACATGTTTTAAGGCATTCAATCATCTCAAATTGTTTCCACAAACCATGAATAAATCGAGAGTAATAAATCAAATGGTAAACGTAATCATCACAAGTAGGTGAAAAGGTTCACACGGTTCACAGAGTTGCACAATCATACCATGCATTAATCGACGGTCTATAGATTCACTCACACATGCATTATCAAAAACAAGAATCTTTTTATCAACCATCAAAACAGATAGATCATCAATAAATAAAATAGGACAGTCAAGCACGTTTCGATCTAAGTGTTTTACAAAAATTAAATCATCAACACGATCTTTGTCACTATCTGAGGAGTACAAAAGTGTTTCAAAAGTTTCAAGCATCTTACCTTTATAAGCAGAAGAATAAGGGTCAATCTTACGTTTTCCATTTAATACAAACATTCGCTCATCGGGGGCATAGTGGAGTCGAAGCTCCATTGTTGAGTTAACCTTTGTCAAATGGAACTCAATCTTCATGTACAACCACAGAAACTGTTTAAGGCACGAATATAAATTGAAAACAAATTTGGCAAATTTCATTACCTTATTCAAAATCCAAGTATCAAAACAATAGAAAGTATTTGCACACAATAGATGATGCTTGATTTTCCAACAAAATATACCAAAATAGATTCCGGGTTTAAAAACTTGATTTTGATTAGTCATGCCAAAGTGTAACAAAGATTTCATTAAACCAATCAACTTAAACCATGAGGATTTTCGCATACATACCAACATATATTCAAAACTTTTTTTATTCACCAAAACAGGTTTGCACAAATTCGCGGATTTTACACTTGGTAAATCAAGAGAATAAAAACTCACGCTTCCTTTCGTAATGACTTTATCAACCACAATCAAAGAATAACAATTAATCGGATCAAAATGAGGGGATCTTTTAAGAACTAAGTCACCAAAAGTTTTATCAATAATTTTCAAATCTGCACGGGACTTGGTTGCTAAAATTTCCTTAACTCGCTTACCTTCGGGCTCATGTAGTGTGATTTCATCTTTGCCTATGTTGATCGTATGAAAGCGTCTTTCATTTGAGAGGTATTGAAGTTGAAAGTTATCTTTCGATCTTTCGGGAACCTGAAAAGTAGCAACACAAGAAAAATTCATATCTTGGTTAGTGGAAACATTCCTCACTACCCTTTCCTCGTCTTTTTCTTTTGTTTCTTTTTCTAATTCATTTTCTCTTCTTTCTTTAATTTCTTTTTCAATTTTCTTGTCTGTTTCACATTCCTTTTAACTCTCAATCTCTTTTTGCTCTTTTTCATTCTCTTTTTCTTTTTCCTCACTTGTTTTAACAACAGAATTTTTTAGTTTGATTTGGTCTTCATGGACTTGTTCCGGAGTGAGCGGCACTAAGGTGATTTTCCTTCCTTGATGCATGAAAGAATACCTATTGGTACGACCATCGTGAGTGACCTTTCGATCCATTTTCCATGGTTCTCATAGCAACAAATGGCAGGCTTGAATAGGCACTACATCACACATGACTTCGTCTTGATACTTACTGATAGAAAAGGCGATGCGCACTCGTTGAGTGACCTTAAATTGGCCTTCGTTGCTAAGCCCTTGTAGTTGATAAGGTCGTGGATGCTTGGTAGTGTTTAAGCAAAGCTTTTCCACCATCGTCGTGCTGGCTATATTCGAGTAACTTTCACCATCAATAATAACTCTACAAACCTTACCTTGTACATGGCAGCGGGTATGAAAGAGATGTTCTCGTTGCTGCTCGCTCTTTGGTTTGGCCAAAGAGGGTTGCCCATGATCATGAAAATCATATTCAATTCTAGGGACACGTCTAGGAGCGCGCCTATGAACAGGAGGCTGGTTATCCACATCTTCTTTAATTGGACCCCGATACTGAGGCTCTTGATCCAATCGCATCACATTGATAGTAGCATTCAATGTTTGAAGTGTAGCATTTATTTATGTGATTGCAGCAGCCTGTCCGTCTAACTGTTGTTAGACGTTTATAAATTTTTCATGGACATCAATATGGTCATCATTGACTTGATCCATTCTATGCATCTTATTTTTTTTCCTTTTGGAATACCTGCAAAACAAACACTCAACACTCCAAAAAATTTTTATCAAACCTCACCATTAATCACTCAAAAAGAAAAAATTCAAATTCTCAATGAGGTAGAATTCAGTCTTGTGAGTTCTTTAGTAGAGTCTATATCAATCAATTAGAAAGTGTAAGCACCGTAACTACCAAATTATCCTAATTGCACTAGGAATCCAAAAAAGTGACGAGACACCAATTGATTTGTGTTGCACCGAGGAAGAATTGTGCACACTTTTAAATCCTACTAACACAAGAAACAAGAAGGTGTTAGATAGTGTAAAGGAAGAGTAAAAGCAAAACAAATGAAATCCTACAGCTAAGAATCAATGAAAATTGCTGATACCCAAAAACCTGAAAACTACGGAGTAACTTGACAACTTCGTTCGAGGTGTTCTCGATCTCCAAAAATCACAAAATTTAAACTGGAATATCCTTAAATATTTTATATTTGATCTGGAAAGTTTCAACACTAAACTCAACCCGCTGAACAATTTTTAAATTTTTATTTGATTTCATCTTTTTCCATTCTTTTTACTAATTCGACTATTTTTTTGTGGGAAATATTTTTTTATATTCTATCACATTGCTACAAATATGAATATAAAATTTCAGACCAATTGGACAATGTTTACCCACTCAAATGAATTTTTTTCCAAAAATTTTTCTGGGTAAAAACTGTTGTTTACTGGAAATCAGTTTAGAAATCAACCAAGAACACCAAAAACGCCCAAAATTTGATACCAAATGATAGAGGGTTGCGCACGGACCAAGATCGAGTTGTCAAGTCACGGGAAAATCCTATGAAAGCTTTAGACGCTTAGATCTGAAACGAAATAGAAAAAGTAAATCTTAAAATTCCAGATCTGAAATAAAAACCCCAAAACAATAAAGAATCAGCCAAGAAACCAAAAACACTTGTGAATAGCTATTTTGGAAGCCAAGACCATGAAATTGAATTCAAGAGAGACTCCCAACAGCCGAATCTGAAAAGAATAACACCAAACAGAATCAAATCAAACTCAGCAGATCACAAAATCAAATTGAATTAGATCTAGGGTTTGGACGGCAAGAAAAGAGGAATTTGTGAATGAAAAATGTTCTTGTTGACCAAGGATGGTGCCGAACAGATTCTTGATGGTTCAGAGTGCTGGAAATGCAACAAGAAAGTTTAAACAAGTTAGTTAATGAAATCGACACAAGCAGAAAATTAGGAAGAATGAACAGCAAGAAAAAAGTAAAGAAAAAGTCCTAAGAAGCCTTGAAATCGAGAAAGATTTCACAACTCCCTTCAAACGGCTCTAATCTCCCCTCCAATGAAGAACAATGGCAAGAAGAAGGCTGAAGATGGCTCCCACAATCAAAAAGATTGTTAAAACTACTTCCAAAGAAAACTCAAGAGAAAATTCTTGGAGAAAACCCAAAGAGAATTTTCACTCAACAAAAAATCGGATTGCAAAATATAATCCATGTGTTCTATGGGTGGCTGGCCAAGCCGTATATATAGGTCTTCTAACTATTTTCCTAACCCTAATAGGAAAACTAAAAAAAAACCTAATTATTGATTTTCAAGGGAATTTCGTCTGAGGCCTTTAATAGGCCTCTTTGGGCTGAATTTTTATATAGAAATTTATTTATAAAGTCTAAAAATTAAAACTAAGTATTTAAAGAATTAAAATTTTATAAATTGGGCCACTTTGACAATTTGGCCTGATTTTCAACTAAATCTGATTTAAATTTCTGGATTGGGCTTGGAAAATCTTATTGGGCCTTATCTTTAAGAACTTGGGCTTGTAATCCGTTCTCTCCCGAAATTGGCTTGTTAATGCAAGTAACTGAGATCCAATGCGCCTTAGTTGCAAGATTCAGTTTCTTGGACCAAGATTTCCAAGATTTCAAATCTTGATTTTCTTGATTCTTGAAATCGCTCAAAACAGCAAAATTGGACCAAGATTCGGTTTCTTGATTTTCTTGAAAACAAGAAAGTGAATCTTGATTTTCTTTTTTCTTCGTATACGCATCTAAGGCCTTTCTGACTCGTATCATTAGAATTAAAATGATAACTTAAGAACAAGAGTGAACCAACACTTTGATTGAAGGTTGACCCGAAACTTATAGGTTCTAAAGTTGTTTAGGAGATGGATAGGGAAACCTCGACCCACTATTTATAATAGATAGGAACCTTGGTATAATTTAGGATGAACGCCACACAAAATCGTGATAAGTTCGGTTGAACAAAAATGGGTTGACGCCACTAACTAGTTAGATAAGTCAACGAAGTTTTTGGACGAAATTTAAGAGAAGAATTCTCTCCACAATTTGACAGCAATTCATTAAGGTTCAAAAGTCCTTTACAAAATGAAATTTTCAACTATTTATAAGCAAGGACTAAGCTAGCCGAATTGATACGAGCTCGTTTCGTATGAAATAACGAGTCGTAATATTTCCCGATCGAAATTAGGTAGTGTCGGTTTTGAAACAAATTCAAGTCTTGGTGTTTAAAATTAAATGGCTTTGGAAAACAAAGGAGTTTGATAGAGTGTTGTTTGCTGGATAATTCGATGAAACAAGTCAAACCCTTAATAGCTAATAAGGACCCGGGCTTAAGGTTTCAAAGAAAGGAAAAGGAATTAGGATAATAACCGAGACCCTCTATTTAGCAAAATAGGAACCTACGGTATGAAGAACGCCACACTAACGGTGATAAGTTCAGAACAAAGTCAGATTGACGCCACTCGTTGAAGATAAGTCAATTTGAGCTTTAGAGAATAAAGAGAGTGAATTAACTCACTAAAATGATATTTCATTCAGAAATTTGTCAAAAGTCCTTTTACAAGAAATTAAGCAACTATTTATAGTCTAATGTCTAGTAGCCGAATGGACATATTCTAGACTTAATTTCTAAGCAAACATTGAACAAAAAATTCAGCTTGAATCCATGAGTATTGGTCAATGTAGGTTCGGCTGAATGGTGACCATCTATGAACACATTAAGCAAATGAATCTTAGAAGTGCATGTAGCAGCTACATTCGGCTAATGTGCTTAAATGAGCATTCAATAGGCAACTCTTGCTGAAAAATTACCAATAATAAAGAGGGTACTTGAGCAGCCATATTAGGTGTGAATGGACGGTTTTGAAGAGCCTTGAAGTGTGAACACCTTGAACCGAATGGCCACAATGTATCCAGCAATGTGAAAGAAATAAATGGTAGCTTGAAAAATTATCTCTCTTTGCCGAATGGTCACTTAGAGAACTTCAAAAATCAGCACACCATTTTTAATGTAGTTCATGCATATATTGCTAGGTGCATTGAATCAAACATGCATGCATCTTGTTTAATACACTCCACATTCGGCCAACCTTCCCCATGCATCCTCACATTCGGCTGAACCTAAACAAAACAAATAAACTTCATTAATTTATCCCAATTCAGCTGAATATAATATGAACATACTAATTAACATTAGAACAAATTAAATTAAAACTAAACAAGACATATTAATTCGGCTAGGCACAATTAAAGCATGTCTTATGTTCAGACCAATTAAATGACATCTAGACACATTTAGTAACTTATTAAACACTTGTAATAAATAAAAACATATTTATAAGCTGTAGTAAGACTTAATTAAATGCTTATTTAAATGGTCCAAAAATTCCAGCAGCAAATTGATTAGCAGGAACGAAATTCAACTTCAAAGAAGTTGAAAATGTTCAGCTCGTCTCTAAGCTCTTTGCTATCATTTTCCTCAACTCGTTCCACCATTGCTGAGATGGCATCTTTGAATCGTTTAGCTCTAGCTCGTGTTATCAGGCCAAGGGGCAACTTGATATCTTCTTGTTCGGTCTCCACTTGGTTTGTAGGCAAGCTCACATCATTCCCCTCCTCTTCAGAATGATTTGTCCTCAAATCGAATTCTGCATCAAACGGAGACAAATCAGAAACATTAAAGGTCGCACTAACATTATATTCACCAGGCAAGTCTAATTTATAAGAATTATCGTTAATTCATTCAAGGACTTGAAACGGTCCATCCCTTCTCGGAAGAAGTTTAGATCGTCGTTGCATAGGAAATCTCTCTTTGCGCATATGCAACCACACCCAATCTCCCGGCTCGAACACAACTCGTTTACGACCTTTGTTAGCATGTTGTTCATAGTTCTTGGTCTTTGCCTCAATGTTGTCTCGAACTCGTTGGTGCAATTGCTTGACAAAATCAGCTTTACGCTTTCCATCTACATGCACAAGTTGGTTAGAAGGCAATGGCATTAAATCAAGTGGTGTTAATGGATTGAAACCATAAACGATTTCAAAAGGAGAAAATTTGGTAGCTGAGTGAACAGCTCGATTGTACGCAAACTCCACATGCGGTAGACATTCTTCCCAAGCCTTCAAATTTTTCCGAATGAGGGCACGAAGCAATGTAGACAAAATCTGATTGACCACTTCAGTTTAGCCGTCCGTTTGCGGATGGCAAGTGGTTGAAAACAGCAACTTCGTTCCAAGACGCCCCCATAGTGTCCTCCAAAAATGGCTAAGGAATTTTGCATCTCGGTCAGACACGATCGTTCTAGGCATGCCATGCAACCTGTCCACCTCTTTGAAAAATAAGTTAGCAATATTAACGGCGTCATTAGTTTTATGACATGCTATAAAATGGGCCATTTTTGAGAACCTATCTACAACCACAAATATTGAATCTCGGCCATTTTTACTCCTTGGTAAACTTAGCACGAAATCCATTGAGATATCGGACCAAGGGGTTTCGGGAATGGGCAATGGTTTATACAAACCGTGGGGCTTTATTCGTGACTTAGCCGTTTGCACGCAATGCATCGATTACAAAACCGTTCTACATCTCTTCGCATCTTGGGCCAAAAGAAATGTTCGTGGAGTGTAGCTAAAGTCTTAGCAACACCAAAGTGCCCCATTAATCCTCCGCTATGAGCTTCTTCGATCAACACTTCTCGTATGAAACCTTGGGGTATACAAAGCTTTCCTTCTCGGAATAAATACCCATCATGTCGATAGTACTTCTCGTAAGCTCCCTTTGCGCATAACCTAAAGAATTCACCAAAGTCAGCATCGTTGACATATAAATCTTTAAGAAATACAAACCCCATCAATTTTGCATCCAAAATATTTAGCAACACATACCTTCGAGATAGTGCATCAGCCACTACGTTTTCCTTACCTTTCTTATATTTAATAACGTAGGGAAAAGATTCGAGAAATTCTACCCACTTAGCGTGTCGCTTATTCAACTTGTGCTGCCCTTTCAAATACTTCAAGGACTCATGATCGGTGTGTATGACGAATTCTTTGGGCCAAAGATAGTGTTGCCACGTTTCTAAGGCTCGGATCAATGAATAGAGCTCCTTATCATACGTTGGATAGTTTAGGATGGCACCATTGAGTTTCTCGCTAAAATAGGCAATAGGACGACCATCTTGCATCAACATAGCTCCAATGCCTAAACCTGATGCATCAAATTCTAACTCGAAAGTTTTATCAAAATTAGGCAAAGCTAATAACGGTGTATGAGTCAGACAATCTTTAATTTTCAGAAAAGATTTTTCTTGCTCCTCTCCCTAAACGAAGTTGGAATTCTTACGAATAACCCCAGTCAAGGGTGCGGCTAAGGTGCTGAAGTTTGGCACGAATCGACGGTAAAAACTTGCTAAGCCGTGGAAACTTTGAACTTGGGAGATGTTTGTCGGACGGGGCCATTCTTGAATCGCCTTGACCTTCTCTTGATCGACTTCAAGGCCCTCCGAACTAACAGCGAAACCTAAAAACACAACCTTGTTAGTGCAAAAATCACATTTCTTCAAATTAGCATACAAGGTTTCTTTCCTCAATACTTCCAAAATAGCCTTTAAATGTAAAACATGATCATCCAAATTTTTACTATAAACTAATATATCATCAAAATATACTATGCAAAATCTACTAATAAAAGGTCTTAAGACGTGATTCATAAGCCTCATGAACGTGCTTGGGGCGTTCGTTAAGCCAAATGGCATAACGAGCCATTCATAAAGCCCATGCTTCGTTTTGAATGCAGTCTTCCACTCATCACCCTCACGCATCCGTATTTGGTGATATCCACTCTTAAGGTCGATTTTTGAAAATAAACTTGCGCCACTTAGCTTGTCAAGCATATCATCCAATCGTGGTATAGGATGACGATACTTGATAGTTATTTTGTTTATAGCACGGCAGTCCACACACATCCTCCACGTTCCATCCTTCTTCGGAACAAGCAAAATAGGCACGGCGCATGGACTAAGGCTTTCACGCACATAGCCCTTTTCAAGAAGTTCATTTACTTGTTTTTGTAGTTTTTTCGTCTCTTCAGGATTACTCCAGTAAGCAGGACGGTTTGGAATCGCGGCTCCCGGCACAAGATCTATTTGGTGTTCAATTCCACGAATAGGTGGTAACCCACTCGGGATTTCTTCCAGGAATACATCTTGAAATTCCTGCAACAAAGACAAAACAGAAGAGGGCAACTTGTCATCAAATTCGTTAGTGCCAAGCAAGCTCTCCTTGTACAAAAGAACCAACAATGGTTGTTTCAATAACATCGATTTTCGAACTTCCCTCTCTTCTACAAACAAATTCTTTTTTTCAATCTCATCACTCATTTCTTTTTCTTTTGAATCACTCTCTCTTTTTTTATCACTCATCTTTTTGTTTTTCTTCTTTTCAATCTTTTGCTCTCGTTCATTTTCTTTTGATTTTTCAATTGAACTCCTCATTTTGAGCTGATCCTCGTAAACTTGTTTCGGTGATAATGGAGCTAGTGTCACCATTCGTCCCATATGTTTGAAAGAGAAACGGTTTGTGTATCCATCATGTATTGCTCGCTTGTCGAATTGTCAAGGGCGTCCCAACAGAATATGCCCCGCATGCATCGGTACAACGTCACACATCACTTCATCTTGATATTTTCCGATTGTGAATGAAATGAGCACTTGCTTTGTTACCTTCAATTCTCCACCATCGTTAGGCCATTGGAGTTTATACGGATGGGGATGTTTGGTGGTGGCCAATCCGAGTTTTTCCACCATCAATGTACTAGCCACATTTGTACAACTCCCCCCATCGATTATAACGCAACAAATCTTACCTTGCACTTGACATTGCGTATGGAAGATGTTTTCGCGTTGTTGATCATTTTTGGCACCTTGCAAAGTGAGACTTCTTTTCACCACCAATATTTCTCCATTTTTGGCTTGTTCAACATCATCCTCATCTTCGATTGGTTCAACAGCCTCATTCTCTTGTTCACTTTCGGATTCAATCTCTCCATCATCTCGAACAAACATCGCATTTTGATTTGGGCATTGGCTCGCGATGTGGCCCCTTCCAAGACATTTGAAACATTTTATGTCTCGAGATCGACTTGGTTGGGCTTCCATTTTTCCTTTACACGATTCGGCAATCGGTTTATTAAACTTGGTGGTACCACTTGCTTCTTTATTCCAACTTGGCAAGTCACGTTTGTTGGTCCCTTGCCCCCACTTAGTCGTAGAAGAAGTATTAGTGAAAGAACGTAACGTACCTTTTTGCTTTAATTATTTTTCAACCTTTATGGCCATATGGACCATATCAATGACTTCGACATAGTGGTGTAGCTCTACAATATTAGCGATATCACGATTAAGGCCGGCAAGGAATCGAGCCATGGTGGCTTCTCAATCTTCATCCACATCGACGCGGATCATGGCCACTTCCATTTCCTTGTGGTAATCTTCCACGCTTCGTTGGCCTTGAGTTAAACTTTGGAGCTTTTGATACAACTCCCGGTGGTAATAAGCAGGAATGAATCGCTTCCTCATTATCGCCTTCATTTTCGCCCATGTAGACACGGGACGTTCTCCATTGCGTCTTCGACTCAACGTGAGTTGATCCCACCATATTATGGCATAATCGGAGAATTCTATGGCAGCTAGCTTCACCTTTTTACTCTCGAAATAATTGTGGCACTCGAAAACTAACTCGACCTTTTTCTCCCATTCAAGATAGGCCTCGGGATCTGACCTCCCTTGAAAAGCAGGAATTGCCATTTTAATATTCTTTAAATCATCGTCGGGCAGCTCTCGATCTCTTCGTTCCCGTGCTCGATGGCCTCATCGTCTTTCGCTTTGCCGCGAACCTTGTTCACTTTCTATGTCACTTGGTTCATATAAGTCGTTTGCATGTTGCCAAGGACGTTCTTGCTCTCTTCTAGGGATCGGAGGGGTATTTGCATGTTGACTTCGTACTTCCATTTGTTCCATTTGCTCATTGATGGAGTCGAATTGGGGTTGGAACAATCGGGAGATTTCGCGTACTATGGCTTGCACTTGAAGATCGGGCCCATTCCTTCTTGGTTGAAGGTTTGCTCCTCCACCCGCGGCATTCGAAGCTCCTCCACTTGTTGCTCGTTGTTCCGGGCTCCTAGACATGATAATTAAAATTAAGAAAATTTTTTTCCTCACCATAAAGACCTCACAAATTCGCTCACAAGAAAAGAATTCACTCCTCTCGTGTTCACTCGATTTTTGGCTTTTAACTTGATGTAACTCTCTTGCCTTTTACCTCTCAAATCCAACTCTCGATATTCTAGAAAGCTACTTAGACTTTTCCACACTTGTGGGTCGGCTTCAAGGGGCTAAACAAAGGAATATGATATAGTTTGGGTAGGCTCGAAAGAAAAGAAAGGTTTGAAGATGTGGCGTATAGAATGAATTCGATATTTGGAAAAGAAGATCCACTTGTTCGGAACAAGAATCAACACTTGCAAAATTTTTCTCTTCTCTTTTTTTTTAACTCGAAATTCTTTTTTTTTCAAAGGGATTTCGTAATATATATATATGCTTTTCTTTTTTTTAATTCTGAATTTTTTTTTGATTTTTCTCGAAACTACGAATACGTACCTAATTTAACTAGCTCTGATACCAACTGATACGAGCTCATTTCGTATGAAATAACAAGTCGTAATATTTTCCGATCGAAATTAGGTAGTGTCGGTTTTGAAACAAATTAAAGTCTTGGTGTTTAAAATTAAATGGCTTTGGAAAACAAAGGAGTTTGATAGAGTGTTGTTTGTTGGATAATTCGATGAAACAAGTCGAACCCTTAATAGCTAATAAGGACCCGGGCTTAAGGTTTCAAAGAAAGGAAAAGGAATTAGGATAATAATCGAGACCCTCTATTTAGCAAAATAGGAACCTACGGTATGAAGAACGCCACACCAACGGTGATAAGTTCGGAACAAAGTCAGATTGACGCCACTCGTTGAAGATAAGTCAATTTGAGCTTTGGAGAATAAAGAGAGTGAATTAACTCACTAAAATGATATTTCATTCAGAAATTTGTCAAAAGTCCTTTTACAATAAATTAAGAAACTATTTATAGTCTAATGTCTAGTAGCCGAATGGACATATTCTAGACTTAATTTCTAAGCAAACATTGAACAAAAAATTTAGCTTGAATCCATGAGTATTGGTCAATGTAGGTTCGTGATACGAGTCAAAAGGCCCAACCCAAGCTCAAAAATGTGATGGGCCCAATCAAGAAATCCACCCATACTTAGTTGAAAATTAGGCCAAATTGTCAAAGTGGCCCAAGTTGTAAAGTTTTATTTTTATTTTTATTTTTATTTATTTATTTATTTATTTATTTACTTAGTTTAAATTTTTATGTAAATATTCAGTCCAAGAGTCCCAGATAAAAAGACCTTTAACCGAATTTCCATATTAAAATAATTAGGAGTTTTTTTTATTTTAGTTTTCTAATTAGATTAGGACTAGTTATAAGGCCTATTTAAAGACATGGCTATCCACCTTGTTATACACTTCTCAATTATATTAAAATTTCAGATTTGTTAAAGTGCAGAATTTTCTTTGAGGTTTTCTCCAAGAATTCTCTCTTGAGCTTTCTTTAGAAGTTGTTTTAACAATCTTTTGATTGTGGGAGCCATCTTCAGCCTTTTTCTTGCCATTGATATTCTTTGGAGGGGAGATTAGAGCCGTTTGAAGGGAGTTGTGAGATCTTTCGGGATTTCAAGGCTTCTTAGGACTTATCTTTTAATTTCTTGCTGTCAATTCTTTCTTTATTTCTGCTTGTGCCGAATCTTTATCTAATTTATTTGCTGTTCTTATTGTGTTTCCAGCCTTTTTCTATCTTAAAGAATCAGCCAAAAATCCCCAATTTCTAGGGTTCTTGCCGATTCATCCATACTCTTTTTGGGTGAAATTAGATTGCCGAAATTTGGGGAAAACTATCTTGGTGTTCAATTGGGCAGAACCACAATCTCCTTTGGTGTTTCAAGAACCCTTATTAATACTTATTTCTATTCTCAATTTGATTCTTTGCTGATTTGGGGATTTTATTTCAGATTTGAAAATTCAAAGTTCTAATCTTTTAATTTTCTATTTCGTTTTAGATCTGATTGTTTAGAGCTTTCGTAGGAGTTTCCCGTGACTTGGCAACTCGATCTTGGTCCGCTCGCAACCTTCTATCAGTTTGGCTAAATGGTGACCATCTATGAAGCTTCCACATTAAGCAAATGAATCTTAGAAGTGCATGTAGCAGCTACATTCGGCTAATGTGCTTAAATGAGCATTCAATAGGCAACTCTTGCTGAAAAATTACCAATAATAAAGAGGGTACTTGAGCAGCCATATTAGGTGTGAATGGACGGTTTTGAAGAGCCTTGAAGTGTAAACACCTTGAACCGAATGGCCACAATGTATCCAGCAATGTGAAAGAAAAAAATGGTAGTTTGAAAAATTATCCCTCTTTGCCGAATGGTCACTTAGAGAACTTCAAAAATCAGCACACTATTTTTATTGTAGTTCATGCATATATTGCTAGGTGCATTGAATCAAACATGCATGCATCTTGTTTAATACACTCCACATTCGGCCAACCTTCCCCATGCATCCTCACATTCGGCTGAACCTAAACAAAACAAATAAACTTCATTAATTTATCCCAATTCAGCTGAATATAATATGAACATACTAATTAACATTAGAACAAATTAAATTAAAACTAAACAAGACATATTAATTCGGCTAGGCACAATTAAAGCATGTCTTATGTTCAGACCAATTAAATGACATCTAGACACATTTAGTAACTTATTAGACACTTGTAATAAATAAAAACATATTTATAAGCTGTAGTAAGACTTAATTAAATGCTTATTTAAATGGTCCAAAAATTCCAGCTGCAAATTGATTAGCAGGAACGAAATTCAACTTCAAAGAAGTTGAAAATGTTCAGCTCGTCTCTAAGCTCTTTGCTATCATTTTCCATAACTCGTTCCACCATTGCTGAGATGGCATCTTTGAATCGTTTAGCTCTAGCTCGCGTTATCGGGCCAAGGGGCAACTTGATATCTTCTTGTTCGGTCTCCACTTGGTTCGTAGGCAAGCTCACATCACTAATAGCCACATGTATTCTTAAAAACTAAGCAAATGAATCTATTTAATTAGGCTAACAACATTCAGCTGAATGTGAACTTGAACGGATAGCTTCTAGAATGAACAATGGATTTGGAAGCTGAGAAAGGTGCATGGCAACAGCTTGATTCATTTAATGGACTTAAATAACCTCATTTATATTGTAACTATTGCTGGAAAGTGACCAGCAATTAAGGAGTTACTGATCAGCCATTTTGTAGTGTGAAAACCTTGAACCGAACAACCACAATATGTGAACATTTGCCCAACAATGTGAAAAGAATAATTTCGGCTGAATGGGCATCTTGGGAGTATGAAACAGCAGCTCCCTTGGCCGAATGGTCACCTAAAAGACTTCAAACAGCAGCCAACTTTAATTCCCCAAACATGCATGTGTTGTCCCTTGCATGTACCTTCTTTTAATTCCTTTCATGCACCAAGGACGTCCAAATATGATCTACCTACAGCAAATTCATTCAATAAATTAGATGCATTTTTAGACACATTAAATTGGCAGCAACAAACACTAAATTCCTGCACAATAAATTCGGCTGCCCTTTAGGACACAATTAAAACATGTTTGATTTTGGACAACATAAATTCGGCTTGACTTAGACATCATTAAAGCATGTAATAAAATTAGACACATTAATAACATATAATAAAAACACATTTAACACAAAATTTAGTATGTCCAAATTTTATTAATTAAATTAGCTAATTAACTATTTAACTAATTCAGCAACTAAAGTGATTTATTCCAGCAAATTTAATGAACATTAAAAGTGAACTCCTTTAGCTAAGTTTGAGCTAATTGAGCTTGAAGGAGCTGGAAATGAGCTAAATGGAGCTCCATCAAATGAAATTGAGCTACGTTCAGCTTGAAAAAATGACGAGCCTCGCTTGTAGGCTGAACCAATGGCCGTTCTCGGGGTGGGTTCGTATCAGCTCCTATATCTCCCTTGGCCGAATGAAGCTTTAATGTACCTTGAATACATGATGATCATCTTGAATATGCATGAAACATGCATGAAAACGTCCCAATGCATGTTCCTCCATAAATACGGTCCATGAATCTTCAAATGCATGAACATTCAGCAGCTCCCTCTTGCATGAACGTCCCAAATACATGCTCCTTTAAATGCCATCCATTGAACCTCAATTGTGCATGCACCCTTCCATACTTTGCACCAAGCCGTACATGAATCTTGTATTAAATACATCTCCACATTTGGCTGAACCTAGTTCATATAATATCAAGACAAATTAATTAACATACTAAGATAAATTAAAAACAATTAATTAATGACTAGCTAGTATATTAAGTTCGGCTAGCTCAAACATGTGAAAATAATTAATGAATTAATTTGAGCTAGGATATTCGATCATGAGCTGTAACAAATTAAATAAAATAAAACTAAGACTTAGTTTATTACAAGGTTAAAGGAATAAGCTAAAACTAAGCTATGTTGAGCTCAAACGAGCTTTAATGAGCTCAAGTGAGCTGATTTGAGTTGAATGGAGCTCAGAGAGCTGACAACGAGATAAAATTAGCTTGTACTAAGGTGCAAGGAGTCTTTAAGGAACTGGCCTAATGATAGAGGGTTGCGCGCGGACCAAGATCGAATTGTCAAGTCACGGGAAAAGTCCTACGAAAACTATAGAAACTTGGATCTGAAACGAAAACAGCAAATTAAATTTAGAAGCAAAAGATCTATAGAGAAATACCCAAGACAAGAAATAATCAGCCAAGAGACAAAACACTTATTAATAAGGTTTCTTGGAAGCCAAGAAATGAGATCTAACTTCAAGAGGAACTCTAAAACTGAATCTGCCAAGGAAAAACACTAAATAGAAAAATTAAACTCAACAGATCAAGAAAACCAAATTGAAGTAGAACTAGGATAATTGGGCGGCAAGATAGACTGAAAATTCTGATTAAGGATGTTTCTTGCTACCAAAGGATGTTGCAAAACTGATTGTTGAGGCTTGTAAAGGCTGAAAACGCAACAAGAGAAATTAAATCAAGTTAATCAACCAATCGGCATAAACAGAAACAACTAAATAAGAAAGAACAGCAAGGAAGATGAATAAAGTCCTAAGAAGCCTTGAAATCAAGAAAGATTTCACAACTCCTTTCAAACGGCTCGAATCTTCCCTCCAATGTAGAACAACGACAAGAAGAAGGCTGAAGATGGCTCCCACAATCAAAAAGATTGTTAAAACTACTTCTAAAAAAAACTCAAAGAGAATTTTTTCACACAATAAAAATCTAATTTCAATGTGTTGTGTGTGTGGGTGGCCGGCCAAGCCTTACATATATAGGCCTACTACTACTTTCCTAATCCTATTAGGAAAACTAAGAAAAAACCTAATTGTTTGACTTTTAAAGGAAAATTCGGCCAAGGCCTCTAAATGGGCCTCTTAGACTGAATGTTTACATAGAATTTAATTCATAAAGTTTAAAAATTAAACTAAGTATTTAAAGAATTAAAACTTAACAAATTGGGCCACTTTGACAATTTGGCCTAATTTTCAACTAAGTCTAGTTTGAACTTCTTAATTGGGCTTGGAACATCTTATTGGGTCGTGTCTTCAAGAACTTGGGCTTGTGATCTGTTCTCTCCCGAAATTAGTTCGTTGATGCTCGTAACTGAGATCCAATGCACCTTAGCTGCAAGATTCGGTTTCTTGGACCAAGATTTCCAAGATTTGGAATCTTGATTTTCTTGATTCTTGAAATCGCTCAAAATAGCAAAATTGGACCAAGATTCGGTTTCTTGATTTTCTTGAAAACAAGAAAGTGAATCTTGATTTTCTTTTTCCTTTGTATACGCATCTAAGGCCTTGCTAATGAACTCTTGAATGGTTCCATTTAGTTTCAACGCATTTGCCTGGCCTTTGACCTCGTTATTGGGCCTTGTGGTAATTTGAGCCCATCACGTCCTTGAGCTTGAATTGGGCCTTTGTGACTCGTATCATTCCCCCTTCCTCAAAAAGATTCATCCTCGAATCTAAAAAATCAAATGGAGATAATTCAGCCACATTGAAAGTAGAACTTACATTGTACTCACCGGGTAGGTCAATTTTGTATGCATTATCATTGATCCGCTCGAGTACTTGGAAAGGCCCATCGCCTCTTGGATCTAACTTGGTCTTTCAGCAAATTGAATGAGCTCAAGACACAATGAATTCAGCAGCAAGACAAAGTAAAATTTAGCTGAATTTAGACATATTAAATCAAAAACAAGACACATTAATTGGATGTAATGAAACAGGCTTATTTATGCTATGTAATAACTAAAACATATTAAAAGCATGCATGAAACACATTAAACACAAATAATTAAATTTGTCTAGATTTATACAAATTAATTACTAACACTTATTTAAGTTGAACTAAAATTAATTCTAACACTTATTTGAGCTGAACTAAATTTAATAAACTAACTCATTTAATTTATTCCAGCAAATTAAAAATGCATGAAATTAAATAAAGGCAAATTAAGCTCAACGAGCTAGAATCAGCTCGAATTGAACTCCATGGAGCTGGAACAAGTTAATTCAGCTTGCGAATGGCGCTTGATGAACTGAACCAAGGGCGTTTTGTTCTCAAGTCGATGCGTTGGTTCACTCAAACATAGCTCCTCTTACTCGACTTTCCTCGATCAAACGGGACTAATGTGATACGGCCACGCCTCAAGTCCTACCTAGCTCGAATAAGGAACCTTTGGAGCTGCCTCAAGGTCCTATCACCCGATCACGAGCCAAACAATTCAAGGAGGCTGTTTCGGCCTTAGTAGATAAAGTTTGGGGTGAGACTTTAGTTGGACACATCGAAGAAGCTTGGACCAATCCGATGAGCATTCCGTGCATTTTATTACGAGCTAAATTAAATTCCATTTCAGCTCAATGAGCTCAAATCAGCTCAATTTCAGCTCAAATACTTACGATTCAGCTCAATATCAATTAGACATTAATATAGTAGCTGAATAATTATTTTGAGTCAACTTGATTAGTTTATTACAGCTCAACTAATTTTAGTTGTTTGCATAATCTTAAATCTGGACAAATTTAATTTTGCATCTTAATTGAGTTATTTTTACATGTCATTAGTTTGTCTTAATTTTTACAGCTTATTAATATGTTTTATGCATTTTTAATGAGTCAAATTTCATTACATGTTTTAATGTGTCTTGACCAAACCGAATTAATTATGCAGATTTTTAGTGCCGAATTAATGTGTTTAACTTGTCAAACTTTTATTTTAATTATGTTCAGCTAAATATCACATTAATTTGAGTTCATACATGTTTTATGTAGGTTGGTCGAATGTGGCTGGAAGCATTTAAGCTTGGTGCATGCACAATAGATTTAATGAACCTAGCGATACATGCATCAAATTGGTGAGCTGAATTTGGCATTCCTAGGTGACTATTCGGTCAAGAGAGCTAATGTTTCCAACTCCAAAGCTGCCAATTAATCCTTTCACATTTGCTGGATGCATCTTGGCTTTTCGGCTCCATGTGTTCACACTCCAAGACTCTTAAATGTTGAGCTTTCACACTTGAATTGGCTGCTCATTACCCTCTTAATTGCTGGTCACTTTTCAGCCAAAAGTTACAACATAAATGAGCTAATTTATGCCCATTGGCCGAACCTAGCTATCCATGCATCATCCAAGCTTTTACAAGTCCATTGTTTCATCTAGAAGGTGACTAATGGAGCTCCATGTTCAGCCGAATCTAGCTAGTTCAATTAAGTGATTCATTTGCTTAATTTTTAAGGAATGTAAGTGACCATTCGGCTAGCTTAGGTGATTATTATAAATAGCTGAATTTTCACTTTGTAAAGGACTTTTGACATTTTAATTAACGAATTGCTGCCAAATTTATGAGGCATTTTCTCTCAAATTTCGTACGAGACCCGTAAGACTTATCTAGCTTCTAGTGGCGTCTTCCTGAGTCTTTTTCGAACTTATCACTCCCTAAACCCGAGTGTGGCGTTCACCCTTAATACCTTTGGTTCATACTTTCTTAAATATCGGGTCAAGGTCCCTACCAACCATTTCTACTCATTTAGGTCCTATAAGTTTCGGGTCAACACTCCTCTTTAGTGTTGGTTCATTCTTGACCTTTTTGAACCATTACCATTCGTACCAAATCGCATTACCATTTCTTACCAAATCGCATTACCATTTCTTACCAAATCGCATTACCATTTCTTACCAAATCGCCATTACCATTCGCATTACCATTTCGTAACAAACCCCAAACCAAATTCGACCAAATTCAACCCACATCTTTTCTAACCTACACCAAATCCATACCATCTTTATTCAACCGACTTGCTTTCTTTAAACCCAATTCTATTTATTTTTCCTTGAATTGATTTACTCAAACATACTTCTTCGTTTACGATCGGGAACTAAACGGCTCAGATTCAACTACTAAACCAAGATCGTATCATTTGGTATCAGAGCTAGTTAAAACGAGAAGTACGAGCACTCGAAGTCACCTCGAATAGGTACGTTTAAAAAGTTCAAAAAAATTCGAAAAAAATATATATATACATATGAATTTAAAAAAAAGTGAATTAAAAAAAACGTGAATTAAAAAAAAAGTGTGTTGTGACTCAATCACTGCAATTGAGAAAGTTGTTTTCGATTTTGTAAGGCTGATATTCTTTCTACTCACCTTCTACCCTTTCTACGCCACACTTAGTTTAAACCTTCTTGTTTCTTTAGCCTACCCATAACCTAACATTAATTCTTTTGTAAAACCCTTTTGAAGCCGACCCTCTGGACTAAGATTTTGTCACATCGAGTCTCCTACAAAATCACGAGAGGAAATTGAGTGGAAAAAGGCACGAGAGTTACATCAAGTTAAAAGCCTAAATTGAGTGAAACACGAGTGGAGTGTTTATTCTTCTTGTGAGAGATTTTTGTGAGGTTTTTGTTGTGAGGTTTTTATATTCATGTCTCAAAACCTTGAACAAAACATGGCGGAAGGAGGAGGAAGACAACCAATTAGGAATGTTGCACCTGGAGGAGGTGGAGTGCCGGATTTGGCTCGACAAGCCATGATGCGAGAATTTCGACGCATGCTTCGAGAAGAGATGGACTCATTCAACGAGCGTTTGGAACGAGTTGAAGAGAGAACTCAACGAGAACGTACTCCACAAGGGCCGCAAAGAGAGCGAGGCCAATTGGAACCCAATCAAGATGACCCCTATGATCCGAGTGGAGCCAAAAGTCATCAAGGGTCAAACTTAAGTGAAGGATAAAGAGGTCTAAGGAACTGAGGCAATCGGGATCAAAGACGTGTGGATGACGATTTGAAGAACATTAAACTATCCATTCCATCCTTTCAAGGAAAATCTTGATACGAGCTCGTTTCAGAAGATGTGATGAGTCGTAATAATTCCCGATCGAAATTAGGTAGTGCCAGTTTAGAACGGTTTCAAGCCTTTGAGTTTTTAAAGTTGATTGACTTGGAAACAAAGGTGTTTGGTAGGTTGTTGTTTGCTGGAAAATTCAATGAAACAAGGACAAACCCTTATTAACAAATAAGGACCCGGGCTTAAGGTTTCAAAGAAAGAAAAAGGAACTAGGATAAAAATCGAGACCCTCTATTTAGTAAAATAGGAACCTACGGTATGAAGAACGCTACACCAACGGTGATAAGTTCGAAACAAAGTCAGATTGACGCCACTTGTTGAAGATAAGTCAATTTGAGCTTTGGAGAATAAAGAGAGTGAATTAACTCACTAAAATTATATTTCATTCAGAAATTTGTCAAAAGTCCTTTTACAAGAAAATCAGAAACTATTTATAGTCTTTCAACTAGTAGCCGAATGGACAGATTCTAGGCTTAATTTCTAAGCAAACATTGAACTAAATTCAGCTTTAATTCATGTATGTTGGCTAATGTATGTTCGGCTGAATGGAGACCAAGTACTAGCTTCCAATGAACTTGTAAATTAGCAGCAGCTACATTCGGCTAATGGAGTTTAATGAGGTAATTCATGAAGCAACTCTTGCTGAAAAATTACCAACATTAAATAGCAACTTGAACAGCCATTTGGAAGTGTGAATGGACGGTTTTGAAGAGTCTTAGAGTGTGAACACCATGAACCGAATAGCCAAAAGTTTCCAGCAAAGTGAAGGAAATAAATGGCAGCTTTGGAGAATGAAAAATCATCTCTTTTGGCCGAATGGACACATAGAGAACTTAAAAATCAGCACACCATTTTTAATGCATTCCATGCATGTATCGTTTGGTGCATTGAATCCAACATGCATGCATCTTCACATCCATTAAATCTTCATGCATGAATCTGCCCAATGTATCTTCAAATTCGGCTGCACCTAAAATAAACACATGAACTTAATTAAATTAATCCAAATCAGCTGAATCAAATTAGAACATAATGTGGACACACTAATTAACATTGTGACAACTTAAATATTACTAAACAAGACACATAAATTCAGCTGGACATAATTAACATGTATTATATTCAGACAAATTAAATGACATCTCGACACAATCAATTCAGCTAAAAATAACATATTAAACACTTGTACTAATTAAAACATATTTATAAGCTGTAGTAAAACTTAATTAAATGCTTATTTAAATGGTCCAAAAATTCCAGCAGCAAATTATTTAGCTGGAACGAAATTCAGCTTCTAAAAAGTTGAAAACGTTCAGCTCGTTTTTAATCTCTTTGCCATCATTTTCCTCAATGCGTTCCACCATTGCTGAAATAGCACCTTAAATCGTTTAGCTCTAGCTCGTGTTATTGGACCAATGGGCAGCTTGATAGCTTCTTGTTCAATCTCTTCTTTGTTCATAGGCAAGCTCACATCATTCCCCTCCTCTTCAGAACGATTTGTCCTCAAATCGCAATCTGCATCAAACGGAGATAAATCAGAAACATTAAAGGTCGCACTA